>CAKXYN010000034.1:17800000-18395000 GCA_935064755.1 Tragelaphus eurycerus | reverse complement strand
GCTTTCCAGTTTTATATAATAATTGTAGTATACATGGTTCTTTCTCTGGTCAGCTCTGTTTCCTAGGAATTCCTCCTCCTCCTAGGGCAGAAATCTGCTGCAACATGTTCAGCCTTTAACTCTTGTTGCAAGATGGCTGCTGTGTTGCCAGGCTCTGCACTGCATTCCAGGCAAGAAGGGCAGGGGGAACAGTGGAGAATCTTTTTTTTTTTTTTTGGAGGGGGGAGGGGAAGAAGAGTTATGTGGGCTCAGCAAGGGAGGCTCTCCTTAGTAGAATTCTATTCGTAATTGGCCAAAATTATGTTTTGTGGCCACCTCTTTATTGAAGTGGCCTGGAAAATCAGATAT
This sequence comes from Tragelaphus eurycerus, assembly GCA_935064755.1. Classification (NCBI taxonomy): domain Eukaryota; kingdom Metazoa; phylum Chordata; class Mammalia; order Artiodactyla; family Bovidae; genus Tragelaphus; species Tragelaphus eurycerus. The sequence continues at coordinate 18,394,652 of CAKXYN010000034.1, read as the reverse complement.
ATAGCAGTCTGACTTAGCAGTGGTTCTCCAAGTGTAGTCTCTAGATGAGACTCACCTGGGATCTTGGCCTGTTTGCAGGGCAGGGATAGAGATGCAGATGCAGAGCACAGATACATGGACACGGGATGAGGGGAAGCATTGGGAGATCGGGGTCGATGCAAACACCCTCAGTGTAAAACACGCAGTTAGTGCAAGCTGCTGCGCAGCACAGGGAGCCCAGCTCGGTGCTGAGGGTGGGGTGAGGGGTGCTGGGAGGAAGGTCCACGGGGGAGAGGAGGGAGCTCAGCTCGGTGCTGAGGGTGGGGTGAGTGTGCTGGGGAAGAAGGTCCACGGGGGAGAGGGAGGGAGCTCAGCTCGGTGCTGAGGGTGGGGTGAGGGTGCTGGGAGGAAGGTCCACGGGGGAGAGGGAGGGAGCTCAGCTCGGTGCTGAGGGTGGGGTGAGGGGTGCTGGGAGGAAGGTCCACGGGGGAGAGGAAGGAGCTCAGCTCAGTCCTGAGGGTGGGGGTGAGGGTGCTGGGAGGAAGGTCCACGGGGGAGAGGAGGGAGCTCAGCTCGGTGCTGAGGGTGGGGTGAGGGTGCTGGGGAGGAAGGTCCACGGGGGAGAGGGAGGGAGCTCAGCTCGGTGCTGAGGGTGGGGTGAGTGTGCTGGGAAGAAGGTCCACGGGGGAGAGGAGGGGAGCTCAGCTCGGTGCTGAGGGTGGGGTGAGGGTGCTGGGAGGAAGGTCCACGGGGGAGAGGAAGGGAGCTCAGCTCAGTCCTGAGGGTGGGGGTGAGGGTGCTGGGAGGAAGGTCCACGGGGGAGAGGGAGGGAGCTCAGCTCGGTGCTGAGGGTGGGGTGAGGGTGCTGGGAGGAAGGTCCACGGGGGAGAGGAGGGAGCTCAGCTCGGTGCTGAGGGTGGGGTGAGGGGTGCTGGGAGGAAGGTCCACGGGGGAGAGGAGGGAGCTCAGCTCGGTGCTGAGGGTGGGGTGAGGGGTGCTGGGAGGAAGGTCCACGGGGGAGAGGAAGGAGCTCAGCTCAGTCCTGAGGGTGGGGTGAGGGTGCTGGGAGGAAGGTCCACGGGGGAGAGGAGTGTATGTATACTTACTGCCGCTTCACTTCACTGCACTGAGAAACAAATACCATATTGTAAAGCAACTAAACTCCAAATTAAAAAAAAAAAAAAATGAAATATCAGTTCACCTGCTCTATCCCTGAGCTTCTGTCAGGACCAGTTACTGATTTGGTAATTTTGTAGGATTCATTGAAAAATAAAAATATAGAACCCCTAGATCAAAAGCTGTTTAAAATTTCAAGACAAAACCAGCAGAGCCTTATACCAAATGAGAGCCCTGTGCCGAGCCATAGCACCAAGGTCCATGAAGTGGGCTTTACCTCTGGAACAGAAAGAGTAACACGCTTTCCAGGAGCTTAGAGTTGAGAACCACTGGAGGAGGAGATTTTGCAGTACAGAACAGGTACTTTATTCAGATCTTCTAGCCTGTTGAGAAATCTGCTGGGCTGTTTGTAGAAGATCCAGTCCCTGGCAGTCATGTGAGAGGCAGAACATTGAATGGTTTTCTTTGGCATTGCTGAGAAGCATCACTTGACATCTGCCTCTCCCCACTCACTGGGACAGGAGCCTAGTAGGACCCAAGTAGGACCCGGAGGAGCTTCCCGCGGCCAACAGCTGTGGCCAAGGATAAATTCCAGGCTAATAGGCTGGGTAGTGTTGCTCCTTGATAAATGGTCGTTTCAAGGGGTAAAAAAAAAAAAAAAATTGCAGATGAGCCTTAAATGAAAGTGAAATTAAAGTCATTTATCGCAGATCATTTGGAAGTATCAACTCCCTTCTTAAAGAAGGAAAATATAATAAAGCTCCCTCATAAAGACATAAAATATTTAACATGTGACTTCTGCTTTGTACCAACATCACCTCTTAATGGTTCCATTATTTTGTTATGTTTAACTTCAATGAAAAATTTAGGAGGAAGGATGTGCAAATGTTTAACCCAAATCAGGATTTTTTTTTTTTTTGGTCTGAAATCTGTGATTACATCATTAGCACATTTATATTGCAAGACATTTTTACGATATAAGCATTTTTTCATTTGGACAGCAACCATAATAAATTGAAATAAAATTCACTCTTGATTGATGTTGTAAGTGTCATGTACAGGGCAAGTACCATCTATTAAGTGTGGTTTGCCAGGGCAGCAATAATAGTAGCATTTGAATGTTTTTCTTATTAAGGAGAAAAATGGTCAGGCACATTGGTTTGGTGGACTCCAAAGACTACGGGAAATGGAAAATGCTTGCAGCGTGAGTGACTCTTTCCCTTGCTTAAGGATGAAGGTGGTCCAAAGGCTGCAGGAATTGTTTTTCCTTTTTAAAAATTAGGATAAACTATGACAGTTTGTGGCATGAAAGAGAGGGGCTGATTACAACATAATGGAGTGTACCGTATTCATCTCTTTGAAATATGACCTCACCCGGCCTTTTCCATTTTACAATCGATTCTCTCATTCCCTTAATGAACCTTTGCATTCATGAGTCTTCCTTGGAAGTATGCACATGAAGTATTGCTGGAGCAAAGAATAATTGTCTGCCAAGTAAGTAAGAACAAAGTGCCTCTCTTGTCGTTCCGTTCAATAACATTAGAAGCTGTTAATGCATCATGTTGAGCCCTGTATTGTTTTGCTTAATAATTATCTAATTTGCCAACGCTTGCTTTAAAAAATGTTTTTTGAAAATTGGCACAATACAGTTGTTTGCCTGTTTCTCTAAAGATGGGATGAGAGGGGTGATGTAAATGCATTTCGGCACAATTTTAGTTCTTAAAAATGTTGCTAAGTGGGTCTAATTTGAGTAAAGTAGCACATGCAGTTTGAATAGTCATACTGTGACAGTGATGGTGCAATAAAATTATAGGGGAAAGTTGGATGCTTATAACAGAAAGGAGTGCAAGGCAATCAATGATATAGCTTCAGTCTTTAAATAATAACCTATTTACATAATTTGGAATACATATGTACAAGGTTCAATTATCCAATATTGGAAGACAACATGATAGATTTCAGATAATCCAAGACTTAAAATACTCATTTTATCTTTTGCTTTCTTCCCTCTACCAGTAGGAATTTATGTTCTGTTAAATATCTTAGTTGGGCTTCTCTGGTGGCTCAATGGTAAAGAATCTGCCTGCAAAGTAGGAGACAGAGGTTCGATCCCTGGGTGGGGAAGATTCCTCTGGAGAAAGAAATGGCAACCCGCTCCAGTATTCTTGCCTGGAGAATCCCATGGACAGAGGAGCCTGGCAGGCTACAGTCCACGGAGTTGCAAAAGAGTCAGTTACGACTCAGTGAGCAAACAACAAATATCTTAGTTAGGGATAAGATTCAGTGTAAACTGATAAAAATCTTGGTGTGGATTGACAGCGGATGGCATGACAAAAGGGAAGAAGAGGATCTCCCCGTGGCTGCAGAGTCAGCGGCAGAGCAATCTCAAGGGCCGTGCCCTCTCCTGGGAAGCTGGGAGTGAGGGTTGCCTGTGTGTGATAGAACATTACATGAGCCCAGGAACATGATGGGTGGACACAAACCAATTAAACTGAGAATATTTTCAAAGGAAATAAAAGAAATAGGGAAATAGTGTATTATCATGGAGCCGGTATCTGGCCTCCTAGATAGCACAGTTGGTAAAGAATCCTCCTGCAGTGCAGGGGTTTTGATCCCTGGGTGAGGAAGATCCCCCGGAGAAGGGAAAGGCTTCTCACTCCAGGATTCTGGCCTGGCGAATCCATGGACTGTATAGCCCATGGGGTCTCAAAGAGTTGGACATGAGTGAGCAACTTTTGCTCACTCATTTGCCTATCTGAAAGAAAAATAACATGAGAACAAAATCCACACTTATGGAGATTAAAAAAAAAAAAAAAAAGCATCGTGTCACCAAAGCCTGTGGTAACCAGTTCTTAAGACCTTACATCAGATCAGATCAAATCAGATCAGTCGCTCAGTCGTGTTCGACTCTGCGACCCCATGAATCACAGCATGCCAGGCCTCCCTGTCCATCACCAACTCCCAGAGTTCACTCAGACTCACATCCATCGAGTCAGTGATGCCATCCAGCCATCTCATCCTCTGTCGTCCCCTTCTCCTCCTGCCCCCAATCCCTCCCAGCATCAGAGTCTTCTCCAATGAGTCAACTCTTCACATGAGGTGGCCAAAGTACTGGAGTTTCAGCTTTAGCATCATTCCTTCCAAAGAAATCCCAGGGCTGATCTCCTTCAGAATACACTGGTTAGATCTCCTTGCAGTCCAAGGGACTCTCAAGAGTCTTCTCCAACACCACAGTTCAAAAGCATCAATTCTTCGGCTCTCAGCCTTCTTCACAGTCCAACTCTCACATCCATACATGACCACAGGAAAAACCATAGCCTTGACTAGACGGACCTTTGTTGGCAAAGTAATAATGTCTCTGCTTTTGAATATGCTATCTAGGTTGGTCATAACTTTCCTTCCAGGGAGTAAGTGTCTTTTAATTTCATGGCTGCAGTCACCATCTGCAGTGATTTTGGAGCCCAGAAAAATAAAGTCTGACACTATTTCCACTGTTTCCCCATCTATTTCCCATGAAGTGATGGGACCGGATGCCATGATCTTCGTTTTCTGAATGTTGAGCTTTAAGCCAACCTTTTCACTCTCCACTTTCACTTTCATCAAGAGGCTTTTTAGTTCCTCTTGACTTTCTGCCATAAGGGTGGTGTCATCTGCATATCTGAGGTTATTGATATTTCTCCCAGCAATCTTGATTCCAACTTGTGTTTCTTCCAGTCCAGCGTTTCTCATGATGTCCTCTGCATATAAGTTACATAAACAGGGTGACAATATACAGCCTTGATGAACTCCTTTTCCTATTTGGAACCAGTCTGTTGTTCCATGTCCAGTTCTAACTGTTGCTTCCTGACCTGCATACAGATTTCTCAAGAGGCAGATCAGGTGGTCTGGTATTCCCATCTCTTTCAGAATTTTCCATAGTTTATTGTGATCTACACAGTCAAAGGCTTTGGCATAGTCAATAAAGCAGAAATAGATGTTTTTCTGGAACTCTCTTGCTTTTTCCATGATCCAGCGGATGTTGCCAATTTGATCTCTGGTTCCTCTGCCTTTTCTAAAACCAGCTTGAACATCAGGAAGTTCACGGTTCACATATTGCTGAAGCCTGGCTTGGAGAATTTTGAGCATTACTTCACTACCGTGTGAGATGAGTGCAATTGTTCGGTAGTTTGAGCATTCTTTGGCATTGCCTTTCTTTGGGATTGGGATGAAAACTGACCTTTTCCAGTCTTGTGGCCACTGCTGAGTTTTCCAAATTTGCTGGCATATTGAGTGCAGCACTTTCACAGCATCATCTTTCAGGACGTTTAGTCACCCAATATTTACGGAGCACCCACCATACATTAAGTGTTACCCTGGGCACTAATGTGTTGATGGTATTTGAATCCAGGAGAAAAGGGCCATTGGTCAGCCTCCTGAAGAACCAGGATAGTTAAGGGGTAGAGGAGTAGTTCTCAAAACTGGTGTAGAGATCATCTGGAGGGCTTGTCACCAAGTTTCAAGGCTCTACCCCAGACATCTGATGAAGTAGGTCTAACGTGAGGGCTTAGTGTCTGCATTTCTGACAGCCCCCTCTGTTGGGATGCTGCTTCTGGTTCGGGTCCCACTCCTGGTGGTTCCAGACTAGAAAAGAGCCTTGGCCATAAGAAGACTGCTGGGGAAGACATAAAGGGATACAAGGAGAAGCCAAGATAATGAAAGTTTTGTAAAGGAAGCAATAGGTATATCTATTGCTGAGAGTGCTAAAAAGTCAAACTGGATCAAAAACATGCCTTGGATTTAGTACACTGGGCAGGACAAGCTGAGCAGAAGCATGATTTTGAGCATGACTAGAGGACCAGGAAGGATACAAGGTGATGCATAGAGTCAACTTAAGAAATGTGTTTCTGGAGGAGGAGCTAAGATGGCGGACGAGTAGGACAGGGAGAATACTTTCTCCTCCACAAATCCATTAAAAGAACATTTGAATGCTGAATAAATTTTACAAAACAACTTCTGAATGCCGGCAGAGGTCATCAGGCACTTAGAAAGACAATTCATTGTCTTCAAAAAGAGAAAACGAGCCCTGCGGTAACTCCTTTTGCGGAGAAGCGGTGCGGACACCAGCATTTGCTATTGGCAAGTGGGGCTGGGCTAGGAGGAGCGGCGCGGCCTGCATCGCTTTGAAGGGTTTGGCCTGGCTATCTCAAGCGCTATCTGAGCGAAATAACCAGACTATCGGTTATCTACTACATCAAAAGCCAGCCCTAACTTAAGACATCACCAGGACTACCTACGGAACAAAGGACTGCATGGAGATAGCCGGCTGCAGGCCGTCCCACTCCGGTGACAGGCAGCCAGGGCCGGAGGCGGGTAATCACAGCCCTAGAGAGACACTGTCTACAGAACTGTAGGTAGGTTTCTGTGCTGACTCACGCTTCTTGGGGCTCTGGATGGTCAACATCTGCCTGAGAAAGTTCGCCTGTGGTATACCCAAAAAACTGAGCGGTGGAGAGGCGATAAGTCACAGCAGCTGCGCTCGCTGAACATTTCATTACCTGCGCTACTCGGATCTGGGAAGGGCATAAAACACAGACTCAACCGAGTCTGTGCTTCTGAGGATTATCCGAGTGCCTGAACCTGGCTGGCTTAAATTAGGGTGTTCATCTCCACCCCCCGTAACAGGGCAGAGATCAGATATTGAAAAGACCAATAAACCCCCTCAAGAAAGGAAATTCAACAAACTACCAGAATATAGTAAGGACACTTTAAACTTGGCAAGTTTAACAAGATGAAGAGACAAAAGAATACCCAGCAGCTAAAGGAGCAGGATAGATGCCCACCAAACCAAACCAAAGAGGAAGAGATAGGGAATCTACCTGATAAAGAATTCCGAATAATGATAGTGAAATTAATCAAAAATCCCGAAATCAAAGTGGAATCACAGTTAAAGAGTCTGGAGACAAGGATTGAGGAGATGCAAGAAAGGTTTAACAAGGACCTAGAAGAAATAAAAAAGAGTCAACACATAATGAATAATGTAATAAATGAGATCCAAAACACCCTGGAGGCAACAAATAGTAGAATAACAGAGGCAGAAGATAGGATTAGTGAATTAGAAGATAGAATCCTAGAAATAAATGAATCAGAGGAGAAAAAAGAAAAACGAATCAAAAGAAATGAAGACAATCTCAGAGACCTCCAGGATAACATTAAACGCTGCAATATTTGAATCATAGGAGTTCCAGAAGAAGAAGATAAAAAGAAAGACCATGAGCAAATACTTGAGGAGATAATAGTTGAAAACTTCCCTAAATTGGAGAAGGAAATTACCACTCAAGTTCAAGAAATCCAGAAAGTCCCTAACAGGATAAACCCAAGGCGAAACACCCCAAGACACATATTGATCAAATTAACAAAGATTAAATATAAAGAACAAATATTAAGAGCAGCAAGGGAAAAACATCAAATAACTCACAAGGGAATTCCCATAAGGATAACAGCTGATCTTTCAATAGAAACTCTTCAAGCCCAGAGGGAATGGCAAGACATAATTAAAGTGATGAAAGAAAATAACTTACAGCCTAGATTATTGTATCCAGCAAGGATCTCATTCAAATATGAAGGAGAAATCAAAAGCTTCACAGATAAGCAAAAGTTGAGAGAATTTAGCACCACTAAACCATTTCTCCAACAAAAACTGAAGGACATTCTCTAGATAGGAATCATTAAAAGGGTGTATGAATTCGAACCTAAAACAATAAAGTAAATCCTATTTATCAATAATTGCTTTAAATGTTAATGGGCTGAATGCCCTAATCAACAGACAGGGACTGGCCGAATCGATACAAAAACAAGACACCTACATACCTTGTCTACAAGAGATAACCAAACGACTAAAATGCGTCAAATGGATACAAAAACTAGACCCCTATATATGTTGTCTACAAGAGAACCACCTTAAAATAGGGGATATATACTAACTGAAAATGAAGGGCTGGAAAAAGATTTTTTATGCAATTATGTACCAAAAGAAAACAGGAGTAGCAATACTCATATGAGATAAAACTGACTTTAAATATCCTGAAAACGAAACAATCAAGGTTATACACCGAAACAATCAAGGTTATACACAACGACTTAAAGGAACAATCCAAAAAGAAGTTATAACAATTATACATGCACCCAACCTTGGAGCATTGATATATCTAAGACAAACATTAATTAATATGATAGAAGAAATATGCAACAATACAATAATAGTGGGAGACTTTAATACCCCACTCATACAATCTGGCTGTAATAGACAAAGTAAAGAGGAAAGCATATTCACTTATGAGCCTCCAAAAATTCAGTTCACTCAGGAGAGTTAAAAAAAAAAAAATTGACTTATTTGTTCATTCTGTAAAGCTTTATTGACTATTTTATGGGACTGGTACACTTTGGGTAGTAAGGAGGAAGAAGTGACAAATGTGATCCTGTCCTAAATAATATATTGTGGTAAAGATAGACCTACCAATACAAAATACCAAGATGGGCCTAAGATGAGGACACCCAAACTAGTTTTCTGAACTTTTCATTCCCAGATCAAACCTCCTAATATAGGATGAATTCAACATGTTTTTTTTTTAAGTGTTCTTTGTGACTAAAAACAGAAAGCCATTAGTTAAGAAATTACATATACTCCTCCCCACCATCACTCCCCTTCTTTCTTCCCATTTCCCTCCCACCCTCATTGATCCTTTCCTTTGTCCATTTTCCCCTGCAAAATAATAATAATAATAATAATAAAAAGAACACAGATTTATTCTGATAGTACTACTAGGATACTCATTTGAATATACCATGCTTTCGCCACACCTCTGCTCTGCAGTAATAAAGAATATTTATTACAGGATCTGATTAAAGTACTCCTGGAAGAATACTACAAAATGTTGAATGAGCAACTGTGACTTATGTTTTAAATAAAAATGTCAACCAATATCTCAATGAACATTCCAAAATAACCCTCAAGGTAATTTCAAATTCTATGATATAAATATATACACAATAAAGAATCAATTACATAGGCAAATAATCACTTTGTAATCATTTTGATTAAAATATTCATATGTGCATTTAAGAATAAAAAAAAGCAATGTGTTTCTTTCCTAAATAAACAGGGCTTTGAACACAGGTTTCCTTGTGGCACACTTTCCTGGTGGCTCAGGTGGTAAAGCATCTGCCTGCAGTGTGGGAGACCCAGGTTCGATCCTTGGGTCAGAAGATCCCCTGGAAAAGGAAATGTCCACCTTCTCCAGTATTCTTGCCAGGAGAATTCCATAGACAGAGAGGCCTGGTGGCCTATAATCCACGGGATCACAAAGAGTCAGACACAACCAAGTGACTAACACATGGCTTTGCTGGGATAGAGAAACTGTATTTGGAAAGAAGGTTTCCTTGGGTAAATATCAGGTTAAACACTGTCTGGAATAAAGCTAAGGATAGTTGTTTTCAGCAGTACTCTTCATGCTGTTTATATGCAAATAAACTTTGCACATTGCCAATAGAGGAATTCAGGAAGCATGTTTTCCAAAATTTTTTAACAATGAAATGTATATTTTCTGTATCACTGTCTTGGGGACAAATACTCCAAGAACCTCCTTGGAGATCATCCCTCTATATTTCTAAGCCTTAAGGATGCATGATCCAAGGACCACCCTTTGGAACTGGTCTCCGTGCTGTTCTAATCCTGACTGGTTTAGAACTGGGGAAGGAGGTCTCATATCTTCATCAACCTCACAGAAAACTTGGGGTTTGAATGGAATTTCTTTTGTGGAACTTGGACTGTGTATAAGCCCTGTGCTGTTTAGCACCATATAACAAGTCTTTGGATGATGGTTAACTTGGAGATAAGATACTGATTCTTGCTCAGGTATTTGGTAGGTTATACTTGGATTTTATCACCAGATAATTGATACTTAATGCATTTACTCCCTTAAATTATTTCTTTAAAATATTGTCTAAAGTTAAAAATAACCTCTTTGTAACATACATAGCTATATATTAGTGTTACTTTTTTTTTTTGAAAACACCTCTTTTTCTTTAAAATATGTAGCAGCAAAATCTATACTAGAAGAGATTGCGGTCACCATATGCTCTGCACATTGAAAGCCAATGCATGCATGGCTTCAGTCAAGGAAAATCAATGAAGCAAGAACCTTAATTTGGATCTTCTCTTTGATAAGACCAATATGTGGATGCAGCTTAGTGCAACATAATTAACAAAATTTAGCTGCTTTGGTTTCGAAATGCTTTCTTTAAGAACAGAAATAAGGTCAAATCAAGGACCTTAGTGAGAGGAGGATAACTTGACTAGATAAACATAAAGTCTTTTCTAGCTCTAAAATCCCATAGTTCTTGAGAAATAATCACTCATGGGATTTTTGGCTAGCATGAAAGTTAGCTCACAGTGTGGAAGAGATACAGACAAAAAATGAAAAAGGAGAATGCATTGGCGTGTTCTGGCTCTTCCTAGACTAGCAGCATCTTACCTTTCTAGTCCTATGAACTGTCAATATTAAGCCCATCTAGTGAGAAGGCAATGGCACTCCACTCCAGTACTCTTGCTTGGGAAATCCCATGGACGGAGGGGCCTGGTGGGCTACAGTGCATGGGGTCGCTAAGAGTCAGACACGACTGAGCGACTTCACTTTCACTTTTCACTTTCATGCATTGGAGAAGGAAATGGCAACCCACTCCAATGTTCTTGCCTGGAGAATCCCAGGGACGGGGGAGCCTGGTGGGCTGCCGTCTATGGGGTCGCACAGAGTCAGACAAGACTGAAGCGACTTAACAGCAGCAGCGGCAGCAGCAGCAGCAGTTGACTCACTAATGTTTGAATAAAGTGTAGATCTCTTTTTTCCATCTGTTGTACCTCAACCCACACTCTGCTCTCAACATTCCTTGACTGTCCACATGCAATTCTTCATCATGAGCTAGCTGAATCCTAATTTATCCAGGAAGTGCTTACATGCTGAGGACTTCAACATAAAACATGCTACTGACAATATTTATTACAGTCATTTGTTATAGCCCATTTAAAATTTCAATGCATTTTTACAAAAAATGTCCTTCCTACTCTTCATGGTAACCCTGGGAAACAAGTTATTATAATGATGAAGTATTAAAGGAGGAAAAAAAAAAGTCTCCAGTATCTTAAATGCCAAAAAGTTGTAGACTTGGACCTAAGAAAGTTGCTACAAATTTTACACTCCATTCTCTATTATTTGCCTGTCTTTCCCCCTAGAACTATTTGACACTTACTCACCCGTTTATTCATTCAACAGATATTTGTCGAGCCCCTACTCTATTCTGATACGCTGCATGTTTCTGTAATACATATTAGCACATACACGACTGTTAGTCAAATGATGTCAAAACAGGCAATCATGGGTGGGGGAAGTGGTAAGTTAGGAGTCTGTCATTAATGTGTACACATCACTATATATTGGGCTTCCCTCATGGCTCAAATGTTAAAGAATATGTCTGCAATGCAGGAGATTTGGGTTCACTTCCTGGGTCAAGAAGATCCCCTAGAGAAAGGAATGGCAACCCACTCCAGTATTCTTGCCTGGAGAATTCCATGGATAGAGGAGCCTTGAGGGCTACAGTCTATGGGGTCTCAAAGAGTCAGGACCCCAAATACATGTCACTAAATCCAGAAAAACATCTATTTCTGCTTTATTGACTATGCCAAAGCCTTTGACTGTGTAGATCACAATAAACTATGGAAAATTCTGAAAGAGATGGGAATACCAGACCACCTGATCTGCCTCTTGAGAAATCTGTATGCAGGTCAGGAAGCAACAGTTAGAACTGGTCATGGATCAACAGACTGGTTCCAAATAGGAAAAGGAGTACGTCAGGGCTGCATATTGTCACCATGTTTATTTAACTTATATGCAGAGTACATCATGAGAAACGCTGGACTGGAAGAAACACAAGTTGGAATCAAGATTGCTGGGAGAAATATCAATAACCTCAGATATGCAGATGACACCACTCTTATGGCAGAAAGTGAAGAGGGGCTAAAAAGCCTCTTGATGAAAGTGAAAGTGGAGAGTGAAAAGGTTGGCTTAAAGCTCAACATTCAGAAAACGAAGATCATGGCATCTGGTCCCATCACTACATGGGAAATAGATGGAGAAACAGTGGAAACAGTGTCAGACTTTGTTTTTCTGGGCTCCAAAATCACTGCAGATGGTGACTGCAGCCATGAAATTAAAAGACGCTTACTCCTTGGAAGGAAAGTTATGACCAACCTAGATAGCATATTCAAAAGCAGAGACATTACTTTACCAACAAAGGTTCGCCTAGTCAAGGCTATGGTCTTTCCTGTGGTCATGTATGGATGTGAGAGCTGGACTGTGAAGAAGGCTGAGTGCCGAAGAATTGATGCTTTTGAACTGTGGTGTTGGAGAAGACTCTTGAGAGTCCCTTGGACTGCAAGAAGATCCAACCAGTCCATTCTGAAGGAGATCAATCCTGGAATTTCTTTAGAAGGAATGATGCTAAAGCTGAAACTCCAGTATTTTGGCCACCTCATGCGAAGAGTTGACTCATTGGAGAAGACTCTGATGCTGGGAGGGATTGAGGGCAGGAGGAGAAGGGGACGACAGAGGATGAGATGGCTGGATGGCATCACTGACTCGATGGATATGAGTCTGGGTGACCTCCGGGAGCTGGTGATGGACAGGGAGGCCTGGCGTGCTGCGGTTCATGGAGTCGCAAAGAGTCGGACACGACTGAGCGACTGATCCGACTGATCTGATATATAAAATAGGTAAACAGCAGCAAGAACCTTCTGCATAGTACAGGGCACTCTGCTCAGGGTCTTGTAATAACCTATAATGGGAAAGAATCTGCAAAAGAGAATATGTGTGTGTGTATATGCACATGAATATATATTTATGTAGTGATCATTTTGCTATATACTCGAAGCTAACACAGCTGAATTCAGTAAGCTGTGTGGACTTGGGATTACGTGTACAGGCCTGTTGCTACCTTTGTCCTCTTGACTCTGTGTATCTATGTGTTCCGTCTGGGAAGCATTTATTATGCTAGCATCTTTTTGCTTCTTTACCTTCTCCCTAAGACCCAATTTTTAAAAATTTGTTGAAGTATAGTTGATTTACAATGGTGTGTTAATTTCTTCTGTACAGCAAAGTGACTCAGTTATACATATATGAGTGTATTCTTTTTCATACAAGATAGTCAATATGGTTCCCTATGGTTATACAATAAGACCTTGTTGTTTATCCACCATATGTTTAATAGTTTACTTCTGCTAATACCAAATTCCTCTTCCTTCCCTCCCCTCCCGCCTTGGCAAAACTCTGATTTCTATGTTTGTGAGTCTGTTTCTGTTTCACCAATAGGTGCATTTGTGTCCTATTTTAGATTCCACGTGTAAGAGGTATCACATGATATGTGTCTTTGTCCGACTTACTTAGCTTAGTGTGATAATCTCTAGGTCCATCCATGTTGCTGCAAAATTCAGTAACACAACTAAGTCTTAACCTCCTCTTTACATTACTTCCATCAAGCTATTCCTACCTTTTCTTTGTAAGTTAGTCTTTCTGTTGCTGTAGTTTTATTTACTAAGTGTTCATCATGTGTTTTAATTTTGCCAGAGTATTTGTTAGGCTTGATATTTTTGTTTCTACTCTGATCACAAGGTGCATACATTTAGAATGGTCTGCCCTGACCTATTTTGTTCTGTTGCCTCTGATTTTAATGTGTAATTTTGCAGAGCATAAGGACTTTAGTAATGTATATATTGTGTGTTTGCATAGATGCCTGTACTTGCTGAGTAACTAATGAATATGCATGTGTGTTTGTGTCTGCATATGTATTCTCTGCCAAGTGTCTAAATTATGTTTCCCTGAACTATATATGTCTCAAAATAGAAAGGAGTATCACTTTTAATTATTCTAGTCTAGGAATTATGGGAACACTACTTTGCCCTAGGTTCTTGAATGTTTAATTTTCACACACAAAAAAATGTAAATATGGGTCTTCCTCTCTCCACTTTTGGCCACCCAGGATTTGAACCAGAGCGGGCTGTAGCTCTGTAACACTTTCTCTTCTACTTTTTTATGCCATTTTCTTTTTTAAAAAAACTAAATATTGAATGTCTTGTCTTAAATATTATTCTACCTAAGCCTAAAGTGCTGGCAAAAAAAGTTAAATTGTTGGTCTTTCTACGTTACCTTCAAAGCCTTTAAAGTAAGTTTTATAGTTTCCCTCTTAGGTCTAGTCCTTCTAACATGAATGTCTTACCATTTTACTCCAAACGCTCTAATAATGAAACTCCTTAGCAACGTCTCATTGAAAGATAAGCACAAGAATAACCAAATGATATGTAAATGGTAAATATAAAATACAGAGTAAATATAAATAAGCTTTATGATTTCTCAGGGCCCATGATATATGTACTTATAAAGGGGAGCTGCTGCTGCTAAGTCGCTTCAGTCATGTCCTACTCTGTGCGACCCCACAGAGGCAGCCCACCAGGCTCCTCTGTCCACAGGATTCCCCAGGCAAGAACACTGGATGGGTTGCCACTTCCTTCTCCATAAAGAGGAGCTATGTTCAAATGATGCTAGCCACTATAACAGATACAACTCAGACACTTCAGATCTCATGTAAACAAGCTTTTTTGTCACTCCGCAGTCAGCCTTGAGGGCTCCTGATCTGGCAACTTCTCCAAGCTTGAATTTAAAGCTTTCATTTCTTTCCATTTCGAAACCTTAAAATTTCGATGAATGGGTCTCACACTGCCCTGGGAGTCATCTCCATCTCAGCCAATCGGAAGCAGAAACACTGGAGAGTTTCACGAGGAGGATTTTATGTGCAGAGCCCTAAATGGCTGCTCCTCTCCACGGGCCAGAACTCACTCATCTGGCTACTTTTAAGCACGAGGAATATAGTCTAATTGTGTCCAAAAGGAAAAGGAACTACATTCTGTGAAAAGCTGGCCAGTTTCTATGTACCACAGGGTGGACATAAGTTCTTTAACAGCTCAAGTTTTACATCAAAAACTATTGCTCCCAGCAGAATAAATTGCTCTCTGGCAAGCTGTGATAAATGTGACTTTCTATTTCATTTTATAGCACCTCTGCTCCATGCCTTCCAAATTGCCTTATTGCCTTTCATTATGGGTGCTAATGATGAATTAAGTTGGACTGCTTAATAATTAAAAGTATCTCTAGGATAAAACCATATTTTGTCTCAGAGGAAATTTATTTGGCTTTGTTCACAGCTGCAATATACTGTGTAAGAGAATTAGAATTCTTAAGAAATAAATGAGCAGATCTCTCAGTAAGTGACATGGGTGGGACTGTTTGGCTTGACTGTAAAAGAAAAGAACTTGTACAAAATATAGACAGGGACTCCTCACAGAGGTGACATAAATATCGACAGGGACTCCTCACAGAGGGGACGTACATATAGACAGGAACTCCTCACAGAGGGGACGTACATATAGACAGGGACCCCTCACAGAGGGGACGTACATATAGACAGGGACCCCCTCACAGAGGGGACGTACATATAGACAGGAACTCCTCACAGAGGGGACGTACATATAGACAGGGACCCCTCACAGAGGGGACGTAGATATAGACAGGGACCCCTCACAGAGGGGACGTACATATAGACAGGGACCCCTCACAGAGGGGACGTAGATATAGACAGGGACCCCTCACAGAGGGGACGTACATATAGACAGGGACCCCTCACAGAGGGGACGTACATATAGACAGGGACCCCTCACAGAGGGGACGTAGATATAGACAGGGACCCCTCACAGAGGGGACGTACATATAGACAGGGACCCCTCACAGAGGGGACGTACATATAGACAGGGACCCCTCACAGAGGGGACGTACATATAGACAGGGACCCCTCACAGAGGGGACGTACATATAGACAGGGACCCCTCACAGAGGGGACGTACATATAGACAGGGACCCCTCACAGAGGGGACGTACATATAGACAGGGACCCCTCACAGAGGGGACGTACATATAGACAGGGACCCCTCACAGAGGGGACGTACATATAGACAGGGACCCCTCACAGAGGGGACGTACATATAGACAGGGACCCCTCACAGAGGGGACGTACATATAGACAGGGACCCCTCACAGAGGGGACGTACATATAGACAGGGACCCCTCACAGAGGGGACGTACATATAGACAGGGACCCCTCACAGAGGGGACGTACATATAGACAGGGACCCCTCACAGAGGGGACGTACATATAGACAGGGACCCCTCACAGAGGGGACGTACATATAGACAGGGACCCCTCACAGAGGGGACGTACATATAGACAGGGACCCCCTCACAGAGGGGACGTACATATAGACAGGGACCCCTCACAGAGGGGACGTACATATAGACAGGGACCCCTCACAGAGGGGACGTACATATAGACAGGGACCCCTCACAGAGGGGACGTACATATAGACAGGGACCCCTCACAGAGGGGACGTACATATAGACAGGGACCCCTCACAGAGGGGACGTACATATAGACAGGGACCCCTCACAGAGGGGACGTACATATAGACAGGGACCCCTCACAGAGGGGACGTACATATAGACAGGGACCCCTCACAGAGGGGACGTACATATAGACAGGGACCCCTCACAGAGGGGACGTACATATAGACAGGGACCCCTCACAGAGGGGACGTAGATATAGACAGGGACCCCTCACAGAGGGGACGTACATATAGACAGGAACTCCTCACAGAGGGGACGTAGATATAGACAGGGACCCCTCACAGAGGGGACGTAGATATAGACAGGGACCCCCTCACAGAGGGGACGTACATATAGACAGGGACCCCTCACAGAGGGGACGTAGATATAGACAGGGACCCCTCACAGAGGGGACGTAGATATAGACAGGGACCCCTCACAGAGGGGACGTAGATATAGACAGGAACTCCTCACAGAGGGGACGTAGATATAGACAGGGACCCCTCACAGAGGGGACGTAGATATAGACAGGGACCCCTCACAGAGGGGACGTACATATAGACAGGGACCCCTCACAGAGGGGACGTACATATAGACAGGGACCCCTCACAGAGGGGACGTACATATAGACAGGGACCCCTCACAGAGGGGACGTACATATAGACAGGGACCCCTCACAGAGGGGACGTACATATAGACAGGGACCCCTCACAGAGGGGACGTAGATATAGACAGGGACCCCTCACAGAGGGGACGTACATATAGACAGGGACCCCTCACAGAGGGGACGTAGATATAGACAGGGACCCCTCACAGAGGGGACGTAGATATAGACAGGAACTCCTCACAGAGGGGACGTAGATATAGACAGTGACCCCTCACAGAGGGGACGTAGATATAGACAGGGACCCCTCACAGAGGGGACGTACATATAGACAGGGACCCCTCACAGAGGGGACGTACATATAGACAGGGACCCCTCACAGAGGGGACGTACATATAGACAGGGACCCCTCACAGAGGGGACGTACATATAGACAGGGACCCCCTCACAGAGGGGACGTACATATAGACAGGGACCCCTCACAGAGGGGACGTAGATATAGACAGGGACTCCTCACAGAGGGGACGTACATATAGACAGGGACCCCTCACAGAGGGGACGTACATATAGACAGGGACCCCTCACAGAGGGGACGTACATATAGACAGGGACCCCTCACAGAGGGGACGTAGATATAGACAGGGACCCCTCACAGAGGGGACGTACATATAGACAGGGACCCCTCACAGAGGGGACGTACATATAGACAGGGACCCCTCACAGAGGGGACGTAGATATAGACAGGGACCCCTCACAGAGGGGACGTAGATATAGACAGGGACCCCTCACAGAGGGGACGTACATATAGACAGGGACCCCTCACAGAGGGGACGTACATATAGACAGGGACCCCTCACAGAGGGGACGTACATATAGACAGGGACTCCTCACAGAGGGGACGTACATATAGACAGGGACCCCTCACAGAGGGGACGTAGATATAGACAGGGACCCCTCACAGAGGGGACGTAGATATAGACAGGGACTCCTCACAGAGGGGACGTACATATAGACAGGGACCCCTCACAGAGGGGACGTACATATAGACAGGGACCCCTCACAGAGGGGACGTACATATAGACAGGGACCCCTCACAGAGGGGACGTACATATAGACAGGGACCCCCTCACAGAGGGGACGTACATATAGACAGGGACCCCTCACAGAGGGGACGTACATATAGACAGGGACCCCTCACAGAGGGGACGTAGATATAGACAGGGACCCCTCACAGAGGGGACGTAGATATAGACAGGGACCCCTCACAGAGGGGACGTACATATAGACAGGGACCCCTCACAGAGGGGACGTACATATAGACAGGGACCCCTCACAGAGGGGACGTACATATAGACAGGGACCCCTCACAGAGGGGACGTACATATAGACAGGGACCCCTCACAGAGGGGACGTACATATAGACAGGAACTCCTCACAGAGGGGACGTAGATATAGACAGGGACCCCTCACAGAGGGGACGTAGATATAGACAGGGACCCCCTCACAGAGGGGACGTACATATAGACAGGGACCCCTCACAGAGGGGACGTACATATAGACAGGGACTCCTCACAGAGGGGACGTACATATAGACAGGAACTCCTCACAGAGGGGACGTACATATAGACAGGGACCCCTCACAGAGGGGACGTACATATAGACAGGAACTCCTCACAGAGGGGACGTAGATATAGACAGGGACCCCTCACAGAGGGGACGTAGATATAGACAGGGACCCCTCACAGAGGGGACGTACATATAGACAGGGACCCCCCTCACAGAGGGGACGTAGATATAGACAGGGACCCCTCACAGAGGGGACGTACATATAGACAGGGACCCCTCACAGAGGGGACGTACATATAGACAGGGACCCCTCACAGAGGGGACGTACATATAGACAGGGACCCCCTCACAGAGGGGACGTACATATAGACAGGGACCCCTCACAGAGGGGACGTACATATAGACAGGGACCCCTCACAGAGGGGACGTACATATAGACAGGGACCCCTCACAGAGGGGACGTACATATAGACAGGGACCCCTCACAGAGGGGACGTACATATAGACAGGGACCCCCTCACAGAGGGGACGTACATATAGACAGGGACCCCTCACAGAGGGGACGTACATATAGACAGGGACCCCTCACAGAGGGGACGTACATATAGACAGGGACCCCTCACAGAGGGGACGTACATATAGACAGGGACCCCTCACAGAGGGGTCGTAGATATAGACAGGGGCCCCTCACAGAGGGGACGTACATATAGACAGGGACCCCTCACAGAGGGGACGTACATATAGACAGGGACCCCCTCACAGAGGGGACGTACATATAGACAGGGACCCCTCACAGAGGGGTCGTAGATATAGACAGGGGCTCCTCACAGAGGGGACGTACATATAGACAGGGACTCCTCACAGAGGTGACGTAAGTATAGACAGGG
Source organism: Tragelaphus eurycerus (assembly GCA_935064755.1). Classification (NCBI taxonomy): domain Eukaryota; kingdom Metazoa; phylum Chordata; class Mammalia; order Artiodactyla; family Bovidae; genus Tragelaphus; species Tragelaphus eurycerus. Next base: position 18,374,988 of record CAKXYN010000034.1, on the reverse strand, counting down.
GCTCCTCACAGAGGTGACGTAAGTATAGACAGGGGCTCCTCACAGAGGTGACGTAAGTATAGACAGGGGCTCCTCACAGAGGTGACGTAAGTATAGACAGGGACTCCTCACAGACGTGATGTATAAAAGAGTGGTAGAAACTTCTGAGAATTACTTTGGGAATGCTAATTCTTGAATGAGCTGTGTGTCTGAAAGATAACTCTAAATACAACCAATTCTGATGCATATTTGGAGAAAGAGGCTAGGAAGTATAATTCTATGGATTGGGATTAAGCATTAGTGTTACCTGATGTCAAATAAAGAGTTTGACAAAGAGTTACAAGTTGGAATCAAGATTGCCGGGAGAAATATCAATAACCTCAGATATGCAGATGACACCACTCTTATGGCAGAAAGTGAAGAGGGGCTAAAAAGCCTCTTGATGAAAGTGAAAGTGGAGAGTGAAAAGGTTGGCTTAAAGCTCAACATTCAGAAAACGAAGATCATGGCATCTGGTCCCATCACTGCATGGGAAATAGATGGGGAAACAGTGGAAACAGTGTCAGACTTTGTTTTTCTGGGCTACAAAATCACTGCAGATGGTGACTGCAGCCATGAAATTAAAAGACGCTTACTCCTTGGAAGGAAAGTTATGACCAACCTAGATAGCATATTCAAAAGCAGAGACATTACTTTACCAACAAAGGTTCGCCTAGTCAAGGCTATGGTCTTTCCTGTGGTCATGTATGGATGTGAGAGCTGGACTGTGAAGAAGGCTGAGCGCCGAAGAATTGATGCTTTTGAACTGTGGTGTTGGAGAAGACTCTTGAGAGTCCCTTGGACTGCAAGAAGATCCAACCAGTCCATTCTGAAGGAGATCAATCCTGGAATTTCTTTGGAAGGAATGATGCTAAAGCTAAAACTCCAGTATTTTGGCCACGTCATGCGAAGAGTTGACTCATTGGAGAAGACTCTGATGCTGGGAGGGATTGAGGGCAGGAGGAGAAGGGGACGACAGAAGATGAGATGGCTGGATGGCATCACTGATTCGATGGATGCGAGTCTGAGTGACCTCCGGGAGCTGGTGATGGACAGGGAGGCCTGGCGTGCTGCGGTTCATGGGGTCGCAAAGAGTCGGACACGACAGCGACTGATCTGATCTGATCTGATCTATTCAGTTTTTACCTTTTGTTTATTTTCTGTAAAGTAGTATCAACTTAGCACTGCAAAAAATTGGGTAAACCTGGATACTATGTTTCCTCCATGAATGGCAGTAGAGGATCTATGCATGTGCCAATTGAAGGTTAAAATGTGTGTCTTTGAAGTGTATTTTGAAGTGTATTTTCCACTGAACTGTGGTGACTTCCCTGGTAGCTCTGATGGTAAAGCCTCTGCCTACAATGTGGGAGACCTGGGTTCAATCCCTGGGTCAGGAAGATCCCCTAGAGAAGGAAATAGCAACCCACTCCAGCACTCTTGCCTGGAAAATCCCGAGGACAGAGGAGCCTAGTAGGCTCCAGCCCATGGGGTTGCAAAGAGTCGGACACGACTGAGAGACTTCACTTTCACTCACTTTCCTGGGGAGAGAGTTCATATCGCTCATTCCACTGCCAAAGCCTCCTGTTACCCCTACAAGGCTTAGAATCTGCTGATATAAGAAGACTTCAGTCTTCGAATGGATGAAATATAGAGCGTATGTTGCTTTAAAGAATTTCAGGTCTGTAGACCTAGACAGTGTTTCAGAATGATGAAAAGCGTGGACATGGAGTCTTAGCACCGTGTTTAGTAATATCTGCTGCTGCTATCGCTTCAGTCATGTCCGACTCTGTGCGACCCCATAGATGGCAGCCCACCAGGCTCCCCCGTCCCTGGGATTCTCCAGGCAAGAACACTGGAGTGGGTTGCTCATGCACTATTCAGCAGACAAGTTTTACTTACTTGCCCTTTCCCGGTCTTGTGTTGTGCTTCCATATCCTAATGGAAGAAAGAGAGCTACTAGAAATTTCAGAGTGGGCGGGGCTCTGGCAGGGAGGACACACAGCGCTGTAGCAGGGCCCCGGGCCGCAGGCATCGGCTTCAGGCACCGGGGTTCAAATCCCACTCTTCTGTCTAGGTTTCTTCAGCAGGACAGGGACACTCACCCTTCCTCCATTTGTTCCCCTCTAAAAGGAGGGTTTATGCACCTGTGTCTTTGTATTGATATGAAGAATAAATTAATAATGCATGTAACATACTTAACATGGTTCCCCATACACAGTAAAAGCTCAACAGTGGCACTTCATATTTGCTGCCTTTAAACACTATGTTTGTCAGATAATAGGATGAACAAGGCTTGCTAAAGGCGACCTGCAGGGAGGCCAGAAATAGAGTTACAGGAAGACACAGTTCAGCTTAACAGGGAGAATCTTATAATGGTGATAGAAACAGGTGAAAATAGAACCAGGGCACAGGGCAACGAGTGCTGCCATCAGCAGCATTTAAATGGAAGATGCCACCACTTCTTCCAAGAAGAGAAAATCTTTCTGTATGATTAAAGTAAGTTGCATCTGACTTCCTTTCTAAAGTTAATATTCCACAAGATTTTTTGCACCTACCCCCTAGATTCGGTTGTTAAAAAGAACTTGAATCTGATCATAATTTGTGTGATGTTTTTCTATCTCCTGCCCTCAAGAAAAATAGGTTTTCAAAGAGTAGTTCATTAAATTTCTCAACTCCAGGAAGAGACTGGAAGATAGGAAAATGATCCCATATAGGAAGGTCTTTTCTTATTTCAAGAAATGATGACCTGTGAGTATCTGAAATGACAGTTCACATTTAATGTAGCTGTTCTTTGCTGAACAGAGAGTTTTTCCTTTGGTATTTACTTCAATTTATAAACAACTCTGTAGGGATGTAGCAAATGTATAAAGTCTTTTTTTCTTAAATCAGAGATCACCTATAATAGTGAGTACAGAAATTCGGTTAACGCATGTCTCTTTAACTCATGGGAAACCTGAAAAATATACTGTCAGAACAAATTTATGCTTTAATTTCTTTCTAGAACAGCAAGGTTGAAATTGAATGAAATGTACTGTATTAGGAAATAGTATTTATAGAAAGTAACTTTCTACCATTGTCTTTCACAATTAGTGGACAACAATATGCCAGGAATTCCTCCTATCAAAATATAATCATGTTTTAAATTAAAATGATTCACCATCTGGGTTTGTTCATGAGCCCCTCATAGATGTTGGTCTTTATGGTCCCATATTTTCAACTTTTTTGGAGAAGTATCAAGATTAATTTGAATGATTGGGTCAGTAGTTTCAAATATATATAAATAAGCCCAGAAGTTCACATGAGAACACTGAACACTGAATGTCCAGTCTAACATAGCACTTTGTCACTACCTACTAACATTCTGGGTTTACTCACTATGTATTAGCAGTAGAATAGTTAATTTTGGAAATTGAACCAGTTCTGTAAAGCTCTTTGTAAAGCCAGCTTGTCTATTTCTGTGCAGTGGGAATATGTACAAGTCAGTCACAGGGAGAAGACGGGAATGGCCAGAGCAGTGCCGGCCATACACCGGCCTGTGTGATGCAGGGCAGCAGACACTCAGTGTGAGAGAGGGGCCAGAGGTGCCATCCTTTGGGTCCTGTCCCCGCTGCCTCTCTAGGCCCCGGCGTGTTATCACTCAGGGTCAGCGGCAGGGAATGTGCCTTAAGCTACGCTTACTAAGCTACTAAGTAGTTAACGTCCCTGTGCTAAGCTAGTTAACGTCCATGTACTAAGCTACTAGCATCCCTTAATAGCACAGGAAGGATCTGAACCTGTACACGTTTCCTGAGCAGTCACACTTTCCAGGGCTTTCCTGTGGCATCTCCGTGATGGGGCAGTGGGGTGCTCTTGGATTCCTGGCATATCGCCACTCACTGAAGCTTCAAAGCTTTTCAAGATGGGGGGTGATGCACCAGGATTAGTGGAAGAAGGGCAGGACAGGTATTACACCTTCTCAGATGGGCCTCACGTTGTTACAAGGAGAGGCAAGCAAGGCTCTCGATTTGGCCGCACAGCGTCTCACACGTTATGTGTATAAAGGCGTTGGTCAGGATGATGTGGTCATCTCCGTACTAACAGAGATGCTGCTGCCAGTCCTAACTACCATGTTACAAATATGCTTCACTGTGCTCTTTCTCTGTGGCACTTTAGGCTTTTTCTCTCTGTGAAAGTGCTTATAGTACCTTGGCTTTGCACGGGAGACCCATATACCACATGTAGCACATGGAGATCCACACTGTTTGGCTTTAGAAATTGGAACTGAAAGATCCAAATGACCATTTAAAACTGTGTACATAGTGCAGGAGGAAAAAAACCTTCTGTAAGAAACATTTTTTTCTATATATGTATTTGTTTTTTAATTGGAGGATAATTCCTTTAAAATATTGTGTTAGTTTCTGCCATGCACGCATGCTCAGTGGCTTGAGTCGTTTCCAACTCTGTGCGACCCTATGGACTGTAGCCTGCCAGGCTCCTCTGACCATGGATTCTGCACACATGAATACTGGAGTGGGTTGCTGTGCCCTCTTCCAGGGGATCTTCCCAGCTCAGGGATCGAACCTGTGGCCTCTCCTGCGTCTTGTGCATTGCAGGCAGATTCTTTACTGCGGAGCCACTCTAGAAGCCTGGTTTCTGCTGTATAACAAAGGAAATCAGCCATAACTGATTTATCCTCATCCTCTTGAGCCTCCCACCACTCTGCATCCACCCCTCTAGGTCATCAGAGAGCACGAAGCTGAGCTCCCTGTTGCACAGCAGCTTCCTGCGAGCTATCTGTTCTACACACGATTGTGCATATACATCACGGCTACCCACAGTTTATCCCTCATCCTTCCCCTGCTGTGTCAATGAGTGCATTCTCTACAGCTGTGTCTCTTCCTGTCTTGCAAATCGATTCATCAGTACCATTTTTCCAGATTCCATATACATGTATGTATGGTTATGTATGATATTTGCTTTTTTCTTTCTTACTTCACTCTGTAGGACAGGCTCTAGGTTCATCCACATCACTCCAAATGACCCAATTTCATTCCTTTTAATGCCTGAGTAATATTCCATTTGCCCTCTGATGCCCTCTTGCAAGACCTACCATCTTACTTGGGTTTCTCTTACCTTAGGCGTGGAGTATCTCTTCCCGGCTGCTCCAGCAAAGCACAGCCATGGCACCTTACCTTGGACTAGGGGTCTCTCCTCACCGCCGCCCTTCCTGACCTTGGAGGAAGGGTATCTCTTCACCGCCGCCCTTCCTGACCTCGGTCGTGGCGTAGCTCCTCTCAGCCGCGCTCCTAGTGCACCGTGCAGCTGGCGGGGCGCTCCTAGTGCGCCACACAGCCGGCAGGGCACTCTCTAGTGTGCCGGTCACGGGAAGGTGAGGCACTCCTAGTGCGCTGGTCGCAGGAAGGCGAGGCACTCCTAGTGTGCCAGTCACACCAGGACCACACCCTTGTCTAACTCAATGAAATTAAGCCGTGCCCGTGGGGCAACCCAGAATGGGTGGGTCATGGTGGAGATATCTGACAGGGTGTGGCCCGCTGGAGAAGGTAGTGGCAAACCACTTCAGTATTCTTGCCTTGAGAACCCCATGAACAGTATGAAAAGGCAAAATGATAGGATACTGAAAGAGAAACTCCCCAGGTCAGTAGGGGCCCAATATGCTACTGGAGATCAGTGGAGAAATAACTCCAGAAAGAATGAAGGGATGGAGCCAAAACAAAAAGAATACCCAGCTGTGGATGTGTCTGGTGATAGAAGCAAAGTCCGATGCTGTAAAGAGCAATATTGCATAGGAACCTGGAATGTCAGGTCCATGCTGCTGCTGCTAAGTCGCTTCAGTCGTGTCCATGAATCAAGGCAAATTGGAAGTGGTCAAACAAGAGATGACAAGAGTGAATGTCGACATTCTAGGAATTAGCGAACTAAAATGGACTGGAATGGGTGAATTTAACTCAGATGACCATTATATCTACTACTGCAGGCAGGAATCCCTCAGAAGAAATGGAGTGGCCATCATGGTCAACAAAAGAGTCCGAAATGCAGTACTTGGATGCAGTCTCAAAAACGACAGAATGATCTCTGTTCGTTTCCAAGGCAAACCATTCAATGTCACAGTAATCCAAGTCTATGCCCCAACCAGTAACGCTGAAGAAGCTGAAGTTGAACGGTTCTATGAAGACCTATGACACCTTTTAGAACTAACACCCAAAAAAGATGTCCTTTTGATTGTAGGGGACTGGAATGCAAAAGTAGGAAGTCAAGAAACACCTGGAGTAACAGGCAAATTTGGCCTTGGAATACGGAATGAAGCAGGGCAAAGACTAACAGAGTTTTGCCAAGAAAATGCACTGGTCATAGCAAATACCCTCTTCCAACAACACAAGAGAAGACTCTATACATGGACATCACCAGATGGTCAACACCGAAATCAGATCGATTATATTCTTTGCAGCCAAAGATGGAGAAGCTCTATACAACCAGCAAAAACAAGACCAGGAGCTGACTGTGGCTCAGACCATGAACTCCTTATTGCCAAATTCAGACTGAAATTGAAGAAAGTAGGGAAAACCACTAGACCATTCAGGTATGACCTAAATCAAATTCCTTATGATTATACAGTGGAAGTGAGAAATAGATTTAAGGGCCTAGATCTGATAGATAGAGTGCCTGAGGAACTATGGAATGAGGTTCATGACATTGTACAGGAGACAGGGATCAAGACCATCCCCATGGAAAAGAAATGCAAAAAAGCAAAATGGCTGTCTGAGGAGGCCTTACAAATAGCTATGAAAAGAAGAGAAGCGAAAAGCAAAGGAGAAAAGGAAAGATATAAACATCTGAATGCAGAGTTCCAAAGAATAGCAAGAAGAGCTAAGAAAGCCTTCTTCAGCGATCAATGCAAAGAAATAGAGGAAAACAACAGAATGGGAAAGACTAGGGATCTCTTCAAGAAAATCAGAGATACCAAAGGAACATTTCATGCAAAGATGGGCTCGATAAAGGACATAAATGGTATGGACCTAACAGAAGCAGAAGATATTAAGAAGAGGTGGCAAGAATACACAGAAGAACTGTACAAAAAAGATCCTCACAACCCAGATAATAATGATGGTGTGATCACTGACCTAGAGCCAGACATCCTGGAATGTGAAGTCAAGTGGGCCTTAGAAAGCATCACTACAAACAAAGCGAGTGGAGGTGATGGAATTCCAGTGGAGTTATTCCAAATCCTGAAAGATGATGCTGTGAAAGTGCTGCACTCAATATGCCAGCAAATTTGGAAAACTCAGCAGTGGCCACAAGATTGGAAAAGGTCAGTTTTCATCCCAATCCCAAAGAAAGGAAATGTCAAAGAATGCTCAAACTACCGCACAATTGCACTCATCTCACATGCTAGTAAAGTAATGCTCAAAATTCTCCAAGCCAGGCTTCAGCAATGTGTGAACCATGAACTTCCTGATGTTCAAGCTGGTTTTCAAAAAGGCAGAGGAACCCGAGATCAAATTGCCAACATCCGCTGGATCATGGAAAAAGCAAGAGAGTTCCAGAAAAACATCTATTTCTGCTTTATTGACTATGCCAAAGCCTTTGACTGTGTGGATCACAAGAAACTGTGGAAAATTCTGAAAGAGATGGGAATACCAGACCACCTGATCTGCCTCTTGAGAAATCTGTATGCAGGTCAGGAAGCAACAGTTAGAACTGGTCATGGAACAACAGACTGGTTCCAAATAGGAAAAGGAGTACGTCAAGGCTGGATATTGCCACCATGTTTATTTAACTTATATGCAAAGTACATCATGAGAAATGCTGGACTGGAAGAAACACAAGTTGGAATCAAGATTGCTGGGAGAAATATCAATAACCTCAGATATGCAGATGACACCACCCTTATGGCAGAAAGTCAAGAGGAACTCAAAAGCCTCTTGATGAAAGTGAAAGTGGAGAGTGAAAAGGTTGGCTTAAAGCTCAACATTCAGAAAACGAAGATCATGGCATCTGGTCCCATCACTACATGGGAAATAGATGGAGAAACAGTGGAAACAGTGTCAGACTTTGTTTTTCTGGGCTCCAAAATCACTGCAGATGGTGACCGCAGCCATGAAATTAAAAGACGCTTATTCCTTGGAAGGAAAGTTATGACCAACCTAGATAGCATATTAAAAAGCAGAGACATTACTTTGCCAACAAAGGTTCGCCTAGTCAAGGCTATGGTCTTTCCTGTGGTCATGTATAGATGTGAGAGCTAGACTGTGAAGAAGGCTGAGCGCCGAAGAATTGATGCTTTTGAACTGTGGTGTTGGGGAAGACTCTTGAGGGTCCCTTGGAGGAGACTCTCCAAGGGAGATCCAACCAGTCCATTGTGAAGGAGATCAGCCCTGGGATTTCTTTGGAAGGAATGATGCTACAGCTGAAACTCCAGTATTTTGGCCACCTCATGCAAAGAGTTGAGTCATTGGAGAAGACTCTGATGCTGGGAGGGATTGGGGGCAGGAGGAGAAGGGGACGACAGAGGATGAGATGGCTGGATGGCATCACTGACTCGATGGATGTGAGTCTGAGTGACCTCCGGGGGTTGGTGATGGACAGGGAGGCCTGGCGTGCTGCGGTTCATGGGGTCGCAAAGAGTCGGACACGACTGATCTGATCTGATCTGATCTGATCTGAATATTCCATTATACATATGTACCACAACTTCTTTGAATACCTTGTTGACTCAGTTGAGAAATGGTCAAGGTGAAGTAAGCAAGAATAAGCCCTTTTGAAAGGATGGCCTTCCTTTACAATGCCCTAGATCCATGCTGTCTGATGGGAATGGGATGCCTGTCAAATATATGATTTTTAGGTTTTCTGATAGTCACATTGAGGAAAATAAAGACAGAGGTGAAATTTTATTAATTTTATTTAACTTTAGTAAATCCAAAAATATACCAGTGTACAAAAAATGGTTTAAAATAACAGACCTGTGTGACTGTTGCTGTACTATCTTTAACATCACTATGCACTTTACACTCAGAGTGCATCTCCATGGCATATGTGACTGCTGACGGTCACATTGGGCAGGCCAGCTCTAGAGCAAAGGTCACGGTCCTCATAATCATACCGGATCCATCGGAGAAGTGTCTGACTAGAGAATAAAGGCCCAAAATTATTTTTCATGAAAGAGCTTTTTTTCCCCAATATTTTTTGTTTATTGAATTACAGTTGATTTACAGTGCTGTGTTAATTTATGCTATGCAGCAACGTGATTTAGTTATACACACCTTCTTTTTAAATATTCTTTTTTATGATGGTTTATCACAAGAAATTGAATATAGTTTCCTGTGCTAGACAATAGGACCTTGTTGTTTCTTCATTCCGTTCCCAGCCTCCCGCCCTACCCGTCCCACTTGCCTCTGGCAACCGGAAGTCTATTCTCCACGCCCCTGATTCCATTTCTGTCTCACAGATAGGCTCATTTGTGTTGCGTTTTAGATTACATGTAGATATCACATAGCACTCTCTTTCTAACTTACTTCATGTGGTTATTTGCATCCGTGTTGCTGTAAATGGCACTCTTTCATGCTTTTTTCTGATTGAGCAATATTCTGTTTTATCCGTTTACCACATCTGCTTTATCTGTTCATCTGTCAGTGGACATTTAAGCTATTTCCACATCTTGGCTATGGTAGATAAAGCTGCTCTGAACATTGGGCTGAGTGTATCTTTTGAATTAATGTTTTTTCCCTTGGATATATATGCAGAAGTAGATCATATGGCAATTCTATTTTTAGTTTTTTGAGGAATATCCATACTGTTCTCCACAGTGGCCCCACCAGCTTACATACCCCCAAGCAGTGCTGGTGAAGGGTCTTGCCTTGATGTTGGTGGCTGCTAACTGATCAGGGTGGTGGTTGCTGAAAGCTGAAGTGGCTGTGGCAGTTTCTTAAAATAAGACAGCAGTGAATTTTGCCTCATTGATTGATTCTTCTTTCAAGATTGATCTCTCTGTAGCATGCAGTACTGTTTGATAGCATTTTACCCTGAGTAGAATTTCTTTTAAAGTTGAAATCATTTTTCTCAGATTCTGCTGCTGCTTTATCAACTAAGTTTATGTAATATTCTAAGTCCTTTGTTAGTATTTTAACAGTCTTCACAGCATCTTCACCAGGAGTAGATTCCATATCAAGAAACCACTTTCTTTGCTTCTCTGTAAGAAGTGTCTCCTCTTTCGTTAATAGTCTTCTCATGAGATTGCAGCAGTTCAGTTCCATCTTTAGACTCCACGTCTGCCTTTAGGTTTTTGGAGTTTTTTTTGTTTTGCAATTTTCAGTACATCAACAATTACTTCCTCCACTGTAGTCTTGAAGCCCTCAAAGTTATCCATAAGGGTTGGAATCAACTTCCAAACCCCTGTTCACATTGATGTTTTGACCTCTTCCCATGAACCACAAAAGTTCTTAATAGCCTCTAGAATGGTGAATCCTTTACAGAAGTTTTTCAGTTTTCTAGATCCATCAGAGGAATTACTATCCATGGTACCTGCAGCCTAATGACATGTATCTCTTAAACATCATGACTTGAAAGTCAGAATTACTGCTTGATCCACAGACTACAGAATGGACATTGTGTCAGCAGACATGAGAACAACATGAATTTCCTTGTACATCTTCCTCAGAGCTCTTGGGTTACTCAATGAGCAGTCATATTTTGAAAGGAATCTTTTTTTTTTTTTTTTTTTTCTGAGCCGTGGGTCTCAGCAGTGGCTAGAACTTACAAACTGTGAAAATAAATTGTGTTGCAAACATATGTGCTGTCGTCTAGCTTTGTTGTCCCATTTCTGGACCATAGACCGAGTAGGTTTAGCATCGTTCCTAAGGGGCCCAGGACTTCAGAATGGTAAATGAGCTCTGGCTTCAACTTAGTCATCAGCTGCATTTGCCCTGAACAGGAGAGTCAGCCTGTCCCTTTAAGCTTTGAAGCTTTGACTTCTCTCTAGCTCTGGAAGTCCGCGATGGTGTCTTCTTCCAATATGAGGCTGTTTCATCTGTTGGAAATCTATTCTTTAGTTTAGCTGCCTGCATGGCTTGTCTTTGCTGGGTCTTTTGGATCATTTGCTGTTCTACATCAGAGCTTGCTGCTTCATGTTGTACTTTCATGTATAGAGATGGCTTCTTTCCTTCAGCTTCATGAACCAACCTCTCCTAGCTTTAAACTTTTCTTCTGCAGCTTCCTCACCTTTCTCAACATTCATAGAATTCAAGAGAGTTAGGGCCTTTCTCTGTATTAGGCTGTGATTTAAAGGAATGGGGCAGCTGGTTTAATCTTCTCTCCAGACCAATAAAACTTACTCCATTTCAGCCATAAGGCTATTTCACTTTTTTATCATTTATGTTCGCTGGAGTAGCACTTTTGATTTCCTCAAATAAGTTTTCCTTTGCATTCACAACTTGGCTGTTTGTTGCAGGACGCCTAGGTTTCAGCCTATCTCAGCTTTTGACATGTGTTCCTCACTAAGCTTAATCTTTTCTGTCTTTTGATTGAAAGTGAGAGATGTTTGACTTTTCTTTCACTTCCAACACTTGGAGGCCATTGTCAGATTAGGCCTAATTTCAATATTATTGTGTCTCAGGGAATAGGAATGCCCAAGGAGAGGGAGAGAGGTGGGGAACAGCTTGTCAGTGGAGCAATCAGAACACACAAATTTATCAACTAAGTTTGCCATTTTACATGGGTGCAGATCATGGCACCCCAACACAAATATTGAACTGACCCAGAAGATCAGTTCTTTTTGGCCAAGCCAGTACAATAGTAACTTCAGAGATCACAGATCACCATAACAAATATAATAATCATAGAAATGCTTGTAATATTTCAAGATTTACAAAATATGACACAGAGACACAAAATGAGCAAGCGCGATTGAAAAAAAAATGGTGCCAGCAGACTTGCTGGTTACCAGATTTCCACAAACCCTCAATTTATAAAGAGCACATTACCTGTAATGTGCAATAAAATGAAGCACAATAAAATGAGGAATGATTGTAAAGATTTAAAAAGGAATGCTCAGAGTTCCATTATTCATGGTCACAAAAACCAGAAAGAACCCAAATGTCCAGTTGGTGAAGGGCTAAACAAAGCGTGGTGTGTTCATACAATGGAACGTAATTCAGCAGTAGAAAGGAACAAACCACTAATGTGTGCTATGACCTGGTTGAAGCTCCTAAACATTTTACTAAGTGCATGAAGCCAGTTACCAAAAGACCTCATCCTCTACATGTTCATTTGTAGTAATTGTCCAGACAATTGTAGTAATTGTCTCAAGTTTATATAGAGAGAAATCAGGTAAACACTGCCTAGGAAGAAACAAGTAGGGGATTCCAGTGAACAAGAGAGCTCTTTTAGGAGTGAGAGAGATGTTTTCAAGCTAGATTGTGAACATGACTGCACACTTCTATAAATTCACTGAAAAATCACTAAAATTTACACTTACAATGGAGGGATGTGTGTTAGTTTCTCAGATCTATTAAGCAGAGTTATGAAACATGAAGACTAGTGGAGCTCAGAAGATAGGGTTCTCTTGGCAGTGATATGATAGTAGGGGTTGCTGGCTCTGAGAGCAGAAGCTGGTATATGATTTCCTTTACCCTTACTGTGTGCTTCCAGAAGTTAATCTGTCTATGATTTGTGTTACTCCCCTGTGATACAGGAATAGCAGTCATGTCTGCCTCTTACCTAGGTTAAAAAAAATTAAATGGGATAAACTGCTTTGTTGCTGTGTTGTTATTTTAAATGCTAAGTCGTGTCCAACTCTTTGTGACCCTGTGGACTGTAGCCCACCAAGCTCCTATATCCATGGGATTTCCCAGGCAAGAATACTGAAGTGGGTTGCTGTTTCCTTCTCCGGAGGATCATCCCAACCCAGGGACTGCAGCCGGGTCTCTTGCGTTGGCAAGTGGATTGACCAGGGAAACCCAAACAGTACGTTAACATAGCATTTAGCACCCTGAGAGCTAAACAAATGTTAACTCTTATTACCATGATGATGATGATGATGTAGGGGAATTGAATATATTTTCGCTGTTTCTTTTGGCTCAAAGATCTTAATCTTGAGTGAAATGAAAGTTATTTGCTCCCAAGATTTGGTATTGGGCTTTGTCAATGACCTTCCTGAAAGAGTCTGGGTGGTACATGCTTTTCTCGGTCCTCATCTGACTCCTGATTTTACCCCGTCTCCCTGCTGTCCGTGTTCCTTTAGTCTCTCCTCACAGACTCCTCAGGGTGCTATCCCTAGCAGCTTCCTGGTACTCCTTGGCTGTAGCTGCCTGTTGTGCCCATGAGCTGTGGTCTGCCCTGACACAAGAAGTCTACCGTAGCTCAAAGAGGGCCCGAGGTGTTTGCCTACACAGTAAAATGTGGCAGTTTCCACATGTGCATTTGGTGATGACTTTGTTAGACACCTATAGGCTTGTTTCTCGTTATGTAATTTTTGGTTGACATCATTTGAGAGCTAATCCTCTCAAGGAAAATAGGGTATTGTTCAAGTCTGCTGGGAGGTCAGCAGGTGTTAAGAAGAAGATAAGAATTTCTGTTCACAGAAGTTGGGCGAATGCCAGTCATCCAAACTGAAGAGACTGAATTTAAGATTATTTGAAAATAAAAAGCAATTTTATTACTTTTCAAGAACACTAACCATGTGAAGTAGCTGTTAACCAAGTGTTTCCATGAAGGGGTCCTGCTGGGGCTTCTCTCAACTTGGCAATTAGCAGCATCATTTACATACAAATCAAGAATGTGCTGAGGTCCTTAAACAGTCCCCCCACCCTAAATGAAGATCACAGTCCAAAAGAAATCTATTAATCTGTTAATGTGTGGAGCAGAAATTTCTTACATGTATGATAGAAAGCCTTACAACCAACTCAGGAAAGATAGAGATTTAAAATTGGAACAGTTGGAATCGACAAGCCTAAATATTGTAGTGAAAATGGCCATCTTCCTTATTCCCATTGTCACTCTGATCTTCCAGGTCTCTCACACATTTCAGCTTCAGGGTTAGTTTCCATGACCTTACGAAACTAATTCAAGAACTAGGAAAGGGTGATATGACCTGGGCCTGTCACAATGCTTGTAGGCAGCTGCACCGGACAGGAGCTTTCGTTTCCTGACCCCCGATTCTATTTTCTGTCCAGTCCGTTGTGTTGAATCTTACTTCTGATTCAGTTACAGCTGTTTCTATCTGTCTTCACCTCCATGGGCCATAAGCTCTGCTCCACAGCCTACTATCGGCCTGTGGCTGTGTTGATCATTTCCCATCAGTCTCGCACACCTTTGTTAGTCCTCTTTGAACAGGGCTGCATTGATAATACCTCCCCAAAGGAAGCAGAGACAGTCCCTTCTGCTTAGGTGATAGGATTTGAGTGGCAAAGCAAAGTCCCCTTCCCTCTCAAGTAGCTCTCTTAAGCCTTCTGTGACACTGCCTCCCTCTCAAGTCTCTAATTCTGTTAGAGACTGCAGCTGCACCTCTAGGTCAAGGTTTACCAGTACAGATGCCTCCAAACCCAAGCAGGTGGAAACAGTCAAAAGGGCTCCTGTGTGTTCTATGGGGAGCGTGTGCATACTGCTTACCATCAGCTAAGTGCTACCAGTGTTGCCAGGTGCTAAATCCAGGTTTCCAGGTAAAGTCTCTCAGTGAGTAAATGCTGGAAGACTGTTTTCAATTTTTAAAACACTGAACAGTCCTACCAATTTGTGAATGTAGCCCATGAGCCTGTCCGTTCTTTAAGTTCATTGTTTCATTCCAAATACAGGCACTGAGATTCTGTTGGGCGTCCAGCAGTGAATCCATACGTACTTGTATTCTATAGTCAGTGCCAAGCCAATGGAGAAAATGCTGGCTTCCCCAGTATCATGAATTTTTCTGCATCCTTCTGCTCCCTGAAGGCTGTACCATCCTTTCCTCTATCTTTCCAACCTGACTTAAGTTCAACCCAGTTCCAGACTCTGGAGCCTACTCTGTCTTTGGTTAGATGAACATGACACCAGCATTTAGGGGGCCAGCGTCAACACGGCACCTCTGGTCCTGCTGCCCACATGCCTGTCTTTACCAGTGAGTTTCCTACTTTGTCTTCAACTCAACCTTGTTTCCTCCCAGCACCCAGTCATCAAGGAGGTCCCTGCGGTTATTGTT
Source organism: Tragelaphus eurycerus (assembly GCA_935064755.1). Classification (NCBI taxonomy): domain Eukaryota; kingdom Metazoa; phylum Chordata; class Mammalia; order Artiodactyla; family Bovidae; genus Tragelaphus; species Tragelaphus eurycerus. The sequence continues at coordinate 18,359,810 of CAKXYN010000034.1, read as the reverse complement.
CAAATCCCTGACCCTCATCACCAGTTCACGCCCCTTCTGTACAGTTTAATGCAGATTGTATCATCTTTCCCCGAACCAGTCCTTATTTCTTCAATGACGCCCACCACCGCCCCCAGCCCCAGTTCATCCTCACTCTCTGCCACCCTCACCTCACTAAGAACGCCACCACAGATACTTCTGAAAGGAGTTCAAGCGTGGGCTATTATGGTTTATGAATTTGACTATTTCTGATGCTGAGACTTATTGAAATATTTCTGAACCTAGACCAAGAAGTAAAAATAGCAGGAACAGAAATACTCTGTGAAGAACAACTCTGCAATTAGTGACCCAGTGCAGCAATTCTTAGACTATCCAACAATTCTAAGAAATGATACATATCCAATGCCCTCAGTCTGGTATCGATTGAGGCGTTGGCTGACCTGGAGATTTCAGACTGGAAGCAGTTGTCTGTTAGCTGCCCGGCATTCTTTCTTTCCTCATGGATCTATTATCGAATGGTATGTATCTCTGGGCTTAGGTGATGCAGCTGAATTCCTTGTTGTACATACTGGGATCCTTCTTTATTAAAGGAAAATAGTTTTAAAAGAACTTCTCTGTCAGATTAAGAACATAGGCTCTAGAGCTCAACAACCTTGGTTCAAATCCTTATTCTGCCATTGCTATAGGTGTAAGTCTAGGAAATGAAAATCCATATGTTGATATGAATGGTTGCAAGTGCTTAACATGGTACTTCATCTTAGGAGAAGTGAGTGCTGATCATGGTGGAAAATATTGGGTTTTTGTTGCTAACTGTATGCTTCATCTGCAGGGAACAGATAATAGTAAAGTATAAGTGCTTGATGCAAGCACTTATACTTTACTAAGTACTGTGTCAAGAATTATTAAACGCTTTCCATTTTCACAACAGTCCTGTTGTGTACATATCTATAGGGGATATTTATCATTCCCATTTCATAGATGAGGATACTGAGTTTGATAGAAACATTTTGTCCAGAGTCACACTCAGCTTGGGAGACATACGGGCAAGCTGCCTACCTCCAAAAAGTGAAAGTGTTAGTTGCTCAGTTATGGCCGACTCTTTGTGACCTTATGGACTGTAGCCCACCAGGCTCCTCTATCCATGAAATTTTCCAGGCAGGAATACTGGAGTGGGTTGCCATTCCCTTCTCCAGGGCATCTTCCAGACTCAGGGATTGAACCTCGGTCTCCTGCATTGCAGGTAGATTCTTTACCATCTGAGCCACGAGGGAAGCCCATGCCTACTGCAATCTACTCTCTTAGCCTCTAAATTAGGCTGCCCCATGGATGTTGGAATGGAGAAGGCGATGGCACCCCACTCCAGTACTCTTGCCTGGAAAATCCCACGGACAGAGGAGCCTGGAAGGCTGCAGTCCATGGGGTTGCTTAGAGTCGGACACAACTGAGCGACTTCACTTTCACTTTTCACTTTCGTGCATTGGAGAAGGAAATGGCAACCCACTCCAGTGTTCTTGCCTGGAGAATCCCAGGGACGGGGGAGCCTGGCGGGCTGCCGTCTATGGGGTCGCACAGAGTCGGACACAACTGAAGTGACTTAGCAGCAGCATGGATGTTGGGAGAGGATGTAGAGAGGGTAGGTCACATTTGAAATACAGAGCCCCCCTTCAGAAGAGAAAGACTGAGGGCTCAGTGATGCGGCTGGCTGCCTCCAGCTTCTCTGAGACTCTCCTCCTGAAAGGGGTTGGCGGTGTCTCTGGGTGCAAACCCTCAGGGTCTCCGTGGGTCAGCTTGGCTAGAGATACCCAGATCTTGGGGCAACTGGACAAGGCTAAATGTGTCAGAAAAATAACTGAGTAATTATATGTTAAGAATTCAACTGCAAAGAGACTATACTTTCTCTTTGTTCTGGGGTTCTTTATTTATATCCTGCTGACTTCCAGACGTTGACTTGTGGCAGGTTGCAACAAAAGACACACAAACAATAGAAATGTTCAGACAAGGGTAAAAGGTCAAGACACTGAGTATTTGAGCTGTTCATTTAGCACGTTATTTTCCCAGCTGGGAAATCTACTGAAAAACTGAACTAAGATCAGAAGGGTGCTTCATAAATATATAGGTTCATCTGGTGATATATTTGAAGTGCTTAGATAGCAGACCTCTCTCTATTTCACTATAATGGCCCAGTTTAATTTGTCATCTTTTTTTTTTCCCCTCCTTTTAAAGCATTGCTGAGACTTTAAGATACTCATTGTGAATTAATTTGGGATTTGGCATAATAACATTAATCATGCTAAAAGAATTCATTTGACAGTAATGCAGTATAATTAGTGATGTACTAAATCCATTGAGATCTACCAATAATTATAGAATCGTTATTTTAAAACCTTATATAGGCATTCATTTTTTCTTTTTTCTATTTTTGAATCTGCAGCATGTAGAGTCTAAGACTCTAAGTTCTGACAATAGGCTTTTTGAAATACTGAGCAAAAGTAACAAGAATAAACTCTAGTAGACTTAGAAGTAACCTTAGAGACCCTTTGCTTAGGGTACGGTGTAGGAGTTACCTTAAAGGAGACTAGAATCCTAAAAAATGTCTGGCCAAATCACATGGAGTTATTGAGAAGTCCTGAGGAAACAAAAGGGACTGAACAGACCTGAAGTTTACTAGCTGTGGTGGTATGGTTTAGTTGCTAGTCTTACCTGACTCTTTGAGACCCCATGGACTGTAGCCTGCCAGGCTCCTCTGTCCATGGGATTCTCCAGGTAAGAATACTGGAGCGGGTTGCCATGCCCTCCTCCAGGGGATCTTCCTGACCCAGAATCAAACACAAGTCTCCTGCATCTCCTGCTTGGCAGGTGGGTTCTTTACAAGCTAACAAAGCTTAAAAACTGGCAGTGTGAGGAAATCCCTAGGTAATCCTTTTCATGTGTTGTGGTGATTTTAGTCTTTCTTCAAAGTACTTCCAGTCTCTTTGTCATGGAAAGAGGCGAGGGGCATGATTTCTGTGTTTGTAGATTTTTAAAAATTTCAACAGAATGAGATCTTTGAAATCAACATGCCAAATTGTATCATTTTATATAATAGCAACTGAAGCTATATGACTGAGGCTGAATGACTTGTTCAAGTGCAAGATCTGATGCCCCAGCCACGTCTAGACCCCACCTGTCAGCATCCAGTAATCAGTCTCTAGTCACAAGCTCTCATTTTTGTAGGCTTTCAGAATCAGTCCTTTTCAACAGGAGACCCTGGGAAGAAAGAAATCCCAATGTCCTAAGAATCTAGACATTCTCAGGGCATTGCATCTAGAATGCAATGAATCTAGAATGGTAACGACTTTATACCACCTTTGAGAAAATTGTGAAAATAATTTTTCAGGTGGATTTCTGCATCCTTTGGCTCAGCTGAGGGAACCATCATTGAGGAAGCCTTAGATTCCAGAACAGGAGAGTCCAGTGGAACTTTCCATGATAACAAAAATGACCAACATCTGCACTGTCCAGGACACTGACCATGTATGGCAACTGAACACGGGAAATGTGACCAGTATGACTGAGGATTTTAAGGTCATTTTAAAAAGGCAATTTAATTATCATCTGAGATGCATGTGGCTGGTGGTTATTGTACTGGGCAGCGCCCGTCTGAATATTTTTGCTCCATCAACATATAAAACCAGATGACGACTCGGTGTGAAGCCCAGTGTTGTCACAGGTGTTTACCATTTGAACGTGCCTGTGTTTTACTCTAGTCCTAGATTTCTGGGGGATCATAGCATTGTGCTTTATAAGATGCATTTGCGGGACCTGGGATCCAAACCTCTCACTAGCAACTAGGTATGATTCAGGTCAGCATCTTAACTTGTCGCAGAGAAGTTTCCTTTCCCCAGGGATGTGTGTGCACACTAAGTTGCTTCACTCGTGTCCAGCTCTTTGCCACCCTTTGGACTGTGGCCCGCCAGGCTCCTCTGCATGTGGGAGTCTCCAGGCAAGGATACTGGAGTGGGTAGCCATCCCTTCCTGACCCAGGATGGAACCCATGACTGATTACATCTCCTGCATTGGCAGGTGGGTTCTTTACCATTAGTGCCACCTGGGAAGTCCAGGAATGAGGTGAAGAGTAAAGGAGTTGATCGTGTGTACTGACACGTGCAAAGTGCTGGAGCAGGTGAATACTCCTTGTGTAGGACCCACGGTGATGGATGCTGCTTCTTGATGGAGCACCTTGAATATGGCTTTCTGAGTATTTAGATAAGAATTGCACAGAGTAGTGATGGACTGAGGAGAACAGACCGTGGCAAGGAGTATTTTATCAGAGATTATTTAGAATTGCTGAAGCTTGGAGTATAATAGAATGCAGACAAGATTTGGGGGGCTATTTTTTTTTAATTAACATTCTCTATAAAGACTGAGCGACTGAACTGATAAAGACTGCAGTCACTTCTCACCTTTCCTTGGGCTGAACACCCACACCTCCCCCACACTCTTGCCCCTCATCATTGTCCCACAGAGCAGTACCTGGTAACAAGAGGTTAATCTTGTTATTCCTGCCAGCCTTTCCCCAGCCCTCTGAGAAGCATTGTATTAGTGAAACAAACATTATATCCCTACAACCTATGCTCTGCCTGCAGTACCCAAGGCATTCAAATACTTGCTAAATGCAAGAATGTATTATTTTCACTTATTCATTTTTAATCTATTTCAATTGTAAAAATGTTAGTAATCCTACAAAAGCCCAGAAAACACGACAGACTCCACTTGCCCATAACTAGGTTTACAGATCAGAGAAGGCAATGGCACCCCACTCTAGTACTCTTGCCTGGAGAATCCAATGGATGGAGGAGCCTGGAAGGCTGCAGTCCATGGGGTCACTAAGAGTTGGACACGACTGAGCGACTTCACTTTCATTTTTCACTTTCATGCATTGGAGAAGGAAATGGCAACCCACTCCAGTGTTCTTGCCTGGAGAATCCCAGGGACAGGGGAGCCTGGTGGGCTGCCATCTCTGGGGTCGCACAGAGTCGGACACGACTGAAGTGACTCAGCAGTAGCAGCAGGTTTACAGATTGCTAATACTCTGCCATGTTTGTCATTGATACCTCCTTTTAGAGGTAATCTCAGGATGGCCTATAGTTTTGAAAGCCCCCTACACTCTTCTGGCAATGCAGCAAGTTATCCCCAGGAAGATATGTCTTGGCACTTCATGTACTATAGTTTTCCAAAAATGTTGAGTCTTTGAACACAGAGAATGAAGCAGAAGCAGTAGGAATTAGGGGAAGAGGAGGATGATCATATTATTAAACCAGAATGCAGTGTATGTGTGCTAAGTCACTTCGATCGTGTCCAACTCTTTGTGACCCCATGGACTGTAAGCCACTAGGCTCCTCTGTCCGTGGGATTCTCCAGATACGAATACTGGAGTGGGTTGCCATGCCCTCCTCCAGGGGATCTTCTGCCCCGGATTGAACCTGCGTCTCTTACTTCTCCTGCATTGGCAGGCGGGTTCGTCACCACTAGGGCCTGAAGCCCATTCTAGGGCACAGTTTACCCTGAAGTGATAGGAACCAACCTCCACTAGCTTTGTTCGTAGTGATGCTTTCTAAGGCCCACTTGACTTCACATTCCAGGATGTCTGGCTCTAGGTCAGTGATCACACCATCATGATTATCTGGGTCGTGAAGATCTTTTTTGTACAGTTCTTCTGTGTATTCTTGCCACCTCTTCTTAATATCTTCTGCTTCTGTTAGGTCCAAAGCATTTCTGCCCTTTATCGAGCCCATCTTTGCATGAAATGTTCCTTTAGTATCTCTGATTTTCTTGAAGAGATCCCTAGTCTTTCCCATTCTGTTGTTTTCCTCTATTTCTTTGCATTGATCACTAAAGAAGGCTTTCTTATCTCTTCTTGCTATTCTTTGGAATAGCAACAGTTAGCACTGGACATGGAACAACAGACTGGTTCCAAATAGGACCAAATAGCAAGTTAGAACTGGACATGGAACAACAGACTGGTTCCAAATAGGAAAAGGAGTACGTCAAGGCTGTATATTGTCACCCTGTTTATTTAACTTATATGCAGAGTACATCATGAGAAACGCTGGACTGGAAGAAACACAAGTTGGAATCAAGATTGCTGGGAGAAATATCAATAACCTCAGATATGCGGATGACACCACCATTATGGCAGAAAGTGAAGAGGAACTAAAAGCCTCTTGATGAAAGTGAAAGTGGAGAGTGAAAAGGTTGGCTTAAAGCTCAACATTCAGAAAACGAAGATCATGGCATCTGGTCCCATCACTACATGGGAAATAGATGGCGAAACAGTGGAAACAGTGTCAGACTTTCTTTTTCTGGGCTCCAGAATCACTGCAGATGGTGACTGCAGTCATGAAATTAAAAGACTCTTACTCCTTGGAGGGAAAGTTATGACCAACCTAGATAGCATATTCAAAAGCAGAGACATTACATTTCCAACAAAGGTTCGCCTAGTCAAGGCTATGGTCTTTCCTGTGGTCATGTATGGATGTGAGAGCTGGACTGTGAAGAAGGCTGAGCACTGAAGAATTGATGCTTTTGAACTGTGATGTTGGAGAAGACTCTTGAGAGTCCCTTGGACTGCAAGGAGATCCAACCGGTCCATTCTGAAGGAGATCAGCCCTGGGATTTCTTTGGAAGGAATGATGCTAAAGCTGAAACCAGTACTTTGGCCACCTCATGCGAAGAGTTGACTCATTGGAGAAGACTCTGATGCTGGGAGGGATTGGGGGCAGGAGGAGAAGGGGACGACAGAGGATGAGATGGCTGGATGGCATCACTGACTCGATGGATGTGAGTCTGAGTGACCTCCGGGAGCTGGTGATGGACAGGGAGGCCTGGCGTGCTGCGATTCATGGGGTCGCAAAGAGTCGGACACGACTGAGTGACTGATCTGATCTGATAGGAACCAAAGCATTGTCTTCCAGCAGCTCATTGCTCAATTCATTGTTGCTTCAAATATGAATGCCATAGTCTCTGCCCTCAAATACAGGTTCAGCTGGAGAGATTGCTGTTGTTGTTTTTAGTGGCTAATCATACCGGCCCACAAATATATCTGAATTACGGAAAAGAGCAGTTGCCTATGCACAGTGCTGAAATAACGCTGAAAATGCAAGCAAGTCCCCAGGACAAGAAGGAGGATACAGTGATGACGGTCAAGTGTTTGAGGCTGATGGAGAAGGTGGGTTTGCCAAAAAAGAGAGATTGAGAGTATGTGTGTGTTAAGAAGACAGAGTTTGGTTTTGGATCTATCAGGATGCAGAGGACAACAGAGCAGGCATAAGAAAGGATAAAGTGTGCTTTTGACAACCAGTGCCCCCGGCTGCTATATTCTAGGCTGCTGTAAGAACAAATGATACTGCTCAGATAGTTTATGGGTAGATCAGGATAAATTACCCCAATGAGGCTTAATATGTTACTCCCATCACCACCCTGTTCTCATGCCAAATGTGCTTGGCTTAAGAAATAGAGTGAAGAGGCCAGTCTTATATTTTCTTGCCATCACTCAGCTGCACTTCCAAACAAGAGTCACTGAGGGTTGGTTCCATTAATTTACAGAGTCACACAAGACACTTAAAGATGAGAAGAATGCTTCCCAGTCATCCTCCCATTTGTGTGCCAGCCGGATAGATCAGTCCAGCAATGCTCCCAACCCAACCGCCCTCCTCCTCAAGTTAGTCCTCTTGTAGAGCCATTTTTGTCCTTATCGTACCAAATCAAGCACTTCATTCAATGACTCTGACATTTAACTAGACTTTCTGATCTGTGTAGGAAAAAATAAAACCTGGAAATGTCCACCAAGGAGCTTAGTTATTAGTTAGCATGATGTTTATTTATCACTGTATCAGAATCACTTAACTTATTCCAAGTTCCCAGGTAAACTATATACTCCACTGTCCCTGAGGATAACACAAAATTGCATGTATTGAACCTGTCTTTACATACAGGTTACATATGTGTTTACATACTGTGTTACATGTAGAGGCCATGTGGCTTCTACACAGTAATGGAATTCAGTGCGGTGATTTTTGTCTTTGGTTGTGGAGGTATAGGGTTGAAAACTCGGTGTAATACGTGCTTATTTACCAGGTCTTAAACACTTGAGTGTCTGTGGTAGTTCTGATAACAGCTGAAGGTGTATGGCCAGAACCTAGAAACACGCAAAGGAATCTGTGGCTTGGAAAGCATTACTTATACCGTGTTATAAACGAAGGGATTAATTAACCCCTTACAGAAGTATTCATGGTCTGAGTGAACGGGGTCAAAAGATCAAATGCTTTTGTCCGTCTGTTACACACCGAGAGTATAATCCATGTTTGAACCAAAGTCTAACCCTTGTGCTAAGTGACTGCACTTTAACACCTCTTGCAGTGTGTCGTCTGACAGAAATGTAGAGAGACCTGAGGGTGACAGCTAATTCTTAACTCTTGAGATTTTTTGGTACTTAAAGGAATTTTTTTATTTTTAAAGGATTTTTTTCTTCAGCTAAGTGATTCTTCTCTATACTCAGTCACTGAAAGAAAGTTCTTGCTTTGTGGTTCTGGTTTTTCAGTGTTGTTTCTTTCTCAGAAAAATGTTGGGGGTGTTAGGGTTTTTGCATGTGGTCCTGAGAGCCAAGTTCTACCTGTTCCTCCACAGATAGAGAGCTGGGGTTAATTCAAATTCTCAGTCTCAAAGTTCTCTCTCAGACTGCCCCTTCAATTATAGTAGTGGTTTTTTTTTTTACCTCTTCTTATTTCTCTCTCTCTTCTTATTTCTTAGACCACATGCAGTGTTTCTGAATAATCTGGTTTAATAAATCCTCCTTATTTTGCATTAGTAATTCCTAGAAAATTTGTTTTTAGAAAGCTTTGTCCTACTTCTCAGGTGGCGCAGTGGTAAAGAATTTGCCTGCCAATGCAGGAGACACCAGAGACGCAGGGTTCCATCCCTGGGTCAGGAAGATCTCCTGGAGGAGAAATGGCAAGCCTCCTCAATATTCTTACCTGGAAAAGTTCTGTGGACAGAAGGGCCTGGCAGGCTAAAGGCCATGGGATCACACAGAATCAAACAGGACTGAGCACTGCTTCGTGCAGTTCAGTATCCAGATACAGCAAACCCTGAAATAAACAAACAAAAAGAATCTTACAGCCCAGAAGTGATCACACTATTAATACATTGATCATGTTTTCTCCTAGTCTTTATTGTAAACAGCACCTGTTTTGTTTAGAAAAAAGAGCTTTAGAAAAGACATGATATAAAAGCAATGATACCAACTATATTAACTCAAATTTACAATATTCTCTTAAAATAAAACATTGAATTTAATTAACAAACACATCTATAAATAGGTTTTTTTTCCCGAATATTCCAAGAGCAAAAGAGTGGGGGGGACAGGCCACTGATGGAGTCTGAGCAGGCGAGCCTGGGCGCGGCCTCTCACGGAGTATCGCGATAAATGAGCTGGAAGGCAGAGTGTGTAGTGAATCTCTGCGTCTGCACATTGCGCTCGCTAGTCTCATGGATAAATTATAGGAAGAGCTCACCATGCTCTGAGAGTAAGCAGAAAAGTGACTGGTGATATTCAATAAAAATGCATTTTAAGGGGAAAAATGTCCTGATCTGTAGTTTATAATAGGATGCTTTAGAACTATCACTTATGAAAGAGCAAAGAATAGCAGTTTTATTCTACTATTTGAAAAACATGATTTTAGACAAAAAAGCCAGCGAAACACTGGTCATTATTCATTCATTTCCCAAATAATTTTCAAATTCCCCTTACATGATTATAAACACCATGCTAGATTTTGACAATGTAGGGTTAAAAAAAACATGGTAATTTATGGCTCATTTCTAGCAGCTAGATTGTTCAACTATCCCTCTTTTTCTCATTTTATTCCTCCTCTTTGCTCTGCTTCTTAGCACTTCTGAAAGAACCCAAGCTTCCAGACTCTACCCAATAGTAACATTCACATAATCAGTGTGGCCTGCCTATAATACCTGGACAGTGCTGCTACAGAGGGGAATGCTTCTTCTTTTGATTGATTCCTTTAGGAATACTTTCTTAAAAATTCTGAAAACCAATAATTATGAATTAACTATAAACAATGTTTCTTAATCATTATGAAGAATAATGTATAGCTCATTCTACCTATTTTAATAGGCTGTTCTCACTTTTTTCATTTCTCATGAATAATAATCTAGCACAGTATGATAGCTCAATAAGTTACAAGTCTAGAGTATTTAAAAAGAGATACTGACATATTCTAGACTCTATCTTATAGAGAATATTTTAATTTGAATGAAAAAAGCGACAGTTTTTTATTTTCCTCTTTTATAGGTCATACTGTCAAAGAATATTCTAACACACTGAAAACAGAAACAGGTCTATTAAAACACAATTAATGACAGAAGCAAGTGTAAAGTAAAATTATAACACAACAGCTGTCTGCATTTAGGCAGAGTGCACAGAGTTCTCCTTCGAGGGCCGTGTGCCGGGGGTCTTACCCGTTGATGATTCTGAATGAAAGGGGGTGGGATGCATTGAGGGACAGAAGCTTTACCACCATTAACTTAGTGTCTATGAGTCCTGTTGGAATTGCAAAATACGCTTGTACTTAATGGTCTTAAAATTCTCAACGAAATTCCCCAAACCGAAGTAATTTTAATTCACACACATCAAAGAAAACCAATGAAAGCCATTTCGTGGAGCCTTGAATATTGCTTTGCTGTAAATTTCACCAGAGCAGGTGGTTCTTTGTCTTTTTCATCCATACATCCTGAATGTCTGGTACATGATAGGAATTCAGTTAGTACTTATTTCTCTATCAAACCTTTATCCACTGCCTATTCTCTGCAAGACATTGTTTTAAATGCTTTGCAAATATTAACTACCTAATCCTTAAATCTGGAGAAGGCAATGGCACCCCACTCCAGTACTCTTGCCTGGAAAATCCCACGGACGGAGGAGCCTGGTAGGCTGCAGTCCATGGGGTTGTTAAGAGTGGACACGACTGAGCGACTTCACTTTCACTTTTCACTTTCATGCATTGGAGAAGGAAATGGCAGCCCACTCCAGTGTTCTTGCCTGGAGAATCCCAGGGACGGGAAAGCCTGGTGGGCTGCCGTCTATGGGGTCACACAGAGTCGGACACAACTGAAGTGACTTAGCATAGCATAATCCTTAAATCAACTGTGTGAGATATGCATCCCCATTAAAGGTGAAGAAATACCAACATGTTGAGTAATTTACTCAAGATCACACAACTTGTAAGTGAGACGAGCTGGGATTCTGACCTAGACAGTCCAGCTTCACAGTTCATGCTTTTAATCTCTTGACTGTGCTTCACTGAGTTGAAGATAATTTGGGAAGAGCCACTGATTCTCATGATTAATAAGAATGCTTTATGCATATATTTTGAGCCAATTATTTCTCTTCTTTCCTGCCTGAAAATTTCCCACCTTCTAACCACATAAGGAAAAACCTTACCCTTCTTGGCATTGTCATTTAAGACTTTTCTTAATTTATGGTATTCCCGTAGTCTACAATGTCAGTGGTGACCTGGGATTTGGGCAGTGTACACTGGTGCAACAGTACAGGTCAGCTTTCTGGTAACTAGTAGGGGCTCATTAAGGATTTGTTGACTAAGTCAGGCACTTACTTTTGCTGTCATGAGGCCAGAGAGTATCCAGTCAGGCTCTGTTTGGAGAGCTTTGACCATTCAGTTGGTTTCTGGACTTATGTTTTTAAATTCAAATCTCCTTCCATAAAACTATTTGGTAGAAAAATTGCAGTGATTTTAACTGAATGTTGAGCTATATCTTTGGATACTTTTGAGATCTACAGTAAATAAAAATTCCCAAGTTTTGGAGGCTGCTTGACAGAAAAAAATATTATTTTTACCTATTTCATGAACCATATACTCTGATGAGAAAGAAATTTAGCCTTCTCACCCAAGGGGATTAAAGGCACTTCCTGATCTATAATCAAGCAGAGAGAAAGGATAGGAAGGCAGTGACTCCCAACAGGTCTCAGAAAGTCACAGTCCTCAAACTGGGGGAATCTCTCCTCCACCACCAGCGCTGCGGCACCAGAACTGGCATGCAAGACCTGGTTCCCACCGGGGCAGTCGTCTCACTGTGCAGTGACTTCCACGTGCTGGAATTGTTGAAGACACTTACATGTGTTTTCTTTTATCATTTTCTGGGCTTCCCTGGTGTCTCAGATGCTAAAGAATTTGCCTGAGATGCAGGACACTCAAGTTCAATCCCTGGGTCAGGAAGATCCCCTGGAGGGGAAAATGGCAATCCACTCCAGTATTCTTGCCTGGGAAATCCCATGGACAGAGGAGCCTGGAGGGCTGCAGTCCATGGGGTCACAAAGAGTCAGACACGGCTGAGTGACCAACACTTCCGCTTTATCATTTTAATTGTCATCAAGTTCATATTCGATAGCAACTCTAAAGAGCTCATTAAACATGCATTTTAATTTGTTCTAAGTGTGTACATAGGCACACGTCTTTTACACATATTCATAGATACATCTGGGCTTCCCAGGTAGTGCAGTGGTAAGGAATCCACCTGCCAGTGCAGGAGATGCAGGAGATATGGGTTCAATCCCTGGGTTGGGATGATCCCCTAGAGTAGGAAATGGCAACCCACTCCAGTGTTCTTGCCTGAAAAATCCAGTGGACAGAGGAGCCTGGCGGGCTACCGTACATGGGATCCCAAAGAGCTGAACATTAATGAGCACACACAAAAAAAGAGGATACGTGTATCTATATGTTGAATATATCTGTTGCCATTTTCCAGAAACCTCAAAGCCGCCTCTGTGTTTATCATGGGCTGAATTATCAAATTAATCTGCTCTGATATTTTTGGTATTTGAAGAAAATGATATGGGGACAAATAATATTGTATTCATTATGTATTCAGAGAGATTGTTTGCTGGAGGTTTTGATGTGTGCCCAGAAAAATAGCATTTATTAATTAAACCCAAGAAACATCCAGCAGGATCAAATCATATAATAATTTATTGCTACTTCAGTTGGGAAAGCTGCCACTGACTGACAGAATTCATGGAGTTCTTTCTTCCACTTTCATCTTTCTTTCACTTTTATTTCTCTCCCTGCTCAAAGAAAGTAATTAACCATTATGGATGAGGGGAAGCCTATGTAATTTGTTTACTAATAAACGAATGAGAGAAATGAGAACTTAAATGAGAGAACTAGAGAAATCATTTAAGTAGGTGAAGAAATCTGCCTCTTTCTTAAAAGTTTGAAATAAAGTATGACTCAGATTTGTGACATTTCAATGTGAAGTCATAATAGTCTCCCTTATCATAAATAATGGAAAAATAATTTTTAGGAAGAAAGAGGGTGCATACTTGAACAGATAAACAGTTTAAGGTTGTTTCCTTGTATGTGAATCTGTTTTTCAGAAAGCAAGGATAAAGTATGTACATCTTTTCAGTTTGTTGAAGTAGAGATATTTGAGGAAAAAGACCTATGACAATAGTATTTCCCTTCAAATTTTCTTTACGGTTCTTTACATCTTCATTAAAATAATGTTTAAAATATGAATATATTAGGAAAGACTAGTTTGCATATTTTTTCCCTAAGCCTTAAAAGTAATTCCTTAATTGATGTTTCATACTCTGGTAAAGCATTTTTCAGAAGCCAGTTTAAATAAAGTCGGGTATTCAAGCGTGGTGGTTCTGTTGGATTCTCAGTGACGCTGTCTTTTCACAGGCTTGTCGCTGAGTGGAGTTTTTGCCTCTTGCAGCCGACAGCACCAATGTGGACTGGCGGTTAGAGCAGATGGGGCCCACAGCTCGCGTGTGCTTCTACAGCTGAGCTCCTCAGAGACACACGTGCTCCAGAAGATGAGGAGCCTTACTGCTTAAACAATGGCCCGTCTAACAAAGTTTAAAACACTGTACCTGAAAAATACCCCTAGTTTTTTTAATGATCGTTTTTCTCACAACCCCTTTATTTTTGTGTTGTAGTGTATAAAGATGTAATCTGGTAAGAGAGCATCAGATAAAACATTAGAAAACAAAATACTGGCATTCTAAACTCCAGTATACATAAACATATTTCTCTGTATTTTCTAATAAGGTAATAAGCTACATGTATATTAAAAGTTTTTCAATATTCTTGGAACCTTCAGAGAAGACGTTTTTGTTTTGTTAAGAGATGTCTCAGCTTCTCAGTGAAGCTCCCTTTGAAGGACATAATGATAAATAATCGAGTGAATTTCAATTGTTATTTTGCCAAAAGGTATTGTCTGCGTTTTTGTGTTCGTCGTGACTTGTGAAGTCCTGCTGTGCTGTTGGCCCTAGCTAGCCAGGCCAGGGAAAAGGCGAAGCCATTTCACTGCGGTTCTCGGTGTGAAAAGTCAGGTGCTGCGCGTTAATGGTTGTTAGTCCATTAACTGCTCGCCTACGATTCTGGCTGAGGGTGGAAAAGTTATGGGCACGTCTCGGCCTGAATCACTGTAACCCAGAGATAATCTGGAAGATCTTTCTGGTAAGAATGGCTCTTTTTAACATATTGTTTAGATGACCTTGAAGATTTAAACTGCTTTTGTCTTTCGTTCTGGTATGTCTGTTGAGGGAAACCTACCATATGCTCTGAATTTCTTACTTTTTTTTAAGTTGGATTTGGTCTTGGTCTATAAACTGTGGATGAATAAGTCTGAAGTCTCTTTTAATAGAAACTTTTGTCTTTTTGTAGTCTAATGCATGAAACTAATTCTTTCACACCTCTTATGTGCTAGCTATACTGAGTTTTAATAAGTGTGTTGGTTGCTTCTGTAATCAAAATATAAATAATTTTCCTATCATAAATAATTTTATCCATTTTAATGTCAAAGGAGAAAATGGCCGGCTGTACTCCTGTACCTTTAGAATCAAATACCATTTCATTTTCAGCCTTTTTTATTGAGGAATTTGCTGCACTGGAAAAAGTTTTTAAGTGAGCTATCATAAAGCATAAAATGAATTTAGAGCCTGTGAATGACAAATAAGATTTATCAAGCAGCAAAAAGCAAATTGGTACATTTAAAAGTTAATGGTATTTTGGAGTACCAAATTACAGTGGGGAGATGACAGAAATATTTTGCAATTCTGAAAAGCACCCTAAAGACTTGAAGTGTTTAACGAACCATATCATGTGGTATTATAATATTGGTTTACATTCCTTTTGGACTGTGATTGCATTAACTTATGTTTTCCAGAGGTGGGTATTTTTGAAAGGCGGCTGTTTATTAATGTTTTGTCATTTTCTTCATAAAGTGCAGTAATGGGCTGTAGCTGGCTAATTTAATCCATAATGCACTTTCATACTCTGTTGCAGGTTTTAAGCAGAAGTCAGATTGCTTTGTTACATTTAGGTATAGAACAAAGGCATTATGTCATTCTATATACCCACATCTCACTGAGCTCCGAGAGGCACCAAAGGAGAGCCGCACTGCGTCCCTTTGCCCTCTGGAAAGCCATAGATGCCTTATGTACCTCCAAAGCAAACAAACGGACTTGCCATGCCTTAAGAAAGCCCCAGACAAGCCTGTGGCAGCATGAGAGCCTGGAGCTGGCCCTGTCCTGGCTCTGCACCCCTCTCAGCCTTCCTTAGTGTTCAGTCCCTACGATTACAGTCTCCTCTGATTTCACAGAAGTGAGTGTAAAGGTCTGTTGTTAGTGTGCAGAAACATTGACACCTCCAACACTGTGGGCAGATAGTGGAAAAGGACCAGGTTTGTTCTGAATTTTCACAGTCCCCAGGCTGTGGCCCACGCTGCCGTCTCCTATGGTCAGGCTCCTATGGTCCTCTCCTGTGGGAGATGGGTGGGATGTCCTCAGGCAGGCCTGGCAGGAGGAGGAGATCTTGTTTAGATTCAGAAATTAGATTGTCTTTCACTTCTGATGTGCAGCACGATCCTAACTGAGCTGCCAAAGCAGGGCCGTCTGCAGAGTGATTTTTCCCGCAGGCCCATTGGCAGAGAGCTCCGTCTGGTTGTGCATCATTTTCTACTCAGTGTTAATCTTCTCTTGATTTCGTCACTGACAGATTGACACAGAGTAGGTGAATTTTGTTCATGGTATTTTAGGAGGATATACAAATTGAATACCTATTTGAGAGGATCTGAAAGTCTTCTGAAGCTTAACTATTTGGAAATAGCGTGGTTGCTAAAGGGCCAAAGGTACCATTACGAAAATCTTTGTAGAGTCTCAAAATTATATTCTAGAATCACACTTCTAAATGTGTTTTCATTTTGTAATTGTATCTCCCTGTCCATGTTGGTGTGGGGTAGGGATATGGTGCAGTCATAAGTGCTTCTTATTTAGCATCATAATTCTGAGATGTGTGATGGTGATGGGCGTACAGAGCTATTCTTGAGATTCTATTTGTCTTACGTATTAATATATTGAATGAAGACATTTGCTGAATTTTATGTGTTGGGACCACAGGTCACACAACAAATAAAAATATCTCCAAGACTGTTATGTATAATATGATATTTTAGCGTCTCAGGAAGCTCAGCTTCAGATGATCTTAGTTAGAAGGTCAGGAAGCACTACAGTATAAAGAGCAAGTCCAGGAAGGCATTGTTTTTTCCCATCAGCTTAACCAAGACTCTTATCTGAGGCAGCTAACAATCAGCCCAAAGGACTAATTTGATTTTCAACTTCTCTTCCTTTCCTTAATAAGAATTCTGATAGAGGGATTAATTAGCAATAAAACAACATGAGGAAGAGGGAAAGAAAATGAGGGCATAGATAATCCACAAACTATATATAATCATCCTTGCGTAATCAGAAGTTAACTATCATTAACATGACATTTGCTTTTAAAGCCAGGCAGAAAATTATGATTTTTGGCACTAAGCTAATCTTTAATTATAGCACAGTACCATTCTTCCCTTGTGTTAGTTCAGATAGCTATAAATTATATTAGTCTAGGGCTTTTGTGTCATTTCCTTTCCTTTTCCATGATTTATATAGTCGGAATACTGACCTATAATTAAGTGTACTTGAGAATGGTCTCTGGTTAATTAAATACTGTGGAGTGTGTAGGGTGTTCTTTGCCAAAATTCCAAGGGAAAAGGCCATCCCTGGGTTAAACATCTACAAGGAGTCTGGGTAAATCTTCAGCGCTAGTCTTCTATGGCTGCTGAAGCTGTCATGAGAAGTAAAATTAAATCTTTCTTGACTATTGTGTGTAAAAGAATGTAAGATTAATCTTTTTGTATAATTTAAGGATGTGACTTCAAAAAGTAATTGTCTCATTTGAGGCATGCCTGATTTTTAATAATGAGTAAAACAGATACATGAAAATGAAAAATAAACTCTTGTCTTCCTTCCTCTCTTTATTTCTGTCCCTTTATCTTTCTCCATAACAATTCTTCATTCTGTGTGTCAGAAACAACTAGTTGCCACTCAGTTTGATTCAATACAGTAAGTCCCTTTAAATACAAATGAGTTACATTCTGAGAGCATGTTTGAAAGTCCAATTGGTTCTTAAGTCCAACAAAGTTAGCCTAGGTACTGAACTAATACAATTGGCCGGATGTCGCTGCTTTCACACTTACTTCTGGACATCCTGGGCTTGAAGTGAGGATCCCGTGTGCTCTGTGCAGTATGTGCGTGCTCAGTGGCTAAGTCCAGCCCTCCAGCTGCAATAAAGTACACAAAAGCACAACCACTTTTAGAGGACGCACGCACGTGACCATGTGTGCCAGCCTCGTAAATCAGCTTGCACGATTGGCCCTGCGCGTGCAGGTGTGCATCTTTGAAAGTTCACAACGTGAAGGCGCATACGTAGAGGACTTGCTGTACATTGATGTGGCGCCGCCTCTGTGTACAGTGCTGAGGCGGGCCTGTTGACACAGGTAACCCTCACCTGAAGAGCCCACCCAGCTGCCAGAACTTGCCCTGAGTGCAAGGGTGAGTGGAGAACATCTCGTTTCCCATCCTTACCACTGTTTCCCAGCAACGCCTCCCCACCCAAATGCACATGTTGCCCCAAAGAACGTGGAGCTTGTTTCCATTCCAAGGGCCCAAAATCCTCAGACCCAGATCAAGGAAAGGATGTGAAGAAGCGGGGAGGAGAGCAGCTAACGTGGAGGGGTGGGAAAGACTCTCATT
Source organism: Tragelaphus eurycerus (assembly GCA_935064755.1). Classification (NCBI taxonomy): domain Eukaryota; kingdom Metazoa; phylum Chordata; class Mammalia; order Artiodactyla; family Bovidae; genus Tragelaphus; species Tragelaphus eurycerus. The sequence continues at coordinate 18,341,680 of CAKXYN010000034.1, read as the reverse complement.
CCTCTGCGGTTTCAGCAGGAAGGAAGCTCTGCACTGCTCAGGGGCTGCATCAGCACGTCTGTCCAGGCGGTTGCCCACTGCAGTTGGGTCCTCTGTACACAGCACTGGCAGCTGCGTGAAGAGAGTTAGCTCTACAGATGTTTTATTTGGCATGCGTTGTGTTTTAAAAAATTGATCCAACGCTTTAAAAATTAACAGATTTTCATCCCAGTCCAGATGTCTAGCTTCTTTTGGAAAATCAGAAGACTGGCAATGCCACATCTGTATTCTCCAGGCTAAACCTGGGGGTGACCGGAGGTGACAGGGTGGCCGTACTTACTGATGACCGATGGGATCTGGTGCATTACTGCCTGGCCCCCAGGTAGATGGAGTTTACCCCTCTCCCCTCACCTGTCTCCTCACACCTGCACCCCTGCACAGTCAATGATGTGCTAGTTAGAGGTGATTTTTTGGAGGGAGAGAGACGACTTGAGAGGTGATCAGATCAACTTTGGCTGGGTCAGTGTTACGACAAGGGTAAGGAGAGAGGCAAGGTTGCCTTCCAGGTTGAATTTGGACCATGTGAAACTGATGTTTCTATAGTTCAGAAGCATCATGTTGGCACTTTTATGTCTATTAATACAACCCACTTTCCTCCTGCTTTTCAAAATTTCTACTATAGCCCTGGGGTCTTCATTGTTCCATGGGATTTGTTAGAGTGGTGTATTTTCCTTTTAGGTCCCGAGGACTTCTGTGTTCCAGGCTCATATTTTAGGGAACAATGCACCTTTTGATTCCCCCATCGATTTTTTTTTTTCAGCCCAGCAGATACTCTGTTTCTCTCCAGTTAAAAATAAATAATAATTTATAGACAGAATCACTGCTTTGTGATGCTAAGCTTTAATAACTGTGAACCCAGAAAGATTATATATGTATATATTCATTTTAATAAAATGAACATAAAATTTACCATGTCAACCATGTAAGATGCACAGTTGACGACATTAAGTGGATCACAATGTTGTGCAACCACTACCCTGTCCATTTCTAGAACTTTTTTGTAATCCCAAACAAATTCTGCACCAGTCCTATAATAATTCTCCCATTCATCTTTCCCCACTGCCAGGTAACCTCCGTTCTACTTTATTTCTCTGTGGAGTTGCCTGTTCTCAGTACTGCATACAAGTTGAATCATACAATATTTTTTTCTTTTGTGTCTGTTTATTTCACTCAGCATATTATTTTCATAGCTCACTCATGTTGCACTGTGTATCAGAATCACATTTCTTTTTTCAGGATGCATAATATTTCATTGTTTGTATATGTCACATTTCGTTTATCCATTTATCTGTTGACGGACATTTGGTTTGTCTCCACTTCTTGGCTATTGTAAATAATGCTGCAGTGACTGCTGATACACAAGTGTCTGAGTCCCTGCCTTCAATTCTTTTGGGCATATACCTAGAAATGGAATTGCTGGATCATATGTTCATTCTATACTTTTCAGAAAAATATGTCTAACTGTTGTATAGTTTTACAGAGATGACAAATACAAACTGCCTTAAATGGTTAAGTTCAGGTCCTCACTCCCTTTTGTATTATAATAAAGCCAGGCTCTTTTTACCTTTTGCCATAAAAAATATTTGTCAGATCAGAGAGAAGCAGATTTCTTCCTAAATATTCTCATCAAGAGTTTCATCAGTGTCCAGTTTTGATAGACCCTACCAAGTCAGTTTACCAAGATTATTTGTAGCACTTTTTAGTTTCAGATTAATTGTTCTGATAAAGATATTTAGAATTTAAATTCTTTTGTGAAACCATCACAGCTGATGAGCCTATTCTTTGCACAGCTAATAAAGTTAACTCTGGATTCCTAGTCTTCTAATTCTAGAAGTTAATTTGTTAACACATTTTAGCATGTACCACACATGTGTGTATGTAATCATACATGAATACATGTGGTCTCAGGATGATAAGAGCATACATGCTCATGTGACTGAGGAATAACCTGCACACTGTGCAGTCTGCACCCACCAGTGACAGTTCTGTGCTGTGCTTTTCCCTATAAGCAAATGTCACTCATTTTAGATAAATTTTATGATTCTCATCGAAACAATGTTCTTACTCATTTCAGCACACTTGAATTTTGTTATGTAAATAAGCTTTGTGGATGGCAGCGTAGGGTTAAAGTGAGCCCTGAAAGTCTTTTCAGCTGATTTTGGTTGAAAAGTCTTGATTGGCAGGGATGTAAACACGTCTCCTTTGAATGGTGGTGAGGTCTGTGTCTGTAGTCAAAGGTGTGGCTCGTGGGTTCAAGTTTTCATAGTACAAAGGGGTTTCATTTGCCAATTTAATATCAAATAGTCCCTTCTATTCAGCCGTGGAAATAATAGGAGCACATCCATGGGTGGGAGTTACTTCACTGACTCAAAACACTCTCAGGACTGAGACCCAGGTCTGTGATGTTGACAGTGTGGGGTGGAGACTCAGTGTGGGAAAGGAGGAGCTCTGTCTTGTGTTTAAAGATCTCAGTTAATCTCATTTCCTATTGCATTTTGCAATCAGATGGGGGATCAGAAGGATTTTATATCAGTTTGCAAAGTAATCACTCAAGTGAACTGCCTTTTAAGTAGCAACTCAGATTTCTTTTCCATCTAATTCCTTTCCTATGGTTTTTCCCCTTATCTTGCATCTCTGTGGCAATATTCTGTAAGCATCCTCCGTTAGCTGGCCCAAATTGAGTTCCTGGCTACGTGAGTTCCCGGTATAGCCAGCCAGTGTAACTTACCACATGCTGGGGGAAAGGCATGGACCCCAGGATTTCATTCTACCCCTCGACAGTAATGGGGTCTGCAGACTGAGAAGGCTGTGCAATGACGAGTCTCTGGCTTTGGGGTCTGAGTCTGTCCCTTACTGACTCTGTCAACTCTAGCAACCTAGTTAACCTCTTGGAGCGGTAAATTTCCTCATCTGTTATGTTCTTCATGAGAATTGTAGGAATTTAGGGAGAAAATGAGGATTGGAACCCAGGGAGAGAAGATGGACAGTGAGGGATTATCTGAGATAGTGTTGCCCAAAGGACTTGTAAAAACAAAAGCAAGCAACATTCATTTTTAAGTGGCTTATCATCCCACGCTATAATGGAGCCAGGACGTTGTGTGGTTAAGTGGTAGACTTCTCACCTTCCATGTTGTAATGGAATCTCCTCCTTCTTTTAGTAACACCTTGTTAAAAAAAAACGTGTGTGTGTGTGTGTGTGTGTGTTGTTTTCATTGCTGATACTTTAGAATGGGGATGAATTTAAAGGGTGTTAACTGCTGAGCTAATAGAGCCCGGAGAAAGACAAAAATAGTCATAGCTGAAACACGCAGTATCCTATATGGCTCCCTATGTGGGGAAGTCGCCATAAACAGAAAACTAGACAAGTGATTGGTGGGGAAATGGAGCATTCCAGAGCATTCCTGGAGATACTGGACTAATTTAGGAGTGCCAATTTTTTATTATGTCAAATGATATTTTTTAAAAAAACTTATTGTTTCTTCAGCAATTTTAATGCAAAAAACTAAGACACAATCATAGAACGAAAGAAATCCTTTTGCACTGAATAAATACAGCCTTATGTATTGTTCTTATCTTTGCTTTGTTTTCCCATGCATTACCCAGCATTTCATTCTTAGACCATGTGAGAATTTTGAATCAAACTCCTTTTAAAGCTAAGGAGACTGGCATTTATATTTGGTAGATACCCAGTTTGAGGACTTCCGGGTGACCTGGTGATAGAGAATCCTCCTGCCAATACAGGAGACACAGGTTCGATCCCTGGGTTGGGAGGATCCCCTGGAGGAGGAAATGGCAACCCGCTCCAGTATTCTTGCCTGGAGAATTCTATGGGCAGAGGAGCATGGGATCTCAAAGAGTCGGATGCAGCTGAGTGTGCATGCGTGCACACACACAGCTGCCCGGTTTACATGGTTGGGAGACCCATCATCTGGGAGTATTTGCAAGTTTTACATTTGCGGTTCTTTGTGTCTCATGAGACATTCCCATGAGAAGGAAGTGAAATTAATCAGGATCCCAGGCTGAAGGTTATAAATTTTTTCCTAAAGGGAAGACAAAGATTGTGCAGGATGGGAATGGTTTGGTCATACTGATATGGAAGCCTTCTTAGATGTTTTTGGTCCTATATACTCATTTTATAGACATTTTAATGTAAGTTTGGACATGTTAAGTGATATATTCCAGCTCACACAGCTGTTTGATGGTAAAAATGAGACTGAATTAAGGTTTCATGACCTCTGGCTCATTTAGATATTCACCTGCTTTAACACTTCTCCAGGGCCACTGTTGCATGAGGCATTGAGAAGCAGTAATAAGCCACATGGTTTTGTAGCTATGTTCATAATTGTTGGGAAGAAACCACTTAGAAAGCAACAAACAGATGCATCAGGCTTTAAATTTGAAATGGACTTTGGGTTTATTTACTCTAATTTGTATTAAGGTAATGAGGCCCTAATCTAATGAAGTAACTTATAATGAACAGATATGAGTAATTCTGATGTTCAGAGTCAACGACTTGATGTCTAGTTTGCCATGGAGGATGACAGATAGAGAGGTCAAAGGTGTACAAGGAATTAAGAACTTGGGAGCAGAATAGCACAGTCCTTAAAAACATGTGCTGCACACTATTTACAATGGCTGAGATATGGAAGCAACCTAGCTGTCCATTGACAGATGAATGGATAAAGAAGTTGTGGTATGTATATACAACAGAATATTACTCAGCCGTAAAAAGGAACATATTTGAATCAGTTCTAAAGAGGTGGACAAACCTAGAGCCTATTCTACAGAGTGAAGTGAGTCAGAAAGAGAAAAACAAATATCATATATTAATATGTCTGTCTCTGTGTGTGTATATATATATTTAGAAGGATGGTACTAGTGAGCCTATTTGCAAGGCAGCAATGGAGATGCAAACATAGACAACAGATTTGTGGATACAGTTGGGGAATTAGAGAGTGGGGCAAATTAGGAGAATAGCATTGAAACACTTATGAGGCAGGGAGCTCAAACCTAATGCTCTAGAGGAGGGGATGGGGTGGGAGGTGGGAAAGAGGTTCAAGAGGGAGGGGATGTATGCATATCGAAGGTCAATTCATGTTGTTTGGCAGAAAACAACACAATATTGTTAAGTGATTATTCTCCAATTTAAGAAAAAAAAAAAAAGCCACAGGCTGCAGAGTTCTCTGCCATTACTGTTTGACAGGCCTTGTATCGAGTGACCTTTGTTTACTCATCTGTGAAATCAAGATAATCTCAACTTTAGGAGTTTTGTAAGAGTGGTATTACATTCTTTACACTATATTGCCTGGCCCAAAGTAGGTTAAGTATTATTACCAAGAGCATAGTGGTATTGATTTATGAGAAAAAGTAAGATGTGTTGGTTTAGGGAAATTCTCCCATTAACTTAGGGATTAAATTTTTGATTTATAAAGCTGCTAGAACCTGGCTATGCCAATTATCCATACTTTTTCTTGTATCCCCATCATCTCAGAGCTTTTTAACTATTAAAAAAAGTAAGGGAATAAGAGTCAATTTCTGCTGCCAAGTTTTGGAATAAGAATCAATGACACCGGAATAGGAAGACCATTGAGTTCAATACAGAAAGGAGTGATCTCTGTAGATCATGAGGGGTTGGATATGAACTCTTAACTGAATGATGCAGAGAGGGTGTCTTGATTCAGATACCAAAAGCAGACTGTGCAAGGGTGAATTCTGTTGAGGTGATCTTAGTTGGTAGCATTGGTTTGTAAAATACTTCTGAGTTTAGGGGGAGCAATAGTAACCAAAAGCATGCCATAAAACAAACTTCTATTTCCTTTTATTGCACTTGGTGAAGGTTATTAAGAATGTAATTCTTTCTGCTTGCTATGTGATTAGCAGCCGAACCTTTTGGGGGTAAATTTCCATTGCTACGCTCTTGTTATCACAAATGGAATTTGCATGCCTAATTCTCTTCCCTCCATATTGAATCCATACCCCTTCAGGTCTAACGGCATGCTAAAAATGATTCCAAATCTCCAGTGTTGATTGTGGGCCATATGTTAGCACTAATTATATAAATGAGACTTGGTGGAAATGTGACATGCTAAGCGTTCTGAGCTTAAGGAATTACCTAAATGAATTCTAGCTTTAGTCAGTGCAAGCAGAGGCAAGGAGACGTGGGTGCAGGTTTTGAGCAGATGTTAACAGGTCTGCGTGGCTCCTCATTGTCTTTATTTGTCTAACTATAAGGACTGCCGATGGAACATTATGTCAGAATATTTTAAGGTGCCATTTCCCTGAAATTTGCATTTTGCACCTACAGATGGATCCGTTTTCTGAGTAAGCAGAGTGGAATGACAGAGTATCAGAGGATTAGAATCCGCAGTCGTGCTGTGAGTTTGAGAATTTAGCATTCATTGGGGCCGGTTGCTGATGTCATTATGGCACTGAGGCTGGGGACTTTCTAGAAGGACATTTCACGTCAATATCCAACACTCCTGAATTTTAATTTTCAAAATTCGAGTGAGAGAGAAAAAGAATGGCTCTGATTCAAAGCAGAAATTGAATTGCAAAATTGTGATGTATGTTTTCTCCTTGTGTATGACAATTAAATAAACTAGTGCCAGGCATGCATTGATTATAGAGGTCTGGGAAACTTCAGGGGGCTCCCCAAGTGACTCTAGTGGTAAAGAACCCACCTGCCAATGCAGGAGACTTAAGAGACATGGGTTTGATCCTTGTGTGGGGAAGATCTCCTGGAGAAGGGCATGGCAACTCTAGTATTCTTGCCTAGAGAATCCCCTGGACAGAGGAGGCTACAGTCCATAGGGTTGCAGAGTCGGACACAACTGAAGTGACTTAGCATGTATGCATGGGGGGCGTTCAGGTCCTAAGTCATGTCAGGAGGGGACTCTAGCTCACCCCCTTTACCTGGAAATCATGAAGTTTCAAATGTGTCAACAATGGCTGTGGTAAACCTCACTTGTATTCTTATCTCTCTTCCTTACAGATTTCTTGAGATTATGATTTAAAATAGGCAAGAAAGCAACTGATTGGCAACCAATCCCCAATCAGTAAGCACACTTACAGCATCCCTTTAGCAGGACATTCACGCCCCATGGTCCTGTCTTCTCACTTGTTTTCTACAGACTTTGATCCCCTTGAGGACGTCAACTCTGCCTTTTCTTTCTTAGCCCCCAACATAAAGTCCAGTGCTTGACACAACAAATGTTTGTTGAATAAGTATTGCTGAAACCATAGAAATGGCTGACATGCATTGAGGACTTACTGTACAAAATATTTGGCCAGCATCATCTCATATCATCTTATTTTTAATCCATACTGCTGGGCTCTTAGAAGGGTGCTACTCTCATGGCTTTGCAGATGAGGAAACTGAGGCTAAAAAAAGATTAAAACTGTTAGTTGCTCAGTCCTGTCCAACTCTTTAAGACTCTGATGCTGGGAGGGATTGGGGGCAGGAGGAGAAGGGGACGACAGAGGATAAGATGGCTGGATGGCATCACTGACTTGATGGATGTGAGTCTGGGTGAATTCCGTGAGTTGGTGATGGACAGGGAGGCCTGGCGTGCTGCGATTCATGGGGTTGCAAAGAGTCGGACATGACTGAGCAACTGAACTGAACTGAACTGAACTTGCTGAGTTCATTGTTCTCACATCCACATCTCTTGAGTATATTCTTGAGGGTTGGTGTTTGTTTCCTCAGGTGAGGTGTTCTGTGTTCCGTGTGTTTCTTATTGCAGTGGTAATCTAAGTAGAATGGATCTGAGTGCATTTTGATCATCTGGATGACTATACTGTGATGGTGTTTTACTATCATGTTAGAGCCAACCAGTATTACTATAACTGTAGGACATTCTTCAGGGAGCAACAGAGGCAGACGAAATATGGAGATAATAATGTGTTTCTGCCAATGAGGTTTCCACAACATAAAGGGTTGTGGAGTGGTTTAAATTCAGAACTAGAGAGGAAGAAATTAGTTTCTACAGAGCAGAAAGCAATGGTAAAGTGCCAATGCCATAGAAGCTGTGCCCGACCAGGCAGGCAGGCTGTGTTCACACAGGGAACAGGGGTACGGTTTCAATAAACTAGTATTAACTATTATATCGAAGAGAGGTGGTTTTTAATTTCTTTTATAATCTTACATATTTTTTTCTTTATAACCTTATTTTATGGGTATAGAGCTCTTCAGACATAAGGAATTTACAGGTTCACGTTTGTGCATATATATATAATAATAAACTGAATCTATGAAGATTGCAGGGGGCATAATATTTTTTTGGTTCTTTTCAGATTTTTTTCCTTCTCAAAGGAATCTATATACTCTTTGAGGTGTGAGTATCTATATCAGCCTGTGGGCATCATATAAGCCCCAGGGATAAAACTGAAACTAGATCAGTATAACTCTTGTGTGAGTGTGAGTGTGTGTGTGTGTGTGTGCGCGCGCCATGTGCGTGTGTGCATGCACTTATATCCATGAAACATAACTGTGGCAGTGGAAGTCTGGAGCAGTGTTGGCTAGCATCTTCTGCGGCCCAGCTATTACTCTTGACACAAGCAGCAGTTCCCGATGTAGCTTTGCTGAGCCACGTGGCTTTTCACTGTGTGCTTGTGTTCTCAGTTACTACTGCACCAAAGAAATATGGCTTCTCTGAACCAGTGTATTTCCAGAATCTTATTCTTCATGACTCTCTTTTGCTAGAAAGTGAAAGGACATTCCCTTGGCATGTTTGGCCACTGTAATATCTTTATATGTGGGCCTCCAGCCACTGAACTACAGACCTGAACAAGATGTATTTCTTGTCCTCCTTGATGCCATATTTCCATGTGGCATTACTTCTCTCTGAAGTCAGCAAGGCATCCAAGGGGCTAAGGGATAATGAGCAATGGGACCAGTTCATAGTAGTTAATATTCTGCTTTTAAGTGGACACTAACTCATACCTGGAAGTTTATCTGCCACTGTTCTCCATATAAACCCAGACTGTAATGCCTCCAGGCCAGAATACTGGAGTGGGTAGCCTTTTCCCTTCTCCAGGGGATCTTCCCAACCCAGGGATCGAAACCAGGTTTCCTGCATCACAAGTGGATTCTTTACCAGCTGAGCCACAAGGGAAGCCCAATAATGCCTCAAGTTATGCCAAAAATCTCAAAATGTTTATTTAAGCATACTTATAATTCAATAGAATTACAAGAGAAAAACAATACAATGGGAAAAACTAAAAATCTCTTCAAGCAAATTGGAGATATCAAGGAACATTTCATGCAAGGATGGGCATGATAAAGGACAGAAATGGTATGGCCCTAACAGGAGGAGAAGAGATTAAGAAGAGGTGGCAAGAATGCACAGACGTATACAAGAAAAGTCTTAATGACCTAGATAATTACGGTGGCATGGTTATTCACCTAGAGTCAGATGTCCTGGAGTGTAAAGTCAAGTGGGCCTTAGGAAGCATTACTATGAACAAAGTTAGTGGACATGATGGAATTCCAGCTGAGCGATTTCAAATCCTAAAAGATGGTCCTGTTAAAATGCTGAACTCAATATACCAACAAATTCAGAAAACTCAGCACTGGCCACAGGACTAGAAAAGGTCAGGTTTCATTCCAATCCCAAAGAAAGACAATGCCAAAGAATGTCCAAACTACTGCACAACTGCACTCATCTCACAAACTAGCAAAGTAATGCTCAAAACCCTTAAAGCTAGGCTTCAGCAGTACATGAACCAAGAACTTAACAGAGGAACCAGAGGGCAAATTGCCAACATTCTTTGGGCTGTAGAGAAAGCAAGAGAATTCCAGAAAAACATGTATTACTTTATTGACTACGCCAAAGCCTTTGACTGTGTGGATCAAAACAAACTGTTGAAAATTCTTAAAGAGATGGGAATACTAGACCCTTACCTGTCTCCTGAGAAACCTGTATGGAAGTCAAGAAGCAACGCTTAGAACCAGACATGGAACAACAGACTGGTTCCAAATTGGGAGAAGAGTAATTCAATGTCACCCTGCTTATTTAACTTATATGCAGAATATATCATGTGAAATACTGGGCTGGATGAATCCCAGGCTGGAATCAAGATTGCCAGGAGAAATATCAACAGCCTCAAATATGCAGGTGATACCACTCTAATGGCAGAAAGTAAAGAGGAGCTAAAGAGCTTCTTGATGAGGGTGAAAGAGGAGAGTGAAAAAGTTGGCCTAAAATTCAACATTCAAAAAACTAAGATCATGTCATCTGTTACAATCACTTCATGGCAAATAGAAGGGGGAAAAGTAGAAACAGTGGCAGATTTTATTTTCTTGGGCTCCAAAATCAATGCATTTGGTGACTGGAGAAGTGAAATTAGGAGAAGCTTGCTCTTTGGAAGGAAACTATGACAAACCTAGACAGTGTATTATTAAAAAGCAGAGACGTCATTTTGCTGACAAAGGTACATACAGACAACGCTGTGGTTTTTCCAGTAATCACGTATGGATGTGAGAGTTGGACCATAAAGAAGGCTGAGCGCAGAAGAATTGGTGCTTTGAAATTGTGGTGTTAGAGAAGACTCTTGAGCGTCCCTTGTACTGTAATGAGATCAAACCAGTCAATCTTAAAGGAAGTCAACCCTGAACATTGATTAGAAGGACTGATGCTAAAGCTTCAACACTTTGGCCACCTGATGCTGGGAAAGATTGAGGGCAAAAGGAGAAGTGGGTGGCAGAGGATGAGATGATTCGATGGCCTCCCTGCCTCAACATACATGAATTTGAGCAAACTCTGGGAAATGAGTGAAAGGCAGTCCTGCTGTGCTGCAGTCCACGGGGTCGAAAGAGTGGGTCCTGACTTAGCAACTGAACAGCAGCAGTAGTTCAAGTGGTTGTGTAGGTAGTGGACAATATTTTTATCAGTTCAACCTTATTTTTACTAAAACTCAGCCAGTTCAGAGTGATAATTAACAACCAAATCTATAGAAACTGAGAGGGTGTGGGAAGCTGGGGGAGAGACAGTGGGTAGTCAAGAGTACCAGTTAGCTTGGTAACCTCATTTTCAACAAAGTTCTGCATTCTGCATTCTTTGTTTCAGATGAAGTTACCAAGCTAACCAGATTTCAGATGTTTATGCTATAGTACAGCATATGCAGTCTTGGAAAAACCTGGGGTTCTGAAAAATGACATGGGTAATGGCAAGGCTCATGGGAAAACAGTGTTAGAACAGACATCTCAGAAGATAGGCAACTTTGTAATCTCAGCATGGAAATGCCTAAAGTTACTGGTGCTGTTGAAAAGACATGCCTGATTCCTCATAAAGGAGTGCTGTCCATACAAGATGTTGCTGTGAAGAAAAGTGAGAGTTACTTGATGGTAGGGCTCAGGCTCTTGAATTACAGAGCTCAGGTTAAGTGGTGAGACCCGCATGGTTAGTCTTTCTAAGACAAAGCAAACGGGCAGTCTGAGCTGAGGGACCTGGGTGAATTGTGTCTAGTATGGCATTCTCCCACAGCTCCCTGTCCTGTAATATCTTGAGTTCAACTGCTGTAACTGACTGAAAAATATTAATGTACCGAGGAAAGCTATATACAAACCCGTGTAACTTCCTCCTTAATGCCTCTGCTGACCAGTCCCATAGTGCTAATTTGTGTTACAGATGCATATTTTGTAGCAAAAAATAAAGTAAAAAGACTGAGTGGATCAGGATATTGGGAAGATAATTCATTTGATTGAATCTTGGACATTTTATGTCTGAAGAAAATTGTGGCTTCATGCTGAGAAATAGATCACACATAAATTATGAAGTCAGGCTAAGGGAGCCCCAGGCTAAAAGTGGACAGCTCCTCCTGCATGGAAACATGCGCATCTTTATTTATGGTCTCCTCCATGGCTGCAAGGGAGGCTCACATATACAGATAACCTGCAATCCATTGAGTCGGGTGGGGTTTGAGTAGCTTGGTTGGTTTCATTACCCTAGTAAAGCCTAGTCCTTAACCACAGCAGTAAGGTTACAACATTTTTTTCAAAAGGTGGCTATGTGAGTCACACACATGGACATCTCCTCAGCTTCCTCTCTGCTCCACGACTCAGTGCTCGTGTCTCAGGCCAGCGGGCTGGAGGAGTGGTGCCCAGATCATTAGAGATGGTTGAAGAGGTCTGTGAGGAGGAAGTAGTGGCATCCTTGGGACTTAAATTTCCATGTGCTCGTTGGAGTAGCATCAGTTATAGAAGCAGAGGTTTCAGTCCACAGTGCTGGAGAGTCTGGGAAGTGTGGAGCCCAACACCAAGGTCACAGGTGCAAGGCCTTGTCCCAAGGCTGCAGACATGCAACCCTGTACCAAGATCATCTCCAGAACTGACCAAGCCCCATAGCAACTGTTGCCATGAGCTCCTCCGGACCTAAACCAGCCAGCTCCCTGACCCCATATTAGGTAAAAATACCCACCCTATGATCCACCCTATAGCACCCTAACCCACCACCTAATAAACCATCCTTCCAGCAGGAATTTTCTTTGTTCTGAAGCTCTAAAAATTGGCTAGTAGCCCACCACAAAAGCATCGATTCTCCCTTGAACCTGCCTGCTATTCTAACAGCATCTCCTGCTCTAATAAACTCTCTTCTCCTCTCATTCTGCCTCATGTCTGGAAACTATTTTCCAGCCTGCGCACAGATTGTGACAGGTAGAAGGGGAGTCAGAGGTAGATGGAGGAAGAAATGAAGACAACAGCAGAATTCTGGGTTCCAGCCCCAGCTCCTGCATTTCCAGATGAGCAGCGTCTTCCTCTGCAGACTGTGGACAGTCAACCACGGGGACTGTGGATGAGAAGAAGCTGAGAAGATGTACGTTTATTCCCATCCTTGCCATTGGCTTCCTTGGTCTTATGCTGGGAAACCTCTGGAGCTTCTCTTCTGTTTGTGTAATCAAGGCTGAAGTGTTTTCTCAAGAGGCAAAAGTGTTCCCATGCTGCATCTCAGTGTTGTTCAACGCTCCGTCCGTATTGCCCGTCTGATTGTCTCCTTCACCTGGTCCCAGGTGGACAGCACTCTTAGTTGCCCTCGATTTATAGAGCAAAGTCAAGGGATGCGCCCTGGTGCTGCTTAAAGGATTGCCACCTTCCCAGCCCACCTTTCTGCTTGGCTCATGGCACAGCCACCCACAAACTCAGGAGGCCTCCATCTGGCCTCAGATCTGCAGCTCCTTGGTGTCAAAGCAACACAGATGCTCCCACTGGAGCTCATGTTGACCCCCGGCTGCTCGGTCCTTGAGAGGGGACAGTCAGCATTCTCCTAAAGCCAGGCTCCAGAGGGCACCACTTAAGGGAGCTGTCACAGAGCCACACCTGAAGAACTTCCTCTAGGATATGGGGAAAATATAATTCTCTTTTCCCCTAGAACAGATTGTGCTCAGGGCTGGACCTCCCACTCACCTGCTAAGAAGAAGGTGCACAGCACAGGTGAGGCTCTAACTGGGTGAAAGGCAAATTGTCAAAGTAACTAATAGCAGTTTATGAAATTGTTTGTATAGAACAGTTGCACACATTTTTATGCTTATATAAGAACTGTGCTGTCTGGCTTAGCAGTAAAGAGTCTGCCTGCAGTGCAGGAGACCTGGGTTCCATCCCTGGGTCAGGAAGATCCTCTGGAGAAGGGAATGGCAACCCACTCCAGTATTCTTGCCTGGAGAATCCCATGGACAAAGGAGCCTGGCGGGCTATGGTTCATGGATTCACAAAGAGTCAGACATGACTGAGTGACTAACACTTTTTCACTTTTCACAAGGACATGTTACATGAAAATAAAAGCAAAATATTGCTATCAGATTTGAAAATGATAATATATGTTTCTTGAATATTTCCATCTGATCTAAAAATTGTTTAGACCTGTGTAAGCATTGTTGGGAATAGCCTCTGTGTGGGACATTCTGGGATGGAACAAAGTAGTCTGTAATTCCAAAAGCTGCTTTATAAATCGGATGCTTCCTGAGTGGAATGGATACGAGATGAATTTGATTTGTGTCTTTAATTTTTCCACCAATATCCAGCAACTGGTTAGAAAATACCAGGCTTGGTTGGCACAGGTGTAGATAGGAGATTCACCAGCCAGTCACATCCTCCCTGCTTTGGGAGCCTCTCAAGATTGGAGGGCAGAGGGAAGGGGCTGATCACAGCAGTCCAACAGCGTGTAACACAAGTGTTGTGCCATTGAAATGCTAATGTGGGTGAGCATCGCTTTGTAAGATTCATATTGTTAGGAGGCAGACGAACCACTTGAATCACATAGCCTGATTTTTATGGGAGACCTCTTATTTTATTCTTTGCGTATTTCATTTTCATCCTGTGTTTTCTTTGGAATTAATAGAGCCTCTTAAAAACTGCTGTCTATAAATTTTCTCTCCTACATATGTCTCGAAACAGTTTCATTTCTTCATTTAAAACATTACAGCCGTTTCAAAATGCCCTATTTTGTATTTAATTTCACCATCTCATATAAAATACATGTTCTTCACATAATTATGTAAAAATGGGTTTGCAAATGCCCTAGAGATCCATATGATGGGCACATTATAGGATTCTAAGTAATAATAATCTCCTGTTTACATGAGACCTGATTTTCATGCCAGTTTTTATACTCTAATATAGCTGGAACACGGCTTTGCTCAAATATGCCAGTTTATTCTGGTCCATGAAATACATTTGAAATATCACAGATTAGTTTGTCTGGCAGAATGCACAACTACATCTGATATTTTAGAGGCGAACATAATGGAGCCAGAGATGGGGACCACTGTGTCCTGTTTGCTGTGAGCAGAGCTAAAAAGGCCCAGCAGGGTCACTGGAAGACCCAAGGTGCAGACAGGAGCGGAGGAAGCCGAAAAAGGAAAATATAAATTGAAAGGAGTAGGCAATTAGGTAAGAGGAAAAAAGAAAAAGAATCGTATTATATAAAAGAGAGCTTGTGCACACATTGTGCACAGATTTCCGTTGATGCAAAGAAATCAAAGTGGTTTTCAAGTATGGTCCCCGGATCCTCAGCATCAGCATGAGTCAGAAACTTGTTAGAAGTGCAGATGCTCCTGGTGCCATTCCCTGTCCCCATCCTGAGTCAGTCCGTGCGTAAGGGACCCGGGGACGTGGCCAAGCCTTCTAGGCGATTCTGATGTGCACTTTCGTTTGCAAACGACCGGTCTCCTGGAAGGTCCCAGCAGCTTCTGCACGGCATGCTGGGTGCTTGAGGGGCTGTGTAGCTGCATGGAAGGACACGGAGCCCAGCAGCAGGAGGGGAGAGTCAGGGACCCGCAGGACCTGAGGGTGGAGAGCGAACCCCAGCCAGTGGAAGTCCAGGGGAGAGTTGCTCTCTGCAGAGCTAGTGTCATGAAAGCAGCACCTTTTTGGTGACCTCTAAGGTGACCGTGTCATGACAGAGTTAAGACAGCTGGAGGAACCATGTGAGACATGGAGTCCAAGGAGCAGGAGACGGGGTGAAGGACAGATGTCCGCTGTACCACTCGGTGAGGGCCGGTCCTGTCTCATGACGCATCCCCACCCAGCCTCAAGTTCTTGGTGCCATCGACTTCTTCAGGAGGAGCCGCAGGAAGGAGGATCCAGGCAGGGTAGAGGGACACAGTGTCCTGGGGGACTGGGAGGGAGTCAGGGGAGCCTGCACACAAGTGATGAGGCGGTAATGTCAGAGACGTGGCCACGTGTGCAAGGCTTAGGAGTCATTGGACACCCGAGATAGACAATGATGTTATTTGGGTCTTGTGAGAATTAAAATGCCGGTGGAAGTTTTGTGAAATCAGTGTTCCCAGCAACAAAGTTTTGGGCCCCACAGTAAATGGGGTCAGTACCTTCTTATTATCCCCTACGAGAAGACCATCTCTGGTACATTCACTCTGAAACACCTGCCTTCAGTCTGGCCCAAGGGGCTTGTTTGGATGTTTGAGAGAATGAAAATCATCTAGTCAATAAGAAACGGATGCCAGCAACCCCCACAAAGAGCAGAAGATGCAAGAGGAGTGATTCTCTTCCTTAGGGCATTCGCTCCTCTGTTTCATGTTCATGAAAATATTCAGGACAAACGATTTATCATTTAACCTTAGCCAAGAGGAATTTGACTCGTGTTTAGTTTCCTAGAGAGAATTAATTTTGAAAATTTGGAATACGGGAAACATGGTAATACTCTTGCTGTAGGCACTGCACTGAAGTTGGCCTTGTATTTTGGGATGATTTTCAAAATATTTTCTCTTTAGTTTAGCTAGATAGAAACAACTCATTCAGCCTTTTCCATAAGCTTCCTTTATTAAAAACTAGCATGTGCTTCTTTCAGTGCTTTAAACAATGATTAGGGGACTTTCCTGATGATCTAGTGGTTAGGACTTGGCCTTCCAAGACGGTGGGTGCACATATGCCTTGGCCCACATGCCTCTGGGCCAAGAAACCAAAGCATAAAACAGAAGCAATGCTACAGCAAAATTCAATAAAGACTTTAAAAGGCATGGTCCTTATAAAAAGTCTTCTAAAAATGATTAGGGAAATATATTATAAATAATGTTTTCATTATGTATTATTTGGATGAGTTTCCCCCCAACTTTTTGGGATTCCCTGGTGGCTCAGACGGTAAAGAGTCTACCTATAATGAGGGAGACCCGGGTTCGATCCCCGGGTCAGAAGATCCCATGGAGAAGGAAATGGAAACCCACTCCAGTATTCTTGCCTGGAAAATCCCATGAGCGGAGGAACCTGACCGACTACAGTCCATGGGTCACAGAGAGTCAGACACGAATGAAATGTGCACACATTTCCTGAGATTTTTAAGCTTGTCTTTGAACCTCTCTAAAATGCTTTTTTTAGGTTTTCCTTTTCCAAAATGCATCTCTCCTCCCCTACCACCAATCCTAAATACTTAGCATCCCGCCCCTGCCCTGCTAAGCTCTCTGAGTTGAAAGCGTCCCTACTAAGTCCCATAGGGCAAGACCATGAGGTACTGAGCTCTCCATGCTTCCAGCCCAGTGCCTGGCACAGTAGGTACTCAATAAACATTAATTAAACCAATGAATGGCTGAGAAAGACTGCTCTGCATACCTGTTTCTGAAACTGTTCCCTCTCCAATTATCTCCTCTTGGTCTCTTTCTCCCCCTCTCCCTGATGGGTTCATTACAAAGACATTAAACCCAGTCCTCAATTTCTCTAAATTGTCTATGCAACTCATTAAATTATGTTGAAAGGTAACAAAGGCCCATAATAAAACTTAATTTTTTTTTTTTTTTTTTTGCATCAGAAGCTGTGTAATTTAGAGACATAATGTAGCTCACAGTGCACATTAATTATGAAAGAATATATAATATTGAAACTACAAATTGTGGCCAAAAATGTCTTTTTGATCGTGTAGTGTCAAGTGGGCTGCAGGTGGAGCCCCTTCAGGGAGATGTTCATAGGAAGGGTGGGCTGGGGTCTGGGAGCACATAGGTGCAAGTAGCTCGGGAGAGGTCATGGCCAGGGTTTCATGAAATTTGAATGTAAAGTGGTATTATGCATCTCTTTCATTTAAATAACCTAAAATGAGTAATTCACTCCCCAGAACATTTGATAAAAATCCTTGGAAGTTTGCCAGCAGGCACGGTGAGAGGAAGAAATGCATATTCAAAAGGAGAAGAGAAAAAAGGGGGAGAGAAAATGAGAAAGCCAAACCTGCAGAAGCAATCTATACCTGATTTATTTTCTAAAACAAGGGGAAACATCTCAGTAACAGTTGCTTTAAAGGGCCAGGGCCTCACTTGACAAAGCTCAAGCAGTGCATTCTTTGGGAAACACAACCCTGAAAATGCCAGTGAAAGGGACCCAGAACACTCCCTCTGCGTGGTGCTTACCTCAGGTGACAGATCCTTGCTCTGGAAGCTACATTCTGGGGTGTCAAAACACCTCCAAGCAGTGGTAGTCGTTGCCATGGAGATAACTGGATGATGGATAGCTAGATGATAGACAGACACTGAAGAGATAGTAGATAGATGATCCCGTATGTCAGAAGAGCCCTTTGTGCCTAGGAAATTACAGAAGTTTTTTTTTGAAAAACAATTCTTCTGTCAAAATCAAAAATAGAACTCTCTTGCTTTACTCCTACTCTATATGCATTCCGCTACTTTTCCAAAGCTTTTTTCTTATTATCACATTCGTGATGGGTTCCGCCCATTTAATTCTTGCTTGACTTCTCCTCAAGGAGATTAACTTTCCTCAGAGGTTAAATGCACTCCCAGTGCTGGGGGCAAAGGCAAAGACAGCTGACCGTTCAGCTCTCTTTATTTCACAATACATTAGGACTTCATTTGTTCCTATTTTGTCTTTTTTTTTTTTTTTTTTTTTTTGTATTCAGACCAGTTTTTTCCTTTTTTTCTTCTTCTTCTTCTTCTTTTTTTTTTTTTTTAACTTTTTATACACTTCACAGCATATCAGATCTTAGTTCCCTGACCAGGGATCAAACTCATGCCCCCTGGATTGGTGGGGCGGGGCTGGGTCTAAACCACAGGACCACCAGGGAACTCCCTCTTGCTCCTTACTTTTGACTTGTTCCTTCCTTTCCTTCTTTATCCCATCTCTGTGCCCCCAGGCTTTCGTGCCTCTCTGCTTTCTGTCTCTGTTCTTTCTATGGGCACCTGTGTATATTTTTCTAATTCCAGATATGCTAACACACTGAGTCCATTCGATTTTTAAAATGGCCGTGGGCAATTTCAGCAGACAGATCTATGCATTTTATAAAACAATAATGAGATGAGATCTTGAAGCTCACCTTAAAACATGGCATATCCCACTGGTATGGATCTCAGAGAGGACTTTGTAAGTTCACATGTGGGCTCAGAGCTATTATTTCCTCTGCAGTGTTACCTCTGTTAACCTGAAAAATCAGACCCTGTTTTATGGGCCGTTAGACAACAACTGCAGAGAAGGCAATAGCACCCCACTCCAGTACTCTTGCCTGGAAAATCCCATGGATGGAGGAGCCTGGAAGGCTGCAGTCCATGGGGTCACTGAGGGTCAGACACAACTGAGCGACTTCCCTTTCACTTTTCACTTTCATGCATTGGAGAAGGAAATGGCAACCCACTCCAGTGTTCTTGCCTGGAGAATCCCAGGGACGGGGGAGCCTGGTGGGCTGCCGTCTGTGGGGTTGCAGAGAGTTGGACACGACTGAAGCGACTTAGCAGCAGCAGCAGACAACAATTGAGTCCTAAACTATGCTGGAAACCACAGGAAATCATTAAGAAATCAGAAGTCAAGATGTGCTTTTTGGGGCTGCTTTAGAAGGTCATGAAACAAATTCAGTCCCTTCATTTTGCAGATTAAAAATGGGGTGCAGAGAGGTTGTGATTCACTCAAAAGTTTTATAACTGTGACAACTCCAAGACTCTAGATGGAGATGCCCGCATTTCATCAAGTGACTTTCCTGGTCCACCCCGTTACAGAAAGGCTGTGTGAGAGAGAACGGAGAGTCATTACGGCTAATGGAGGAGAACTCGGGGCCCTTCTTTAGGTCGGGGGAAAGTGGCAAAAGGAAATATTTTTAGGATAAAAGACCGAGACTCATATTTCTTCTGAAGATGAAGGAAGAGGGAGGACCATGAAGATAATAATGAGAAACACCTCTGGGTCTCATCCTTCTCATCTGTCAAGTGAAGATAACAGTATTTTCATTGTAAATCTGTTGTCCTGAGTAAATGAGAAAAATGTAGAGGGCTTGATGCACAGAAGGCACTCAGACAGGAACTGATGGTTTTCTGGATTTGTGGCTGAGCCTTCTTTCTAACCACCCTCCTATGAAGAGGAGTTAGCACTCATATCTTAATGGTCTGGAGTTCCTGAGGCTGGTTTTCAACAAGCTGAAGGTTGCTGAAGTGATAGTCGCTCGGTCATGTCCGACTCTTTGCGACCCCATGTACTGTAGCCCTCCAGGCTCCTCTGTCCATGGGATTCTCCAGGCAAGAATACTGGAGTGAGTTGCCATTTCCTACTTTAGGTATCTTCCCAACCCAGGAATCGAACCCAGGTCTCCTTCATTGCAGGTACATTCTTTACCATCTCAGCCACCAGGGAAACCCAAAGGTTGCTGAAGTGCAAGCTAATTCCATCCAGCTCTGAAATCAGAATCTGAAAATCTGGCTCCAAGCTGTTTGTTGTAAAGTCAGTTGCAGTTGTTGGGTTGCAAATATACCCAGAAGAGGACAGACAGATAGGATAAATGTTTGTCAAAATGATTAACTGGTGCCACATGCTTGAAAATGTCTGTAACTCAGTCTCAGTTCTGATGAAGGCTGATCAATTAATGATCTTAACATTACAGTGGCTGATCGGACTTCCCTGGTAGCTCAGATGGTAAAGCCTCTGTCTATGATGCGGGAGACCCCGGTTTGATCCCTGGGTTGGGAAGATCCATTGGAGAAGGAAATGGCAATCCACTCCAGTACTACTGCCTGGAAAATCCCATGGACAGAGGAGCCTGGTAGGCTACAGTCCATGGGTTCGCAAAGAGTCGGACACGACTGAGTGACTTCACGTTCACCTTCAATTGTGGTTACAAGTTATACAACATTTCGAAAGTAGATTTAGTTTATTTCCCCAGGAAACAGGCTATTAGCTGGGTATTTGCACACAGGAAGCTTATTGCAAAGTGCCCTTCAGATCCATACCCGTGAGAAAATGGGGAAAGCTGGATCAGACAGGATAAAGAATTCAATACAGTTGCAATAGCTAATATGGTTCTTAGTCAAACCCTCGATGGGTCATGCCATTGGGATGGTTCTCTTGAACTGTCCAGAATTGAGGCAAAAGGGCTGGTCTTCCTCCCCCATATCAGTAGGCTATTAGATGCTGGCTGCCCTGTGGAGGAGTGATAGTCAACAGGGGACTTAAGGCAGCAGGCCTGGTGAGGGCCTCTCCTAAAGAGGAGTCTGTAGACAGAGCACTCTAGAAGCCAGCACGAAAGTCCACAGGATCTCATATGCAGAGCAGAGCAGCTTGGGAGATGTTGGGTTGTGTTCTAGGGACCCTGAATCAGAGTGTTACTGAATGCAAATTTGTGGCCCCAACACACAGTGAACCCAAATAAACCCAACTGTTGGAGTTGGGAGCAGAGAAAGGCTTATTGCAGAACGATGCAAGGAGACAGATGGTTTGTGCTCCACCCCCCAACCCCGAATTCCTCCAAGGGTTTCAGCAAACCATTTTTAAATGCAAGGTGAGGGATGGGGGTTGTTACAAACTTCTTGGTGCAGGAATCCTTTGTTCTTGCCCCTGTCCACATAAGTCAGGTCAGGACATTCCTGTAAACCTCCAACAAGACAGATGTTGTTCTCTGGTCTGCAACCTTTTATCTCTGTATAAATGGAAAAGTGTGTTATCCCCCTTAAAGTTCAGAGCCTTGAGAATGAGGTCTCCTGTATATTTCAGGCAACATTCTTAAATTGAAGAAAACCAATAGAATTCAAAGGTTAGCATATTATAAAAGAAGCAGAACTAATACAGGGTCAGATTTGTTCTTCCCTATTAAAATAGGAAGGGGACTCAAGGCCCTGGGAACACAAAGCAACATGTTATTTGTCCCTCCTTAAGAAGTCTAAAGCCAGATCCTCTTCCATTGTTTTATAAATATTATTAAAGAAACTTTGGTTGAAAACAGGTCCATCAAAGTTGTCCATCTGTGGAACTGGAGTTGTTGTTTGGTCACTCAGTCGTGTCTTACTCTGAGACCCCTGGACTGTAGCCACCAGGCTCCTCCGTCCCTGGGATTCTCCAGGCAGGAATATCCCTGGGATTCTCCAGGCAGGAATACTGGAGTGGGTTGCCATTTCCTTTTCCAGGGGATCTTCCTGACCCAGGGATCCAGCCTGCATCTCCTGCTGGACAGGTGACTTCTTTACCACTGAGCCACCTGGGAAGCCCATACACCCAGAGAGAACACCTCAAATGTTCCCCTAGTTTGCTCTACCACTCTGCTGGAGAGTGAGCAAACTCCAAGAGGGAGGTCCAGTGTGCTCATCACAGCTGTGAAGAAGAAAAATGGCTGGTTCTGAGGAAAGCTATGATCGCTCATAGAATGAGAGAAAACAGTTATTACCCAGATATTATGAAGCTAGAGGCTAACCTCACACCTTGGAGCTTTCAAGCAAAACAATTTGCTACTTGCTAGAATTTTCCAGATAATTTGTTCACATGTGGCCTATTCTGTACATGGAGATATACCACCGTTGCTCTAGTTTTATGATTCTAAACTAAGCTGTGTTCTTTTCACTTATTTGCCAAGAGTTTATACCCCTCTAAGAGTTTTTTGTATTATGTCTTCATTTCTTCATGTTAGCAATTTCCACATCAGTTTTATGGACATAGCCCAACTGATTCACCCATTGCCTGAGCAAAGTAAAATCATAGTAAAGTCTTTGGTACGATTAGGTTAAAGCAGGTATAAACTAATGTGCTTATATCCAAAGACAATTTAGATAATTCAACTTTAACCCTGCTCTTGAGGCCAATTTTTTTTTTTTTTTTTTTTTACCAGAAGTGGTATTAGTAATCAACATTTCCCCCCCATGGGTGATTGGTTTTCCCAAAGCCACTCTTTTAGGAAACAGAACTGAACAGGGCTGAAGCAGAGCCAAAGTCTTGTTTCCTCTCCTCCCTGTCTGCTCACCTATCCCTGCTGTTACCTGTGGCTGGCAGTAAACACTCCTTAAAACCAGTAATAAATCCCATTTCTTAGAAAATAGCATCCTCTTTCCCTCAGTTGCCAAAGACAGAAATGTAGAAATCATATTTAACATAATTTTCTTTTGTACCTTGTGTATTTAATACATCACCAAATGCTGCCTGTTCTGTCTTCTGAATGCCTCATCTGTGTCTTCACAATTTCTGCCTTCACTGCCTTACTCTGGACCCAGTGATCTCTTGAGGTTGTCTCTTACCTGGTTATAGTTACCGGGGATTCTCTAAAGCTGGCCTGGCTCCTTCCAGTCACCTTCCAGAAGGTAAGAATGATCTCAAACCAATCTGTCCTTCCTTCTGTTTTCACACCCTCAGGATAAATGTGAGATCCCTGTGAATGTTAGGCAAGGTGCTTCATCTTCCTTAGATTTTCCTTGCTCTCATGGAATCCTGTTCCACTCAACCCAAACTATTTTCATCCCATGACCATTTCCATGGCTGGACATGTCCTTCATCCCCAGTAACTCTTTAGTAAAAGACAGCTCAAGCATCACCTCTGCCGTGAAATGTTCCTCTGAGGACCCCCACCCCACGCACCTTCCCTGCCAGCTTGCCTTCCTGCTCTGTGGTTCCATATATATCAAGACATTCAGACTTTTCCAGAAATATGGTCGTCTACATACATGTCTTTATCTCCAATTAGAAGGGAAATAATGGCAAGGTCAGGATGATCCTTTCCTCTGGATTTATGATGTCTTGAACAGGGCTTGGCACTTAATACAGGTCCAGAAAGTGCTCTTGTGTTTTTTAGCCTTTTAATAGATGAGAATGTTATGCATAGTGCTTTTAGCTCTTAACAACAGGGAAATTTGGCTTTTAATTATAAAGTAATAATTCTTGAGTCGAATAAAGCATAAGATACAAATTACTTTTTGATCAGGTTAATTAAGTGCTTGGAGTTCTCAGAAGTGTAGTTAGTTTTTCCTTCCATGCCCTGCAGAAAGAGCCATCTATCAAAACAATTCCATATTTGGTTCACTCTATAATTTAATGTAATTTAAAAATTTACTCTCTGGATGATTTTGTTAGGTCTATTTCCCCAAAAACTATTTTTTCAAATTTAATTTTAAAATTTTATTACAGGTGATTTACAATGTTGTATTAGTTTCAGGTGTATGGCAACGTGATTCCATTATACATATACATATATTCATTCTTTTTCAGACTCTTTTCCCATCTAGGTTACTACAGAATATTGAGTGTGGTTCCTGGGTTACAGTAGGCCCTTGTTGTTTACCAATTTTTTATATCTATAGTGTGTATATGTTAATCCCAAACTCCTAATTCATCCCCCCATCCCCTGAATGTTTCCACTTTGGTAACTGTAAGTTTGTTATAAATAAGTTCATTTATATTATTTTTTAAAGATTAGATTACACATGTGAGTGATATCATATGATATTTTTCTTTCTTTGACTTAGTGTGATAACCTCGAGGTCCATCCATGTTGCTGCAAATGGCAGTAACATAGTTTTTGTATTGTCAAGTAGTATTCCATTGTATATATGTATATGTACACACACACATATATATATCACATCTTCTTTATATTAATCCCTCTGTCAATGGAGATTTAGGTTGCTTCCATCTCTTGACTATTTTAAATAGTGCTGCACTGAACATCAGACTGCAAAGATCTTTTCAAATTATGGTTTTCTCTGGAATATACACCCAGAAGTTGAATTACTGGATCATATGTAGGTCTATTTTTGTTTTTGTTTTTTAAGGAACCTATATACTCTTCTTTATAGTGGCTGTACATTCCCACCATAGGAGAGTTCCCTTTTCTCTCCACATGCTCTTTAGTATTTCTTGTTTGTAGACTTTTGGTGATGGCCATTTTAACTGATGTGAGGCCATCAGTTCAATTCAGTCACTCAATCGTGTCCGACTCTTTGTGACCCCATGAATCGCAGCACGCCAGGCCTGACTGTCCATCACCAACTCCCAGAGTTCACTCAAACTCACATTCATCGAGTCAGTGATGCCATCCAGCCATCTCATCCTCTGTCGTCCCCTTCTCCTCCTGCCCGCAATCCCTCCCAGCATCAGAGTCTTTTCCAGTGAGTCAACTCTTCACATGAAGTGGCCAAAGTACTGGAGTTTCAGCTTTAGCATCATTCCTTCCAAAGAACACCCAGAGCTGATCTCCTTCAGAATGGACTGGTTGGATCTCCTTGCAGTCCAAGGGACTCGCAAGAGTCTTCTCCAACACCACAGTTCAAAAACATCAGTTCTTCGGTGCTCAGCCTTCTTCACAGTCCAGCTCTCACATCCATACATGACCACAGGAAAGACCATAGCCTTGACTAGGCGAATCTTTGTTGGCAAAGTGATGTCTCTGCTTTTGAATATGCTATCTAGGTTGGTCATAACTTTCCTTCCAAGGAGTAAGCGTCTTTTAATTTCATGGCTGCAGTCACCATCTGCAGTGATTTTAGAGCCCAGAAAAAGAAAGTCTGACACTGTTTCCACTGTTTCTCCATCTATTTCCCATGTAGTGATGGGACCAGATGCCATGATCTTCGTTTTCTGAAATGTTGAGCCTTAAGCCAACCTTTTTACTCTCCACTTTCACTTTCATCAAGAGGCTTTTTAGTATGCACTTTCATCAAGAGGCTTTTTTAAATATGCTGTCTAGGTTGGCCATAACTTTCCTTCCAAGCCATACCACACCTCATTGTATTTTGATTTGCATTTCTCTAATAATTAGTGATGTTGAGCATCTTTTCATATACCTCTTGACCATCTGTATATCTTCTTTGGAGAAATATCTATTTAGGTCTAATGCACATTTTTATCGGTTTGTTTTTTTGACAGAGAACTGCATGGGCTGTTTATATATTTTGAAGAATTAATCCCTTATCAGCAGCTTCATTTGTAAATATTTTCTCTCATTCTGTGGGTTGTAGTTTATTTTCTGTTTATGGTTTCCTTTGCTGTGCAAAATCTTTTAAGTTTGATTAGGTCCATTTGTTTATTTTTGCTTTTATTTCCATTACTTTAGGAGGTGGATCCAAAATATCATTCCTGTGATTTACGTCAAAAAATGTTCTGCCTGATTTCTTCTGAGAGCTTTATAGTGTCCAGCCTTACATTTAGGCCTTTGATCCATTTTCAGTTATTTTTGTATTTGTTATTTTGTATTTTTGTATATGATGTTAGATTATGTTCCAATTTCATTCTTTCATTGTCCAGTTTTCCCAGCCCCTTTTATTGAAGAGACTGTCTTTTCTTCAGAGTGTATTCTTGCCTTCTTTGTCAAAGGTTAACTGACCACAGATGTGGGTTTATTCCTGGGGTTTCTGTCTTGCTCCATTGATCTGTATGTCTGTTTCTATGTCAGTGCCCTACTGTTTTGATTACTGTACATTGTAAACTAGTGTGAAGTCAAGGAGTCTGACTCCGCCAGCACCATTTTTCTTTCTCAGGATTGCTCTTGCTAGCCCCCTGAAATCTTTACAGTCACTGCCTCAATTGTATATGGCTATATGAAAAGGAAAGCCACTCAGTATATCTCAGATAAAGATATTTAGTCATAGAAGTATGTGTGGGGAAATTAGGGGGGCAGACACCCCAGAATAAGAGCCACTGTGCATTGCAGGCTCAGGGAGTATGAAGCTGCGGACAGTTTGGGGCCCTAGGCGGCTCCAGAACCCTCTCGTACCGGGCCACTAGCATGACTCAGGGCCGCGGCCCTCAGTGGGTTGGCACCCTTGTGTCAGGCACCTATCTGAGGCTCAGTCAGTGATCTGGGGGAGAATCCAGTTACCAATAGGCCACCCCCAATGTGGGCAGATCAGACTGCCTTAGAAAGAGCAAGCAGGTGGTCAAAACGTGACACATGTCTCCAGCATAATCATAGGAGTCTTTATGCCATCATATAAATTCACACCATATGGTTAAAATAGATATAAATAAACACAAGAAAATAGTAAAATGTAATCTAAAGTTTAGCATGTGGTGAGTTTTGAGAACTTATTACCTTTGTGTTAATACAGTTTTATTGTAAGTTTATGTAATTTTCTGCCAACTTCAGCACGCCACCAGCAGGACTATGGCAGCTGTGACTCTTAAGTTTTTGATAGTCAAATTTTTGACCTCTGATGTTCACAGTAAACTGTATCAGGTGCTAGACTCATTAAAAACACACAGAGTAGGAAGAGGCCTTCCCCAGCCAGTTAGAAGTTTTCCTCAACCTTCAGGAAGCACTCAGTCAACTTGAGAATTAATAACTTACTCACAGCTCATTCTTATATGTCCTCTAGTAAAGGCATGGAAAAAAAAAATTGTTCTTTCTGCTCTTAATTAGTTATTTGGTCTCCAGACGTCTACTGAAGCAACCCTAAAGGCAATTTAATTAAACAGAGTCATTAACATTTTCTTACATTCTAATTTTTAGAAATGCATGCTGCTCCTTTTAGGTTTTCTTTTTCTTTTTCATTGGTTGCAAGTTTTCCTGGCATTTCTTCTAGAGTGACCATACTCGGGAACATATGCATGACACGGGAGGGGTAAGCCTCATGGAGACTGCCCATCTGTAAAGACATCCAGTATGTGTCTCAGTTAGGAGGATTTACAGAGTCTTGGTTTTATGAAGTTGAGGATGTTTTAGCAATGTATTTTTACTGCTTGGTGAGATAAGACTGTTGGGCCGTGACCCACAGACAGTCGCTGCCTTAGACTGATACTGGGTTTTGCACTGGAGCTTTTTCACATCCTTTCTAGGTGTGCTGCTGCTGCTGCTAAGTCACTTCAGTCGTGTCTGATTCTATGCGACCCCACAGACGGCAGCCCACCAGGCTCCCCCGTCCCTGGGATTCTCCAGGGAAGAACACTGGAGTGCCTTGCCATTTCCTTCTCCAATGCAGGAAAGTGAAAAGTGAAAGTGAAGTCGCTCAGTTGTGTCTGACCCTCAGCGACCCTATGGATTGCAGCCTTCCAGGCTCCTCCGTCCATGGGGTTTTCCAGGCAAGAGTACTGGAGTGGGGTGCCATTGCCTTCTCTGTCTTTCTAGGTATACTTTAAGTCAAAAAGATGATTGGGATTAAAACAGGAAACAGAGAACATTTGACAGTGAATGCTGTGGGTTTTCCCATCAGACAAAGGGACGTAAGGAGCAAGGAGTAAGGGGACCAAGGCAGAGAGGAGAGCGCACCACTATGTCCCAAGCCTTTTATTTGTTTTATTTTTATTTTTAAAATTTTTATTGGGGTGTGTTGATTTGCGATGTTGTATTAGTTGCAGGTATACAGAAAAGATAATCTGTTTAACATGCTTATATATGTCCAGTCTTTTTTAGATTCTTCTGCCATCTAGGTAATTACAGAGTCTTGAGGAGCGTTCCCTAGGCTATGCAGCAGGTCCTTATTGGTTATCTGTCTTACAAATGGTAGTGTGTGTATGTCAGTCCCAGTCTCCCTCTTTCCCCTCAGTGACCATGAGCTTGTTTTTATCTGTGTCTCTATTTCTGTTTTGTAGATAAATTCATTTGTACCATTTTTTTTTAGATTCCACATATAAGCAATTATATTTGTCTTTCTCCCTCTGAATTATTTCACCCAGTGTGACCATCTCAGTCCATCCGTGTTGCTGCAAATGATAGTATTTTGTTCCTTTCCTATCCAAGCCCTTCATTTGTATTATCTCATCCCTGCAAATCCTATAAAACCGGCACTATTATCTTTACTTCTACAGTTTAAGAAAATGAATTTTCAGATAATTTAGAAGACTGAGCCAAATTCTCGCAGTTGATAATCAGATTTGGGGCTTGGGTCATAGTCTATCCTTAGGCCCCAGGACAGTGCTGAACCCCAAATCAGAGTGCCCATTCTAAATGCTCAGTGGGTCACAGCAAGAACAAGGCGCACGGAACACGTGCAGACTGTCTCCCCTATTTCACCCACTGCTCTCCTCTCTGAGCTTCCTCTGCACCTGGACACTCGCCAGTACTCACAGTGACATTGCTATTCAGCTGCTAAGTCGTGTCTGGCTCTTTTGTGCACTGTAGTCTGCCAGACTTCTCTGTCCATGGGATTGCCCAGGCAAGAATACTGTGGAGAAGACTCTTTGAAAGTCCCTTGGACTGCAAGGAGATCCAACCAGGCCATCCTAAAGGAGATCAGTCCTGGGTGTTCATTGGAAGGAATGTGCTAAAGCTGAAACTCCAGTACTTTGGCCACCTCATGCAAAGAGTTGAATCATTGGAAAAGACTCTGATGCTGGGAGGGATTGGGGGCAGGAGGAGAAGGGGACAACAGAGGATGAGATGGCTGGATGGCATCACTGACTCGATGGATGTGAGTCTGAGTGACCTCCGGGAGTTGGTGATGGACAGGGAGGCCTGGCGTGCTGCAGTTCATGGGGTCGCAAAGAGTCGGACATGGCTGAGCGACTGAACTGACTACTGAAGTGGGTTTCCATTTCCTTCTTCAGGGGATCTTCCTGACCCAGGGATTGAACCCACATCTGCATTATCAGGCAGATTCTTTCTCACTGAGTCACCAGGGAAGCCCTATAATGGCATTTGGGCTCCCTATTTTGAGGGAAGAAAGTTCATCTAGTACTTTCACTGAAATTTTTAGTGCACAGATCTTCTGCTATCTGAAGGTTGCCTTCAAAATGTTGTTGAGATGCCTCTTAGAGCATTGACCTATTCTGTTAATAGGAACATATCTGTCTTACTGGGCTTCCCTGGTGGCTCAGAGGGTAAAGCATCTGCCTAAAATGTGGGAGACTGAGTTCAATCCCTGGGTCAGGAAGATCCCGTGGAGAAGAGAATAGCAACCCACTCCAGTATTCTTGCCTGGAGAATTCCGTGGTCAGAGGAGCCTGACAACCTATAGTCCATGGGGTGGCAGTCAGACATGACTGAGCGACTCACACACACACACTCATCAGTGTTAGTACAATCTGCTCGAGTAAGTTAAGCATCACAATGGCTTTTGTAAATGTTGAGGTGTGCTCCCAGGAAAAATCGTGTGAGTTCCACACACAAAAATTCCACTGAAAAGATTTTCTTCCTATCTGTGAAGAGCTCCATTCCTTTTTTTCAACTGGTCAGACATCCCATCAAATTGTGTGTGTGTGTTTGTTTGTATGTGTGCATATATTGTGAACCCCATGCTCTTTTCATCCACACATTTGGGCTTAGGTGCAGAGCAAGTCAGAGAAGGCAATGGCAACCCGCTCCAGTAGTCTTGCCTGGAGAATCCCAAGGACTGGGGAGCCTGGTGGGCTGCCGTCTGTGGGGTCGCACAGAGTCGGACATGACTTAAGCGACCTAGCAGCAGCAGAGCAAGTCAGAGGGGATGAGATGGAAAGCTGTGGCATCCTTTTGGGGACACTAAATTTGAAAATGCAACCTCTTGCTCTTTATTGAAACAAACCCAATATAAAATGCTGTGGATGAAACAGTTTTTGATACTATACTTATAACCATAGACTGTAGAAAAGAATAGAAAATTGCAACTTCCCGCTGAGAATAAGGGCTTTCAATTTTTTTTTTTTCACATTGGTGTGTCACATAACACTTTTCATTTCTACATATTTGGAGGTTAACAGTATAAAATTCTTATCAATCTGACTCTATGTTCACTTTTTACTAAAGCATGGAATAGAATATGGTTCTAGGAGAAGGGTTCTTGACATCAGCATCAGATGTGTCGGTGGTATTGGAACGTTGAGCAGAAGAGGCGAAATGGGAAAGAATGGCTTGTGGCCTCCTGACAGGAGCGAGTGGTGGACTCTGCTGGGAAGGGTAGAACTTAGCTTCTCTCACATGCTCTGTCCTTATTTGTCAAACTTAGTCAATGCAACATGTCTTGTTAAAACTATTAAATGAGGGGGGAACTTAGCATTTTTGAAACTGTGAAACAGTTTTATTCCATGTTTGTAAGCTGCTCTGCTATTATAGATATTAATGATAAATCAGAGCCTAGGATTGCTGTTCAATAAGTAAATATTTATTGAACATCAACTGTGCAAGGCACCCTGCTAGGATAGTTATAAAACAGCTCTAATTTTCCCTCTTTTTCCAAACCAAAAATAAATTTTTTGCAAATATTGTGCTATGAATAACTTGGAAAGAACCACGTTCCCACTGAAATTGTCCTAAGACTCAGGGCTTCATCACTCAGCTTTGTGGATATTAACTGATGATGAACTTGATAAATCATACTACTATTGGCCATTTTTTGTATCTAAGAGAGTTTGTAAAAGTGGGTTAATTTTTTAATGTTAAGCAGCCCTCTACTAATAAACATAATAACTCATTTCTGTAAGATGCGTCATCTAGGCGAGAGGGATTCAGTGAAGCTAGCCAAAGTGTGAGGAGGAGGAGGTAGGGCCCGAGTCCTTCTGATGTTCCAGAGGTCTCGGAGAGTTGGAAAGGGGGGACCAGTGCAGAACACAGATGACAGGGTGGCCAGGAAACGGGCTCCCAGCAGCCATCCGACCACCAGCAAAGCCCACAGTGGATTCCATCAGATTAGAGCTACCTGATCTAGGCTTCAGGACACTGTGCACTTAATAATGTTTACAAAAACAATGTTAAGTATGTGTTTACATGAGCAAGAGACATATAACAGGGTTTGTGTTCCATGCAGAGTCTTTTTTAATTTTTTTTTTTTTTTTATTAACATATAGTTCCCTGGTGACTCAGATGGTAAAGAATCCACCTGCAATGCAGGAGACCTGGATTTGATCCCTGGGTTGGAAAGATCCTGTGGCGGAGGGCACGGCAACCCATTCCAGTATTCTTGCCTGGAGAATCCCGTGGACAGAGGAGCCTGGTGGGCTACAGCCCACGAGGTCACAAAGAGCCAGACACAACTGAGTGACCGAGCACAGCACATAGATGGCTTACAGTGTCTCGGGTGTACAGCAAAGTGAGTCAGTTACACACGTATTTATATGTCTATTCTTTTTCAGATGCTTTTCCATTATAGGTCATTATAGAATATTGGATAAAGTTCCTTGGGCTATACAGTAGGTCCTCGTTCTATCCATTTCATGTATGTTTGTGTATGTTAGTCATTCAGTCGTGTCTGACTCCCTGTGACCCTGTGGACTGTAGCCCACCTGGCTCCTCTGTCCGTGGGATTCTGCAGGCAAGGATGTACTGTAGTGGGTAGCCATTCCCTTCTCCAGGGGATCTTCCTGACCTGGGGGTAGAACTCTGGTTCCCTGCACTGCAAGCAGATGCTTCACCATCTGAGCCACCAGGGAGATACAGTAGTATGTATATATTCATCCCAAATTTAATCCCTGCCCTCTTTTCCCCCTTGGTAACTTGCTAAGTTTGTTTTCTGTATCTGTGAGTCTATTTCACTTTTGTAAATAAGTTCATTTGTATTTTAGTTTCCACATATAAGTGATATATAATATTTGTCTTTCTCTGACTTACGTTACCTAGTATAGTAATCTCTATGTTCAGCAACATAGATCCATCCACGTTGCTGAAAATGGCATTAATTCCTGTGTGCTGCTGCTGCTGCTAAGTTGCTTCAGTCGTGTCCAACTCTGTGCAACCCCATAGACAGCAGAGTCGCTTATATCATATCTTTCTGTTAGTGTTTCCTGACCTTGGCACCATCAACATTTGGGGCCAGATAACTGTTTATCGTTGGGGGGCTGTCCTCTGTATTGTAGGTATTTAACAACACTCCTGGTGTCTACCCTCCAGATATCAGTAGCACCCCCAGTCATGATAATCAAAAATGTCTCTGGACGTTGCAAATGTCTGCTGGGGACAAAAATCACCTCTGGTTCAAAGCCACCACCTCCCATGGTGCTAAATGTTGTACACAATTGCTGTCATGTGAAAGGTACTCTTCTGAGCCTTTCACATGTGTTAACTCACTAATTCTCATAGCTTCCTCGTAATGTGAGACACGGATTCACAGAAGCTTAAGTACCTGCAGTTGTGATTTCATCCCCTCAGCCTGGCTGTGGAGCTCTACAGCCTTCACCATTTATCCTTTTTTGTTCTACTAAGTAATATGTACCTGCTAATGAACCATGCTTTTTAACACCCTGTGAATTTCTCTTACAGAGATACCTTAAATATTTTATTTCCCATTGTTACTGTTTTTCCTAACAAAGGGAAGTTGTGTCTTATTCCACAAGGCCTGGTGGCTCTCTCCGTGACCCCTTGGCTGTTTGAAATGGAGTTCTTTTGCAACATGAAGCAAAGAAGCACGTTAATATAAATGCCAATGAATTAATTAAGGAGGCTCTCACAGGGGCAAAGCACTGGGAACTCATCTGTTTTTGTCCTTGGTCAGCTGCTCAGTATCCAAAACATTAGGGCCTAATGGCTCCCCCTCTGTGTGGTCACAGTCATAGCTTCTTGATCTTGTTTGCTTCTCGTGCCTGCTTTGGCCTGACTTTAGCCTCCTCTGACAATGAGATTATTTTCCATTACACTGTGACTATTATTTGCTTAATGAACCAAATTCAGGAAGCAGAATAACTTTTAGAACTAAACCCTCCAAATCCTGAAAACACAGTTGCCTTGGAGAATCCGAGACACCTGGCCAAAGCTCACCAGCCACGGGGAAGACAAACCCTTCCTGACACCGAGTGGGGGGAGCTGGTCGGCGTGGGTGGGTCCCCACCTGGGTGGGTCCCCACCCACAGGGCCGTTCCCAGTCTGTTATAAACGCGCACCTGGCAACATTAGGAATCTAGAATAAATGACTCCTTTTTTTTTTCCAGAAAAGAACTGATTGATGCTCAATCAATATTTAATTAATCTTTAAAAGAGATTTCAGAGACAAGTCCAGCTGCAATTTTGGAGGGGGAAAAAGAATCTTCACTTTCTCTTTAAAAAGTCATTTCCAGAGTTCTAGTAAATGGCCTTGTATACAGTCTTGACCAGCAGAGGGCTTCCATACCTGACAAATGATGTCGGAACAGAACAAAAGGGAGCAGGAAAATCTCTTTTAATATTTTAACATTTTCCTTTTAGTTTTTTTTTCCCTCCTCCTTTTTTACCAAAGTCCTTTTGAATTGAGTTTCTACTCAACTGCGAAACATTTTTGCAGGGTTTTCTTTTTCCCTGCATATATTCTATAGAGTAAAATTGGCCTCCTTTGTTTGTTAAAAAAAAAAAAAAGTAAGATTACTTATTTGGTTAGATAAAGCCTGTACCAAGAGTGATTGATATTTTAAAGAAATTTACAAATCAAATAGAATCCAGAGACTGTGTTCACTGCTAAAATTCTTTGCGCGAGAAGTCACTTCAGTCGTGTCCAACTCTTTGTGATCCCATGGACTGTAGCCCACAAGGCCCCTCTGTCCATGGAATTTTCCAGGCAAGAATATTGGAGAGGATTGCCATTCCCTTCTCCAGGGGATCTTCCCCAACCCAGGGGTCAAATCTGCATCTTTTAAGTTTCCTGCATTGGCAGGCAGGTTCTTTACCACTAGTGCCACGTGGGAAGCCCCTTTCTCTGCATATTCGCCATGAAACATTGACTTTGGGATACCACTGGTATTTCAGTTCAGTTCAGTCGCTCAGTCATGTCTGACACTTTGCGACCCCATGAATTGCAACACTCCAGGCCTCCCTGTCCATCACCTACACCCGGAATCTACCCAAACCCATATCCATTGAATCGGTGATGCCATCCAGCCATCTCATCCTCTGTCGTCCCCTCTCCTCCTGCCCCCAATCCTTCTCAGCATTAGGGTCTTTTCCAATGAGTCAACTCCTCACATGAGGTGGCCAAGGTATTAACGTTTCAGCTTCAACATCAGTCTTTCCAGTGAACACACAGGACTGATCGATCTCCTTTAGGATGGGCTGGTTGGATCTTTTTGCAGTCCAGGGGACTCACAAGAGTCTTCTCCAACACCACAGTTCAAAAGCATCAATTCTTCGTCTCTCAGCTTTCTTCACAGTCCCAACTCTCACATCCATACATGACCACTGGAAAAACCATAGCCTTGACTAGACAAACCTTTGTTGGCAAAGTAATGTCTCTGCTTTTCAATATGCTGTCTAGGTTGGTCATAACTTTCCTTCCAAGGAGTAAGCGTCTTTTAATTTCATGGCTGCAGTCACCATCTACCGTGATTTTGGAGCCCCAAAAAATAAAATCTGACACTGTTTCCACTGTTTCCCCATCTATTTCCCATGAAGTGATGGGACCAGATGCCATGATCTTCATTTTCTGAATGTTGAGCTTTAAGCCAACTTTTTCACTCTCTACTTTCACTTTCATCAAGAGGTTTTTTAGTTCCTCTTCACTTTCTGCCATAAGGGTGGTGTCATCTGCATATCTGGGTTATTGATATTTCTCCTGGCAATCTTGATTCCAACTTGTGTTTCTTCCAGTCCAGCATTTCTCATGATGTACTCTGCATATGAGTTAAATAAGCAGGGTGACAATATACAGCCTTGACGTACTCCTTTTCCTATTTGGAACCAGTCTGTTGTTCCATGTCCAGTTCTAACTGTTGCTCTTGACCTGCATACAGGTTTCTCAAGAGACAGGTCAGATGGTCTGGTATTCCCATCTCTTTCAGAATTTTCCACAGTTTATTGTGATCCACACAGTCAAAGGCTTTGGCATAGTCAATAAAGCAGAAATAGATGTTTTTCTGGAACTCTCTTGCCTTTTCCATGATCTAGCGAATGTTGGCAATTTGATCTCTGGTTCCTCTGCCTTTTCTAAAACCAGCTTGAACATCTGGAAGTTGTTCATGTATTGCTGAAGCCTGGCTTGGAGAATTTTGAGCATGACTTTACTAGCCTGTGAGATGAGTGCAATTGTGCGGTAGTTTGAGCATTCTTTGGCATTGCCTTTCTTTGGGATTGGAATGAAAACGGACCTTTTCCAGTCCTGTGGCCACTGCTGAGGTTTCCAAATTTGCTTATCTCTGGCAATTGTTCTTGAACCTTGCTTTTGGTTCCTGGCTGCCAGAGAACCTTGTTTATCAGACAGTTGCTCTCTGATCACCCTTTTACATTCTAGTCCTTTTTAACATTTAGAAAAGTTTAGATTCTGAAAGGGTACCCAAGACTGGTGAGGGCTGCTGCTGCTAAGTTGCTTCAGTCATGTCTTACTCTGTGCAACCCCATAGATGGCAGCCCACTAGGCTCACCTGTCCCTGGTATTCAAGAGAGCGCTGTGGCGGCAGGTGCTTCAGGCAGCCTTTGCCCAGTGGGGAAGCTGTGAGCAGTTTCCTTGCTAACAGCATGGGCAGGTGCTCCTGTGTACCACTGTCACTTCTGAGCTGTTTGGTGTGATAGGAAATATTGCCAAGGAAAGGTGCTGTGAAGGTGAAGTCCTTGGACTCGAAAGACAGAACTGAAACTAAGTTCTGACTTAAAGAAAGTATATCTCGTGTGATGAATTATCCTCCTCTCCACATTGGCTGCTGGATCTCTCATGGGCACGTTGATGAGACTCATCTCCAGTGAGGGTGCAGGTCTCATAACACCAATATCTGTGCACCCCTCGTTTTTCCACTTTCTATTATTGAATATATTTTTGTTAGGTATTTGCCAATTTGGAGTACCCAGGAGAGTATAAAAATAAATATAGAAATCCCAAATCCTGTAGTAAAATGGCCATGCCAAAGCATAACAGAATTTCATAATGTTTAAAGTGAGAGAGATTTTCACGAGAGCCATTCTGAGGAAGGCTAGTGGCCTACCTTCTCTTAACCTATGGGAAAAGCAATAGGTTTTGTGTTTCAGGTTTGTGGGTGAAACAGCTGGGGTGGAATTAAAAGGACAGACTTGATATCAGGGAACCAGAGTCTGCATTGTGGAGTGGCAGTATTTTATGGCCGTGAGGAGGTTCGGCTCTGGGTCAAATGGTCCACTTGAATCCCAGCACTACCCCGAGGTCACTGGATGACCTTGACTAGTTACTTTTCTTCTCTGTGCCTCATCCATGTCAACTGTGAAAAAAAAAAAGAAAAGAAGAACATTCAGTACCTGCCTTACTGGGTTGTAAGAGTTAATTGAAATAATACATGTCAAATCTGAGAAGGTGCCTGCTACATAGTAAAACCTCAGTAAATCCTTTTGTTACTGTGGCAGTTATCTGATTCTGTAGCTCTTATTGAATTGCCATGCTAGTTGAGTCCTAGCTTCCTCACTCTACCTCCCACCAATAATAATGTCACGTTATAATCCTCTTATGAAGATTAAGGGAGATAACTGTGAAACAATCTGTAGTCGCAAAGCCCTGAAGAAAAGTAACATGGTATTAGTATTGCTTTCTTAGTGCATATCTTAGCTTTGCATTATGGAAAAAAAAAAAAAAGTGTTCCACTCATCACTGAAGGATACTTAGGGCTGGTTGGCTTCATTATGGTGGGTGAGTTACGAAACTTACTCAAGGCAGTGAAAAATACAGCTAAGGCGACATCTCCTCCTTTGAATACTTCCTTTGTTACTTTATAATG
This sequence comes from Tragelaphus eurycerus, assembly GCA_935064755.1. Lineage (NCBI taxonomy): Eukaryota > Metazoa > Chordata > Mammalia > Artiodactyla > Bovidae > Tragelaphus > Tragelaphus eurycerus. The sequence continues at coordinate 18,304,500 of CAKXYN010000034.1, read as the reverse complement.
TCATTCAAGTATTTTTCCTTAGCACTGACCCACGGCATTTTTAATACTTAATTGCAAAGGACAAGCGAGCATCTTTGATCGAGTTGGCGAACACTGGAGGAGGGGAGACTCGGGTCAGCCAGGAGTGAGATGCAAGGCCGCTGAGGTGGGGAGACAGGAGGCAGTGTCTGACCCTTAGGAGAGACGCTTTGGGGAAATGACAAAAGGGAAGTGGGCGCTGGTTCGAGACTTGGGGATTTCTGTTCATGTGTGTCTCCTGCTATCCCGGGAACAGTGTCGGCAGGTGGCTTCCATTTCTAACCAACTCCACTTTCATTTCCCTGGTGATATTTTATGGTTTCCACACCTCAGTGTGTGTTTTTCTTAGCACACGCCTTGGTCTGATTAAGTACAGGAATGTCAGGGGTCACCTTACCATCCTCCACGTCTGACCTTGGTTTACGCTCGTCACCTCGTCTCTCTCTGAAGTCCCTAACAGAAAGCAGAGCAGGAAAGATACCGTGCAGATGTTTAACAGGCCAGGGACGGCTAAAGTCAGAGCTAAGTCATTTTAAAGAACAATAGTAACAAGATTCAAGCTCCATTTTTACTGTTTTGGTTATAAATGCTTAAAATATTCCTTAGATAATCTTAATGTGTTTATATAGTTCAGATGGTTGTTACATTAATTGATCACACCTTGCCCCTTTCAACTCTTTTGACCCACACTCTTCTCTGAATTCCCTGTACTTTTTCATTCTTCCATACTTTGCTCATGAATGTATTCTATCATGGAAGTGACAGACGAGCTACCTTTCTTCAAGAGTGCATCCACTGATGCAGCTTATTTGCTTTGTATAGTTTTAAATTTTTTAGTTGCAAATACTTCAGAAGGAAATGGTTTTGCATGTATGGATTTTCATATTTTGCAGTCATGGATTTCCACATTATCTGGAAAAATCAGAAGGGACTCTGCTCGTGAGCCTCCATAGCAGTGGCCAGAACTGCGTGGTGGCTGCCCCTCCTGGCGGGTATAAACCCTCTGGTCCTTCATGGCTGCCTCCATGCCCATCCACCTTTCTTTCCCTGGGCTGGGTTCATTCCCTTAAGTATCTGTCTCTGTCCTCTAAGATCTAAGCATGTTAAGACCTTGGGGTAGAGGTTGGATCATCCCTCAAGGCTTCCTGGATCAGCTTGAGCCCCTAGGTTTCCTGTAGCAAGTCATGGGAACAGTGTTTGATGTCCTTCTTGCTTTGAATTTTAAGTAGCTGCTTTGTAAATTTGTCTCAGCTCTTTTAAAGGCAGAATCCAGTCCCTTCTCACTTGTCTCTGAAGGCGACAAGGATAGGGTTTCCCCAACATACATGTGTCTTTCGACATATTTTCCTGGGTACAGAAGGAGCCAGCTGAGTGATAGTAGCAGCCTAGGAGTGAGTTATTGCCCTATCGCTGGCCATTATGTGCTCCTCTGCAGTCATGTAATTAAGCAGGCTTTCACAGTTTGCTTTATGGCACTATCAAAGTTTCCAAAATGAATAAAATAGCGTCATCATTAATAATTTGAGTTCATCATCTTTGACCCAAAGGCATCCCACTCCAGAGACTGCAAATATTATTTTAAGCAGTTTAATGGATTACCGGGCGAGAATGGATTAACAGGTCAAATAAATTAATGGGTAAATTGATGTGAACATGTGGTTGAACGACTTTCCAATTGTAATTGTAACTGTAAAAGGCAGACACCCTGAGGGGGAATTAAGCAGTAGCAACAAACACTATTATCATTAGAATTTCCGGAAGCAAGCATAAGAGACAGGATGTTTTCTAATGAAACTGTAAAACAACTAGAATAGCTCTTTGGAGCTTTGGTGGCCTTTTTTGTTTGGTTTGGTTTTTGGTTGTTTTTTTTTTTTTCTAGTGCATCCAAAGGAAGACACTAGGTTTCGAGAGTCAACCAGTTAAAGTTTCACCATTATTATAAATAATCATCTATTTGAGAGGCAAAAAGATGGACAGCAAAGTAGACAATTAAACATGTGCTCCATAAATATGTATAAATCCAATACCATCTGCCACATTGTCCAATTTGACTAGTTGTCTTTATATACCAACCTCATAAATCAGATTAAAAAGGTTCCCTGAAGCAATGTTCCCAGGAATGAGTGGGTAGTAAGGTCTTCATTCTTTTGCTAGGACTATAGTTCTCAGTATTCTCGTGACAAAAATAATGTACTTTGTTTTGGGGGGTAAAGAATCAGTTAACTTTGCTATGCAATAAACCACCTTAGAATAATAAGTTCAACTAACAACAGTTCTTTTAGCTCATGGTTCTGCTGGATGAGTTCTTCTGGGCTGGGTTAGATTTGGCTGGTTTTATAGGGGCTGCCTCTTCCTGTGGTCAGCTAACAGGTGGGGAGTGGTGGGCAGGGATGGTTAGGGCCTCACTCAGATCTCCAGTGACTGGCTGCCTATTGGCTTGGGCCTGGGTGACATGTTTTCCATCCACCCACAGGCTAAGCCTGGGCTGATTCTCATAAATAGCAAACGAGGGCAGGTGCCAGTGTGCAAGCACATTTTAAATCCTGCCTCAAAATTAGTATTGAACAACTGGCCAAAGCAAGTTTGCAGTTATTTTAACTATATTTGGCCACTGAGAAAATAAATTAGGCTTCCTATAATCAATAAATTACCTACTTAGACACAAGGAGAGAACAAGTGGTTGGTAATTTTGATTCAGTATTCATTTTGCATGATATAGAAAGTAATGTATACATGATAAATGTAAGTCTTTTGAAGTTGTGTCAACCTATGTCTTTTTATACATATGAATATTATACAGATATAAAAACAGGGGTCACATTTTCTGCCTGCTTATTTCCCTTGCACCCTTAATTTTCCTTCTATAAAAAGAACGTGCTGAAAAGTACCTACCCTATAGAACTGTTGTGAAGATTAAATTAAAAGCTTCATATAGTGCTCACCACACAGTAAGCACCCCCGAATGTTGTCTGCAAGGGGTGATATGGAACAACCTCGGCGCCTCTGCTACTGTTGTTTTGTTATGCAGTAATAATAATCTCGGTCACAGCATCTCCTCAAGAAGTGAGATTTTCATCATACAAAAGCCAGAAATCCATCTGGGTCAGCCACTGTTTTTCTGTGGTGTATCCACCTTTCAGATGCAACAGCCAATCTCTGTATAATCGTGTATACATTTTCCCAGCTCTTTTATATTTATGTGCTGTTTCATTTCACCATTCCAGAGCATAGATACTCATTATGGTTTTCTCAATACATCAGATTCCCAGCTAATTTTGTTTTAAGAAGAAGAAGAGAAAGTGGGTTGAGTTTCAATTACTGTTTTCTCACTAAGCCCTCTGTAATTCCCGATGACTCTGATGAGGCACACAGTTCTGCTTCAGAGCTTTGGGTAATAGGAGACGTGGGGATGTTTCCTTGGAGAGCGCTGTGTCCGTTTAGAGCATGACGTTTTCATTGTTAAATATAGTTTTAGCAATGCATTTGCTTCCCAAGCAAAGCTCATATGTAGCTGAAGAGCCCTGTCTACCACACGGTGTTCAAACCTTTCACTAAATCTCATATTGGACAGGACATTGTATACTATGACCTGATTTTAAAGGAAAAGATAAAACTATTACCCCAAATAGAAGACAGCAAATTTTTTCTGCAAAGGGCCAGAGAGCAAAAAGTCCAAGCTTTCTAGCATATAAGGTCTCTGGCAACTACTCAAATCTGCTTTTGTAGCAAAAATAGCCACAGACAAAGGTAAATGGGTGTAGCTCTTTTCCAATAAAACTTTATTTACCAAAATAACAGTGAAGCTTTGGTTGGTGACCATAGTTAACAGACCTTTGACCTAAAAGGAATTCTAAATCTTTCAAGCAATTAACAGAGAGAAAAGAAAGTCTATTTTCTAGTCTGTTCAGTCACTCAGTTGTGTCCCACTCTTTGTGACCCCATGGACTGCAGCACACCAGGCCTCCCTGTCCATCACCAACTCCTGGAGCTATTTTCTAAGTTTCAGACAATTGTTTGTGATGGTGAGAACTGTAGTTAACCCCACTACCTCTCTTTCCTTTGGGAGAGCGGTGTCATTCATAAACACTTAAGATAACCAAGCAAGAAGATGATTCTGTTTTCTTTCTAGTGATTCCATTTCATCATCCTGTATGTCTTTTATATTTGAAAATGGCTATTGATAATGACGTATTTGGCTGGATGTTTGAATTTCACAGACCAGTAAATTTAAATAAAAGCATTCAAGCAACACAGTTTCTGATTAAAATAAATTCTGGCGAAGTCTTTAAACACACACACACACACACACACACAAGTCCTTTGTCACCATTTACTGTAACACCTGTAGGAACGGCATTTCTTTCAGTGCTGGAGTAGAGGGGTTTAAAGGATAGTCCTTCAAGTTGGGAAAACAGACTGTTGTGTAACACGCAGTCTATATTTTCCTCATTGCTCATACATACTTTGTCATGGAACGATTTTAGTTCACAAGCTCATATTTTAGATGGTCCCGTCAAGATTGCCACTTCACCTATTCTGTGTCCGTGTCAGCATAGAAACACTTCTCAGGAGTTTTCGTGACTTTATTGTCAACTGAATCACTTTCTCCTGGATGTGCAAACCATTTTCTCTAGTGAATGCCTCCCTTTTAAAGATATGCATGAGAACTGCCCTTCTCTCACTTAAGAGCTAATTGCTTTCTCGATGATGGTGATTGAATCTTATTAAAAATCTTGTGAGCTAACCATTCGTTAAACTAAGTGACACAGTAGGAAACTGGGACTCAGAGCAGAAACTGAGGAATTTGCCTGATTTTTTGCTTTCTGTATTCCACCAGGCCAAGCTGGGTTTTGAACCCATGCCTCTGATACCAGGTGTGTTTCTTTGGCTCCTGCTGCTCTTGTTCGGGCAGCTCACAGCCGTGCTGTCCTCGGTGACATGAGGGTCATATCAGCGGATGAGATCATGTATAAATGGTAGCACTTCTGATTATCTTCTGAGAGCTTATGATACGCTAAGCACCACGGCAGTCATCTTCATGCACGATGTCCTTTATTCTTCCCGACAAATCTCTGAGGGAGATACAATTCTAATTCCACAGATGAGGAAACTGAAGTTAGGAGTTTAGTCATTTCATCTTTATTTTGGGGCAGTGGAGCGGGAAGGACTCGAGCCTGCCTTTCTTTGACAACAAAAAGGTGAGAAGCTAAATCTTGTTTTAGATGAGAAGGATCCTTAGCTTTTGAACACACATATAATTCTAATAATAGATTTAGAATAACATTTATGTTTTACATCAGAAATATACTAATTTAGTAGTTCCTTATGCATCTGATATTGTGGAGTGTTTCTTGTAAGTGATATTTATAGATAATTAAAGCTTACTCTTTAAGTGCCAGAACATTTTTTTTTAATTTAAGTGCTGTTTAGAAAGCTGTCTTTGTAAATCGGTAGCACATACCTATCTAGGAAGGTACTGATGAGGGAGGTGGACATCAGAACAGGGCAGTGGCTCCCATAAATGGAGAAGTAAGGATATTAATCTTCTGACTTTTCATGAGCTTTTAAAACCATATAACTTGGGCTTAGTACAGTTTGGTGTACAGAATATATTACTTTATCCCAGAAAGCTTCCATATCCAGAGGATCAAAAATATTTTCATGATTTCATGTCAAACATTGATGTATTTTCAATATCATGAAAAAATATTAACTTTGAGAAGTCTTGCCTTGGGAGAGAAGTCCACATGGAGAGTAAGAATTTAGCACAGCTGCTGTCCAGTGCATTTGTTTTTATATCACTTCCTTGTGCCCTGTTCTCTGGACATCACAGTATGTAATGGGCTGATGGACTGACTTGACCTGACTCAGCACAGGCTCTGGAGGAAAGATGGAGAAATCTCCTTATTTTATTCACCATCACTTTCATCATCCCCATTAAATAACAGTGTTCCCTCCCAGTAAGGGTCTGTACAATAATTAGGCTCTTTATTCATGTAAGTGTATATATGCAAGAACAATTGCACAGTATCCCTAGGTCTTCCTATAGAAAGAAATGCATCAGAAGTTGCAAAAATGTGCTGTGCTGAGTCACTTCAGTCATGTCCGACTCTTTGCCACCCTATGGACTATGTCCCGCCAGGCTCCTCTGCCCATGGGATTCTCCAGGCAAGAATACTAGAGTGGGTTGCCATGCCCTCCTCCAGGGGATCGTCCCAACCCAGGGATCAAACCCAGGTCTCTTATGTCTCCTGCATTGGCAGGCAGGTTCTTTACCACTAGTGCACCTGGGAAGCCAGCAAATACGTGTCAGCAAATGTAAATCTTACAGCTTTTCTCAGACCCTGAAAGATGTTAGAGGAATACTCTCTCAACCAGCCATCAATATTTTGAAGAGGAGGAAGCTTTGGAGAGGTCCTCCTTAGAGACAGCTAAACGCTGACGACACTCGAGCCAGCACCGTGCTGTAGAGTGAAATGCTGATGGAGATGGTCTGCGCTGTGCACATGTTTTCCTAAGCTCCCTGCCCACTCCGGGAGGCCCCAGTCATGGACGACTACTGAATGGCCCCTTAGCACGGGGCTAGTGTGACTCAGCAAAGGCATCTTAAATTCTATTTAATTTTAATTATTCACTTGAATTGAAATGCATTTCTGAAATGAGTCAAGGATGCACTAGTACTCTACTCATAGTGGGTACCTTAAGGACTTTGGGTTAGAATCTGATTAATATCAGTTGAACTATTGAAGTTAAAACCTAGGTTTCATGGTAAGCGGTGGCATGGGTAGATTATTCCAATTCTACATCCTTAATGTGAGTTGCTCAGTAAATGAGAGTTGCTATTATTATAATTATTGTTAAAATTAACATTATTCAATAATTTTTTGAGCACTGACTACACGCCAGATTTTGTTCTTGGTGTTGGGGATATAATCAGATAAAAGCCTTGCCTTCGTGGAGCTAAGCTTCTAGTGAAGAATTATTGAATTAAATTCTAGCTAGATGATTTCATGAGGTGAAAGTTTGCTCATGACACACTGACATGTACAAAGAGGATGTGTATGTTTAATTTTTCTGTTGTTTGATCTTATGTTTCCCCCCAACCCCCCATCTGAGAGGATGGAGGAGAGGACGGATTTAAGTACTTAATTGCATTCTACTCAGCAATTTTGTCTTAGTTCAATAGATTTTTGAGTGTTTTTGTGAAGGAGGAGATAAACCGAACTTCTTTAGGTAAGGATGTCGAGAGATTTTATATTTCTGTCCTTTGGCTCCTAAACTCTGAGACGGGCTCTGCCTGCCTGACAAGCAGTCTGGCTGGTGGGACCTGAGATGCTGGGCAGCAGTGGGGTCTGGGCTCTGCCTTCAGCCCCCTGTGCTGTTCTCTGGCTGGAGCCGGCCTCCGTTGCTGCCCGGTCACCGTGTGCCCTGCTGGTCCATGTGCCCAGACGGCATCTACAGCTGGTGGGCCTGGCGGCCCGGCGCTCCCTCAGCTTGGTCGGGGCCCAGCTCCCACTCTCTCTGATAACCTGGCCCCGTTTCTGCTGCTGGGTCTCATAACCTCCCTGAGATGAACTGGGCTGGACCAGCTGCCCAGGACCACTCTGTCCTCTGCATGGTCTCTCCTGCTAGGCTAATCCTTCTCTTCCCCAACCTGCGCACCCTCTCAGCTTCTCTTCCAAGCCACAGGGGAACCCCAGCTGGCTAGGAGAGCTCAACCCAGCATTTCCTCTGCCTGCCCACCCTGAGGTGCTCATTAGCTTCAGGTTGTCCTCGTCCACGCGGAGCTGGGGTGGGGCAGTCCGGGAGCCCACCTCCTCTCACAGTCCTGGGTCCACTGGGTCCCTCTGTCTTTGACCTTCCTTTCCATTTATGTAGTACTTTCTCTTCTGGGCAAAAAAAAAAAAAAAGAATAGAAGAGAGCTTTAGCACTTTAATGTCTTTTCCTGTCATTCCCTAGAGTTGTAGCAGTGGCCGTTTGTTTTTTAAAACTCCCTCCCTCTGCCCAGCCCCAGCTTCTTCTCTGTCTGAGGTTCTCAATAGTAGTTACACCATCCTGGGGAGTGAGAAGGGTTAGAAATGTGTCGAGGGTATTTTGTGGTTGGGATACCATGATGTTTGGGGGACTCTGTGAGCATTTAATCCAGGGATGCTGAACATCTTTAAAAGCATGAGAACCTTATCCTGCAATATACACCTCCTGTGTCTGCATGACCTTCAAATGTCCTTCCAGAAGTTGTCATAAGTAGCCTGCTTAAAATTATCTGAGCCTACATTATAACTTTCTTACACACACACACACACACACACACACTCACATATATATTAAGTATCTAGATTCAGTTGTCCAAAAGTGTAACAACCAAACAAATTGAAAGAATTTTTCTTTGTTTGTAAATTTGCACACATCACCGATGGTAATGCCCCTGCTGGCATTTCAGTTGCCAATAAACACACAGGTGCTCATCAGAATTTGTAGCTGTCGCGTCCCTGATGATGGCATATATCAGTGCACACATCTGCCTGCCTCGTTATGCCTTCTAGTGAAATTGTGTCCGAGTGCTTCCATGTGAAAACATGTATTACGTCTTTATCATCTGCTTTTGCTTATCCTTTACCTTACTGTTAGAGAATTATTATTGATTTTTAAACTTATGTTTGTAGATAGATTATATTTTCTGGGACTCTCACTTCAGGATATTGTATACAATTTTTTAAAAAGTGTACCTTCAGTCTATCCTGCTTCTTTTTCATGACCTCCGCCTTGTGGCTCAATCCTGAGTGTGGAAGAAAGTGATTATCTTATAAAATATGGGGAGGAGGGAGGTCTTCACCTAAGTCTTCACATGAGATACTAAGGAATATAAAATATAGCTCAAAACAGGATAAGTGCAATTACAGATAAAAAAAGATACATAGAAATAGACAATGCAATAAAATAAACCAAATGAAAAGCACAAGTAATTTCCAATTAATTTTTACTTAGTTTTCATTTCTCATGATTCTAACTCCAATTTAGGTTGTGATGAAATCATTCTGCCACTACTCTGTTAGTATCATTGTAGATTAATAAAATTATTTGGGAAAGCAATTTGGCCATATAATCTAGAATCATTACCATGTGCATTCTTATTGATCTGGTAATTCTTTTCCTGAAAATTTAAGCTAAGCCAAGCAAAAGGGAAGAAATAAACCAGACAAATGGTGTTCATTGCACTGTAAAAGTGACCGAAATAGCAAAGAACAGGTGGAAATGTTAATAAATGTAAAGTGATAACAATCTGGAAACAAGCATAAAGCAATCATATATAATACAGAAATATGATTGCAACAGTTCACTCATTTGTTCTTCCATTCATTCAGCCAATATTTATTTCATACATTCTAGTGAAAAGCACTGTATTAGGTGCTGGGAATATTTTGAGGAAAATACAAGAGAAAGGAAAGGAAGTAATATGTGTATCGGGGGGAGTAGGTTTTTAAAAATTCACAGAACACCTTCAGCTCAGTAAATGTGAGTTCACAAAGAACAGCCTATAGCCTCTTCTAATCTGAACTCTTGGGCTAACCACCTGGGCAAGTCACTTCTTCCTCCTCAGGCTGTGTTCTCATCTGTAAGGTGGAGAGCTTGACTTCTAGAATTCAAGGGCCATCTCATTTGCTGATTCTGCCAGTGCCTTAAATAGGTACTTGATTCTTCTCCACCATACTGTAGATGGTCCTATCCAGTTAGTTACCAACACCACTAGTGTGAAATGGTCAGGGTTTTTTTGTTTGTTTTTCATGTTTTTTTTTTCTCCCCAAATATTAGCAGTTAATATGTTATTCACATTCTAACTTAGCAGTTACTATGGATTACTGCATGTTGTAACAGATCCTAAGAATCGGGCTTCCTCATCATGGAATTTATTGGTGCATTGAAATTGCATGTGAACATCTTGAGATCTTTGAAACCACAATGGGTTACTGTGTTTCCCTCAGCACTATCGCATTTTGCTCATGGTTATTTTTGATGTGAATATTTCCCAGCTGAACAATATTATATCTGGATGAAGCTAAGGAGACAGTTGATGTGACTACTGCTACTGCTACTCATTGTAACAGATCCTAAGAATCGGGCTTCCTCATCATGGAATTTATTGGTGCATTGAAATTGCATGTGAACATCTTGAGATCTTTGAAACCACAATGGGTTACTGTGTTTCCCTCAGCACTATCGCATTTTGCTCATGGTTATTTTTGATGTGAATATTTCCCAGCTGAACAATATTATATCTGGATGAAGCTAAGGAGACAGTTGATGTGACTCCTCTATTAAATCTGAAGGGATAAATGAACAACAGACAAACCTTTGCTCAGTTGAGTAATTTTACACAGGGCAATTTTATCTTACATGTTTTTCTATGGGAAAAATTTAAACAAGGCTCATGATTCAAAAAATCACAAAATGCATAGCAAAGTGCACTCTGGTTTGAACCTCTAGGCTGGTAAAATATGGACAGTTAAGGTTTGCCTTTTGGAGAAAGGAGAGATGCGTGGGCCTTTTGTTCCCAGAAATTCTGTTCATTTTTTCCCATTTTATAACCATGCCTTGTTCCACCCTTTTGTACTTCACACAGTAGCTACAACAGCTGTGTTAATTAAATAGATATGTCACAGCGCTGAGGCCAGTGTCTGCTGCCACGCTGGCAGCCAGGAGCCTGTGCGTGTGGCAGTGGGCCGCAGACAGAGCCAGCGCTCGCGGAAGGGGCAGCGCATGCAAAGTGGAAGACAATAGACTGACAGTGGAGACTTGGCGCTCATCTGTGTCCACATTAAATATCCCATAAAATATTCATGGGATTAAATATGAACATGCTTTTCGCCACAGCCTTGGAATATTTGAATATAACTCTAAGAACCCTGGGTAAGATCACCTAGAGCGGTGACAAGCTGATTTTAAGTGCTAAACTGTAAATTGTGTGACTCTGAACACAGCGCAGAGTTCATTGACTCAGGAAATATTCACTGAATATCTGGGTGTTCCTGCTCCTTGTTGGGGCTCAAAATACAGAGGTGAATAATGTAGAACTTTAAAATGATACAGAACATGTTTGATTATAATAAATACTTTCAGTGTAGTAAAAATGCCAAATATATTGTGTGTATGTGTAATTATTCAATACAACTAACCATGTGTCCAACTTGTGCCACCTCTTCTTCAAGAAAAAAATGTTTATCATGAAAATAAAGATCAAAGATATAGAATATAAAAATTATTTTTTAGATATTTAAAAAAATCAGGTTCTGCAGTGTTTTGTGTTTTTTTTTTTTTTTTTTTTCAGAGTTTTACTTTTTTCCCCAAAATGAGTCTTGGCCATTTGCTGATTACTTTGGGATTAATCTCCAAATGATTTTTGTGGCTTTAGTTAAAGAAATATTAATAGTAGTTAATGCTGTATTGCTGAAATTTAATTTGTCTTCTCTGGATTCTGCTTACATAATGGTATTTTTTGTTCTAATTGGTTCCAAAAGATCATTAAACAAGAGAATGAAAACAATTGGTAGTTAATTTCTGGAAGATTGCAGTGTGTGCGTTTTATGGTTCAAACAGCAGATGTTGTTTCAGAGAAGCTGAGCAGCACGGAGACTTCACTGGCAACCGTCGCGGTGGGTCGCATGGCAGCCCTGTCCTGGGCCCTCCGCAGAGCTGTGCCCTGAACGCCCGCCCCTTCTGCCCAAAGAGAGGAGGAGCAAACCTCAACAGCCTTGCCTCTGTGGGGCTCTGCGCTCTATCTCTGTCTCGTCTGGCGGAAGGAACCAAAAGTAGCCTATGGAAACCTCATAGCTCTAGAACATTCAGAAGTCAACCGGACCATCTTTCCGTTTTCAGAAATCTGATACTCATTCAGAAAAATGCAAGTTTGAAAACGAAATGTCTCTCTTCCAAGAAAACTTCCCTATAATCCCACAGCTTCTAGTACTGCCATGTTATTAGCCTTCAGGGAGTTACTTGCTAAATCTTTGGGCGACGAGTCGAACATACATTCATAGCACAAAACTCAGAAGAATTTGTTTTAAAGATAGCCCTTCGTCACCTGCTGTTTCTATGGGGCAGCCACATGTACCTCAAAAGCAGCCTCTGGACCTTTAGGCCCCTCCCTCCTTTTTTATTAAGACATTTCAAGGTAAAGACTCACCCCTGGGATGGAAGTGTAACAGTACAGTCGTTTAGTGGCTGTGAAAAGGGGACCAGCAAGGAAGAAAGGGCTTCAGAAGAAGGGAGGCAGTGTGAAAAACGATGAATCCCAGGGGCAGATGCAGCCCTGATCTTAAATACACACTGCAGGGGGACCGGAGCGAGGAGGAGAGAGCTGCTCTGATGCAAAACTGTCACACGATTCACTTGCCTTGGGGCCACGTAAGAAATACATTCCGTTTTTAAGACAAGAGACGTATATCCCTCCTGAGGGAACGTACAGCACGGCTAAAGACAAACCAGGTTGTTTTTTTTTTTTTTAATTAAATTTTATTTTGCTTAACTTAACAATATTGTATTGCTTTTGCCATACATCAAGATGGTCCGACAAACCAGGTTTTGAAAGAAAAATACATGCGGAGATCATTTAGGTCTGGTGGAAAATGAGAGAGAATTTTCAAATTTGGCTTCAAATACTTTTAAGTGGGTCAGTTGAAAGTGAGAGAATAGATTTGAATTTTAGCCACAGGGCTCTCTTCCTGGCCCTAATCTGGGCTCTCCCGTCCCCCAACACATGCAGACCCAAAGGTCTCTCTCACACACACACACACGGACACACACACAACACACACACACACACACACACACACACTGAAACATAAAACACACACACATATACTCAAACATAAAACACCAAAACCAAATACAAACAGCACCAGGAAAAAAAGGACAGCCCTTACTTCTCTGCTTTTATCAGTAAGAAATTTTGCTGCATTTCCCCCTAAATATCACTCTTGGTTTTAATTGGAACATTTTACAGTAAATATTAGAGAACTTGTCTCTGTTTTGGAATGAACTTGGTTGAGATGCTTGATGTAATTGTTCAAAAGGAAACCTTTAACCAAGGCATTTCAAATATGATACTGCTTTCTGGATCACTCATGTCTTGGGATTGTCTGTAGTTACCATGTATTTTAAGACTGTGATTAATATGACTACTGGTTTACCATATGGGATGATTGAATTTAAAAACTGGTATCCCTTTTAGCAGATACAAGCTATTTTATAAATAGAATGGATAGACAACAAGGCCCTACTGTATAGCACAGGGAACTATATTCAATTCCCTATGATAAACCATCATGGGAAAGAATATAAAACATATATATATACACACACACACACAGATGTGTTTAACTGAATCACTTTGCTGTACAGCAGAAACTAATGCAATGTTGTGAATCAACTATACTTGAATAAAACAAATTTCAAAAATAAAATCAATTATCCTTTGAGCCCATCCTTTGAGGCCCTCATGTAGATCTCTTTCATTCAAGGTTAAAAAAAAAAAAAATCAGTTCTTGGGTTGTCATTCTTTTTTTTTTTTTTTAATGTTTATTATGTTTTTTTCTCGATAATAACATGTTTCAAATATACTAGAAAACATGAATAAAAATTTAACATCATGTTCCTTTCTGTCAGACTTTATAAATGTTCATTGAAAACATTGAAATTAAACATTCCACATGCAGTTGATAATTTGTTCAGCCCTGTATCCTTCCTCTGTTCCACAGGCAGGTCATCACACTGTGAAGCAGGCAAGTGCACTTCTGGCTCGTGTGTTTGTGTGTTTGTGCTTTGGTCGTATCTGCCTGTTTCCTTAAACATTTTGTAGTTCTGGTCTTTCTGTTTGGATGTTTTACCTTAATACTATCACACTGTACTTGCCTTTTACAACTTGATTTTTTAAAATTTTGTGTTATATACTTAGCAATATTAAATTATTGTTAGGTGCACATGTTGTAAATCAGTTTAACTGCTATCTAATTGTGATATTCAAACTATTTAGCAGTCTGTGCAGCATGAGCACCAGCCCATGAGATTAGGATTCTGAGCAGCAGGAGTTGATGCCTGCTAAACAACATCCCCAGGTCCAGGGTGCCTCCAGGCAAGCGTGTCGAAGCACGGATGGTTGTGTGGTAGGGACACATGCATCTTCTCAGGTAGAACTTGCTCAGAGATCAGGTGGTAAAGAACCTGCCTGCAATGCAGGAGACCCCAGTTGGATTCCTGGGTCAGGAAGATCCCCTGGAGAAAGGGATAGGCTACCCACTCCAGTATTCTTGGGCTTCCCTGGTGGCTCTGCTGGTAAAGAATCTGCCTGCAATGTGGGAGACCTGAGTTCGATCCTTAGGTTGGGAAGATCCACTGGAGAAGGGAAAGGCTACCCACTCCAGTATTCTGGCCTGGAGAATTTCATGGACTCTTTCATGGGGTTGCAAAAATCACTTTCACTTTCTCCAACATTGTAGTGTCAATAGTCCCCTAGCTCTATTAGAGTTCCCACTTCTCTATATCCTCACCAATTCTTGATACTGCAAAATATTAACATTTTAATGATTACTTGATGGATTTGAAATATCGCTCCTTGATTTTTAATAGATATTTTGCTGACTATCAGTATGGCTGACCATCATTTCATCATATATTTATTAACCATTCAGGTTATACCACTTGTGAATTATTTATTTTATTATTTTTTATTTAAGCATTAGTTATTTTATTATTGTGTTCAATATTAATGGCAAATACAGCTGCCAATCCAGTTTGATTTCCAGCATTTATTATGTTGCTTATTGTCATATACATGTTTTGCATTTCAATATAGTTGAAGTTTTTATATCCTGTTTAAAAAAAATCTTAGTCCAACATCATAAATGTACTTAGTTATACTTCTGAAATTGCAAACTTTTGTTTTTATAATTATTTTAATCCATTGGCTTTTTCAAATGTGATATCAGAAAGGAATCTGATTGCTATCTTGATGCAAGCATAAGCCAAGTTTAAATGCATACATGAGACTTCTCTGCCTCAGAGATTTGGCTCCAGTATACCTATTTGTGTAGCTTGCTATAAGTACCACCACTTTGTCTTAAGTTTTATTAACTGTACATTGCATGTTGTTCTTTGTTCAGTTTAGCGACACTTTGCTATTAACTATTTTTTAATTGAAATATAATTGATTTGTAATATTGTATTAGCCACTTTACTATTAGCAAACTCCAAGAGATAGTGAAGGATAGGAAAGCCTGGCTTGCTGGCAGTCCATAGAGGCAGTCTGACATGACTTAGCAAGTGATGAACAACAGAAACTTTACTATTAACTCATTTCCAAAGTTTTCTAACTCTTTCTTGACACTTAACTTTTATATGTGAAGAGTTTCAAATGAATTCCAAATTAATTTGATAAGCACCCAAGCTATAGCTAATAGGATTTTGGTTTGTAACCACATTGAATTATAGACCAATTTAAAATAAATTGATATCTTTAAATATCAAATCCTTTCATCTATGACATAGTATATCTTTTGTATTTATTTAGGATGTTTTTATGTCGTTTAGCAGACTTTCATAATTTGCTCGTTAGAGGTCGTGGGTATTTTGTTAGATGGATTTCTAAATGCTTCACAGTTCTTGTTGCTGTTGTAAATAGGGATACTTAAAATGTTATATTTTCTAATTGGAAGTGTCTGGGGTATGGGGATTTTATTATTTATATGTTGGTGTTGTAATCAGTAGCCTTGCTGAATTATCTTATTTCTAACAGTCTGTCTGCAAATTTTCTTGAATTTTTGAATTGACAGTGATGCTGTCATGGACTCAATGTCTGTGCCCCACCCCCTAAATTTACATGATGAAATCCTAACCCTCAACTTGAGGAGGTTAGAAAGGGACCCCTTTGGAAGCCAATTAGGTCATGAGGGTGGAGCCCCCATGAATGGATTGGACCTAGACAGTTCTGTTGTACACCTTTTTTCCTATTTTCCTATTAATTTCTGCTTATGTCTGTATTTCTTTTCACTTTCTTTAATTTATTCCATTATTTCTTTTCCCTAAATTTCTGAGTTGAAAAACAAGCTCATTGATTTTCCAGTGTTTATTACTATTATATACATTTAAAGCTGCAAATTTCCCTCTGAATACCTGCGAATTATTACATGTAGTATTTTTCATTCTTACTTAGATGAAATTTCTAGAATGATGCATTGGTCTATAAAATGTAACTTTTTTTTTTTTTTTACTTTTTAGCATTGTTTTTTCTTTGTTTAATCACTTTTTTTTTAACTGACGTATAATTCATTTACAATGTTGTGTTAACTTCTGCTGTATCAGATCAGATCAGATCAGTCCCTCAGTCGTGTCCGACTCTTTGCGACCCTATGAACCGCAGCATGCCAGGCCTCCCTGTCCATCACCCAACTCCCAGAGTTCACTCAGACTCACATCCATCGAGTCAGTGATGCCATCCAGCCACCTCATCCTCTGGTGTCCCCTTCTCCTCCTGCCCCCAATCCCTCCCAGCATCAGAGTCTTCTCCAATGAGTCAACTCTTTGCATGAGGTGGCCAAAATACTGGAGTTTCAGCTTTAGCATCATTCCTTCCAAAGAAATCCCAGGGTTGATCTCCTTCAGAATGGACTGGTTGGATCTCCTTGCAGTCCAAGGGACTCTCAAGAGTCTTCTCCAACACCACAGTTCAAAAGCATCAATTCTTCCGCGCTCAGCCTTCTTCACAGTCCAGCTCTCACATCCATACATGACCACAGGAAAGACCATAGCCTTGACTAGGCGAACCTTTGTTGGTAAAGTGATGTCTCTGCTTTTGAATATGCTATCTAGGTTGGTCATAACCTTCCTTCCAAGGAGTAAGCGTCTTTTAATTTCATGGCTGCAGTCACCATCTGCAGTGATTTTGGAGCCCAGAAAAAGAAAGTCTGACACTGTTTCCACTGTTTCTCCATCTATTTCCCATGTAGTGATGGGACCAGATGCCATGATCTTCGTTTTCTGAATGTTGAGCTTTAAGCCAACCTTTTCACTCTCCACTTTCACTTTCATCAAGAGGCTTTTTAGTTCCTCTTCACTTTCTGCCATAAGGGTGGTGTCATCCGCATATCTGAGGTTATTGATATTTCTCCCAGCAATCTTGATTCCAACTTGTGTTTCTTCCAGTCCAGCATTTCTCATGATGTACTCTGCTTAAAAGTTAAATAAACATGGTGACAATATATAGCCTTGACGTACTCCTTTTCCTATTTGGAACCAGTCTGTTGTTCCATGACCAGTTCTAACTGTTGCTTCCTGACCTGCATACAGATTTCTCAAGAGGCAGATCAGGTGGTCTGGCATTCCTGTATAACAAAGTGATTTAATTATTCATATATACATTCTGTTTTAATATTATTTTCCATTATGGTTTAATCTTAGGATATTGAATATGATTCTCTGTTCTGTACAGCAGGACCTTGTTATTTATCCATTCTATACATAAAAGCTTACATCTGCTAACCCAAATATCCCACTCCATCCCTCCTCTAACCCTCACCCCCTTGGCAACCACTTGTCTATTCTCTCTGTCCATGACTTTATTTCAAATAGGTTTTTTTGGTCATACTTTAGATCCCACACATAAGTGATGCCCTGCTGTATTTGTCTTGTCTTGACTTACTTCACTTAGCCTAACAGTCTCTGGTTGCATCCACGTTGCTGCCCGTGGCGTTATTCCATTCTTTTTTATGGGTGACCAGTATTTCATTGTATATGTTAATATGTACTGCATCTTCCTGACCCATTCCTCTGCTGATGGACGTTTGGGTTGTTCCCATGAACCTGGGTATTGTGAACAGTGCTGCTGTGGACGCTGGGATGCGTATATCTTTTCAATTTATAGTTTTGTCTGGATATGTGCCCAAGAGTGGACTTGTTGGATCATATGGTAGTTCTATTGTTAGTTTTCTGAGGAACCTCCATGCTGTTTTCCATAGTGGCCGCACCAATTTACATTCCCACCAACAGTGTAGGAGGGTTCCCTTCTCTCCATGTCTTCTCCAGCACTTATTATTTGTAGATGTTTTAATCATGGCCATCCTGACTGGTGTGATGTGATACCTCATTGTAATTTTGATTTGCATTTCTCTAATAATTAGTGATTTTGAGCATCTTTTCATGTCTCTATTGGCCATCTATATTTCTTTTTAGGGAAAGGTCTATTTAGGTCTTTTGCCCATTTTTCAGTTGATTTGTTTATTTTTGTTGGTGGTGGTGACTTGCATGCATGGTTCATATATTTTTGGAATTATGTTCCTGTCATTTACATCATTTTCAAATAAAACAGTTAACTGTATCTTAAAATGTTTAAACATAAGGATATTTTTGCTCTTTTTGATATTTATTTCTAATAACATTGCACTTTGAATTGAGTGCCAAATTTATTGGACTATATATTCTTCATATATGGGTAATTGTGGGAACTTAGCAAACTATTCAGTGTAAAATTTTTAAATAGTCTGTGTACACATGTAAAATGTAGATTTTTCTAAGTATATTGATATAATGTTCTACATATATGCACGGCATCTAACTTTTTGAGTTGTTAAAATCCTCCTCATTCTCACTGTGAATGTGCGCTAATAAGTACATGTAAATTCTAAGTTATATTAATGTTTATCAATGAATGGGTATATTTTATACAACATGAGTAGTTAACTAAACATCCTTTTGGTTTTCATGCACCTTTAATTTTGGAAGTTTTCCTTTCTTTTCAAACAAGTGTATTTTTTTTCTTAGTTATTTGTTCTTTGAGAATGGTTTTTAACCTTCATTTTCAGCCTTTCAAGAATTATAAGCATTCTTAAAAATGCTCACAGATAATTTTAGTTTGATGATGACTGATTCTCTCTGTGGTTTCATTCAGTTGACTCTTCATTTAAAAAAATGGAGTCCTGTGTACTCTGGGGCCCTAGGAGTTTGACTTCTAGAGAAGTTCTTAGGTTTATTTTGTTAATATTGAATCTTACACCACATGCACCATATGTCCGTCGCACAATTATGGTATTTGCATTTTTCCTTCAAGATGTTTTTTTGTTTCAGAGACCTTTGACTGAAAGTAACTTTCCTTGCTGCATTTAAGTATGGAGTTTTTATCGGACTTCCCTGGTGGTGCAGCGGTTAAGACTTTGCGGGTTTGATCCCTCATTGGGGAGCTGAGATCCCACATGACTGCTGCCAAAATAGAGCAGAAGCAGTATTTTAACAAATTCAATAAAGACTAAAAATGGCCCACATCAAAAAAAAAAAAAACAAACAATAATAAATAAAAGCAAAGGTGGAGTTTTTATAGTATTCCTTTTACTGTCCAGGACAAGCCAATTGAAAGCCTAGACTTTAATGGACCTTCAGCCACACGTCTGTTCCTTGCCTTTTATCCTAAGGATTTACATCTAGTGCAGCAATATCTGATGTTTCTATAGTCTTCTGGGGATGATATCTCTATTTTTACATTCTTCCTTTACTTCTGTCTTTGAGGGGGTTCCTTTTTTTATACTTCTTAGAAACTCAATTTGTTTGCACATATCTACTTAAACTTATTTAAATCCCAGTATTCTTTACAAAAATTCCAATTCCTGCGGCTGTTGTTTTAATGTTTCTAAATAACTTGTTTGGTATTAATTCCATACCATATCCTTGAAAAGTAATATTTATACATATGTACTACGAGCTGATAGCCTGCTAGGCATTTCCACACGTCTGACTTTATTATATTCTAGAGGTCACCTGTGAAGGAGTATGTTTACATTATAAGTGAGAAACTTGGATTCAAAGAGGTTTAACAATTTGTATATAACCCCAGGAGGAGTGGAATCTTTCTCAGATGAACTCAAGTGTTCCATGCATTTTCCTATGTGACTAGTTTCTTTATATCCTCTTTTTCTGTTGTACTGATAAATAAATAGCCTCTAATGTGACTTAGAATGATATACTATATTAAAGACACAAGTCCTCATCTGTATTTGCTGAATGTTCGTCTCATTGATACGCAGTTAGAGATATCTTGTATGATTACATAATCTTGAGTATACAGCCAGTCATGCCGTACAAATTTATTGCATGTCTGCCCTTTACTTTGCAGAAGTCATTTATTCCTGTGAGGCATCAGATCCTGCTGGTGTGCAGGTCAAGTTGAAGGAGAAATCTTCAAGTGGCTTTTGGGATAGCAATGACGGTAGCTTCTCATTGCGTATAGCCCCCAGTCCCTCAAGCATGGTGCTATGAGGCATCAGAGCCCACGGTGTGTGCTTTTGTACATGTCTGCTTCAACTCATTTAGAATCAGTGTCTGATGACATCAATTGGTCAGACCCAGACAGAGAAGAAAATCAAATTAAAAAAATAAAGTTTCTCTGAGGTCAACATGCTTCCTCCAAATAAACAAAGGTCTGCTTGTCTTTGCCTGCTTTTGAGCATTCTGTGCCTGAGCTCATGAGAACTTATATCTAAGATGAAACAATGAAGATAACTGACAAGATTCCATTGTGGAAGAATGTGACGCTGTCCTAAATCTGCAACAACAATCAGAAACTCACTAGTGTGGATTCCACGCCTTTGCCCTCAGTCTCGGGAGCTGGTGGGGAAGGGGCACTGGCTTTCAAGGCAGAGACTCATTTGGGTTTCAGTTCAAGCCTTGACACTTTCTAGTCTTGATTTCCTCATCTGTTAAATTGATCCAATAAGACAAACCTTCTCATTGGATTTTTGTAAGGATGAAATTAGTTACCACATGCCTGGCTTGCAAAAAAACACTCGTAAAAAATGTCAACACCATTTATATAAATCACCAGTCTAGCAAAGTCTGATCTGATTTTTTCTTGCTCTTGCTTTCTCCCAGCTGCCTGACATTTTCAAATTTGTCCTGTAACTAAATATTTTCATTCAAATCACTTTCCCAAGACTCATGGTAACGTGCATCCTAATTCATTGTTTGGATAGTCCACTCTCCAGTTATTTCTGAGCTTAGAAAAAATACAATGTGCTACTTGAAAAGAAGAGACAGATTGGTGTTTCTTGGATTGGTGTGTGCAAATCAAGGACCAACAAGAAAATGGCAAGACAAGACTGCTCATATTCAAGACTCTCTTGGTTGTATGAACTCAAAATACAGCTTAGACTTGCTGAAGCTCAGTGGACTTTCTTAGCTCCTAGTTAAGCTCTGAAGAAGTAGATAGGTCTCCAGTAATGGCAATATGCTCTTTAGCTCTCTCCATCTTTTGCATATGTTGTGTGAATTTTAATTTCAGAGAAATTCTCTTCCCAAGTAACAAAGGTGGCCCCAGAAAGCTCCAGGATTACTCCTTTATAGCCTTGGATGTAAGAAAAGAGAGAGAGGCAGACCTCTTTCCCCTCAACAGCCACATCCATCCAAGAAAATATTTTGACTAGCTCTGCTCTGCTTGAATCTTGAACTCACCCCTGAGGTCTATGACTAGGGGAAGGAGTTATATCGGCTAGTCAGGGTCATACATCCAGTTAGTGGCAATGGAGATCAGGCTTCAAACGCTAGAATGACAGATGGGCAATTTATACAAGGAAAAAGGTGTTACATTTCCAGAAGAGAGGCAGGGTGCTGAGAAGTCAAAACAACAGATGTCAACTACAAAATTTTCTGCTTTTACATGGGTGCAGTGACTTAGGGAGTATCATCATTTCGTAAATTTAAGGTACTGGTGCTTTAATTATTTCTAGAATGTAAATGTTAGACCAGCCCTATCTAAGCTGAGTAAAAGTAATATAATTATTTTATAGATCTTGCAAATTCAGGGGAAAATAAGAAAGAGTCATGTCTAGCAATACCATGGGAAATACCCAGATACCTCTATGGATTCAATTAATTATGGACCATGGTGATTTTTTTTACTTATTATGGCTTTCTTACTTTAAAGAGAAAAATTCTCCTTTTTTGCAGTTCCTTTTATGTGGCTTACTTTTTTTTTCTTTTTTCCCATTATGGAAGTAAGTTCTCTCTTGACCTGCAAGGCTGAGTTTTAAAATTAAACTTCCCCTGTTTTTTTTTTAAGAAAATCTTTTTTGTTTTTCAACAGATGAATATAATTTATTCTGTACTCCTAGATTTTTTAAAATTTTCAACTCTGAGAGAAATAATTGAATGAATAGACAAGCCACAGACTGGAAGAAAATATTTGCAAAAGACACATGTGATAAAGGATTGTAATTCAAATATAAAAGTGAAACTGAAGTCTCTCAGTCATGTCCTACTCTTTGCGACCCCATGGTCACCAGGCTCCTCCGTCCATGGGATTTTCTAGGCAAGAGTACTGGAGTGTGTTGCCATTTCCTACTCCAGGGAACTTCCCGACCCAGGGATCAAGCCCAGGTCTCCCACATTGTAGAGAGATACTTTACTGTCTGAGCCACCAGGGAAGTCAAAAATATAAAAAAGACACTTAACACTGAACAGTAAGAAAACAAACTCAATTATTAATAAAAATTGTCTAACTCAATTATTAATAAAAATTGGCTAAAGACCTTAACAGTTCACCAAAGAATATACAAAGATGACAAATAAGTATATGAAAAAACTGCATGTCGTATGTCATCAGGAAATGCAAATTTTAACGATAGTGTAATACCACAGCAAACCTATTAGAATGTTGAAAATTCAAAATACTAACAATACTAGATGCTGGCGAGAATGAGGGATAATAGGAACTCTCTCATTGCTGGTGGGAATGCAAAATTCTGTTCTCATAAATGCTCCAGTTTGCACAACTTTAGAACAGTATATGAGGGTTATAGATTTTATATACGGTCAAGCCTTGAACAACCCATTTGTTTGAATTTGCATGGGTCCTCTGATATGCAGATACCTTTCAATAGTATGTGCTACATGCTCCCTTGTTGGTTGAACTCATGAATTTGGAACCGCAAATACTGGGGAAGCTCAGATATGGAAGAACTGCGGGTGTAGAGCGCTGACTATGAAGTATATCTGTTTGTTTATTGAAAGTACTTGTAAAAATTAAGTCTGTTTTAAAGAAAAGAGAAATTATTTCAGCCACATGTAGTTTTCGCATAGAAGCTGATAGACTTGTAATGAGGATTTGGTTGAGTGGCTCCCCACAAAGTCTTGAACCATTAATTTAAAAAATGGGTGCTTGGAAACAACTGCATTTTCAGTAACAGTGCCGTGTGATGCTTTGTCCAACATTTAGAACTTTGTGATGAGTGAGGAGGCAAGGAGGTAAGAGTCCCATTCATCATCAGAAGCAGATGACAGGTTTTCTGCTAACACTGCTGAAAATAAACAAATAGAGGCAAGTCGTAACATGTTTCTAATCAAAGTAGGTAATATAAAGCCAGCTGTGGCTTTTATTTCTAAAGAAAAACAGTTGCTGAGCATTAGAACATTTTAGCAGTGGCCATGTTTCAAGGATATGAAGCCATTCCACCTAAGCTTCTCATTTGTTCAAAGGAGCCAATGTCTTTCACAAAAGGTTTTTTAATTTTTTTTAAAAAAGGACGACCCAGAGGGATGGTATGGGGAGGGAGGAGGGAGGAGGGTTCAGGATAGGGAACACATATATACCTGTGGCAGATTCATTTTGATACATGGCAAAACCAATACAATATTGTAAAGTTAAATAAAATAAAAATAAAATTTAAAAAATTTTTTAAATTGGGGTGTAGTTGCCTTACAATGCTATGCTAGTTTCTACTATAGAATGCAGTGGATCAGCCATATATCGCATGCATTCATCACCTCCCTCCTGAGCCTCCACCCACCCTGCCCCCCATCCCATCCCTCTAGGTCATCAGAGAGCGCCTATGATCATGCGCAGGTCCCCTCTAGCCATCTGTTTTACACGTGGGTGTGCACAAATGTCACTCCCAGTCTCACAGCTCATCCCACTCGTGTCCCCCTGTCCACACATCCATCCCCCACATTTGCATCTCTATTCCTGCCCTGAAAATAGGTTCGTCTGTATTGTTTTTCTAGATTCCACATATACACATTAATATATGATACTTGTTTTTCTCTTTCTGACTTACTTTACTGTCTATGACAATTTCTAGATCCATCCACATCTCTACAAATGACCCAGTTTCACTCCTTTTTATGGCTGAATGATATTCCATTGTATATATGTACCACATCCTCTTTATCCATTAATCTGTTAATGGACATTTAGGTTGCTTCCATGCCCTGGCTATTGAAAATAGTGCTGCAGTGAACACTGGAGTGCGTGTATCTTTTTGTATTATGGTTTTCTCCAGGCATATGCTCAGTAGTGGGATTGCTGGGTCCGTGGTGTGGAGAAAGGGAACCCTCTTCCACTCTTGGTAGGAATATAGATTGATACAGCTACTATGAAGAACAAAACCTCATAAAGAGGTTTTGATATGTCCTCAGTTCAGTCCAGTCGTTCAGTCGTGTCCAACTCTTTGCAACCCCATGAATCACAGCACGCCAGGCCTTCCTGTCCATCACCAACTCCCAGAGTTTACCCAAACCCATGTCCATCGAGTCGGTGATGCCATCCAGCCATCTCATCTTCTGTCGTCCCCTTCTCCTCTTGCCCCCAATCCCTTCCAGAATCAGGGTCTTTTCCAATGAGTCAACTCTTCGCATGAGGTGGCCAAAGTATTGGAGTTTCAGCTTTAGCATCAGTCCTTTCAAAGAACACCCAGGGCTGATCTCCTTTAGAATGGCCTGGTTGGATCTCCTTGCAGTCCAAGGGACTTCATGAGTCTTCTCCAATACCACAGTTCAAAAGCATCATCAGTGCTCAGATTTCTTCACAGTCCAACTCTCACATCCATACATGACCACTGGAAAAACCATAGGCTTGACTAGATGGACCTTTGTTGGCAAAGTAATGTCTCTGCTTTTGAATATGCTATCTAGGTTGGTCATAACTTTCCTTCTAAGGAGTAAGCGTCTCTTAATTTCATGGCTGTAATCACCATCTGCAGTGATTTTGGAGCTCAAAAAAATAAAGTCTGACACGTTTCCACTGTTTCCCCATCTGTTTGCTATGAAGTGATGGGACCGGATGCCATGATTTTAGTTTTCTGAATGTTGAGCTTTAAGCCAACTTTTTCACTCTCTGCTTTCACTTTCATCAAGAGGTTTTTTAGTTCCTCTTCACTTTCTGCCATAAGGGTGGTGTCATCTGCATATCTGAAGTTATTGATATTTCTCCGGGCAATCTTGATTCCAGCTTGTGCTCAAAACCTATCAAATAAACTTGGTGGGAGTTGTCTCTTTCACATATTGATGATGGATGGTGAACACCTCCATGACTGACAGCAGGCTCGACCTCCTCAGAATAAGCAGGAAGATCAGCCCTTAGCATTGTGTCTCCACGTATTATATCCAAACTTGCTTAAAATCAGTTCAGAATGTATGACCTGAGAAACTGGAAAATATTACTCCATCTCATTTATGGTAAATGCAACTCATCTGAACAATTTTTTTCTATCTAGAATCCCATTTTTAGTCTTTGGATCATGAAAGTGTATTCCCTGGATTTTATGACTGCAATCCATACATTAGATTCATGAGCAGTGAATTTAGGGAGGGAACTTTGTTTAACTTCTGGCTTCTCAAGTTGAAATACAGAATCCGCTTCTTGCCTGCTAGCCTTCACCCAACATGTTTTGGACACCCTCTCCTGGTAGTAATTGTGGCCAGGCAGGATAATCTGCATCTCTCTGTGAAACAGCCTTGTCATCATGAAATGTTTGCACACTGTCCCTGCTGCACTTAGAGTGGTACCTGAAATAAAGGTGGAACCTGTGGAGGAAGAAGGAACCAGCTCATGAGCACCATGGAGCCACACCCTGGGTGTTGTTCAGTCCCGGCCCCTGCCACACGTGGAATTTACTAGCTCTGGAGTGCATCTGTCTTTTTACTTTTAGTAAATTCCACATGTGGCAGGGGCCGGGTCTGAACAACACCCAGGGTGTGGCTCCTTGGTGCTCATGAGCTGGTTCCTTCTTCCTCCAGGGGTTCCACCTTTGTTTCAGGTACCACTCTAAGTGCAGCAGGGACAGTGTGCAAACATTTCATAATGACAAGGCTCAGTTTCACAGAGAGATGCAGAAAATAGTGTATCTTTAAAATATAAAAAAGTTGAAAGTCACTTAATATTTTGGCATATTTCCCATCAACTTTTCTTATGCCACATATAAATGCAAATATATGTAAATCTAAACATGTATGCAGACAAAAAATAACTATACATATGTATGCATGTATCATATATACACATTAGAGACAAAATTCTACTGTGTTTTGTAATATATAAGATAAGCAGAAGGATTGAGAGTTTGTGTCCTGCATTTTTATTTTGCACACTGGTTCCACAATGTATCACCTGACTCTTGGACAAGTAACTTAACCACTTAATGCCTTGTTTTATTTCTAATATGGGGATAATGTGAATATCATTTCCACAGCTATTGGGAAGATCAATTTAATGTGTATGTGTGTACACACACACATTTGGAAAGTACCTGGTAACTGTTAATGTTATTGAAGTATTCGCTATGATTATACTATGATCACTTCAGAGTGATAGAAGATCCTTGTCCATAGATTTACTGGCTTTGTGGTATTTTTAAATGCTGTATGTAATTTAACTATTCAGTTCTTGGATATTCTGTCATTTCTGATTTTTCTATAATACTTTGATGGCCACACTCGACCTCACAGCCTTTGCTTAGCTTTGTTCCTCTTTGTTGTATAACTGAATTATTCTTCTAAGAATAAAAGACTGTAATACAAGAAAAATAAAAAGAAACATATTATTGAAATGAAGTTCATTAGGAATAATTGCAGGGTGTTTCTTCCAGGAAGGAAAAGCAGAACAGACATGCGATATAGTCAGACCAGCTTGGCAGGGAAGGCTTCGCATATCAGGGCATACCTGAGACCAAAGGCAAGTTATTACTATGGCACTGAAATTACAAAATGAAGTCTATTGTGAAACCCAAAAGGACACTGGTAGTAATGAGATAATCTTCCCTCTTGTCTCTATTTTAGTCAGGTATGTCACTTCAGTCGTGTCCGACTCTGTGCGACCCCGTAGACGGCAGCCCACCAGGCTCCCCTGTCCCTGGGACTCTCCAGGCAAGAACACTGGAGTGGGCTGCCATTTCCTTCTCCAATGCATGAAAGTGAAAAGCAAAGTGAAGTCACTCAGTTGTGTCTGACTCCCAGCGACCCCATGGACTGCAGCCTACCAGGCCCCTCTGTCCATGGGATTCTCCAGGCAAGAGTACTGGAGTGGGGTGCCATTGCCTTCTCTGGTACTGGTATAAAAAGATGTCCTTTTCATTATAGGGGACTGGAATGAGAAAGTAGGAAGTCAAGAAACACCTAGAGTAACAGGCAAATTTGGCCTTGGAATACGGAATGAAGCAGGGCAAAGACTAATAGAGTTTTGCCAAGAAAATGCACTAGTCATAACAAATACTCTCTTCCAACAACACAAGAGAAGACTCTATACTCTATACATCTTTGTAGCCAAAGATGGAGAAGCTCTATACAGTCAGCAAAAACAAGACCAGGAGCTGACTGTGGCTCAGACCATGAACTCCTTATTGCCAAATTCAGACTGAAATTGAAGAAAGTAG
Organism: Tragelaphus eurycerus; assembly: GCA_935064755.1. NCBI lineage: Eukaryota > Metazoa > Chordata > Mammalia > Artiodactyla > Bovidae > Tragelaphus > Tragelaphus eurycerus. The sequence goes on along the minus strand of CAKXYN010000034.1, from coordinate 18,276,810 downwards.
GGAAAACCACTAGACCGTTCAGCTATGATGTAAATCAAATCCCTTATGATTATACAGTGGAAGTGAGAAATAGATTTAGGGGCCTAGATCTGATAGATAGAGTTCCTGATGAACTATGGAATGAGGTTCGTGACATTGTACAGGAGACAGGGATCAAGACCATCCCCATGGAAAAGAAATGCAAAAAAGCAAAATGGCTGTCTGGGGAGGCCTTACAAATAGCTGTGAAAAGAAGAGAAGCAAAAAGCAAAGGAGAAAAGGAAAGATATAGGCATCTGAATGCAGAGTTCCAAAGAATAGCAAGAAGAGCTAAGAAAGCCTTCTTCAGCGATCAATGCAAAGAAATAGAGGAAAACAACAGAATGGGAAAGACTAGGGATCTATTCAAGAAAATCAGAAATACCAAAGGAACATTTCATGGAAAGATGGGCTGGATAAAGGACATAAATGGTATGGACCTAACAGAAGCAGAAGACATTAAGAAGAGGTGGCAAGAATACACAGAAGAACTGTAAAAAAAAGATCTTCACGACCCAGATAATCACGATGGTGTGATCACTGACCTAGAGCCAGACATCCTGGAATGTGAAGTCAAGTGGGCCTTAGAAAGCATCACTACGAACAAAGCTAGTGGAGGTGATGGAATTCCAGTGGAGCTATTCCAAATCCTGAAAGATGATGCTGTGAAAGTGCTTCACTCAATATGCCAGCACATTTGGAAAACTCAGCAGTGGCCACAGGACTGGAAAAGGTCAGTTTTCATTCCAATCCCAAAGAAAGGCAATGCCAAAGAATGCTCAGACTACCGCACAATTGCACTCATCTCACACGCTAGTAAAGTAATGCTCAAAATTCTCCAAGCCAGGCTTCAGCAATGTGTGAACTGTGAACTTCCTGATGGTAAAGCTGGTTTTCAAAAAGGCAGAGGAACCAGAGATCAAATTGCCAACATCCGCTGGATCATGGAAAAAGCAAGAGAGTTCCAGAAAAATATCTATTTCTGCTTTATTGACTATGCCAAAGCCTTTGACTGTGTGGATCACAATAAACTGTGGAAAATTCTGAAAGAGATGGGAATACCAGACCACCTGATCTGCCTCTTGAGAAATATGTATTCAGGTCAGGAAGCAACAGTTAGAACTGGTCATGCAACAACAGACTGGTTCCAAATAGGAAAAGGAGTACGTCAAGGCTGTATATTGTCACCCTGCTTATTTAACTTATATACAGAGTACATCATGAGAAAAGCTGGGCTGGAAGAAGCACAAGTTGGAATCAAGATTGCTGGGAGAAATATCAATAACCTCAGATATGCAGATGACACCACCCTTATGGCAGAAAGTGAAGAGGAATTAAAAAGCCTCCTGATGAAAGTGAAAGTGGAGAGTGAAAAAGTTGGCTTAAAGCTCAACATTCAGAAAACAAAGATCATGACATCTGGTCCCATCACTTCATGGGAAATAGATGGGGAAACAGTGGAAACGTGTCAGACTTTATTTTTCTGGGCTCCAACATCACTGCAGATGGTGACTGCAGCCATAAAATTAAGAGACGCTTACTCCTTGGAAGGAAAGTTATGACCAACCTAGATAGCATATTCAAAAGCAGAGACATTACTTTGCCAACAAAGGTTCGTCTAGTCAAGGCTATGGTTTTTCCTGTGGTCATGTATGGATGTGAGAGTTGGACTGTGAAGAAGGCTGAGCACTGAAGAATTGATGCTTTTGAACTGTGGTGTTGGAGAAGACTCTTGAGAGTCCCTTGGACTGCAAGGAGATCCAACCAGTCTATTCTGAAGGAGATCAGCCCTGGGATTTCTTTGGAAGGAATGATGCTACAGCTGAAACTCCAATACTTTGGCCACCTCATGTGAAGAGTTGACTCATTGGAGAAGACTCTGATGCTGAGAGGGATTGAGGGCAAGAGGAGAAAGGGACGACAGAGGATGAGATGGCTGGATGGCATCACTGACTCGATGGATGTGAGTCTGAGTGAACTCCGGGAGTTGGTGATGGACAGGGAGGCCTGGAGTCCTGCGATTCATGGGGTCGCAAAGAGTCGGACACGACTGAGTGACTGATCTGATCTGATGTGTTTGTCAGCTGCTTAGATGTATTTCATAAATTATGAAATAAATCATATAGCTAAATGTTTTAATGAATACAATACAAATATTCATTAAAGTATCCAGCATTTATTTCGTACTATCTGTATTAGACACTCATAGATGTAGAAAATGAAAACATAGTCCTACCTTTAAGGAACTCATAATCAGTTACAATAAAATATGATCTTCACTAGAATAAAAGTGTTTTTTTAACCAAAGTTTATAGGATAAGGGAGTAAAGGTCCACTCCTTGTCTGGGGAGAGATAAGGAAGGGTGAATGGATAAAAGCCAAAGAAAAGGCTCATGAAAGCTACGTTCTGTTTTCACTCATGGGATCTATACTCCTGGAAAAATACAGTTTATAGAGTGTATGGTTTGGCAGCAGCTTCAGGCTACCTTTTGGCCACAAAATTAACCTTAAAAAGAGTGACTTCATCAGAGCTTGGCGATCATGCCTGATAGTATGGGATATGTTTTGCTATGATGACAGATTAAACCTCAAATGTCAGTGGCTAAGCCTAAAAAAGTCCTCTTTCTCACACAAAGTCTAATGCACATTTCTCCACATGAAGCTCCACATGGCGCTTCCTCCATCTTATGATGCTACTGTTTTAACACATCACAGCAGTAAGGAGAGAGCGTGAAGTGTGAGCATGATCATTCTGAGTTCAGAGTCATGTCTGACTACATCCTTCACAGTCATATCTTATTGGCCAGAATGCAGTGATTTACCCAACCTAACACTGTGAGACCCTGGAGGTGTATTCCTTTCTGTATGCCCTAAAACAGAAATTACGTCATGGAATTTAGTGAAAACATAGCATTATCATTCCGTAACGTGACATTCAGATCTGCATGCCGTGGTCCAGCCTCCACTGACTCCCAGCAGTGAGCCTTTCACAGATTTTGATGTATGAGGAAGGAGACCACCAAAGTGTTGAAGTCAAGTTGCAGCTTTGTGATATTTATGAGATGTGAAATCAGCTACTAGGTGATATATTTTTAGAGTTTTACAAAATATAACTATCACTGTGACTCTGAACAGTGATAGATCAAATCTGTACACTTTATTGTTTTGAAGTCTCATTCTCCACTCTTTCCCTACTCAGGCAATGGGAATTCCATTCTGCTAATCATTCAAAAATCTTCAGGGCATCCACAGGTTCCTTTCTTTTTCTCTTGTACTCCATATCAAATCTCTAAGCAAATTCTATTGGCTTTACGTTCCTAATATATTCCACATCAAACCACTTCTCCCTTCTCTCTTGCTACCAGTTGGCCCAGAACTCTGGATGTCCTGCATCACCAAGACAGCCTCCTGTCCCCCTGCTTCCACCCTTGCTGTGTCAGTAATCTGTTACTCTGTGACACCTTATCCCCAAACTTAGTGCTTTAAAACGGACATCTATCATCTCACTATCTCTGTGGGTCTGGAATTCAGGAGTGGCTAAGCTGGAGCCACTGTGTCCTTTATGACCTAGCCTTGGAGGTCACACACCATCACCTCCAAAACATCCCACGGGTTTACATGCGTCAGCCCACCTCATGGTGGGAGGGGGCCACAGAGAGCCTGAGTGCAGTCAACCCTGAGTATCCACTGGGGGGACTGGTTCCAGGACCCCCTCCCCATTCCAAAATCTGCAGATGCTCAAATCTCGTACATAAAATGGCCCTCCACCTCCCTGGAGCAATGTGATCACTGGTCAGTTGACTCCACAGGTGCAAAACCCATGGATAAGAGGGGGCTGGCTGTATGTACTTGAAAAGGGGGATACTGGGGCCATCTTGGGGGCTCACCACTATGGTCCCTGTGATCCGTTCGCTACCTAGCCATCAGGGCAGCCTTTTGAAATACATAATCCAGATTGTATCCTTTCTCTGTTGAACACTTCTCAGTGGTTTCCCATTTCTTTCAGCATAAAGTGAAGGTTCTGAAAGGCCCACTATCAGCTCCTGGTCTTCCTCTCTCTCTCTTTCCCCCTTTCTATATACCATAGGCACACTGGCATCCTTGCTCCTACAACATTCAGTAGGATGGCAGTCCCACCAAAACCACACTTTTTCTTGGGTGGTACTCAAACCCAGCCAACACTCAGACTGGGGCTTGACCTCATGGGCTGGGAGTTGAAAGCACTGATTTGGGACTTGAACCCACTGTCTTTTGATTGAAACTACTCACCTGGTCTCAGGACTTAACTGAAGCTCAGATCCTTTAGTCTCAAGAAGAAAGAATTTCAGCAAAGCAGCAACCAAAGTGTGGGTTTATTAGCATAGGACACTTTGTAAGAGATAAAAGCCGGCAGACAAGGGAGCATAGCCCTGAGAACACAGAGAGCTGCATTTTTATAATCAAAGACAAGTGGAGAGGGAAGAAGACCACCTTCTTCCTCATTTGGGGGTATATGTCAAGACTTACATCGTTATCTCCTCCTCTGTCCTGTTTGATCTAACCAGGATTGTCATGCTGCTGCTGCTGCTAAGTTGCTTCAGTCATGTCAGACTTTATGCAACCCCATAGACGGTAGCCCACCAGGCTCCGCTGTCCCTGGGATTCTCCAGGCAAGAACACTGGAGTGGGTTGCCGTTTCCTTCTCTAATGCGTGAAAGTGAAAAGTGAAAGTGAAGTCGCTCAGCCGTGTCCAACTCTCAGTGACCCCATGGACTGCAGCCCACCAGGCTCCTCTGTCCATGGGATTCCCCAGGCAAGAGCACTGGAGTGGGGTGCCATTGCCATTGCACTATTTAAATCATATGTCTGTTAGCAGAAGGGTGGTCACACACACTAAAATGTGGTAACTCATCTCAGGTTTTGGTATACTGTCCCCTTCACCTGTAGTTCTGTCATGGCTAGGACATGCAGAAATGCTGCTCTTCAGGGACTGTTAACTCTCTGACTTCATGTCACAAGATTCAGACCCCATGTCTACTGTTCTGTGTTTTTACTATCAAGACTTGTGGCTTGAATGTGCCTGGCACTTAGATACGTCTGCTCTTCCTTCAAAGTATGTGTGTTAGTTACTCAGTCATGTCAGACTCTTTGTGACCCTGTGGACTACGGCCTGCCAGGCTCCTCTGTCCATGGAATTCTCCAGGTGACAATACTGGAGTGGGTTGCCATTCCCTTCTCCAGAGGATCTTCCCAACCCAGGAATCAAACCCAGGTCTCCTGCACTACAGGCGGCTTCTTTAACATCTAAGCCACAAAGGTAGTGTGGATTATTGCCGCTGCTGCTAAGTCACTTTAGTCCTGTCCAACTCTATGCGACCCCCTAGACGGCAGTCCACCAGGCTCCCCCGTCCCTGGGATTCACCAGGCAAGAGCACTGGGGTGGGTTTCCATTTCCTTCTCCAATGCGTGAAAGTGAAGTCTCTCAGCCGTGTCCAACTCTTTGCGACCCCATGGAGTGCAGCCTACCAGGCTCCTCCATCCATGGGATTTTCCAGGCAAGAGTACTGGAGTGGGGTGCCATTGCCTTCTCCAATAGATTATTGCTAGGTTGCTGGATTCTTTTCTTGAGTGGTCATGAGCTTACATCAGTCTCCCGTGTTCCTTAAAATTTCCTTTTTGTCTTAATCCCCTAGTGGGATTTTTACATGCTTGTGTGTGTGCATGCTCAGTCCTGTCCAACTCTGTGTGACCCCATGGACTGTAGCCCACCAGGCTTCACTGTCCATGGGATCTCCCAGGCAAAAATACTGGACTGGGTAGCCATTTCCTTCTCCAGGGGATCTTCCCAGCCCAGGGATCGAACCTGGGTCTCCTGTGTTGCAGGTGGATTCTTTGTTGTCTGAGCCACCAGGGAAGCCCTTGAAAACACTACGTATATACATATATATATACACAATAAGACACTCTGGGAAAGGCCAAACTATGGAGACAGTGAGAAACATCAGCAGTTGATAGAGGGTTGAGGGTGACAGTGGAGTAGGAATAAAAAGGAGGAACACTGAGGATTTTTAGGGCAGTGAAAATAGTCTGTGTGAGACTATATTGATGAATGCGTGAGAGCTAAGTCGCTTCAGTCCTGTCCGACTGTGCAACCCTATGCAACGCTGTTATCTGTACCAACCCACAGAATGCACAGCACCCAGAGTGAGCCTGATGTAAACTGTAGAGTCTGAGTGATGATAATGTGCTAGTGTAGGCTCACCAGTTGTAACAAACGTACCATCTGGTGGGGTGTGCTGATTGTGGGGGAGGCTGTGCAGGTGTAGGGACCGGAGGTGTATGGAAAATCTCTGTACATTCTTAATTTTTTTGTGAACCTAAAGCTGCTCAAAAAAAAAAAAAAATCTTTTTTTTAAAAAAAAAACACGAGACAGAAACAAGTAAGCATAAAAAATGAATCAGTGTTTGACTGCCTCTGGTTTAATCAAGGCCAGTTCCAGAAGGCCTAATACAGAAGGCCTAATCTCAGGCAATGAGCTAAAAATCGATAGGCCTTGAATATGGATTTTTATTCTTTATGTTCCTTTAGTTGAGACCACTCTTACTCCAGAGGCAGGGATCACACCTTGGAGCTCTGTTTTGAATTTTGCTGTTTGATATACTTGCTTGGTTTATAAATTCACTAGATAGTCAGAACCTTTTTTTCAATAAAACCAAATGTTTTTATGTCCTAGAACTCCTTATGTGGAAGGGAAAGGTCAGGGATTTAATGTCCTCTAATGTAATATCTGGTAATAATCCAGAGTATTTATGGATTTTGATTTTTCCATGTCTTCTGAATAAGAAGGAACGTGAATAGTATAAAGAATCCTGAAAAGACTGTGACTCTCAACCTGGAGTTTGATTTATACACTAAACTTTTAGCATCTGCCAAGCTCTAAAGATGTAACACAAATGCAATAATGCTTAAGAAACCTGCAATAAAGCAAAAGGGCATGGGACCTGAATCTTCTATTGCCATAGAGAGGAAGGCAAAGGAAATTGCACCACTTGCCCTTTGATCTCACCCCACTAATGGAAGTCACCCAGGGTCTCCCAATTAATAAAGGTGCTGCTCTAAATGTGGGACACAGTGCGAGTTACCAAAACCACACTGCTGTTTTTTCCTGAAAGCAGTACATGCCTTTGTTAGAAAACAAACGCAGGAGGGTTTAGGGCTCAGAGATGCTTTAACTTCATCTCTGATTCTAACCCTTTAGGCTCTGGGATGCTGTGTAGTCTGCACAGGTCATGTCTTTGTGCTAGAGACTGGTCTGGAGATGGGGTTGCAAGGTCATAGTTTGAATTCATGGCCTCCTCGCGTCCCAGGCACCTTAAGAGTGGTTGTGCTGTGCTGGTTGTTCTGTGCCTGTCTCCTTGGGATTTGTTAAAATGATATGTCAAAGGCCTTTGCATACCTCCTTTTAAAAAATTATTATGAGTCACTTTTATTTTGTGTTTCTTATTTCCAAACATGGTGCTGGACTCCTTATGCGTGTTATTTCATTTGTGCCTCCAGCTGCCATACAGCATAGTTTTATTATTGTCTACACGGAGAAGGCTCCATCTGAGGCTTACTTCAGCTTCTTGCCCGTGGCTGCTTAGCAAGTACAGTTAGTGGAGGTAGGATTGGAGTCCGTATCTGTTGTGAAGACAGGAACAAATTTAATAAGTAGCTTCAAGAGAAAACAATTACTAGGAGAATTTAAACCATATTTTTAAAAATATTTTTTATTGTGGTAAAAGTCATATAATATAAAACACACTGTTTTCACCGTATTTAATTGTGCAGTTCAGGGGCACGAAAGACGCTCAAATCATTGTGCACCCCTCACCGGCATCCATCTCCCGAGCTTTTCACCTTCCTGAGCTGAAACTGTCCTGCTTACACCAACTTCACATTCCCCCTTCCTACAGTCCCGGGCATCTTCCAGTGCATTTTCTGACTCTATGAATTTACCTAGTCTTGGTACCTTGTATAAGTGAAATCAGACAATATTTGCACCTACTGTATATGGGAATGCATTTTTTAAAAGCTATTTTTATGTGGACCATGTTTAAAGTCTTTATGGGATTTGTCACAATATCACTTCTGTTTTTTTGTTTCAGTTTTTGGCCACCAGGCGTGTGAGAACTTATCTCCCTGATGAGGGATTGAAGCCACGCCCCCTGTGTTGGAGGGTGAAATTTTAATTGTTGGACTGCCAAGGAAGTCCCTGGAATGCATTCTTAAGACTAACTTGAAAACAGATTGTACCTTCTTCCTCCCTGCCACCTCAGACCTAGACACTGTCCTACAGATAAAAGTAAGTCGGAAAAAGGAAAACAAGTATCACATATTAATGCATATATTTGGAATCTAGGAAAATGGGACAGATGAGCCTATTTGTAGGGCACATATAGAGACACAGACAGAGAGAACAAATGTATGGATTCCAAGCAGGAAAAGGGGGTGGGATGAATTGGGAGACTGGGATTGACGTATATACATGACTGTTTATAAAACAGATAACTAATGAAAACCATTCTTTTTTAGTAACATCGCTGCACACATCCCTGAAAGTTTCAAATCTTTCTCTTGAAAAGGAAAGCATTGTTAGTTTGTTTCATCCCTTGTTGGCAGTGAATTATTTTTTTCCCAACATTTTACTATGAAAAATTTTAAACATAGGAAAAAAAATCAAAAGAACTGCAGAGCAAACCCTCAACAGTCTGTGGTTTTTCACTTCCTTGGAGAATCCTTTATTCTCTGCCTTCTGTCTCCCCGGTGCGCACACCACCCAGAGGCCCCCTAGCTCTGAATAATTCACTGCTGGACCTTAGCACAGCTTTTGATGTACAAAATGCTCTGAGACTCGTTCTAGTTGAATCTTGAAGCCTCATCCATTGATACATATTTGTAGCTCTCATAAGAGGTCATGTACACACAGAAACCCTGGCCTGCGGGCTAAAATGCGGCTCATCGAGGTTTTGTTCAGCTTGTACAGAGTTTTTAAGAAGTACAAATTCGGATTCCTTTGGGTGGACTGTGCACATCTCAGAGCTTGCAGTGAACCCTCTCATCCCCTCTAACTGTGTTACTTTAGGGTAGAAGGCCATCTCGAGCCTCCCTGAGGCTTTCCAGTTCTTCCCCGTAAATCACCACCACCCTGAGATATTTCACCACTGGTTCTTTACTTGGCTTGCCATGGGAGCTTGGTCTCCCAGATCCTAGCTGTTTAGGCGGCTCTGAACTCTGATTCAGTCTTGTGAGGATGGTGACAGATCTCTTCAAGTTATGTCTATGGGTAGCTGCGTTCTGCTAATCTTTTCAGCTCCTCAAGGGTACTGCTTAAGAGTCTTTGAATGTTTTGCAGAGGATATTGGAGCAGAATTAGTTTGCCTCTGTCTGGTTCCTTCTTGGTTCCTCAGGTCCTGGCTGCCTTAAAGTGAAAGTAAAAGTCACTCAGTCGTGTCCGACTCTTTGCGACCCCATGGACTACATAGTCCATGGAATTCTCCAGGTCAGAATACTGGAATGGTCAGCCTTTCCCTTCTCCAGGGGATCTTCCCAACCCAGGGATTGCACCCAGGTCTCTCACATTGCAGGCGGATTCTTTACCAGCTGAGCTCCAATACTGGAGCCTTGGTAATTCTCTAATGCCATATAAGTCCACCATTTCCAGAAGCATCCAGTCTGTCTCTCTAAACTGTCTGATTCATGCATGTTCTACCAGCCTGATCCTCAGGGCATTTGATGTGGCCAGTCCCAATTTAATGTTGCCAGTGATAACCGGTTTGGTGATGTGAATAATCATATTTCTCCTTTATATGCTTTTCAAATTTGTTTTTATTTATCAATTTCAGGTTTCCATTATAGTGAACTTTTACTAGTGAAAGATAATAGTACTGTTGAATCCTAATTGTAACAAATAGTATCTTCTAGTTTTTTTTCCTAAAGATCTTATATTTTAGTAGTCTTGAATTTGTTTCAGAGTTAAATGAAATCTACTTGCCCAAAGAAGCAATGTGACTGTTAAGAAGGCCTTGATACAAGGCTCAGGAGACCAAATGTAGGCTTTGACAGCATTGAGCAGTGTCCTTGAGCAAATCCCTTAACTTGGGATGTATTCATCTAAGCACAAAATTATCTCTAAAGTTCTATGATGCTGAGAAGAGAAAGACCATGGCTCTGGGAGTGAGAGGTGAGAAGATTGACGGAAGATATTTATCTTTTGTGATTGAGCTCATGGATCACTTTGCTCTTACAATAATCATATAATCTCATGTTTTTTTACACTGAGAATATCCCAATCATATACAACATCCACTGCTGCTAAGTTGCCTCAGTCGTGTCTGACTCTGTGCGACCCCATAGATGGCAGCCCACCAGGCTCTGCCGTCCATGGGATTCTCCAGGCAAGAACACTGGAGTGGGTTGCCATTTCCTTCTCCAATGCATGAAAGTGAAAAGTGAAAGTGAAGTCACTCAGTCGTGTCCGACTCTCAGCGACCTCATGGACTGCAGCCCACCGGGCTCCTCCGTCCATGGGATTTTCCAGGCAAGAGTACTGGAGTGGGGTGCCATCACCTTCAATCCTACTTAAAACAGTTGTGCCCTTAAGTCTTTCCTCTCTCACCCTGCAATCCTCGTCACAAACCAGTGTAAGTAATTATCAGAAAAACACTGAAGTTCTAGCAAGCAGCTCTAACATCAGAGAGTTATTTTCAGATCTCTAGGATTTGAATGAGAGTCCCTTTTAGGAATGGGAATCTCTTGACTGGCAGGAAGAACGTCTCCATTCACACTTTTCGTGGGTTCATTGCCAGGGGCCCTCCAGAAGTGTTCAAGCCTTACTACGTGAATCCCCATGGAGTCCCAAGCCTGGCCCCACTGTGGCCAACCTTTTCTTCCCACCCTCTTGCCAACTCCGGCATCTTGAGCTGGGATAAGCCTGGTTCCAGAAGATGCAGAAGGGCGGTGGCAACTCTGCTGGTTGGCTGTGTTCCATCTGGGAAGGTCAGGGCGACGTGACCGTGCTGTCAGGGTTAGGGGAAGCTGGGGAAGGGGGACGAGCAGGAAGGAAGGGATAATTTAACTGAACCCAGTCTGAACCTTCAAGCAGTTCAGTTCAGGGACAGCACTGACGTCAAAGCTGTTTCTTATTTTAAAAAAGCCAGGCTGTCTGATTCAAGTAGCCCCTCTTACCTTCTTCTGCCAGTCCAAAGTGCTAGGTCATGACCCTTTGGAAAATTGTTCTTTATAACTTTAGCCTGGGTAAAGGTTTCCCTCTCTTCCTCTTGTTAGATAGGGTTCTGATGCTGAGGGCCAAAGGACGGAGGGGCTAAAGAAAACCTCAAGTCTCACACATCTGGTGAATTTTACATTCTTGCTTCATCAGACTCTGGATCTCAGCCTCTCCTACAGTGATTTCAAGCCTTCCCTAATCTTAAACATTTCTTTCTCTGTCCTGTTTAAACTGGCACAAATAATAAGAATTTTTGATTACTTAAATGTGATTTTAAAGAATTGCTGTGACAGTCAGTTTTATAGATGTCCTTACTGCTATTGCTAAGTCACTTCAGTCGTGTCCAACTCTGTGTGACCCCATAGACGGCAGCCCACCAGGCTCCCCCATCCCTGGGATTCTCCAGGCAAGAACACTGGAGTGGGTTGCCATTTCTTTCTCCAATGCATGAAAGTGAAAAGTGAAAATGAAGTTGTTCAGTTGTGTCCGACTCTCAGCGACCCCGTGGACTGCAGCCCACCAGGCTCCTCCGTCCATGGGATTTTCCAGGCAAGAGTACTAGAGTGGATTGCCACTGCCTTCTCCACAAGATTAAAAAAAAAAAAAATACCTGTACAGTTATACAATAAACCTGATATTTAAATATGTCAACCTTGGAAAGTACAATCCTTTACTTTGCATGCAGACTTTTAATTTTGAAACATAATATTTCCACTATTTTAAGCCTTTGTCCATCACTGTTTGGCACCTTTGTTTTCAGAGCAACACTTTATAGTAGGGATTCAGGTTCAGCTGACAGGGAATCTTCCAGCTGGTGGCACTGAGATAGGCGTGCTCACCGAATGCTCATAGCATCCCTGTGAGAAAGCTGATGATGTTTTTTTTCTTCTAGAAGAGTGAAGGGGATGCTCAGGAGATTTTGTGATTTGCCCAGAGTTCTTCCAGGGTCATCACAAACCTTCCCTGATCCTCCTATGGTTAGGGTTGAATCCCTTCTTCCTTTAAACTCATACAAAATCCTGCATGTGGTTCTGTTTGATATTTTTGCAATCCTGTCTTGTGTTACCACTTACCAGACTTCTGATTTTCTTGGCCTGTGATGTCAGGAGCCAGGCTTTGTATCATTTCCTCCTCAATGTATCACATCCTCCTTGATGTCCAGCATGCATCACACCTGTTTAAAATTGTGATTCTCTGTATTTCTTGGATTGAATCAAGTTGATTTGTGGCTAGCCTATTACTTTTGCTTGAGCCTTTCATTCAACAGGTATCTGTTGAATGCCTGTGATATGCTCGGCTAAACACTGCTGCTGCTGCTAAGTTGCTTCAGTCGTGTCCGACTCTGTGCCACCCCATAGACGGCAGCCCACCAGGCTCCCCCGTCCCTGGGATTCTCCAGGCAAGAATGGCTAAGCACTAGGGGTACAGAAATAAATGTCAGAAATCTCTGCTTTCATGGAACTTAATGAAGAGAGAGAAGTACTAAGCATCAGAAACAAGTAGATTAGAGTATCAGGTGGTGATGGTGCTATGAAGAAAGTAAGGAAGGAAGGGGGAACGTTGGCTAGAGGTTGCAGGTCTAGATGCAGTGGTCAGAGAAGACCCTCTGAGAAGGTAGTGCTTGAACAAATGCTGAGGAAGTGAGGGAGTGGGCCATGAATATATACCATTGACATTTTCAAAAAATCGATGTGAATTTAAAACATGTTTTTAACAGGAAAGCAAAATATTGGGTGATTTTTCCCTTGGGTTTTAGATCCATTTTGTTGATCTTGGGCCTTAGAAATTATCTTGTCCTTCTTCTTTTTATGGTTTGTAGATGAGGAAACTGAGGCTCCAAGAAGTCAAGTGTATGACTTTAACTTGGCCTTAGATTGACCACTGAAATTATAGAGCTCACTGAAAACCCAGTTGTGCTGTTAAGATCCCAGTTATTCTTCCATCCATCTGCTTACTCAGCAGGCCTCTGCTGCTGCTGAGTCGAGTCAGTCGTGTCCGACTCTGTGCGACAGCATGGACTGCCGTCCACCAGGCTCCCCCGTCCATGGGGTTCTCCAGGCAAGAGAACTGGAGCGGGCGGCCACTGCCTTCTCCGCAGAGGCTCCTGTCTTACAGCGATTCTGTGCGGTAAGGCGAGCCTGAGAGCAGGCCTCTGTCTTACAGCGATTCTGTGCCGTAAGGCGAGCCTGAGAGCAGACCTCTGTCTTACAGCGATTCTGTGCCGTAAGGCGAGCCTGAGAGCAGGCCTCTGTCTTACAGCGATTCTGTGCCGTAAGGCGAGCCTGAGAGCAGGCCTCTGTCTTACAGCGATTCTGTGCCGTAAGGCGAGCCTGAGAGCAGGCCTCTGTCTTACAGCGATTCTGTGCCGTAAGGCGAGCCTGAGAGCAGGCCTCTGTCTTACAGCGATTCTGTGCCGTAAGGCGAGCCTGAGAGCAGGCCTCTGTCTTACAGCGATTCTGTGCCGTAAGGCGAGCCTGAGAGCAGGCCTCTGTCTTACAGCGATTCTGTGCCGTAAGGCGAGCCTGAGAGCAGGCCTCTGTCTTACAGCGATTCTGTGCCGTAAGGCGAGCCTGAGAGCAGGCCTCTGTCTTACAGCGATTCTGTGCCGTAAGGCGAGCCTGAGAGCAGGCCTCTGTCTTACAGCGATTCTGTGCCGTAAGGCGAGCCTGAGAGCAGGCCTCTGTCTTACAGCGATTCTGTGGTATAAGGTGAGCCTGAAAGCGACGTCAGAGAAGCAGGTGTGTCCTCGGCGTACTTTATAGTCCGCGTGGAAGACCAGCTGCATATCTAGGAATCGGGGGCTACTGAGGCCAAGTGTAAACAGCAATATGAATTCAACTTAAAATGTAGTCACTGAGGCATGGAGTTGGTAGGAGAGCTGAGTTTTGATCCAGCACTAGAGAAAAGATGCGCCATTTAGGGGAGAGAGAAGGTCATTCATTTCAAGCAAAGGACACAGGAAGCTACAAAGCTAAGAGGGCAGGGAGGACTGACATAACCCAAGCTTCCCTGGAAGTCTCTCACGGTGAGATAGTGACAAACAATTCCAATATACCATATAAATTTAACGTCAGTGGAGAAAGTTGTAATTAAGCTTCATTTAGTTTCCAACTTGAGCAGAGTAAACGTCTGCCTGTCTTATGGCTCTGGACTATATCAGCCCAGCTAAACACTGAACAGGAAGTCAAAGGCACTTCAAAAATGCCTTGACACATATGTTAAATATTCCAAGCTGATATTAACATCCTAAAAGATTATTAATATGTAGGAAATCTACTTTGATTTTTAAGGCAGTTTGTTTCTGATGGATAAGAAAGTGATTCACAAATCTAGCTGACAAGCTAAATCACCTGGGAAGTATTTAAAAAAACTATTCCTTAGATCCACATGTTTTGATTCAGGAGGTCTTGAGAAGGGCAGCAAAATGAGTATTTTTAACAAGCTCCACATGAATTTAGATAATCAGCCAGCTTCAGAAATGTGCAATATGGAGGGCTCAGCATTGCATGGACTGTTTGCCCCTCTCATCCACATGTTAGAAACTTGAATGATATACTGATTTCAATTTTAATTGTCTTATTACACATTAAAGGTCTGAAGAGGAGAAGGTCATATATCATTGTTTCCACAGGTTGACATATTTTGACTTGCTAATAAATGAACTTCTAAATGTTGTTTGAGTTGTTTCAGATTTCTTTTTCCTTGGGTTGTAGTAAAAATGAGATAGTTTATCATATTTCTAAAGGAGAAGTAATTTGTACAAATAATGTATAAAGTTTATGCTCAGGTAATGGAATCAGTTGATTAATTTCTTTTTGGATTTCTTTTTTGACCCGTTGGTTTTTTAGTAGTGGTTTTTAGTCTCCTGGTTTTTAGTCTCCAGGTCAATGTGTGTTTTTTTTTTTCTCATTTTTACCCCTCGTGGTTGATTGATTACAAGGTTCATGCCATTATGATCAAAAAAGATACTTGAAATAATGTCTATACTCTTAAATTTGTTGGGGCTTGTTTTGTGCCCTAGGATGTGGTCAGTCAAAACGACCCATGTGCAGTTGAAAAGAATGTGTTTTCTGCTTTTTTGGATGTAATATCCTGAAGATATCAGTTAAGTCTAACTGTTCTACTGTATCATTTAGAATCTTTGTTGCCTTATTTTCTGTTTTAAAGATCTGTCCATTTATACATTATTTGTACAGTGGGGCATTAAAGCCTCCTACTGTTATTATATTCCTATCAGTTTCTCCCTTTGTATCTGTTATTATTTGTTGTATCTATTTGTGTGCTCCTATATTGGGTGCATATATGTTGAGGCAGGTAAAATCCTCATCTTGTAGTGGTGCTTTTATCATTATATAGTGTCCTTCTTTATCTTTCTTGATAGCCTTTGTTTCGAAGTCTGTTTTGTTAAATATGAGTTTTGCAAGCCCTGCTTTCTTGTCAGAATAATTTGATTATTCTATTTTTCAAATGAACAAAAATGTACATGAACAATATCATCGGCATTCCTGGTAAATGGTGATAATGACCAGTTCCATTGATCAAACTTGTATGGTTTCTGGTATGAATTAGTTAGAATTCCTAAGTAATAATGGGTACTATTATTATTTGTTTTATAGATCTCTATGGAAATGGCAACCCACTCCAGTGTTCTTGCCTGGAGAATCCCAGGGACGGCGGAGCCTGGTGGGCTGCCGTCTATGGGGTCACACAGAGTTGGACACAACTGAAGTGACTTAGCAGCATGCTTTACATAGGTCAAATCCCAAGTAGACTGAACACATAAAATAATTCATGTGAATGGAGGAAGGACAACTGGGTGTGTAAGAGATCTCAGCGAATAATATCTGTTCAGACTCTTCTGTTACTGCAAACCTGATTAGTTCCGCTCAGGTCCTAGTCCACATGCATCAACAAAGACAGGCACCTCATTGCAAACAGCATTCTCTTATGTGAGGACAGAGTGGTTATGTTAGATCTGAAACCAAGTCAGAGTTTAAAAAAAAGTTTGACATGAAGACCAGAATTTAATTCTGCTTAAGAATCTCAGAACTGTCTCACATCCTTAGATCAATGTGGGGACTGATTTGGGCTTCCTGAAATGGCCCAGAGGAAATAGTCACCTGGTCCTCTGTGGTTCCTGTGACCTAGCAGGCACATCACTCCGCTACATCTGCTGCTGTGACATCTGTCTCTAGAACCTGCTTTTTATTTCACTGAATTTATTTTGAGCCATTGTCCTAATGTGTTCTACTTTCCTCCTTATTCCTGACCCTCTCATCTCCTGACTTTGTCATAGTTTTCATGTTGCTTTCCTCACCTTGCCACAAAGGCCTTCATGCTTTGGGCTGATTCATAATCCCTAGGCTCTGACTTGGCTCCATAACCATATTCACCCTCCCCTCATAGGTCAACAAACCCTCCACCAGTTCGAGTTGGAGAATCAAGCACAGTATAACCCAGAGCCTGAAAATAGTTTTGCTGAATGGTGCTGATGGAGAAATCTGTTCAGTTCAGTCAGTTGTGTGGGATTCTTTGCGACCCCATGGACTGCAGCCCACCAGGCTTCCCTGTCCATCACCACCTCCCAGAGCTTACTCAAACTCATGTCCATCGAGTCAGTGATGCCATCCAACAATCTCATCCTCTGTCATCCCCTTCTCCTCCTGCCTTCAATCTTTCCCAGCATCAGGGTCTTTTCCATTGATTCAGTTCTTTGCATCCAGTGGCCAAAGCATTAGAGTTTCAGCTTCACCACTAGTCCTTCCAATGAATACTCGGGACTAATTTCCTTTGGGATTGACTTGACTTGATCCTTTGGGTTGGATCTCCATGTAGTCCAAGGGACTCTGAAGAGTCTTCTCCAACACCATAGTTCAAAAGCATCAATTCTTTGGTGTTCAGCTTTCTTTGTAGTCCAACTCTCACATCCATACATGACTATTGCAAACACCATAGCCTTGACTAGATGGACCTTTGTTGGAAAAGTAATGTCTCTGCTTTCTAATATGCTGTCTAGGTTGGTCATAGCCTTTCTTCCAAGAAACAGTGTCTTTTAATTTCATGGCTGCAGTCACCATCTGCAGCAATTTTAGAGCCCAAGAAAATAAAGTCTGTCACTGTTTACTCATTGATTTGCCATGAAGTGATGGGACCTGATGCCATGATCTTAGTTTTCTGAATGTTGAGCTTTAAGCCAACTTTTTCACTCCCCTCTTTCACTTTCATCAAGAGGCTCTTTAGTTCTTCTTCACTTTCTGCCATAAGGGTGGTATTATCTGCATATCTGAGGTTACTGATATTTCTCCCAGCAATCTTGATTCCAGCTTTTGCTTCATCTAATGGCACCCCACCCTCAGTACTTTTGCCTGGAAAATCCCATGGACGGAGGATCCTGGTAGGCTCCAGTCCATGGGGTTGCTAAGAGTCGGACCCGACTAAGCGACTTCACTTTCACTTTTCACTTTCGTTCATTGGAGAAGGAAATGGCAACCCACTCCAGTATTCTTGCCTGGAGAATCCCAGGGACGGGGGAGCCTGGTGAGCTTCTGTCTATGGGGTCGCACAGAGTCGGACATGACTGAAGCGACTTAGCAGCAGCAGCAGCAGTAGCCTGGCATTCCGCATGATGTACTCTGCATATAGGTTAAATAAGCAGGGTGACAATATACAGCCTTGACGTACTTCTTTCCCAATTTGGAACCAGTCTATTGTTCCATGTCCAATTCTAACTGTTGCTTCCTGACCTGCATACACATTTCTCAGGAGGCAGGTCAGGTGGTCTGGTATTCCCATCTCTTTAAGAATTATCCACAGTTTGCTGTGATCCACACAGTCAAAGGCTTTGACATAATCAATAAGGCAGAAGTAGATGTTTTTCTGAAACTGTTTTGCTTTATTGATAATCCAGCAGATGTTGGCAATTTGGTCTCTGGTTCCTCTGCCTTTTCTAAATCCAGCTTGAACATCTGGAAGTTCACATATTGCTGAAGCCTGGCTTTAGAATTTTGAGCATTACTTTGCTAGCGTGTGAGATGAGTGCAATTGTGCAGTAGTTAGAGCATTCTTTGGCATTGCCTTTCTTTGGGCTTGGAATGAAAACTGCCCTTTTTCAGTCCTATGGCCACTACTGAGTTTTCCAAATTTGTTGGCATGTTGAGTGCAGCACTTTCACAGCATCATCTTTTAGGATTTGAAATAGCTCAACTGGAATTCCGTCAACTCCACTAGCTTTGTTCATAGTGATGCTTTGTAGGGCCCACTTGACTTCGCATTCCAGGATATCTGGCTCTAGGTGAGTGATTATACCATCATGGTTATCTGGGTCATGAGATCTTTTTTACATAGTTCTTCTGTGTATTCTTGCCACTTCTTAACATTTTCTGCTTCTTTTGGGTCCATACCATTTTTGTCCTTTATTGTGGCTGTCTTTGCATGAATTGTTCCCTTGGTATCTCTAATTTTCTTGAAGAGATCTCTAGTCTTTCCCTTTCTATTGTTTTTCTCTATTTCTTTACATCAATCGCTGAGGAAGGCTTTCTTATCTCTCCTTTCTATTCTTTGGAACTCTGCATTCAAATAGGTATGCTGCTAAGTCACTTCAGTCGAGTCCGACTCTGTGCGACCCCATAGACGGCAGCCCACCAGGCTCCCCCGTCCCTGGGATTCTCCAAGCAAGAACACTGGAGTGGGTTGCCATTTCCTTCTCCAATGCATGAAAGTGAAAAGTGAAAGTAAAAGTGAAGTCGTGTTTGACTCTTAGTGACCCCATGGACTGCAGCCCACCAGGCTCCTCCGTCCATTGGATTTTCTAGGCAAGAGTACTGGTATATTTTTCCTTTTCTCCTTTGCCTTTAGCGTCCCTTCTTTTCTCAGGTATTTGTAAGTCCTCCTCAGACAACCATTTTTCCTTTTTGCATTTCTTTTTCTTGGGGATGGTCTTGATTCCTGCCTCTTGTACAATGTCATGAGCCTCCATCCATAGTTCCTCAGAAAGATGGAGAAGTAAGGGCTGAAAAAAGAAGGACTGATTGCTTATCAAATAGCTTTCTCTCTTATCCAGAGTTCCAAACCTTAGGGTGTGGGAGGGGGAGCTGAGTTAGTTCTTCCTCTCTGCATGGACAGAGCCATCTGTGTTAAACAGGATTATTCCCACTACAAGCAATAACACAATTAAAACTTAAACATAAAAGAGAATTTTTTGACCCCCAAATTAGAAAGTCCAGGATAGTGTTAGATTCAGGAATGGTCTTCTTTAGATGTTTAAATATTATTGTTAGAACGTTATGTCTCTCTCAACTTTGGATTCTCTCCACTTTCAGGCAGGTCCCTACTCATGTGGCAGGATGGCATAGACATAATTTATGCCCTTATCACTTCAAGCAGA
The DNA here is from genome assembly GCA_935064755.1 of Tragelaphus eurycerus. Taxonomy (NCBI): domain Eukaryota; kingdom Metazoa; phylum Chordata; class Mammalia; order Artiodactyla; family Bovidae; genus Tragelaphus; species Tragelaphus eurycerus. Next base: position 18,257,163 of record CAKXYN010000034.1, on the reverse strand, counting down.
AACAGAACACTTTTTTCCCAGTTGCTGTGTAGGCTGTATAGCTTAGGTCTTCATATGGCATACTATCCCTACCTGCCAAAGGTATCTTTTCATGCCAGTGAATCTTTGGTGCTGTATCATTATATAACTATAGGAACAAAATGTCTCTTCTTTCACTGATGCATGGGTTCTTTCCCCACTCCTGAAGATGGGGCAAATCACTTCATTGTTTGGACCAATAGTATGTGCCAGAGTTTGGCTGTGCCGGTTCTGAGCCCAGTTCTCAAGAGTCGTAAGAGTTCCTGCTGTCATTCATTTTTCTTCCATAGATCTTCCAGTCAGGAAATTAAGGCTGCCCTTGTGGAAAGAGAGGCCACCCAGAAGGAGAGGCCCTGGAGGCTGAGGAAATGTGAATAGAGCAGTTCCAGGGAAGATCAGCCAGCACGAAGGGCCAGTTATGACAGTGGCCAGTTGAGCCAGACGCCAGCGTGCAGCTGAGTAAGTCAGTCCAGCCAATGCCACATGCAGTGATGGTCCAACCCCAGTGAGCCTTGCCCCGATTCCTGATCCACAGATTTGCAACTGATAGTTATCATTTTATGCTACTAAGTTGTGGGGTCGTTTGTCATCCATTAATAGAAGATTAGAAGAGTCTTGTAATATTTTATTTTTTAAAAACTCTTGGGGTATAATTGACATATAGCGTGTTAGTGTCAGGTGATCAGCATAATGGTGCAGCATTTGTATACACTGTGAAGTCATGTCCACAGTAGATCTAGTTACCGTCATCACCAAACAGGTACAGTCTTGGTTGTTTGTTTGTTGTTGTTTTTGTATAAAGAGAAAGAACTCTCTAAAGATGGACATTTTAGCAATTTCCAAATATTTGATCTAGTGTTATTCCTATAGTCAGCATGCTGTCTGTCACATCGGCATGGTGTATGTACACGTTAATGGGAAGTGTGTTCCTTTGGACTCCACTCTCCGTCCTCTGGGAACCACCAGTCTGTCCTCTCTATCTATGAGCTTGACAGTTTTTCCTTGTTTTTGCTTTATTCTGTTTCGAAGAGTCTACATATAGGTAAAATGACACATCTTTGCTTTTCTCTATCTGGCTTATTTTACTAGCACAGTGCCCGCAAGGTCCATCCATGTTGTCACAAATGTCCAGACTCTCTTCTTCTTAATGGCTGAGTAATATCCTGCTGTGGGTATGTGTATCTTCTACATCTTCTTTGTGCCTTTATTCACTAAAGGTCACTTAGGTTGTTTCTGTATCTTGGCTATCGTAAATAATGCTGCCATGGACACAGGGGTGCACATATCTTTTTGAATTAGTGTTTTCATTTTCTTCAGCTAATACCCAGAAATAAAACTGGCGGGTCATACAGTAGTCCTATTTTAATGGTTTGATTGGTTTCCATAGTGGTTGCGGCAGTTTCCATTCCCACCAACAGTGCACAGGGTTCACGTTTCTCCACATCCTTGCCGACACTTATCCTTATCTTTTGGATAGTAGCCATTGTGAAAGACATGAGGTAGTACCTCACTGCGGTTTTGACTTGCGTGTCTCTAATGATTCGTGACATCAAGCATCTTTTCGTGTATCAGTTGGCCATCTCTATGTCTTCTTTGGAAAAACACCCAAGTCCTCTGCCCATTTTTAATTGGATCATTTCCTTGCTGTTGAGTTCTGTGGCTTCCTTACGTGGTTTTATATCAACTCATTATCAGACGTATGATTTGCAAATATTCTCTTCCATTCAGTAGGTTGTCTTTTCACTTTCTTGATGAATTCTATTGCTGTGCAGAAACTTTTTAGTTTACTATAGTTTCATTTGTTTATTTTTGCTTTTGGAGTCAGATCCAAAAATTCGATGCCAAAACCAATATCAAGAAATTTACTGCCTAGTTTTCTTCTAGGACTTTTATGTTATCAAATCTTACATTCAAATCTTTAATCCATTTTGAGTTAATTTTTTGTATGGGGTTAGATAGGGGTTCAGTTTCATTCTTTTGCATGTGGCTGTCCAGTTTTCCCAGCACCATTGAAGGAAACTGCTTTCCCTGTCCTATATTCTTGCCTCTTTGTCATAGATTAATTATCTATATGTAGGTTTATTTCTGGATTTTATATTCTGTTCCATTTATCTGTGTATCTGTTTTTTGCCAATACCATAATTTTTTTATTCCTATTGTAACTTGTAATATAGTTTGCTATTAGAGAGTGTGATGGCTCTAGGTCTTTTCTTTCCCAATATTGCTTTGGCTATTCAGGGTCTTTTGTGATTCCGCACAAATTTTAGCACTGTTAGTTCTATTTCTGTGAAGACTGCTGCTGTAATTTTTATAGTGATTGCAGTGCATGTGCAGATTGCTTTGGGCAGTGTAGATATTTTAACAGTTCTTCTAGTCTATGAGCACAGAATATCTTTCCATTTATTTGTGTTTTGTTCAATTTCTTTCATCAGTGTTTTATAGTTTTCAGTGTAATGATCTTTCACCTCTTTGGAAAAATTTATTCTTAGTCATTTTATTCTCTTTGATATAAGTATAAATGGCATTTTTTAAGTTCTTTGTCTCATAGTTGTTTTTTGAATGCAACAGATTTTTATGTATTGATTTTGTATCCTGCAAACAATGAATATGTTTATTAGCTCTAATATTTTTGGGTAGCATCTTTAGGGTTTTCTGTATATAAAATAATGTCATCCTTAAATGGGGCTTCCCAGGTGGCACAGTGGCAAAAGAATCTCCCTGCCAATGCAGGAGATACAGGGGATGCAGGTTTGGTCCCTGGGTCAGGAAGATCCCCTGGAGGAAGGCATGGCAACCCATTCCAGTATTCTTGTTTGTAAACTCCCACGGACAGAGGAGCCTGGTGGGCTATAGCCCATGGGTTAATAAAGAGTCAGAAATGACTGAAGGTGTACACACAGACACACACACACACACACACACACACACACACACACCCTCAAATATGGGCAGTTTTACTTTTTCCTTTCTGATTTGGATAGCTTTTATTTCTTTTTCTAGCTTACTGCTCTGATTCAGACTTCCAAAGATACAGTGAATAGAAGTGGCAACTGGGACATCATTTTCTTCTTCCTGATCTTAATGAGGAGAAGCTGAAGGTTTTTTTTTCCTCTGAGTAGTGTTAGCTGAGGGCTTGTTATCTATCGCCTTTATTACATTGAGACGTATTCCTTCTATACTTAGTTTGCTGAGAGATTTTGTCACAAATGTATGCTGAATTTTATCACATTGCTTTTGTTGAGATCCTATAATTTTATCCTAAATTTTGTTAATATGGTGTATCATGTTGATTGATTTGCAGATGTTGAGCCATCCTTGCATCCCAAAAATAAATTCCACTTGATCATGATATGTGATCATTTTAATACATTACTGAATTCAGTGTGGTTACATTTTGATGAGGATTTTTACATCTATGTTCATCAGGTATATGATATAATTGTGTGTGTGTGTATATGTGTGTGTGTGTGTGTATATATATATATGTGTGTATGTATGTATATAGGCTTCCCAGGTGGCTCAGTAGGGATCCACTGCGAAGCAGCAGACTCAAGTTCAGTCCCTAGGTTGGAAAGATCCCCTGGAGGAGGGCATGACAAACCACTTCAGTATTCTTGCCTGTTGCCTGGGGAATCCCATGGACAGAGGAACCTGGTAGGTTATAGTCCATAGGGTTGCAAAGAGTCAGACATGACTGAAGCTGCTAAGCATACACTGCTGCTGCTGCTAAGTCACTTCAATCATGTCCGACTCTGTGTGACCCCATAGATGGCAGCCTACTAGGGTCCGCCATCCCTGGGATTCTCCAGGCAAGAACACTGGAGTGGGTTGCTGTTTCCTTCTCCAGCTAAGCATGCACACACACACACACACACTGTGTGTGTGTGTATTTTTTTTAATCTAGTATATTATGCCCTCTAAGGTAGAAGCTTCATTGTTAATTTCATTTTGAATGCTCTATCCATTAATATAAGTGACATATTAAATTCCCCTACTATTACTGTATTTCTGTATATCTCTGTCCTTGGATCTGTTATTATTTGCTTTATTTAGTCTTTATCTTAAAGTCTATTTCATCTAATATGAGTGTTACTACCTCAGCTTTCTTTCGGTTCCATTTGCACAGAACATCTTTTTTTATCTCTTCACTTTCAGTCTGTGTGTATCCTTACATCTGAAGTAAATCTCCTGTAGTCTACATATAGATGGTCTTGCTTTATAATCCATTTAGACACTGAGTCCTTTGACTGAAGAAATTATTTGTTTCCATGTAAAGTAATTGATGCTTATACTATTGCCATTTTAATGGCTGGTGGGTTGTTTTGTGCTTCCTCTCTGTTCCTTTTTTCTCTTGCTCTCTTCCTTTGTGGTTTGATGTCTTTCTTTATTATGTTTAGACTCCCTTCTGCTTTTCTTTTGTGTATGTACTGTAGGTTTTTGCTTTTTGATTACCATGAGGCTTACATATTAAAATGTATGTGTGTATGTATATATATATATATATATATATGTGTGTGTGTGTGTGTGTGTGTGTGTGTATATATATATTTAACAGTTTATTTTATGTTGATAACAATTTAAGTGTGAACACATTCTAAAACTCTACCATTTACTCTCCAACCACCCCCCGCCCCGACCATCACAGATTTTTTTTGTTTTAGGATCATGCTAGAATATCCTTCTAAACATTCATGGAGATGGGAGTAAGATTAACCATACTAGAAACATGTAGACTGGGAGTAGGGGCTCTGTGGCCCCAAAGGAAACTAGGGTATTAATATAGGAATAATTATGCAGGCAAAACCCTCAGATGTTCACCTCCCCATCTACTTTGGTTATATTTGCCTTATTTTGTCTATACTACTGTTTCCATGTGTATTTATGGAGTACCTAAAGAATAAGACCACTTCTCCTTCCTTTTTACATTTCTGTGTGAGTGTGACACATTCAGGGAAAGAGCTTTGTTTATATACAAACAGATTTTAAGAGCTTATAATCAGGACCTTTCCACATTTTGTATTCTGTTGTCTTGAAAATCTAGCTTTGAGAATATATATATAAGCAGATGGCTTCCTATACATAGCATGCTAAAGAGTTGCCGTTCTGCAGCAAAAATCAGAAAAGAAAAAGAAAAACCATGTATGTGATGATGGGACTTTACCTCAAAAATACCCATTAATACTATCAAAATAACTCACATTAAATGAAAAAGCACAGGAGGGAGTGAAAAATGCTTGTGGGTTGGAATGTGTTAAGCACAAGAAATTTAATATTCATATATTTTAAGTTCATTCTACATTTCTTATCATTTTACAGTGTGTTTCATGGAGAGGTGTGAGAAATACTTTATATTTTCCAGAAACTGTATCTTTCATGGAGAGAGAATATTATCTTTACAACTTGTTAAAGCAACTGTGAAATAAACTGAATATTTTTGTCTTCAGAGTGGAAGGGCTGGTTGACACCTTTCCTCATTTGTCTAAGAGTTTTTTATTTTTTTCTTTTCCTGAACCAGGCATATGGAAGATTTCTTAATAAGATTTGTTGATAATTCTACTGATATGAAGAATTCATCTGCTGTAATCTTTAGACATTACCAACAAAATGAGCCTGGTTTCTATAACTTTCCTCTTGATAGAGTATAAAATTTTTAAAAGCCATTTATTCCTTTGTACAGTCTTAGTTATTTCAAGAAGGGAGGTGTTTTCTACTTCTGGTCATAGATGAAATAGACTTCATGTTGGACTAAACGTGCATGACTATGAACTCAAGGCATTTCAGGAAGTCACTGGAGCAGCACATAGAGTAACAAATAGCAGATTATAAACATTACAGCTGATGAGCAGCCTGAGGCCGACTCCTTGTAAGTGAAGCCTGCTTCCCCACGTTTGCGCTCCCACCACAGCTCAAGTGGTCCTAATGGATTATTCTTTCAGATTTTGCTTTAACTCTGTTTATTGAAAGGCCTTCTATTGAAACTTGGAATGTATTCATTTTTTTAATTATTATTTTTTATTTTTTGCTTTTTCTCCTCTGCCTTTGCTTTCTTTTTTTTTTTTTAATTTAAATTTATTTATTTTAATTAGAGGCTAATTACTTTACAATATTGTATTGGTTTTGCCATACATCAACATGAATTGAAACTTGGAATGTATTCATTTCTTCAGTGATCTACTTAGGAGACTTTCATAGAGAATAGACTTTGGGCACAGCAAGGGAAGGAGAGGTTGGGAAGAACTGAGAGAATAGCGTTAAACATACACATTACCATATGTAAAATAGATGGCTAATGGAAAGGTGCTGTGTAACACTGGGAGCTCAGCTGGGTGCTCCGTAGTGACCTGGATGGGAGGGATGGGTGGGAGGAAAGGCGGCTCGAGAGGAGGAGGACCTGTGTATGCTTACAGCTGATTCGTGTTGTTGCAGGGAAGGAGCCAACATAATATCGTGAAGCAAGTATCCACCAAATAAAAATAAATTTGAAAAGAAAGAAAATATAGGTGTGTTATGTGTTGGTTAAATGAATAAGTGGAGAAGTGCTTGGAGGTTAACGAGGGCAAATTCAGTCTAGGTGAGATAGGAGTCATGGATTTGTAGTTTGTAACAGTGTTTGGAAATGCTAGCATTGTTAAGTAATGTGTAGAGCACAGTGTGTTTACACGTTTGAATATGAAAGAAATGAAGTGAAAGTCTGGGATGAAGCAATTGCATGGATGTTTTTATTTGTGCACATAAGTCTTACATTAGTCATATCCAAGGGGTGCCGCTGGGGAATCAGCATTAAGCAGTGTTTCTGAACCTTAGTGGTATTGACACTTTAGACTGGAGAAGTCTTCATTGTGGGAGGCTGTCCTGAAGAGTGTTGGAGGTTAAGTATCATCTTTGACCTTTGGCCCACTAGATGCCAGCAGCACCCTCCCCCTCCCATTGTGACAACCAATTCTTTGGACTTTAACCAATTTCTCCTGGAGCAAGATGGGAGAGAGAAATCAATCCTAGGTTAAGCATCATTGGTTTGGAACATTCACAGATACCAGGAGTGAAGTTTTCAATCACCTACCATGAAATTCTCTAACTAGAACATTAGCAAAACCAGCATTTATTCTGCAAGATTGTGCTCAGAAGAAAGTTAGTGTATTGACCACCATTATCTGACCATAGTCTTGGGTGTGCTGAAAGTGCTGCTGTATTTGGGGCAAAGTGTGCATGCTCAGTCACTCAGTCATGTCCAGTTCTTCTTGAGCCCAGAAGTGTAGCCCCCAGGCTCCTCTGTCCATGGGATTCTCCAGGCAAGAAGACTGAAGTGGGCTGCCATTGCCTCCCTCCGGATCTTCCTGACCGAGGGATCGGACCCGAGTCTCCTGTGCCTCCTGCAATGGCAGGCACATTCTTTACCATGATGCCACCTGGAAAGAAGTACTTACTCGGGGGGGTTACTTAATTTCTATTGCAATGCCTTCTCCAATCTCATTCCACCAGGGTGCCCGTAATTTAATCATAGTCAATATTGTATTTCTTTTCTTCAGAGCTTACCAAGCTTCAGGGGCATAGTGTGCAGGAGTCAAAGGTGGGACTCCAGTAACAACTGCCTACACTCACATCCTTTGAGATGCTCATCATTCATTCCACATGGACGTCAGCCACGGTGCTCGTTGGCTGGTGCTAAATCATTCCTCTCCCATCTCGGTGTCCTCAAGATCTGGTAGCTCCCTCTGCTATTTCTGTGCTGTTCTTAGACACAAGGAAATTTTTCTTCTGCTCCTAAACCATCCTAAGAGATGAGAAATTCCACAGCTGTCTAAATAATTGTGAGGGTTGGAATAAAGGTGAACGTTATCTTTGCTGGCCACAGTCAGGGGCCATCTTTGTCTTAACTACAACCCTTTGGGTAGAATTGACTAGCATCATACTCTATGTGATTTTTTTTTCGCACACTGGGTTGTTTCCAGTTTCCAATCAGTTTCCATTCCAGCAAGTATCTTCAGCAAGTTGCTGTCTCTACTCTCTCTCGAATGGTGGTTAGCTTAGTAACCCTTCAATCTTATCTATATGAATATTTCTGTGCCACGCTTTTCCTCCTCCTGTTCCTTCCCCCTCCTTTTCTTCTCTCTGTGCTTTTCTTCCCTCTCCCTGCTTCTCCTTTGCCTCCCTTTCTTGAATTCCTTCTCCCTTCTGACATCTAATTCATATCCTAAATTTCCTTGCTGGAACTATTCTTGCCACTCCTGACTCTTCTTGGTGGCATTGCTGTGTGATAAATACTGATTATCACTAGCCAAGCACTAGTATTTTATTTATATTATCTCATGATATCCTTAACATCTCTGAGTCCTGAGAAAGAGCATCCATTTCAAAAGACCAAGGCAGAGGTTGCAAGGATTCTCTGACCTAACCTTAGAAGACACACAGCATCACTTTCCACGCATTGTATTGGTTACAAGGGAGTCACTAAAGCCTGCCAAGTTTGTAGAGAGGAGAGTTAGACTTCACAACTTGCTGCTGAGTGCCAGGTCACAGAGCAGAAGATCATACGGGGTGATGGACACAACCACCACCATCACTGGAAAACACAATCTACCACATCCACGTTTGGATGCTGGACCTGTTGCTTACCAGTTGACTGTTTTGTTTTGTTTTTGCTGTCTCAAGGTCTGCCTCTCAAAACTCTAAGATGAAAGTTAACTTCAGGTGTGATTAATTTCTCTTCTGACTATTGATAAAAAGTTCTTTCCGCATAGACCCCACACAGCCTACACTTTGTGTTCCCAAAGTTTATACGAGTCGTTCACTAGGGGAAAATAAAGGAAAGAAAAATTCTGCCATTTTGATAAATCTACCATCAACATTCGGAGAAGGCAATGGCACCCCACTCCAGTACTTCTGCCTGGAGAATCCCATGGATGGAGGGGCCTGGTAGGCTGCAGTCTATGGGGTCGCCAAGAGTCGTACATGACTGAGTGACTTCACTTTCACTTTTCACTTTCATACTTTGGAGAAGGAAATGGCAACCCACTCCAGTGTTCTTGCCTGGAGAATCCCAGGGAAGGGGGAGCCTGGTGGGCTGCCTTCTATGGGGTCACACAGAGTCGGACATGACTGAAGTGACTTAGCAGTAGCAGCACCATCAACATTAATTCAAATATAAAATTTAGAAGGAATCTGAAGGTCAGACTTCCCCTAGAGCACTGGCTTATCTGAAGCATTTTTTGTATGATATTCTAGGAAAGCCGTGTACTTAATAACTGTCTTGAATTCAGCTCTTTGATCAAGCACCTTTCTATTTAAAGATGAATATCTATACGACAGGAGATAAGATAGAAACAGGAAGACAGCTTTTTCATACTGTGTCAATAAACAAAGATGATGTCAAAAAAAAAAAATACTGTGTCAACTGTGGTTCTTTGTTAAGGTAGACTAGAAGGTACTTTTAATAAGTGCTACTAAACTTTCTGCCTCCAAATCAGGGCCAATCATTTCCTTGTTAAAGGATGGGTCACAAAGAATAATCTCAACCCTTATTGTGTAGGTAGATTTTAAGTTTTATTAGACATGTTTTCTAGTGCCTAACTGGATGGATGGCATAATTACCATGAGCACAGTTGTTTTTTAGTAGAACAAATACAGTCAAATCATATTTCCTGAACCTGTAGGCCATTATAGATAGGGAAGTGCATTGTTACAAAAAGTATAAGTCATTTTTCCCATTCTGATTTCTCCCAACCTGGAATTCCAGTTGGTGAACTGGTAATCATAGACAGGAATCAAATATGGCAGTTGGTGGAAGAAAGATAAGTCAGTTTAGAGAGATTATTTTAGAAAGTTGCCAGGAATTTTAGTATCTTGACAATATGCCTCAAGGTCTTGATAACCAAAGGGCATTTTTTCTGTTCTGTTTTCTTCAAAAACGTTGGTTCTGTTTTTGAAGGTCGTCACTATGGATAGGTCATTATGAGGACATTCACTCCTTTATCTTGAAAGCTAGAGCATAGGCACCAATCCCATTCATTTAAGAAGTTCAGATGGTGTTATTCCATGAAGTTAGAAAAGCCAGCTTGAGTGAAGTCAGAAATGTTAGAAATTCTGGCTTTGAGTCATGACTCACTCATCTCAGGTAAGCACATGTCCCACCCAGGCTGAAGTAAAACCTCGTGACTCCTTCTAGCTCTTTGAGTTCTACTCCCTTAAGTTATCTGAAAATAGCAAGTTTTCTTGGTGATTGATGCTATAAGAGACGTTTGCCAGCGCTGCAAGTGGGGACACATACTTTTAAATTCTTTGCTTTCAGCTACTTTCCCCTTACCATCCTAGCTCAGGGACTGATGCACAAAACCATTAAAACACCTAAAGACTTTAAATTAAACATGTTCTCTTTTATGATTGGCATCAAAGTACAGCTCGTTGAAACCATGAAAAGAAAGAAAAACAGAACTTGTTCAAATACTGAGCTCTTTTGAAAATTAAATGCCTTCAACTAAGAGATGACTCTCAGGGAATCACTTTTTCATCACAGCCTCTGGGTTCCCATGTCGCACCTCATTTGAACATTTCACCGTAGCATCCACTGGGCTGTACTGAGCAGAGGGAATTTTATGCCTGGTATTGTTGAATGATTGTTATTTTTAAAAATGCCCTAATGTAAGATTTAGAACTATATTTGAGTGTAACAGAAATTCAAGAAATAAAAATAAGGCCAAAAAAAGCCAGCATGATTGTTGTTGTTTAGTCACTAAGTCGATTCCAACTCTTTTGCGACCCCATGGACTGTAGCTCACCAGTCTCCTCTGTCCATGAGATTTTCCCAGACAAGAATATTGGAGCAGATTGCCATTTCCTTCTCCAGGGGAATCTTCCTAATCCAGGGATGGAACCCATGTCTTCTGCATTGGCAGGCGGATTCTTTACCACTGAGCCACCAGGAAAGCCCAGCATGATTGTTCAGTTCAGTTCAGTCGCTCAGTCATGTCTGACTCTTTGTGACCCTATGAGCCACAGCATGTCAGGCCTCCCTGTCCATCACCAACTCCCGGACTCAAACTCATGTCCATTGAGTCGGTGATGCCATCCAGTCATCTCATCCTCTGTCGTCCCCTTCTCCTCCTGCCCCCAATCCCTCCCAGCATCAGAATCTTATCCAATGAGTCAACTCTTCACATGAGGTGGCCAAAGTATTGGAGTTTCAGCTTCAGTATCAGTCCTTCCAATGAACATCCAGGACTGATCTCCTTTAGGATGGACTGGTTGGATCTCCTTGCAGTCCTAGGGACTCTCAAGAGTCTTCTCCAACACCGCAGTTCAAAAGCATCAATTCTTCGGTGCTCAGCTTTCTTCACAGTCCAACTCTCACATCCATACATGACCACTGGAAAAGCCATAGCCTTGACTAGACGGACCTTTGTTGGCAAAGTAATGTCTCTGCTTTTCAATATGCTATCTAGGTTGGTCATGACTTTCCTTCCAAGGAGTAAGCGTCTTTTAATTTCATGGCTGCAGTCACCATCTGCAGTGATTTTGGAGCCCCAAAAAACAGTCTGACACTGTTTCCACTGTTTCCCCATCTGTTTGCCATGAAGTGATGGGACCAGATGCCATGATCTTAGTTGTCTGAATATTGAGCTTTAAGTCAACTTTTTCACTCTCCACTTTGAGCAAGAGGCTTAGCATGATTGTTATATGTGCCCAAAGAATGAAGGAAAACAGACTGAGCTGTAGTACCCCAGCAGCAGTTGTGGATGTGCTGGGTAGGGGTTGGCACGTGAAATCCAGTTTGTATATAGGAGGACGCCAGTGATGCCAGATCTCCTTCACTTTTCTCTTCATAGGTTTAGAAGCTTCTAAAAATAATTCTTTGTAGCTCAAGGTTCAGAATGCTTAATTTGCATTAATACATAATGTGCAGTGAGTGTGAATATTAGACTTTTTTTATCTGTACCTCTTAGAAGGAAGCAGAGACAATAACCAAACCTTGTAACTAGCTCAAAAGATAGACAGGCTGTTCATTTCCATTCTGTTTTGCTGCAGGGGAGGGGCTGGGGTGGAGGAGGCTGAGACAGAGCACAATTATTCCCTTGCTTCTTAGAAAGATACCTAGCCAGCTACTCATGGAAAATGATAGGAGACTTTGGAGAGCAGCCCTCTCCAGCTCAGGTCGGCCCAGGCCAAATGGTTTGGCTCTGAGTTGTGAAGTCTTCCATGAGGAACCTTGCATCACAGGCAGCAGGGCACAAGGAACACAGGGTTAGGAATTGGAGGTTACAGAGACTCCGTGCGTGTGTGCTCAGTCATGTCTGGCTCTTTGCAATCCCATGAACCTTAGCCTGCCAGGTTCCATTGTGCATGGGATTTTCCAGGTTGGAATACTGGAGAGGGTTGCCATTTCCTCCTCCAGGGGATCTTCCCAACCCAAGGATCAAACTCACGCCTCCCGAGTCTGCTGCATTGGCAGGTGAATTCTTTACCACTGCGCTACCTGGGAAGCAGAGAGACTCCAGGTCACTGTAAATTCTGAGAAAGCTTCTCCAGAGAAGCTGTTTACCCATTTCTCAGTCCACCTCTCACCTGCTATACCCTGGGGAACAGACCACTTTTTCCAGCCTCCACAGAGCATGTCATGTGTATACTTGACTGAACATAAGATGGAAATTTTACTCGAGACAAGCCCTCAGAATAAAAGGTGTGAATTATACTCTAGTCTTTGTAAAGCATCTCATGTCAGAGACAGCGTCACTGACCCTTTACTTTGAGCAACCAAGAATTGTTTGGTTAAAACAGGTTAGCACAATATACCCTCCATCGTTACTGGTTTTAAATATCTGTAGTGGCCGTGTGAAAAGAATAATTTCTTTCAAAGGTAGGCAATCTTAAAATGAGGGTGGATTCCACTAGCTGAAGGGCTTTTGAAGACCACTCGGGCTTCCCTGGTGGCGCAGCATTAAAGAGTCTGCCTGCCAATGCAGGAGACATGGGTTGGATTGCTGGGTCGAGAAGATCCCCTGGAGGAGGAAATGGCAGCCCACTCCAGTATTCTTGCCTGGAAAACCCATGGACAGAGGAGCCTGGTGGGCTACAGTCCATAAGGTTGCAAAGAGTCAGACACGACTTAGCAACTGAAAAACAATAACTCAGAAGCGGCAGAGTAAGTTCCTGTGTTGTAGAGATCACAGACACTTACAGGATGGATAAATAAGTCACGAATCCCAGGGCTGTACAAATGAGTGCTTAAGGCTTGACTTAAATTTTCCAACTGGAATCATTTTACATGGACTCAAAAAGTCAGTATCTCAAATGAAAATGAAATTTTGCACTGGAAAAAATCTTAGACTATGACTCTCTTGACAGTGAAGGCAGATTTAAAAGATGCATGTGGAGTTTTCCTAACATTGTTTGAAACAGTGAGGGAGTAGTATTTCTGAAAGTGTGTGTGTGCTGTATCGCTTCAGTCTTGTCTGACTCTTATGAGCCCATGGACTATAGCCCACCAGGCTCCTCTGTCCATGGGATTCTGCAGGCAAGAACATTGGAGTGAGTTGCCATTTCCTTCTCCAGGGGACCTTCCCAACCCAGGGATTGAACCCGCATCTCTTATGTCTCCTGCATTGGCAGGCAGGGTCTTTACCACTAGCATGACCTGTATTACTAATGTAATATAATTTTACATTTAAAGTAAGAAATTAAGTGTCCTTGATCTATATTTAATCACTTGATCTGCTCTCCTTAAAGTTTCTATGTTCAAGTTAGTTGAGAACATTTTTCGACCAAGAAAGTAGAAGCTTGATATATCTACAATCTTGTCATTTGGACGCCATAGTTTATTACCTATTTCTCCAAAAGCACTCTAAGGTGTTTTCTTATAAGTCAGCTAAGAACCTACCTCACAAGCTGTAGGCTCACCAGAACAGCCAGGTCCTACGGGATCTGAACCCAAGAGACAGGAGAAATTAGGATCCAGAGTCTGGCAGGGTTGTGATCTTAAGAGTTTAGGAATGAGCTTATACACCCAGGCTGTTGCAACCAGGATGAGAGAAGCAAAACAGATTGATTCGTCTTGTTTTTCATTCACTTGAGGGTGTCATACACTGGAAAGATATGTAATCCAATCTACTGTGCATTCAGTCTTCCATTCACTTAGCAATGCACAGAGCCGAGAACCTGTCGTGTTCCAAACACTGTGCTAAGTTCCAGAGAAGGAGCCATCAGCCAGACAGAGACAAGTCACTCCCTGCCTCAGCCAAGCAGGTGCTGCTGGTACCAACTGAGTGTTGGCTCCCGGGCCCCAGGCTGCCCAGCTTCGCGGTTTGAATTCCTGAAGCAGGACTGTATGCGCAAATAATCAGCGATTGGCATCTATTTGTGAAAATGTGCATTGCTGCACTTGTCCTTAATTTATCAGATATTTGATAAATAATGAGTTAGGCGCTGGAGAGTAATGAACGATTATTAAAAACTCATGGAGCTTCAGAAAAAACTGGAGGGCAACAGAAGCATTGATCAGATAACGACCCAACTCAAGGGTAACATTTTGAGAGACAGGTGCTACAATGAATAAGTATTTGTTATTTCCAGAACCTAAATGAGACTTTTGTGTTTTTTTAATCGATGTGGGAGTTGGTGATGGACTGCGATTCATGGGGTCGCAAAGAGTCGGACACGACTGAGCTGCTGAACTGAACTGAACTATACATGTAGAAAAGTGAACAAATCATAGATGCTCACCTCAGTGAGTGTTCACAAAGAAGCAGAAAATAACCAGCCATCTCAAAAGGCCCTCTTGTGCCTCCTTTGTCACCACTTACCCTAAGGGTGACCAGTATATCCTGATCTGTGAAGCACGGCATACTTCCTCTATTTGTGAACTTTATGTAAAAGGAATAGTGTTGCTTTTGGTGAGGTTTTTAGTATCAACTTACTTTATTCAACATTACCTTTGTTAGATTCATCTATATTGTTGTGCATGAATTTATAGTATCCCATTCTATGTATAGACTTCAATTTATTCCTTTTGCTATTAATAGGCAATGGGGTTGTTTCTAATTTTTGTCTGTTTTTTTAAAAGTTTTATTGATTAATTGGCTGCACCATACAGCATGTAGGATCTTAGCTGTCCTGCCCTGCGAGCTCAGAGTCTTAACCAGTGAGCCATCAAGGAAGTCCATGTAACATCTATTTTTAATTTTCATCCTTTGGTAGCAGAATAGTACAAGCTTATTTAAAAAGTGGGAAATGATACAAATTTAAACTTCATTCATACTTATATATCAATAGTGCTTCTCTAAATGTTGTAGTCCATATGTTTTAATGAAAATATGTACTCACTTTTAGTGGGTATATGAAATTGGCAGAAATGGAATTGTTGGATCAAAGGGTGACTATGTTCATTGCTAGTTGGAGGGCCAAACTCTTCCAAAATGGCCATACCATTTTGCATTTCTAAGAGCAATGTATAAGAGTTCCAGTCCCTGCACATCCCTACAGCCCTTGGTATGGTCAACAGTGTCGCGTTGTCGTTTTGATGGCATTTCTAAAAAGAGAGTGCAGGAACAGCTCCCCTGAAGAACTGAAAACAGAGCTGAGACTTGAAATGATGTGCTGCGGTTAATTAGGGTAGGAGGGGAGCAGATTCCACGGACGGTGAATGGCCCTGTGCACAGATCCGGTGGCAGGAGGCAGCATAGTCAAGAGCTGGGGAAGGGAGCAGGTGTGGCTGGAACTGAGGCAGTCGGGTAGGTGTGGATGGCTGCTTCTGGGGCATCTGATGGGGCGGAACCTTGGAGGTTTATCTTTATACTCAGCACAACAGAAATCCTCATAAGACTAAACAGAGGAGATAATTACGTTTGACTCTGATCAGTATAGCTGCTTCATGGAAAACAAATTAGAGGGGCCGATGGATGGAGAGAGGAAATGGATATGCAGAGAGAGTTAGTACAGAAACCCAGAGGACAGCACCAGGTATCTAGGCGGGAGGCTTCTTCCTGTCTCTTTGTCGTAGTCTGGGCCTGATGTTCGTCACAATCCCAGACCTTTTGGAATATGTAACCTATTCTTCAGAACCACAGATTACAGTCTGTTGCAGTGTGACCAATCTTCGCCTTGATCTAGTTAATCAAGAAACTTACTTTATAATTCCCAAGCGCTTGAGTAGATTGACCAACACAGTTAAAATGATGGGCTCTGTTGTCTTTCCTTCATTTACTGAAGTTGAAATCATAACTGGCTTTGCCCTTTTTTAGGGCTCATAGCTCAGTGTGTGTCTATGGGCACTCACAGAAAATACCAACGCAACCCACGTCTCCTCTCATATAAAGGAAAGGTAGGTGATATAGCTGTGTAACAAAGGAAGCTAGAATCTGGGTTTGTGCGCCTGCCAGTCAGACTAGAGTCCGTTTGCCGGCTCTGGATCACTAGCACTAGGGACTTGGGATGACTCTGCCACTGGGATTTGTCATGGGAGTATGGAATACAGAAATGTGGTACGTTGATGTTTACATACAACTGTGAAAGAATTGAGTGGGAGTTATTTATGTGAGCTTCTCTAGTGAAACCTCAGTAGATTAGACTAGCTATCTAAACAGTCATTAACATGACAACATAATGATCTGGGAAATTAATTTAGAGTACATTAAAAAGTGATACGCAGAAATCTCTTTAGATGTAGATTGAGGAATGGAGGAGATGTGAGTGTGACTGCATACTTGCACACATGTGAGTGTGGCATTATCACAGACCATAGTTTACCATGAACTCATGAACAATTCATTACTTCTCTCTAGACATTGGTTTCTATGTCAGTGAAATGAAGGAATTGGCCTTAGATAATCCTTAAGGACCATTAAGCTCTAATGTCTGAATTTTTCATTATTAATCAACTGTAATAACACACTCTCCAGTGAGCCCTCCACAACAGCCTAATTCCTTACTCACAAATTAGAAAAGTAGGATAATTAAAGCATACAGAAATGTGTGAGAGTTTAGTAGATTTTTTTCATGGTAACCCCCAGAAAAACTAGATACTTCTGTCTTTTTTTTTAAATTAGTTTTTGAAATGTTCATATGATTTAGTAGATGCAGCCAAAATGCAACAATTTAGTTAATAATATTTATCGACTAAGCTTCCCAGGTGGCTCAGTGGTAAAGAATCCGCCTGCCGATGCAGGAGACGCAGGAGACTCCAGTTCAATCCTTGGGTCGGAAAGATTCCTGGCAACCCACTCCAGTATTCTGCCTGGGTCGCCAAGAGCTGTACACAGCTGAGCACACACACATTTATTGGGGTTAATAAAAAAAACCATCAAAGAATATTTTGGAAAAATTTCTGACTTGAGTTTTTCTAACACTGAGACTATGGGGATGCGTTGTGTTTTACTTTTAAATCCATGTAAACTGACGTGATTAAAAGGAATAACATTAGAGAGTAATTATAGAGACTATCATAAATATTAATTAAGCAACACATTGTGCTTTGAGATCAGTTTTTATTTATCTTCTTTGCAGATAAGAAAATTCTCTTAGGCCTCTTATCAATAAAACAGCCTAGATCAGATCAGATCAGATCAGTCGCTCAGTCATGTCCAACTCTTTGCGACCCCATGAATCGCAGCACGCCTCCCTGTCCATCACCAACTCCTGGAGTTCACTGAGACTCACGTCCGTCGAGTCAGTGATGCCATCCAGCCATCTCATCCTCTGTCGTCTCCTTCTCCTCCTGCCCGCAATCCCTCCCAGCATCAGAGTCTTTTCCAATGAGTCAACTCTTCGCATGAGGAAAGCAGTGTAAACTAGGCCTTAAGTATCAGGAATAACCTAATAGGATAAAAAGCCATTAGACTGAATTCATTGGAAGGACTGATGTTGAAGCTGAAACTCCAATCCTTTGGCTACCTGATGCGAAGAACTGACTCACTGGAAAGACCTTGATGCTGAGGAGGATTGAAGGCAGGAGGAGAAGGGTACGACAGAAGATGAGATGGTTGGATGGCATCACCAACTCAATGGACATGAATTTGAGTAAACTCTGGAAGTTGGCGATGGACAGGGAGGCCTGACATGCTGCAGTCCATGGGATCTCAAAGAGTCGGACATGACTGAGCAGTTGAACTGAACTGATCCCCACTGCCTACTCCATGATAAATTTCTTTAAATCGGTGGGCTTTCTGAGATACCTGAACTTCTGCATAGCAAAGAGGAACTGCACAACCTCTTGATTGAAGGTGAAAGAGGAGAGTTTAAAAGCTGGCTTAAAACTCAACATTCAAAACACTAAGATCATGGCATCTGGTCACATCACTTCATGACAAATAGATGGAGGAAAATGGAAACAGTGGCAGATTTTATTTTCTTGGGCTCCAAAATTACTGTGGACAGTGACTTCAGCCATGAAATTAAAAGACACTTGCTCCTTGGAAGAAAACATATGACAAACCTAGATAGTGTAGTGAAAAGCAGAGACATCACTTTGCCAACAAAGGTTCATATAATCAAAGCTATGTTTTTTTCCAGTAGTCATGTATGGATGTGAGATTTGGACCATAACAAAGGCTAAACACCGAAGAATTGATGCTTTTGAACTGTGGTGTTGGAGAAGACTCTTGAGAGTCCCTTGGACTCCCAGGAGATCCAACCACTGAATCCTAAAGAAAATCATTCCTGAATATTCATTGGAAGGACTGATACTGAAGCTGAAGCTCCAATACTTTGGCCACCTGATGCAGAGAGTCAACTCACTGGAAAAGATCCTGATGTTGGTAAACATTGAGGGCAGGAGGAAAAGAGCAGCAAAGAATAAGATGGTTGGATGGCATCATCAACTCAATGGACATGAGTCTGAGCACACTCCGGGATACAGTGAAGGACAGGGAGGCCTGGTGTGCTGCAGTCCACGGGGTTGCAAAGAGTTGGACATAACTTAATGACTGAACAACAATGAGCAGGTCCAAATACAGTACTGTATGAGTTTACTCAGGCTGCTGCTGCTTCTGCTAAGTCGCTTCAGTCGTGTCCGACTCTGTGTGACCCCATAGACAGCGGCCCATTAGGCTCCTCTGTCCCTGGGATTCTCCAGGCAAGAGTACTGGGGTGGGTTGCCATTTCCTCCTCCAGTGCATGAAAGTAAAAAGTGAAAGTGAAGTCGTGTCCAACTCTTAGTGACCCCATGGACTGCAGCCTACCAGGCTCCTCCATCCATGGGGTTCTCCAGGCAAGAGTACTAGAGTGGGGTGCCATTGCCTTCTCCGGTTTGCTCAGGAGACTGTAACAAATGCCAGACTACGTGGCTTAACAGAAATTTCCTCACAGTCTGAGAGGTTAGAAGTCCAATATCAAGGTAATGGCTGGTTTGGTTTCTTCTGAGACCGCCTACCTTAGCCTGTAGACAGCTGCCTTCTTGCTTTGTGTTCACACAGCTTTTTCTTTTTTATGTGCTTGTCCCTGGTGTCCTTTTATGTATCCAAATTTCCTCTTATAAGACCACCAGTCAGATTGGATTAGGCACACAAATATGAGTTTTTACAAAAAGCTGTGTCATCTCTTTAAAGGTTAATTTCCAAATACAGTCACATCCTGAGGTCCTAGGACTGGGACTTCCATTTGGGGCTGAAGGGAGCCCAATTCAGCCCATGACAAGTAGTGAGCTCAAAAATTTTTAACAAACATCTCTCTATGGAGGAAAATCCTTAATTGTATCATCTGCCCAATTTCTGTGTTGTAAATATTGCTATCATGTCTGACTTCAGGTTACCAACATGACATCATTGAACATAGACTTGGGCCAATATGGATAATACATCATTCTATGGCAGTGCCACCGTTGTATCCAGTAGACATGGATAACCTCCAAACTATAAATAATAGTGAAAATAACAGTGAATGAGGTTAAAAAAAAAATCAGGATGGTGTGGAATTTTAGTCTTTTATCATCTTTGCTTGTAGTATCATTCACTGTATATAAGTTTATATAATTTTTACCAATGGCTGTGTGTGTTTAACAATTCAGCAAATTGCTGAAATTTTAACAATGGGTCTCAAGAGCCAATGTCAACCACCTTCAGCACGCCACTGAGTCATGTAGCACTTAAGCAGAATTCTGTCCCTAGGAATGCGAGCGGAGAAGGCAATGGCACCCCACCCCAGTACTTTTGCCTGGAAAACCCCATGGACGGAGGAGCCTGGTAGGCTCCAGTCCATGGGGTCGCTAAGAGTCCGACAAGACTGAGCGGCTTCACTTTCACTTTTCGCTTTCATGCATTGGAGAAGGAAATGGCAACCCACTCCAGTGTTCTTGCCTGGAGAATCCCAGGGACAGGGGAGCCTGGTGGGCTTCCGTCTATGGGGTCGCACAGAGTCGGACACGACTGAAGCGACTTAGCAGCAGCAGCAGGAATGGGAGAGTAAGACAGCTTACTCTGAAATTATTAAGGGAGCATCTACTGGACATGATGACTTGCAGAGTATGGGTGAAAATAAGCAGGAAAAATTCAAAATGAACAAATAGAAGAGTTTGGAAGAAGTTTGAAGGGAGAGCTAAGTTAGGTGGGTGTTGAATTATTGAGGAATATGGAAGAGCCAGCTGGAGGGGGTGGGGAAACGTGGTCCAGTGACCTCGATTCCTTTCCTAACCCCACCCAAATGAGCCTGTTAACGTGAGGATTCTCCAAGGCTCAGTTTTCACCTCTCTAAAATACATTTCCCTCCAGATGACTTCTCAGGAGACTCTCAACTCTAAAACTGGGAATTTTATCCCTTACTGTATAATTGTCAAGTCCCTTTAATGTCTGAGTTGCTGTAAGGCAATCAAAAAAACAGTCCCAAGCTCAAGTATGTATCTATCTCTTAACATGTAATACAATCACCCCAGAAGATACCTTTCCTGGAAAGAAAGAACATACTTCTATTGTTGATAATAATTAGCAAGTTTTTTTTTTTTTTAACAGAAAGATGTTTTTCAAATATCTCTTATATTTCTTTACAACCCTCAGAGGCAATTACAAGTAACCCATTTAAAAGTGCATCTGGCTTAGAAGAGCAGTTATGTGAACTATATCAGAGATGCAGGCAGCCTCAGAGGGGTTTTACTTTCAGTTCAGCAGTTAAGCCTCAATATATACTTTATGTTTTGACTACATCACAGTAGGGCGCCTCGTTGCTGTACTCTTGAAAAGGTTGTTTTAAAGCAAAATGAAGGTTTTGTTCACTTAAAACCGTCTCTGAAAGAAAACAGAGATCTTCATCAGCTCATGGATTTTTCAAACTCTCCTGCATATATGCCTCCATAACCATTTCAGACCTGTCTTGTAAATAACCGCATGTTGACTAGAAATAATCAACTTACAATATGTTGGTCACCTCACCTCCTTCATTTTGTGATGGGATTCTTACCCCAGTGCTTCTCAAAGTGTCATCCCTGGACCAGCAACGTCAGCATCCCCTGACCCTGGTTGGAAATTCAGATTCCTAGGCCTTTCTTCAGACCTGGTGAATGAGGGTCTCTGAGAAGGAGGAGCCGCTTTGGGGTTGTGATAAGGCTTCCACGTGACTCGGGTACAGGCTCACTGATGGTGCGCTCTATTATCGGTCACTGTAGGGAGTCAGATTTTCTCCTTTTTCCATCACATTTTTCATCTCTTTAGGTGGCAAAAGGTCCTCTCTTTTATTTTTTTAATTGGAGGATAATTACTTTACAATATTATGTTGGTTTCTGCCACAGGTTCCACATGTCCCCTCCCTCCTGAAGCCCCTTCCCCTCCCCGTCCTCACCCCTCTAGGTTGTCACAGAGCCCTGGCTTGTAGGCTGGTGATGCTTAAAGTGAGCTCCCTAAACTCGCAGTATCAGTGTCACTTGAGAACTTGCTAGGAATGCCAATCCCTGGGTCTCACTCAGACCTGTTTTATTAAGAACTTGAGGTATGGGAATCAGCAAGAAGGGCCATTATTGCCAAAGTGTAATTTAAATACTGTGCTTGGCTTGCTGCACTGAGATTGGGAGAGGAAACCATTATCCTGGTAAAACATCAGTTTGGGAGACAGAGTGGATTTAGAAGAGGAAGGAGGAGCAGTGAGGAGGAATGATTCTGTGGGCAGGTAAGTTAGAATGCCGCTAGGGGAGTGGGAAGCTGGGTTAAGAGGACAGCCATTCACATGGGAGGGCTGACCTCTCCCCTCATTGGCCCATCTTTAACTCTCCCAGCTCTAGCCCCTGCCTGGCACTGGCATGGGGCACCCAGACCTGTTCTCACCAGCATCCCAGGGATGAGGTTACTTCTCATTCCCTGAAGTACAGAAAGACACATCCTTGGCCAGGTTTTCTGGTAAAATCTGAGCTGCCATTGAGGGTCATCTCCCTTCAACTTCACTTTGTGTGTGTGGTCAGTTGTGTCTGACTCTGTGACCCCATGGACTGCAGCCCACCAGGTTCCTCTCTCCATGGGATTTTCCAGGCAAGAATACTGGAGTGGGTTGCCATTTCCTTCTCCAGGGGATCTTCCCAACTCAGGGATCGAACCCTTGTCTCTTGTTTCTCCTGCATTTGCAGATGGGTTCTTTACCAGCTGAGCCACCAGGGAAGCCCCTCAACTTCACCCTAGGACTTTCTAATCAGGTGGAGCTGTTTTGGGCACTGTCAGATTCTATTCTTGTAAAGAGGGCATTTTACAGAGAACAACGCACCTTGGCGAAGGCCTGCTCACAGACTGAGTGCTGGTCTGTCCTCCAGGACTTTTCCATCTACTATCCCTCTGATCCTCATAAAACCATAGGTTGGTGCTGTGGAACCCGAAAGCCAAAGGACTGTGTGTTTCTTTTTCTTAGAAAGCAGGAGCCTCTGGCAAAAAAAAGGTAAACTCTAACAGTAAGAAATAAATTAAATGAATTGGTCTTTGAGTTTAGCCCAACTCTGATTTACATAACTGCTTCAAAACTAGGGACCTGGGGATAAACTCCAAGCGGAAAGTATTTCCAGGTTCCATTTATGGATAAATGGCCCACGGGAGCCTTTTCTTTGGTCTTCGTTGATGAGCCTTCTTAGCTTTTAAAAGTATATGGCCGGTGGGGAGTTAGCTTTTCTCTGTGTGATTCTGACCCATTTTTCAACCACTTCCCCAGACCCTGCAGCACCGTTCAGCACCCCAGGACACCTTATGTGTTAAAGATAATCCTAAGAGAGCGCTGGGTCCATAAACCAGAGTAAGTCCCGCATGGCACTGCTGTCTGCTCTTCATCTCAGGAATGGGCAATAAGGTCCTGCTACTATTTCATCCAAATGGGAAAAGGAAATCAACATGGAATAGAGTAGAAGGCTGAAATCCTTTAGCGGCATTTTGTTGCCATAGAACACTAGATTCAAGAAACCGCACCAGAGTGAAAATATCTGCTTGATGATGTATGATGCATGGCTTCTGAATTTGGGGACACATAGAATATGGTGTCAGGCAAGACAAATCACAGCCTTCAGTTATAGTGTAGCTAGAAAGCCCTTTATTCCTTTGAGAGACAGATATCTCCTGCCATCAAATTGAGCTTTCGGTGCTAAGAATGGAGTCACGCAGGGTGATCAAGTAGATTGTATCGCTGGTCAATACCTTTTCTATTATTATGTTACTGGGAAATAATTATTATCTTCTGCTGGAGCCTGTGTGAGATTGAGAAAGATCAGGGAGAGGAAAAATATTGCATTGTCCAACTTGTACTTTATATTCAGCTCCTACACACATTAAAGCTAGTGATGTTAGCTGAAGATTACTTTGTATTATTCTCTAAATCATCACCCTAGAGTAATTTCTTCTGCCTTTTTCTGTGACCATTAAGCTAGCTTGAGGATGTGATTCTGAAATTTATAATCAAATAAAGAGGACTGGATATATCAATATTTAATTCCATATTTTTCCATAGATTTGGCTTTGGTTTAAAACTTGCTATCTGGGGCCTTTGGGTCACAATAATGTCATAGGTGTTTAACCAGTTTTTGAGGGAGGGAAACCGTCTCAAAGTTTAATTTAGTGAATGTAACTCATGTTATTGTATGCCTCCTCCTGAGCAGTATTAAATACATGGAGGCCTAGGAAAGTTCAGCTTTCTGCAGTTGGAATGTCTAAGGGAACATTTGGGGTTTATTTCTGTACTTTTGAGGAAGTCCTATAGCTTCCTGGAAACGCTGTGGAGAAATCAGGCCCAGCTAAAGAGCTGGTGTTCACTGTGTCGTGTTCTAGAGCACTCCTGAGTTTATCAGATGTCTGTCCCTAAAATCCCATTTTATATACACAAATATTTGTTCAGATCAGATCAGATCAGATCAGTCGCTCAGTCGTGTCCGACTCTTTGCGACCCCATGAACCGCAGCACGCCAGGCCTCCCTATCCATCACCAGCTCCTGGAGGTCACCCAGACTCACACCCATCAAGTCAGTGATGCCATCCAGCCATCTCATCCTCTGTCGTCCCCTTCTCCTCCTGCCCTCAATCCCTCCCAGCCCTCCCAGCTATTTGTTGGGTTAACTTAAACAAAAATACACCCTCTCCCCTTCAACAGTCACAAATAGCAGAAAATCAGTCTCTGGGTAGTCTCATCTCAAGATTAGTTATTCTGGACTTTTTCCAGTCTGCTCCGATTACAGGAAGAGGAAACTGTTCTTCTGAGATGCTACTGAGGGTTTCTGGATTCAGCGCTTTTGAGTTGGACACGATGCTGCTTTTTGTGAAGGGCTGTGCTGTGGCATCTGGTCCCATCACTACATGGCAAATAGATGGGGAAATGATGGAAACAGTGTCAGACTTTGTTTTTCTGGGCTCCAAAATCACTGCAGATGGTGACTGCAGCCATGAAATTGAAAGACGCTTACTCCTTGGAAGGAAACTTATGACCAACCTAGATAGCATATTCAAAAGCAGAGACATTACTTTGCCAACAAAGGTTCGCCTAGTCAAGGCTATGGTCTTTCCTGTGGTCATGTATGGATGTGAGAGCTGGACTGTGAAGAAGGCTGAGCACCAAAGAATTGATGCTTTTGAACTGTGGTGTTGGAGAAGACTCTTGAGAGTCCCTTGGACTGCAAGGAGATCTAACCAGTCCATTCTGAAGGAAATCAGCCCTGGGATTTCTTTGGAAGGAATGATGCTAAAGCTGAAACTCCAGTATTTTGGCCACCTCATGCGAAGAGTTGACTCATTGGAGAAGACTCTGATGCTGGGAGGGATTGGGGGCAGGAGGAGAAGGGGACGACAGAGGATGAGATAGCTGGATGGCATCACTGACTCGATGGATGTGAGTCTGAGTGACCTCTGGGAGTTGGTGTTGGACAGGGAGGCCTGGTGTGCTACGATTCATGGGGTCGCAAAGAGTCGGACATGACTGAGCGACTGATCTGATCTGATCTGATCTGTGCTGTGTGTTGTAGGGTGTTTACCGGCCATCCTAACCTCTACTCAGGAGATGCCGGTCACGCCAGGTGGGGACACGTAAAATGTACCCAGACGTTGCCAGATATCCCCTGGCGGCTAGAGTTGCTTTCCTGTGCCCCACCCCTAGGTTGAGAGCCACTGGATGAGCTGCAGTTCTGCCCTCCAAGTGCAGCTGTCAGGATAAAGAGATGCGTGGGCAAGCCCAGAGCTGGTTTCCTGGTGGTCTTCCTAGCTCGGAGGCATGTCCTAGGTTCCCAAGGGAAGAGAGACAGTTGTTTTAATGAAAACATGTGACAATGCTCCCTCCCCTTCCGCTGCCCAGAATATAGACATTTTGCTGACATCTGGAACTCTGGGGTGGGGAGAAGGTAGGGAGGAGATAGGAGAGCAGAGAGAACCTGTGAAAGTTAAAAGTGTGAGTCGCTCAGTCGTGTCTGACTCTTTGTGACCCCATCGACTGTAGCCCTCCGGCTCCTCTGTCTATGGGATTCTCCAGGCAAGAGTACTGGAGTGGGTTGCCATTGCCTTCTCCGCAAGAGAAGGTAGTGGAAACTAAATAGGTTCATTGCTGTCCGTTCCCTTTTGACCTCCAGCTTTCTCTTAACTGAGGGACCCTCTTCCATCTGCCCTTACTATGTAGCAAACACTTGGGGTCTAGCCCCGGAAGTCAACCACCCCCAGACAGACTTGTTTCCTTCAGCCATACCTGAGAACATCCAACTTTTCATCTTACCCCAAATGAAGTAAGAACAACTGAAAAGGGCATTTGTAAATAATTCCATGTCTTTACATACATGTACCAAGCTCTTACTCCAGTTTTAGGGGATTAATACCAGGGCTCAGGCACTAAAACCAAGAAAACTAAGCCTGCCATAAATAATATCAGGAAAAATGCAGTAAGAGAATTAATAAACTTTACTTTTCTTAACATTCTATTGTTATAGCTGATAATTTATTATTCCTGGGAGATTTTTTCCTGATTAAAGCCATTAGAAGGATTTTTTTCCCCCTAAACATCCGCACCCAT
The DNA here is from genome assembly GCA_935064755.1 of Tragelaphus eurycerus. Lineage (NCBI taxonomy): Eukaryota > Metazoa > Chordata > Mammalia > Artiodactyla > Bovidae > Tragelaphus > Tragelaphus eurycerus. Next base: position 18,230,739 of record CAKXYN010000034.1, on the reverse strand, counting down.
CTATCTACTAACCCTGTAATCAAGGCAGAGTACCAATTAAGACAAAATCATTTTCTTTCCCAAGAAACTATTAATAGGGCTAGAATTCACTAATTTTTTTTTTCCTGCTACCAACATTAGCCAGCGTTGGCAACAGTAGCCTCCACTGAAACTGCATTGTAAAAGACGTCCGCAATCAGTAAGCTCACTCTTTATCCTCATTAACCCAAAGTCTGCATATTAGAACCTGCCTGTCCACACCTTCCACTTACCTGAGGCAAGAGTGGGAAAACAAAGACAGTAAAAGCTAATGTCCCTGTGGGCTAGGATAATTAGCTGCAATCCTTTTTCCCCCCTTGAAGCCAGTTCCAGTCATCAGTTGAAGTGCTACATAAATGCTAAGGCTCCCTTATTGCTTTATAAAGTTAATCCATCCCAGGGTGAGACTGGTTTATTGACTGATTACGTGGCAGTGAAGGGAAGCAGAGGTGAGAGCTCCAGGCACTACTGCGCATTCAGCGGAGCCGTGTTGACTTTAAACAACACTGAGATGCTGTACTTCCCCAATCAGACGGGCAGAGGTAGGAAAGCTTGATCAATATTGCACGGGTCAGGATGTACGGGAAACAGGCACTTTTATACACTCTTGGTGGAAGTATAAATTGTTAAGAGATCAGTGGAGGGTGTTTCAGCAGGGGCCAGGCAGGTGCGGTTCCCGGGGCAGCGATTGAAACCGAATCCTCCCTTTGTTCTAGCAACTCAGCTTCTGTGAATTCATCCTACAAATCTCTCACAAAATTTAACAAAGATAAAAGGGCAAAGTTATGTTGTGGTTAACAACGCAATTATCAGTCGTAGGAGAATGCATTACGTCATGTAGTGAATACAGCTAGATGTGTCCATCTGCCCCCTCTTTTTCAGATTTCCTTCCCATTTAGGTCCCCACAGAGCGCTGAGCAGAGTTCTCTGTGCTACATGGTAGGTCCTCATTAGTTACCCGTTTGATACTTGGTAGTGGGTATATGTGGGGAAGGCAATGGCACCCCACCCCAGTACTTTTGCCTGGAAAATCCCATGGATGGAGGAGCCTGGTAGGCTGCAGTCCATGGGGTCGCTAAGAGTCAGACATGACTGAGCGACTTCACTTTCACTTTTCACTTTCGTGCACTGGAGAAGGAAATGGCAACCCACTCCAGTGTTCTTGCCTGGAGAATCCCAGGGATGGGGGAGCCTGGTGGACTGCCGTCTATGGGGTCGCACAGAGTTGGACACGACTGAAGCGACTTAGCAGCAGCAGTAGCAGCAGCAGCAGTGGGTATATGTCAGTCCCAGTCCATTTATCCATTCTTCTGTTGGTGGACATTTAGGTTGCTTACATGTCCTGACTATTATAAATAGTGCTACAGTGAACAGTGGGATGCACATATCTTTTGGAATTATGGTTTTCTCTGGGTATATGCCCCAGAGTAGGATTGCTGTAAATGTAAGGCTAGATGCTATAAAACTCTTAGAGGAAAACATAGGCAGAATGTTCTTTGACATGAATCATAGCAAACATTACTTTAGTACCCCCACCTCTTAGAGTAATGAAAATAAAAATAAACTAATGGGACCTAATTACACTTAAAAGTTTGTGCACAGCAAAGGAATCAGATCTTACTCAACTGCATGAGGAGCTGGGAAGTCAATGTCTGAAAGGGAGAATCAGAGAAATCACCAGTTAGTAAATCTGAGACACAGGCCCCCCCCCCCAGCCCCCAAGATGGGGCTGCAAAGTGGGTGGAGGGCACTGGCAGAGCTGAGGAAGGCCATGTCTATGCAGCTACCCCTTGTGGGTACACTGCCAGGCACCGACCAGTAGCCTGAGGGTGTTGCTGGACGGCCAGAACAGTGGTCAGCGAGAGCTAGATGTGAATAGGAGGATGAACAAATCAGAAAAAACAAAGGCGGTGAGAAACTGAAGACCAGGACTTCCAGGTCTCAGGCAGATCGCTCTTGACCCGCTGTAACGTGAACCCATTCAGAGAAGGAGCTTCTGGGGAGCAAGCTTCAGCTTAGAAGTGGCCTCAATACAAAGTTCACAGTCACTGTTAGCTTAAGCATTCTATCTCATATTGCTGAAGATTTATGTACATGGAGGTCTCTCCCAGCCCTCAACTCATAAGAAAGTGAAGAGTAGATGATTTAAATGTTGGTAAAATCTAGGTCTCCTGATGATGGACTGTGAAAAATTTCAAGTTGTTCTGAGGCTGTGAGATGCAGTCACCTCAGCAGAATGAGTGTTGCCCTGAGGGTGTTTCTGAGCCTCTGCTCACTTGCTTACCATGGGGGTTAAAAGTGGACACTGGCGTGTATCTCAAATCTCTTAGGAATATGTCAGGAGGACCAGAGCATTGTGGTTTGTAGGATGTTCTCCCACTTTGCTTAAAAGTGTGATATTTCGCCTTTCACATAGTAGTTGTGAAATAAATGCTTGAGAGGGTGTGGCTAGAAAGTGCTCACTGTGGTTTCTGTAGGCAGAGCAAGATGGGCGCACATTATTGTTTGCTATCACAGAAGTAGATGTGCAAAGAGCAAACCTTCACCCAAATGGTTCTTAGTGGCAGAACCAAGGTATTCCAGGTCAGCTCCGATACAGCATGGGCCATCTTCTACCCTGAGTACACAGGCCTTCCCCTTTCCTCCTCCTCTTTTTACCAAGTCAAACATCACAAAAACAAAATACAGGATTATGGGTGTTGTTTTAGACTTACAGAGTGATTTTAAACATTGTTAGTCAGTTTTGAATTAAGTCAGTTATTGTCATTGTAAGTCAGTTAAGAATCGAAGCTTTCGGGACTTCTCTGATGGCCCAGTGATCACGACTGCGCTTCCATTGCAAGACACACAGGTTTGATCCCTGGTTGGAGAACTAACTTCCTGCATGTCACACACCATGCATGCATGCATGCTAAGTCACTTAAGTCGTGTCCGATTCTTTGCGACCCCATGGACTGTAGCCCGCCAGGCCCCTCTGTCTCAGTCTGTGGCATTCTCCAGGCCAGAATACTAGAGTGGGTTGCCATGCCCTCTTCCAGGGGATCTTCCCAACCCAGGGATCAAACCCAGGTGTCCTGCATTGGAGGCAGATTCTTTACCACTAGCACCCTTTGGGAAGCCCATGCCACACAATGCATCCCCACCCCCACCCAAAAAAAAGCGAAAAAGAAGCTTTTGCATAAGTATCTCAATCTCCAGTGTCCCTTGAAGTGAAGCGGCTCAGTCGTGTCCGACTCTTTGCGACCCCATGGACTGTAGCCCACCAGGCTCCATCCATGAGATTTTCCAGGCAAGAATACTGGAGTGGGTTGCCATTTCCTTCTCCAGAGGATCTTCCCGACCCAGCGATTGAACCCGGGTCTCCCACATTGCAGGCAGACGCTTTACCGTCTGAGCCACTAGGAAAGCCCAGTGTCCCTTAGAAATTCTTAAAACCTGGAAAACCTGATCTGACACTCCTACCTGACATCTGTGGCCAGAGCTCAGGGGACACTGACTCTTTTGGACAAAGGGCTCTCCTGTGGCCACAGCCCCCGCTGCTCTGATTATCTCCACTTGAAGGCTGCTCCCCTTTGCCATGTATCACTCACACATGACATGGTATGTCTTATAAGTCAAGAAATATTGATGAACGGCAATGATGAAGCTGCTACAGTTGAATTAATAACTCTTAGGTGCCAGGCACTGTGCTAACTGCTTCAACACCTAATTTTTTTTTTTAACTAATCCTTTCAGCCATACAAGGTAGCTATTATTTACACCTTATGAATGAAAAACTGAGATTAAGGGAGTTAAGGACCTTCCCTGAATTAAGTAAAAGGAAGTGATGTGCCATCCTCTGGGTACCAGGAAACAGAATCCAACTTGAGAGCCCAGGTTCATAAACAGAGTCAGCAGGAAAGAGCCAGATTGTAGGAAGTTTAATTTCAGCTTCATAGGGCCTACAGTCTCCATTGCAACAACTCAGCTCCGGCCTGTGGTGTGCAAGTCGCCAGGCGATAGGTAAGTAAAGTAATGGATACAGCAGGCTGTAACGGAGCGTATTTACAGAGAAGGCAGTGGCTGTAGCAGCCGAGGTGGTTGTCCTTTAGTGTTTCAAGCACTGCAGATGCCAGCCATGGGAACAGAAGACTGGAGCGAACTCCAGAGGCCTGGCATGGAAGGCCAACGGCACCCTGGCAGGCCTGGGGGAGACGGACGTCCCAACCCTGAGGAGGGAACTGAGGTCCGGAGACCTCCCGGACGAAGCCATGCCACTCCTTGGTCCGTGGGCAGAATTTGAAGCACCAAGTCTGGGGGCCCAAAGCCCAAGCTGTTTCCGTCAACTGTTAAGTGTCTGGAGTTCCTGTTCGGAATTCACTTATTCCAAGCACAGTGAGTGCCCTGAACACGAGCCCTAAGCTGCGAACTTTCCGAGATGCCAGTGTGCGTTCCATCACTATCAGGCACCAGTAGAGTTGCGGCGGGCCCCCGCCTCCTGTGGCTGATGGCCCCCCCCCCCCCCCCCCCCCCCCCCCGTCCCCCTGCCTCCTGTGGCTGATGGCCCTTCAGCTCTACCCTCTCCCACCTCCCCTGTCTCCTCCAGTCAGCAGCTTTTCTTGCCCGTTCACCCAGTGCCAACCCCTGGATGCCAGCTTACTGTACTACTGTACTTTTCAAGGTACTGTACTGTAAGATGAAAAATGTTCATTTTTTGTGTTTGTTTCTTATGTATGACTTATGCAAAAAGTATTATAAATTTAATACAGTGCAGTATTATACAGCCGATTATGTCCGTTGGGTACCTAAGCTAACTTTGTTGGATTTAAGAACAAACTGAACTCGTGAAACAGAACTCATTTGTATGTATGGGACGTACTGTGTATCCCTGAAAAGAAATGACTAGACTCGTAGTTTTCTTTTCCTTTAAGTGTGCCTTCCCTCACCATTATTCATTTGGGGCTTACTGTGCACAGGGCACTGAGGTTGTGGTGCTTTACAAGGTAGAAAGCCTGGCACTGCATTTCCTGTGAGGAGAGACAAGGACAGCGGCCTGGACCTCAGGCGCTAGGCTCATGCTGGTGCCTGTGTGTGTCACCCACAGCGTGAACCGCCTTTGTGTGGAGGCTGTTGTGAGACTGTTGGGATTATGAGGGTGTCAGAAAGGCATCAGTACAGGCCACGCAGCCAGCCGACTCCCGAGTGTGCTTATTTGTGTTCAGGGTGGGGTGAGGGGGATCTGGCCAGATTCCTCGGGTTTCTTGGCATCTCATCCAAGAGCTACATTTTTCTGTTTTATAAAACCGAGTCTTGTCTTCAGACCGGTGGGACTTTCAAGGTCATATATGAGAAGTGTCGGGTACGCTCCGTGAAGACGGGGATTTACAAAAGTTTGTGCGTGTCATGGCTTTGTTCCCCCCTCCTCGCTTTCAAAATTACTGCTGGCTCTATAAGAGTCAAGAACTCAAACTTGCATGAACTCTTCAACACCTCTCCAAATTCAACAAAACTGACATTTATAGCTTTGTTGAAGCGGAGACATGGCATTTGGCTTCAGATTGTTTGGACTGTAGAGTGTCAGTATAAATAGCTTTGATTGACTTTTGTATCGTGCACATCTGGAAGCAATTTATGGCATTCCAGCTAGATTAAGGCGCGTTTTAAAGGAATTTCACCAGCTCTTTTTTTTTTTTTTTTCCTGTTGGCCATGGTGAATAAAGTTTCAAAGAGGGTTATAGCTGTTGTTCTTAATGTAGACTGTGGTGAAGTCAAATTCAGGGCAAATGCTGGGTGGGGGGAGAAGGGAAGAGGGACGTTTGTTTTGCCGAAAGAGCTAAACACAGAACTGACTTTTCCTCAATTGTTTTGCTCACACGAAATGAGAGAGAAAATGTCAGACACCAGGAAGCTGCTATCAATACACAGAAACTGTGAAGTAAGTCATTTTTAAAGAGAGGATTGGACTGACCTGGGAGAGGTGCAAAGAGCTATGTATGTGTCGCTTGGCTCAACAACCAGAGGGCCTGAGACGAAACATGAACACTGACTTTAATTTATGGGATTTATATTTTGATGTTCATTTCGCAAATACTTCCAGTGCACTTGCTGTGGGCTAGCTGATAGCATGAGCGTGGCCAGAAGTGGAGACTTGACTCGCTACCTTCATACAGCATATAATCAAGTAGAGTAGAAAAACATTGCATAGCAAATTCCCCACATGTCATTTAATTACCGTTTACTTGCTGTGGTGACTGAATTACAATGGAAAAGCAAGTACAGGGTGTCCTGAGTGCCTGTGGACCGAAGAGAGCAGGGAGGAACAGCTAAGGCATGCTGGGGAGATGTGAAATGTGACACAAGGCAGCAAAGGCAAAGTCCAAGGGGAGATGAGGAGGAGCCTCCAGGATGGGCATAGAGGAATTTTCATCGCAAGCCCCTGGAGCTGGGAAGGAACAAGCCAGTCAGGTAGGCATTGTCCCATTTAGACATGGGAAAAACCAGGTTCAGATTGGGTATAAACCTCTCTAGTTTCACTCAGCTACTAACTGTATAATCCGCTTAAAGAGCTGTTGAGTCCTGTAGCAATGATAGTCTGCACGGTGGAAGGCAAGTCACTGGGCCCCAGTTTCCCTACTTTTGTAATGAGGGAATCTGATACATGTTCTGTATCAAATGGAGTTGTGTATAACGTATACACCATCGTAGGCAATGAAGCAATGGACATACAGCTGTTCACCACGTGCAAAGCTGAAGATTCTCTGACGGACAAGCTGGGAGGAAGAGTAAAACTCCTTGGGGTAATGAGAATGTACCTTCCAGTTTCTCCAACTTGGATAAGAAAATGAAATATCCATTATTAAATGAGACATGCAGTGGGAGCAACCAGCCCTGGGCATTGTTAGAGCTGTAATATATAGGTTGTTGTGGCCCTCCTTTTTCTTTTTGTTGCTGAAGGAAAGTGATGAAGTGGTGCCAAGAAAGTGGCAAATTGCCTTAAAAATCACATAAAAGTGCAATTTAGTGCATACAGTTCTGCTGAAGAAAACCACCTTTGTTTCATTATTAGCTTCCCAGGGATTTCTTTCCTTGCTTGGCATTTAAGTGTGGAAACTTGTCCTTTTATTCTTAACATAATGAGACAGTTCCTATGTTTTAAGAACAATAGAAAAAAGCATGAAGAGTGATCGATACATTACTTGAGATTTATTAACTACCGACTGGAGCCATGTTGCCAGCCTCTGGGTATGATTTGGAAAGACAGGGAGGCATAAACCTCTGTTGTTTTACGTAAAAATAGAAAAAAAAAATCTAATCTCTGAGACCATAGGATGAAAAATGTTCTATTAGAGACTTGCTTCGCCTTTTTTCCCTGATTTCAGGTTTGCGATTTGACCTGTAAGACAAAGAGCGGCCACTTTGCCTGCCAGGTTCAGAACTAATAGGAAGGTAAACTCGGAAGTTATCTGCTGACATCATTTGGGGCAGTGATTCCTAGTTTCTGTTTCACTTCTCTTTCCACTTGTCTGTAGAGGCTTGACAGCAATATATCAAAATGAAGCTCATGCGCTCACCTATCAGATTGCATGCTCTCTGCACTCGGTGAAAAGGGTGCAGCGTGAGACCGAGCTGGGGAGGCAGGGTGGAGGGAGGCCTGGGAATGGGGAGTCGTGTTGCAGCACAAATGGCTGGCCACGAGACCAAACCTCAGTGGGGCGTGGGCTGTGAGTTCAGTAAGACAGTGGTGGGGAAGCCAGCGAAGCCTTTCAATGCTGTTGATGAAAAATATTTTGTCCCGTGTAAGCCTGTCCGCAGGGAGTTTGCCGTCCACATGGCATTCAGGGCAGTTCATTGCTTCTCATGGAGAATGAACCCAGTACATACCTGTTGAATTTATTTAATAAAAGAGGTTAGAGAAAGAGGTGGTGGGCAGTGGAATTATTGCTATTTAACAACAAACAAAAGCTACTGGGGATATTTAAATCTGAGATTCAGCTGTTATTAATTGTCTCTATTTTATGTATTCTTTTAATTCAGCAAATATATATTATATAAGTGCCTCCAATGTGGCAACAATTATATCAGGCGATGAGGACAGTCATAAAGAGACAAATATGATTTTAGAGCTTATATTTTAGGTGGACATGGACATTAAATAACTGTGGATGATACTGTTACAAAGTTTTTATATACTGAATGCTATTGAAAGCTAGGAGACCGTTGAGGGGTGAAAACTGAGATCTAAGGATAAGAAGCTGATTGTTTGACTTCTGTCCTTATGGTTAATCTGGAGACAGAACTTTGGGCCATAGGTGACTTTAGCTTCTCAAGTCTTGTTCCTATTGGGAGTCCCTCAGTCTGAAAGAAAGTGTCACGAAAGTGTCATGTATGGACATAAGGATTGTCTCTGGAGAAACCCGGAAGTGGAGAAGCATTGCAGACTTCTTGCAGAAAATGGGATGTGGCCACAGGGTAGCTCAGTTATACATCACTTTTAGCTGGACGGAAGACAGTCTTGCAGATTTTGATAGAAAGCGAAAGAGAGACAGCTGCTTGCAGAACGTTTTTACTTGGCTCAGAAAGGAGGAAGATGTTAACTGGAGAAAGTTCACTTAATGGTGACTTCCCTTGATGTCCTGAAAGTGAGCCCTGCTGGCCAGGCCAGGGGCATTTATGGAAATGTGGGCTGCACGTATGATTTTATTTTCTGGTCTGAAATGTTGCGGAAGCAGTGAAAAGAATTCTGTCAAAGAAGACAAAATGGAAGTACCAAAGAAGTGAAACTCTGGGAAAGCAAATGATTCAGTTTTGTTCTGTGGGATGCAGTTGAGACATCTTCAGCTCTCTGCGTGACTTTTTAAATATTGTCACCATTCCTTCAACAGATTTTCCCCAGGTTCGGGTTCAGATGAAGCCAGTGACAATGCCGTGTGGTTCACCGCAGGATGGAATCAATTACTCTGGTTTCTTTTACATGATGAGCTGAATCCATCATTGACATGTTAGAATTTGCAACCAAATTTATAAGACCCTTTGATGTTACCCAGCTTTTTTCCTGGTTGTTGTCTCACTTGATAGTTCCGTTATTCCTAGGAGGTAAACGGGCTGAGGGTCTCAGGCCTGCCTAGTGCACTGTGAGCCTGGACTGGGTTCAGAGATAACTCAAGATTGAAATGTTAGTTCCTGGGGGGCAGGAATGTCTGGCTGTTCAGGTCATGTTATGTCACCAGCATCCAGAGCAGTGCTTGGCGTAGGGAATGAACTCAGATGTGGTGAATTCATTTAATAAAAGGAGGTAGAGGATGAGGTGGTGGGCAATGGGATTATTAAATAGTGTATATTTCTATCAGAGAATTAAAGACAAAAAATACCTGGGGATATTTAAATCTGAGATTGAGATCTGGCTGTTACTAATCTCTAAGGCCTGAGAAATGCCATTTGTTGTTGCTCTGTTGCTATTTAGTCGCTAAGTCGTGTCTGATTCTTTTGCAACCCCATGGACTGTAGCCCACCAGGCTCCTCTGTCCATGGGATTTTCCAGGCAAGAGTACTGGAGTGGGTTGCCATTCCTTTCTCCAGGGGATCTTCCTGGGGATTGGACCTACATCTCCTGCACTGGCAGACAGATTCTTTACTACTGAGCCACCAAGGAAGCCAGTCCAAAACTACCCACCTATAAAATAAAATGTCTCAGCTCTAACATTCTATGCTGGATTAATTTTTCAACTGATACATTTTCTCCACAAGGTTTTTCCAAGATTGACATTTAGCATTTAAATATTTAAACCCTTTTACACCATCCTTAAGAGCGTGTATTAACACAGAGAAAGGTCCATGGACCTGGCTCTCAAACACATATTCTGTTCTCCACTCCCCTGCCCAGCTCAGATACCCTGCCCTATATCCTTAAAGAGGGGGAAAAAGAAACAGAATGTGATTGAGAGAGAGGACACAGGGCAAATAAAAGCTCTCAACTTTGTTCTACCAAATGTAGAAGATCAAGACATATGGTCTTACCCATCTCCCTCTTTTTTATGTTATTGAAGCATAGTTAATTTACAACATTGTGTTAATTTCTTCTGTATAGCAAAGTAAAAAGAGTGTGTGTGTGTGTGTGTGTGTGTGTGTGTGTGTGTGTGATTCTTCTTTTTAATATTCTATTATGGTTTGCCACAGAATATTGAAAATAGTTCTGTGCTGTACAGTAGGACCCTGTTGCTTATCCATCCCGTATTTTAATAGTTTGCATCTGCTGAGCCCAAACTCCCCATCCTTCCTCCCCCACCTGCCACTGACGACTGAAGGTCCGTTCTCTATATCTGTGAGACTGCTTTAGTTTCGTAGATCAGTTCATTTGTGTCATATTTTAGATTCACATGTAAATGATATCGTATAATATTTGGCTTTTTCTGGCTCATTTACTCCACTTAGTGTGATAATCTCTAGATACTTCATTTTTGATGGCTGAATAATATTCTATTGTGTGTGTGCACGTGTGTGTTATATATCTCATCTGCTTTATCCATTCATTGATTCATTTAGTTTGTCTCCATGTCTTAGCTATTGTAAATTGTACTGTTATGAACATAAGGGTGCATGTATCTTTTTAAATTATAGTTTTCTCCAGATCCATGCCCAGGAGTGGGATTGCTGTATCATATGGTAGTTCCATTTTTAGTTTTTGCAGAATCTCTGTGCTATTTTCCACAGTGTCTGCACACTCTTACATTCCCACCAACAGTGTATAGCTAAGAGTTATTTAAATCTCTGCCACTCTCAACTCTGAACCCCTCTTTTAGATTATGGGGTTCTTGAGAACAGTGATTGCACCTTATATATCGTTAGTCAGTATAAAAGAATTCCCAATCAGTATAAAAGAATAGGTGAATATCAGTTAAATTAATAAATGTATAAATAGCTGAGGATGGTGTTGGAACTGCCAATAAAGGAGTGGTGTACAGTAGAGGTAATAATGAAGCCTCCAGGGAACAAAGGAAGACAAGACACCGAGAGGCCTGGACTATCTGAATTCGTGGTGCTGGTAAAGCCTGAAATTTATACAGCAGCTGCCTCCAAAGATAAGGTATCTAAAGTCTGTGAGGCCACTTCCCCCATCCCCAAGGTGTGATGACCTCAGGAACGGAAGAGACTGGTTAAGTGGATGACACGGCTCTGTTTTGGAGGGAGGCTGCAAACTGCTGTGTTCCTGCTGAGTGATGCTAATATGGGAACGTTTCTAGACCTTACCATTTTTCAAAAAGCAGAAAGTCAGATATGTAGCTGTTTAGGCACAATATGAATTTTAAGCTTTGGCAGTGGTTTCTGGTATTTTAAAAGCGTTGCATGGCTAAAGAAACCCTCCCACGCCTGACTTGTTTATTCACAGATCTGTGGATTAGAGAGAGATGATGCTATGATATTTAGTGAAGGCATTAGGGATTTAGGAGAAGGCAATGGCACCCCACTCCAGTACTCTTGCCTGGAAAATCCCATGGACGGAGGAGCCTGGTAGGCTGCAGTCCATGGGGTCGCTAAGAGTCAGACATGACTGAGCGACTTCACTTTCTCTTTTCACTTTCATGCATTGGAGAAGGAAATGGCAGCCCACTCCAGTGTTCTTGCCTGGAGAATCCCAGGGATGGTGAAGCCTAGTGGGCTGCCGTCTATGGGGTCACACAGAGTCGGACACGACTGAAGTGACTTAGCATTAGCATTAGGGATTTAGATGAAATTCTGAAACTGTGTTCAGATCAAAATTAAGTAGTTCCTGTCCACTCTAGACTGGAACCAGCATATGACACTCAGGAGTTTCTGACCTGCCATCCTTTGCTTTGCTGGGTGCTTCAGTGTCTGTCTGCCCTGGACTCTCCCCTCTGCCAGTTGTTCTGAGCCCGCCCTTGTATCTGAAGCTGCTCTTGGTGCTCAGACTAGAGAAATGACTTTAGGTTGACATCCAGATTTCTGATTGGATGAGACAGCTTGGTAGGGAAGTGTCACTATAAAGAACTCTGGTTTGTGTCCCTCGGTGGCCACCAAGTGCTCCGTGCCAGGATTATCACACAGCGGTGCGCTGTCTTTACTGTCCCGTTCCCCCACCAGACGTGAGCCCCACAGTTACATCTGGCTCCTTCTCTGGCATGCCGCTGTCCCCTGACGCCACTTTCTCAGCTCTGATGTCATGTTTTGTTGCTGTCTATTAAAAGACGCTTACTCCTTGGAAGGAAAGTTATGACCAACCTAGATAGCATATTCAAAAGCAGAGACATTACTTTGCCAACACAGGTCCATCTAGTCAAGGCTATGGTCTTTCCTGTGGTCATGTATGGATGTGAGTTGGACTGTGAAGAAGGCTGAGCGGTGAAGAATTGATGCTTTTGAACTGTGGTGTTGGAGAAGACTCTTGAGAGTCCCTTGGACTGCAAGGAGATCCAACCAGTCCATTCTGAAGGAGATCAGCCCTGGGATTTCTTTGGAAGGAATGATGCTAAAGCTGAAACTCCAGTACTTTGGCCACCTCATGAGAAGAGTTGACTCATTGGAGAAGATTCTGATGCTGGGAGGGATTGGGGGCAGGAGGAGAAGGGGACGACAGAGGATGAGATGGCTGGATGGCATCACTGGCTCGATGGACGTGAGTCTGAATGAACTCCGGGAGTTTGTATGGACAAGGAGGCTGGGCGTGCTGTGATTCATGGGGTCGCAAAGAGTCAGACATGACTGAGTGACTGAACTGAACTGATAAACACAACTTCAGATGTCCTCATCGAATACCGTCCACACAGATGGAGATATTGAAAACATAAGAGCAATTTTGTGAATGAGATGTGTCTTCCTGCTGTAATGAGGTGAAGGTAGAGCGGTCATGGTCAGCCTAAGCTTCCCGGTCTGTTTCTAAGACCCAGACACCAGACATTTTCTTTGTCCTCTTTTTATGACCTTAACTCACTAAAACCATGTTTTGACTAGGACTTGTTCCAACATTATCCGGATCCATTTCTTTCTTTAACGTTGAGTTCACAAGCTGTATTTCTACGGCATCGTTATTTAGCAGTCACATAAGACGTCCTTCTGTTCATTCATAACAGGCTCATTTATACATGGACCACATAAAATTTGCATTCTCACACTAGCGACTCATGTATTAACAGTAATAAATACACCCGGCCGCAGGCCAAGCACACTTCAGAGGCTTGTAACTTGAGAATGGTCAGAGGAGATGTTAAATGCAATGTGTTGTGTTTTTTTTTTAAATAGAAAAAAAAAAAACAAACTTCCATCAGAACTTGGAAGTGGAAAGGAAGAAAGAAAGAGAGGAGGGAGAGAAAGAAGAGAGGGAGGGAGAGAAAGAAGACAGGAAGGAAGAAAGGAGGGATAAACAGAGAAGCAAAGGGAGAAAGGAGAAAAAACAAGAAACTTTCTAGTGACGTATTAATAGATTCAGAAGGAATGCCTTTGCCCAGAAAGAAAGTTTATTCCTACCATGAAGTTCAGAGAGAGGGAAGGAAAAGTAGGCACTGCTGATCTTTACTTTTCTAAAAAAAAAAAAAAAAAAAAAAACCAAACCTAATTATAATTGCATCAATATGATTTCTCTCTGCATAACATATTAGACTTTATAACTAAGGCAGCCTTCAATGTTTTTATGACCACTCAGCCTGCTCCGTAAGATGCAAAGAGGTTCGCCCACAGGTCAGAAAATTATAGGAAACCTCAAGACTGTGGCAAAAGGTTAGACATATGCAATAAAAGGCAATCATTTTGTGAATATTGGTGAGAATTAATAGTGCTTTCTTTTGTGGCTCGCTGAGGAAATGTGTTCTTGATGCTGTTCAGAAGTATATCTTGGTGGTTTTAATAGAAACCATGTGTGTGTGTCAGGACTTGGAGCAAAATTCATCCCAACCAGGGCCTGAGGCTCGGCAGACCTCTCAGGCTTTCCCACGTCTTTTAAAAAATTTTCTGTCCAGTGAAGTCCTCTAAAGTAAATGAAAAGAATCAACAAAAAGTAAATGAGTTCAGGGAAGAATTTTAAGCAGCAAAGCTCTTTCGGTTAACTTTTAATGGGCCCTTCCTTTTTCTTGGACCCAGAGTCTTCTGTTTAATGCCTACAGCCCTCTCCCCCTCCCCTTCAAGGACGCGTGACAGTTACAATCTCACTTAGATGTGGAATCCAGAAGAGTTGAACTTACAGAAGCCGAGCGTAGGTCCGTCGTTGCCTGGGGATGAGGGGCAGGGAATGGGGACATGCTGGTCAAATGGTCCAAACTTCCTGTCACGAGTAAGTTCTGGGATCTAATGTAGAGTGTGGTGACTATAGTGAACACCAAACCGGACACTTGAGGTTTGCTGAGAGGGCAAATCTTAATGTTCTCTACACACACACACACAGAATGGCTATGTGAAGTGATGAAGTCCCTTAAAGGTGGTCGTCATTTCACACTGTATGTGGTTGTTTGTTGTTTAATTGCTAAGTTATGTCCAACGCTTTGCAATCCCATGAACTGTAGTGTGCCAGGCTTCACCATCCTTCCCTATCTCCTGGAGCTTACTCAAACTCATGTCCATTGAGTTGGTAACACCATCTCATCCTCTGTCATCCCCTTCTCCTCCTGCCTTCAATCTTTTCCCAGCATCAGGGTCTTTTCCAATGAGTTGGCTGTTTGCATCAGGTGGCCAAAGTATCGAAGCTTCAGTTTCAACATCAGTCCTTCCAGTGAACATTCAGGACTGATTTCCTTTAGGATAGACTGATTTGATCTCCTTGTAGTCCAAGGGACTCTCAAGAGTCTTCTCCAAAAACACAGCTCAAAAGCATCAATTCTGTGGCATTCAGCTTTCTTTATGATCCAACTCTCACATCCATACATGACTACTGGAAAAAAACAGAGCTTTGACTATATGGACCTTTGTTGGCAAAGTGATGTCTCTGCTTTTTCATATGCTGTCTAGGTTGTCATAGCTTTCCTTCCAAGGAGCAAGCATCTTTTCATTTTGTGACTCAGTCACTGTCCGCAGTGATTTTAGAGCCCTAAAAGATAAAGTATGTCACTGTTTCCACTTTCCCCTTGTATGTTACATGAAGTGATGGGATGGATGTCATGATCTTAGTTTTTTTGAATGTTGAGTTTTAAGCCAGCTTTTTTCCACTCTCCTCTTTCACCCTCATCAAAAGGCTCTTTAGTTCCACTATATATGTATATTAAATTATTTTATGCATGTTAAAGATCACAATGTGCAACCTAAATAAATGGAAGTTTATGTTTCAGTAAAGCTGGGAGGGGAGAAAGATAGACTAAGGACAAATGACAGTTGCAGTTTCAATGCCTGTGTGATTCTTACATGAATATCTTATTCCACAGTCGGGCAAAACTTGGGAAACTGGACTCGTGTCAAGCTTTGTGTCAGGCAGGAGCTATGTTACGTCTGCCCACTGCAGCATCTTCAGTGCTGGTTTTCCAGCACATGTATAGAGACCCTTCATTAGTATATATTAGAATGATGGTGGGCAGGTAGAGAGGAAGAAGGAAGAAAGCCTCTTTTTGTAGACTCTAGGGCTCCACATGATCCTTATGTGTGTGTTGTTGTGTGTGTGTGTGTGTGTGTGTGTGCACTCACATGTGTCCAGCTCTTTGCGGCCTCATGGACTGTAGCTCACCAAGGTTCACTGCCCATGGAATTCTCCAGGCAGGAACACTGGAGTGGGTTGCCATTTCCTGCTCCAGGGGAATCTTCCTGACCCAGGGATCAAATCCAAGTCTCCTGTGTCTCCTGCATTTGCAGGTGGATTCTCTACCACTGAGCCACCTGAGTTCTCCCTGATTAGGCCCTGTTGTAATAATGAGAACCTAGAATTGGTACACTCCATGTGCTAGGACCCGTGGTGTGTGGCCAGCACATTCCTGGGGTATAATGAATATTCTAAATATATGTGGGGCAGTGAACATACTGTGTCTCCTTAGTTCCTTATCAATAGTGTCTGGAAAACAGTAGATAGTCAACTTTTTGTAGACTGAATGAGTAGTAAGTTGAAGGCAGTGTCTTTCTGATGTTACTGAAATATTCTAAAACTTTGTAAACCTTCCCCCTAGTAATGGTGGGGTCTGCAGGAAACAATAGTCAACCACCTCGAGGCCACTCCTGAAATCCTTATACTAGTCCTTCACCCAACAGCGGTCCTCTTACTACTTTTCTAATGTATTTTTTTATTTTAATTTTTATTGGTGTCTAGGAAATGGCAACCCACTCCAGTGTTCTTGCCTGGAGAATCCCAGAGACGGGGGAGCCTGGTGGGCTGCTGTCTATGGGGTCACACAGAGTCGGACACGACTGACGTGACTTAGCAGCAGCAGCAGCAGTTGATTTACAGTGTTGTGTTAGTTTCTGTCGTACAGCAGATCAGTTATACGTATGCATGTATCTCCTCTTTTTAAGATTCTTTTCCCATACAGGTCGTTACAGAGTATTGAGTTCCCTGTGCTGTCCCTGGTCCTTATTGGTTATCTATATTATACCTAGTAGTGTGTATATATATGAATCACAATTTTCCAATTTATCCCCCTCGTTTCCCCAGAAGATTGTTTTCTATGTCTGTGAGTCTATTTCTGTTTTGTAAATGAGTTCATTTGTGTCATTTTTTAGGTACCATGTAATCCACCTGCAATGCAGGAGACCTGGGTTCCACTCCTGGGTTGGGAAGATCGGCTGGAGAAGGGAAAGGCTACCCACTCCAGTATTCTGGCCTGGAGAATCCCATGGACAGGAAACTCTGGTGGGCTACAGTCCATAGCGTTGCAAAGAGTCAGACACAGCTGAAGTGACTCAGCATGCAGGCACACATCCTTTCTATTGTTTAACAAGGTAGGGAAAAGCTACCCACTCCAGTATTCTCTCTAGCCTGCAGAATTCCATGGACTACAGTCCATGGAGTCACAAAGAGCTGGACATGACTGAGGACTTTCACTCACATAAGTGATATTGTATGATATTTGTATTTCTCTCTCTGACTTACTGCACTTAGTTTGATAATTTATTGGTCCATCCATATTGCTGCAAATGGCACTGTTATTCCTTTTCATGGCTGAGTAATATTCCATTGTGTTTATGTACCACATCTTCTTTATCTGTCCATATGTTGATGAACACTTTGGCTGCCCTACCTTTCTTTGTTCATCTACATTATTCTCAGCAAATGTCCCGTTTGCAGCTGACAGTTCATAGCTTGAAGGGGAGTTGTCAACTTTATAATCAACATCCTTCCAGCATTTTTGTTCTAGTTGGAGAACTTACTATACCCAATGACAAAGTTCAGAAGTTGGTAAAGTCTAGTCTGGTGGTACCAAGAGGTCTGAGAAGAGAGGCAGAAGCATGTCATGTGCGTTTCTAGAAAATGATTGGTCTAAAAGCTAGGATAAGCCCAGAGTGAGCCTCCTTACCAAAGCAGGTTTCCCTGATGGTGGCTGAGAAAAGGACATTTTTAAACCACCTCCAAGCTGGGAAAAGAGAGTGAAATGTACATTTATAGATATTTCAGGAAACCCTCTTTTATTCTCTCATCTAGTTAACAGAGTTCAGGGAGATTAGTATAGATCAGAAGGCGTTTCCAAAGGAGAAAGTGCGGTAACTGTGTCATCTAAGCAGTTTAAGTTAATACATGAGCCTGCTGGCTTCCTTCCAGATCCTCAAAGCCAGAGCTGCCTCCCTCAGGGAAGTGTGCTGTTTCTGTGTGTTCATTGTTTGGGGCCTCTGTTTGTGCTCAGCTGTCAAAACGACTCCAATGAAGCTACTTCTACCACACTGTATGATTTGGTTTATCTACCAGAAGAATAAGACTTGACTGAACAGTTTTTTTTTTTTAATTTATTTTTTCTAAAACCTGCAAAACTGTTTCTAAAAAATGGAAACGGTGAATCTCTGGAATATAAAATTCATTGCCATAGACTTGCATCCATAATTACTAAAGTAAACTATAAGCACATTACCAGGTTCAGCTATATTCCTGGACCTTCAGAAGATTTCTAGGTTCGGTATTTGTATTATTAGTCCTAAAATAACATTTGATGAAGACTTTTTCTTAAAATGACCTCCAAATATGAACTATAGAGGACAGTTCTAAATATGGTTGAATTATGAACATGCCCTAGTATTTTATGATACATTGGAAAATGGCTTGATCAACATTAATATTGATTAGACCCAGCAGTTCAATAGCTTGGATAAATATGTGTTTCTTTTTGTTAGAAATCTATCATATCCTAGGCATAGGCCAACATGTTAGGTCTGTAAATCATGTAGGCTGCCCAGCCGTTTGGACCTCAGACCAGAAAGAGGCTGTCATAAATCCACCGATCCTGGGGGTGGGTGGGAAGTTAGGGGAAGAGGACCGGACACAGCATGGAGAGAAGACCGACATTTGCTGGTTTCCAGGCATCTCCTAGGAAATATCCAGGGACAGACTGATGTTCTCACGGGCTTGTCTGAGTTTTTTTCACATCCCTTATGAAAGAGGAGGAAAGAATCAATATAGGCAGTCTGCTGATCTATTCCTTAAGTGAATAGAGACTAACTACGCACCAATCATAAGCCAATTCTAGAACATATTGAAGACTTTGGTATTCAGGAAGGCAGTATTTTCCAACCCTCCTCTGGAGGGTACACTAACCCTCCACTGGAAAGTGGGAAAATATCACAATTTGTATTATCATTTAGGTTGTATCAAAATATTAAGCTTCACTAGTAGTTAGCACATGGGTCAACAAGAGCAGATGCATATAATTTATTAGTGAAATTGAAGTCACTCTGTCGTGTCCGACTCTTTGCAACCCCATGGACTGTGGCCTCCCAGGCTCCTCCATCCATGGGATTTTCCAGGTAGGCATAGTGGAGTGGGTTGCCATTTCATTCTCTAGGAGATCTCCCAACCCAGGGATTGAACCTGGGTCTCCCGTGTTGTAGGTAGACGCTTTACCATCTGAGCCACCAGGGAAATCCATATAATTTATTCGTAAATACGTATGTATCAGGAATGCATGCTAAATTCTTTTTTAACTGATGAGATGTGCTCCCAGCCATTGCTGTTCTGTGTCAGGAACACATATTTCCTCAAACCCAGCAGGAAGAATCTGTCTTATTAACTTATCCCATGCCCAGAGTCTGAATAGTTTCCCCCCGCCCCAGGATTATTTGTGGTACATCATCAGAGCTCCCTGATCCCCAGAACCCCAATGCCATGTGTGGCAAATGATAGCATTATTCTATATTCTCCTCCATTTTCAAAGACTTCTGGAGGAATTTCAGCCTTGAGTTTTACCGATTACTTACTGAAAAGAGCCCTGGAGTTATTGCTACCCATTGAGTAATTAGGTAGTTCCAAGGAAAATAATAAAACTATTTTGTGCCTGGGAGATTTGAATGGCACAGGGTGACTCATATTAGTCAGCTGAGCAATTATGTAATTACAGAAGAAGGGGAAGAAAACCCTTCAGATTGTTTTTCCTAAGAGGCACTTTTGGAAGCGTTCCAGCCCATCAGGTACTTATGTAATTAGGTCGGGGGCACAATCCATAAGGAAAGGCTTGACGAGGGGAGGGTTCATTAAAAAAATGTTTATGTAAAAGAGCCTTGTGGAAGAAGAAAAGGGAGTGTTTAAAAGATTCACACAGGCTCCACACCTACAAGACAGGACGCCATAAACATTAAGGGAAATGGTGTTTCATAGTAAGTGGAGGCCATGTGTGCGTGGATAGAACAGGATGAAGGGTCGTGTCTGGGAGCAGTCCCAAGCATTTACTGAGCTTGTGCCAGGGGCTCTCTTCCAGCGGGCCTTGTGTTTTCCCTATTCCTACAGATAAATAAACTGAGAGGCTCAAAGAACTGAGGTCCTTTGGGCTCCAGCCCCTGCCCTTCCCACTGCAGCATGCTGCTACCTACCAGTATTTCTGAACTGAATCATACAGGTTGTCCTGATTGCATAGATTAGCAGTATTATTGTTCATTTCATCTCTTCACTTTGTGTGAATCTTGTCCACACAGTGAAAACCACTGGATTAAAAAGTGCTGATTTGGTAATCTTGGCATCTAAATTACCAGTCTCTGTTTCCTGCATGGTTCATCTGAATAAATCTGCCTTGCAGAGTACTTTGTACAAAGCAGCACCATGACCCCCTATATAGGATATACCATTTAAATGCGTCCAAGTTTCCCCTATTAGAGCATTTAGTAAAAAGAGAATGCTGGTATTTTGGAGCAATGCAGTTTGATACCCAAGAACTTATTTCACTGTCCAAGGTTTGCTTGTGCATATTCACTAAGGTTTTAAAAAATGCTTATAATAATATCTACAATTTTTAGACTTTTTTTCCTGAGACTTTCTGCGTGTGTTGATTAATCTTTTTGGTGGTAGAAACTAGTGGATACTCTGGTGATAAACACTAACTCTTAGATTTCTTTACTCTTTATCTGATTGTTTTGCTTTATCCAGTGATGCTCTTATAGTTTCAGGGGATGAAAAAGATTTATCAGCAGAGAAAGAAATTACATTCACTTCTCTCTTTAGTTTAGCAGTGATATAAGTGTCTGTGGTACAGAAATAAAACCAGCTGATTTGAAGAAGTCCTCTGGGTCATGCCTTGGTGAAGTAGCTCAAAATAAGCAGCGAGACTCTTTAGAGGTGCCTGTAGAAGGACTGACGTCCCAGGAACTGGAAGGAAGGAACCAGGCTTGGAAGGGCAGGGCGACGCTCATCAGAGACACATTTCTCTGCCAGTTCCAGACATATTTTGTCTGCTCCCACTACAGACTTGAGCATTCATGTTATTTGACCAAGAATTGTCAGTTCCATTCAGTTGCTCAGTCATGTCCGTCTCTTTGTGACCCCGTGGACTACAGCATGCCAGGCTTCCTGTCTCCTGGAAGTTGCTCAAACTCATGTCCATTGAGTTGGTGAATTGTTAGAGATCCACCAAATATTGATTTAGAGTTTCAAAAATTTCAGCATTGACTTTGGAATATGTACAATCCAGACCAGCAGTTTTTTACTTGCTAATTTCCATCATTCTGGCCACTCATTTTCTGATTGAGATGCTTATCGTGGAAAAGTTGGCAGACTTTCTGGGATAGGCTGTGAGGTTCCTAAAAGCAAGAGGGCATATCTGAACATTTAGTTCTGTGACATCTATCTGTGCTTTTCTGTAGTGCTGAGAGTTAAGGAGGTGATTTTAGCTCAGCATCTTCACAAGGATTGGACATGGAGACATAAGCAGATGGTGGGCTCTGGGTGATTTCCTGTAGAATTAATGAGCATTTCAGGTATTTGATCGGAGCTGCCTAGTTTCCTGAATCTATTCATTTTATAAATATTTTTGCCACTGTGAATAAATAAGATATAGTTCTCTCTCTCAAAGAGCTCAAAGTCTGGTAAAGGGAAGACATGAATTGAGGTAACTGATTGTGAGTGCCATGTGAATAATAGAATCAGGCAAACAGGAAGGAGACCCCACTAACTGTTTGGGGAAGGAAAGCTTCATGGAGGAGAAAATATTCACTCTGAATTTTCAAAGATAACTAGGAGCTTTCTAAGCAGGTGAGGACGGGAATCTCAGGTAGAAAAGGACATTGTGCTGCTGTGCTCAGCCGCTCAGTCGTGTCCAACTCCTTGCGACTCCATGAACTGCAACCCGCCAGGCTCCTCTGTCCATGGGATTTTCCAGGCAAGAATAGTGGAGTGGGTTGCCAGTTCCTCCTCCAGGGGATCTTCCTGACCCAAGGATTGAACCCTCATCTCCTGCCTTCATTGGCAGACAGATTCTTTACCACTGTGCCATCTGCGAAGCCCAAAGGAGGGGAAGGAGGGAATTTCAGAAAGGTGGGAAAGCGTATTTTAGGCTGTAAGAGTGTCAAGTTCCTAGACTCGTGGAGGTTCATGTGACAACACACAGATGGAATGATGGGCTGGCTGTGCAAGAACCAAACCTGCCCCCATTCTGCCCCCTCTCCCTCCAAACTATGGCTGGGGAAAGCGTCCAGTGGGTAGCATGCTCACCACTGCAGGGTTAGACTTCTTTGGGCACCTGAGACACATTTCATTACCTTGACTACAAAAGTCATCTAAAATGGTCAGTATTTTACAGAAGGATCAATCCCAAATATAAGACCGTAGAGCTAATTTTTTTTTTTTTAATTTTTTTGAAGTATAGTTGATTTACAATGTTGTGTTAGTTTCTGGTGTGCAGCAAAGTGATTCAGTTATATATAATACATTCTTTTTCATATTCTTTTCCATTATGGTTTATCAGATGATGTTGAATAGAGTTCCCTGTGCTGTACAGCAGGACTTTGTTGTTTATCTACTCTCCATCTAGTCAAGGCTATGGTTTTTCCAGTGGTCGTGTATGGATGTGAGAATTTGACTATAAAGAAAGCTGAGCACCAAAGAATTGATGCTTTTGAACTGTGGTGTTGGAGAAGACTCTTGAGAGTCCCTTGGACTGCAAGGAGATCCAACCAGTCCATCCTAAAGGAGATCAGTCCTGGGTGTTCATTGGAAGGACTGATACTGAAGCTGAAACTCCAATACTTTGGCCACCTGATGTGAAGAGCTGACACATTTGAAAAGACCCTGATGCTAGGAAAGATTGAGGGCAGGAGGAGAAGGGGACGATGGAGGATGAGATGGTTGGATGGCATCACCGACTCAATGGACATGAGTTTGAGTAAACTCGGGGAGTTGGTGATGGACAGGGAGGCCTGGTGTGCTGTGGTTCATGGGGTCGCAAAGAGTCGGACACGACTGAGCAACTGAACTGAATATAATAGTTTAATCTACTTACCCCAAACCCCCAATCCATTCTTCTGTCATCCCCCACCCCCTTGGCAACAACGAGTCTCTATGTTCTTTATGTCTGGGAGTCTGTTTCTGTTCCATAGATAAGTCCATTTGTATTTTAGATTCCACGTGATAAGTGATATCACAAGGTATTTGTCTTTCTTTTTCTGACTTACTCTGCTTATTGTGATAATCTCTAGGTCTATCCATGCTGCTACAAAGGGCATTATTTCATTCTTTTTTATAGCTGGGTAATATTTTATTGCATATATGTACTGCATCTTTATTCATCTGTTAATTGATATTTAAGTTGCTTCCATGTCTTGGCTATTGTAAAAAGTGCTTCTATGAATATAGGGGTGGGTGTATCTTTTTAAATTATAATTTTGTCTAGGTATATGCTCAAGATTTATTGACTATGCCAAAGCCTTTCACTGTGTGGATCAAAAGAAACTGTGGAAAATTCTGAAAGAGATGGGAATACCAGACCACCTCACCTGCCTCTTGAGAAACCTATATGCAGGTCAGGAAGCAACAGTTAGAACTGGACATGGAACAACAGACCGGTTCCAAATAGGAAAAGGAGTACGTCAAGGCTGTATATTGTCACCCTGCTTATTTAACTTCTATGCAGAGTACATCATGAGAAACGCTGGGCTGGAAGAAGCACAAGCTGGAATCAATATTGCCGGGAGAAATATCAATAACCTCAGCTATGCAGATGATACCACCGTTATGGCAGAAAGTGAAGAGGAACTAAAAAGCCTCTAGATGAAAGTGAAAGAGGAGAGTGAAAAAGTTGGCTTAAAGCTCAACATTCAGGAAATGAAAATCATGGCATCTGGTCCTATCACTTCCTAGGAAATAGATGGGGAAATAGTGGAAACAGTGTCAGACTTTATTTTGGGGGCTCCAAAATCACAGCAGATGGTGATTGCAGTCATGAAATTAAAAGATGCTTACTCCTTGGAAGGAAAGTTATGACCAACCTAGATAGCATATAGAGACATTACTTTGCCAACAAAGGTTCGTCTAGTCAAGGCTATGGTTTTTCCTGTGGTCATGTATGGATGTGAGAGTTGGACTGTGAAGAAGGCTGAGCGCAGAAGAATTGATGCTTTTGAACTGTGGTGTTGGAGAAGACTCTTGAGAGTCCCTTGGACTGCAAGGAGATCCAACAAGTCCATCCTAAAGGAGATCAGTCCTGGGTGTTCATTGGAAGGACTAATGTTAAAGCTGAAACTCCAGTACTTTGGCCACCTGATGCGAAGAGTTGATTCATTGGAAAAGACTCTGATGCTGGGAGGGATTGGGGGCAGGAAGAGAAGGGGACGACAGAGGATGAGATGGCTGGATGGCATCACTAACTAGATGGACATGAGTTTGGGTAAACTCCGGGAGTTGGTGATGGACAGGGAGGCCTGGCGTGCTGCAATTCATGGGGTCACAAAGAGTCGGACACGACTGAGGACTGAACTGACTGATGCTCAAGAGATGGATTGTTGGATCATATGGAACTCTGCTTTTACTCTTTTTGAGTAACCTAAATACTGTTCTCCATAGTGGCTGCACCAATTTACATTCCCACCAAGAGTGTAAAAGGGTTCCCTTTTCTCCATAGCCTCTCCAGCATTTGTTATTTGTCCTTTGAGCTGATGCTTTTCAAATGAAGCTTTACTTCTCAAAAGACTTATGTTTTCAGAAATATTAAAAAGATGCCCTGTGACACTTGGGTGAAGAGGTTTCTTTTTAGAGGGAAAGTATTACACGCATTACATGCATTCAGTTTAAGAAGCCAAGTAGTTCTGTGTCCTTCCAACAAAACAGCAGTGCCCTGCTCCACCATTTTCCAGCAGTGATTCCTGCTGCCTGCGGCAACTGTTTTCAACTTTTCAGCACTTGTCTTTGACTCTCTTCTAACATTTCTAATCTACTTGCTGTTCATACTGTCTGTGATTATTACATTGTAGAAACGATTTACTGTCATCCAGTTACAGAAGATCAAAATTTAATTCTTTCATATTACATTCACTAGGTCTTCCCCGGTGGCTCAGACAGTAAAGAATCCGCCTCCTATGCAGGAGACCTGGGTTCGATTCCTGGGTTGGGAAGATCCCCTGGAGAAGGAAATGGCAACCTACTCCAGTATTCTGGCCTGGAGAATTCCATGGACAGAGGAGCCTGGTGGGCTACAGTCCATGGGGTCGCAAAGAGTCAGATACAACTGAGCAGCTAACACTGGATACACTGGATATTACACTCATGTGCTTGGATCCCACCCACATTTTCCAATATAATTCTAACAATTTTAATTCAATGAATATTCAGTATTGCACATATAATTGTACGAACATTGCTCTTATACCAAAATGCCATATTTTATGTTGATGTTTCCTTCTGTCATATAAACTGACATGGTTCTTGTGACCATCCACTCCTCTTTGACTCAAGCTACAGTTTAATGTTTTAATTCTCTCTGCTCTGTGAAATTTCCCGTATGCTTTCCAGCTACTAAAATTTCGTTGATATCTTTCATCTGCTGTCGTCTCCTCCCTCTCTCTCTTTAACTTTGTGGATTTATGCCTTTAGGGAGGAAGTGGAGATAAATGTGTATCTTGATATGCTGTGTTTAAAAAAGGTAGAATAGGGCTTTCTAGGTGGGGCCGCAGAAAAGGCAGAAGTAGAATTTTAAGTGAAAATGTTTAATCATTGCAAAGGAAAAGCAGGTGTTGAGATAGAGCAGAGTTTAAACTACTTGTCACAGATATTAAGAAATAAGATAAAGTACATGTACAGAGGAGGAATAGAAAAGTATAATTGTCCTTGTGAACATTCTATTTGTAAGTGTAGGAGAGAGGGAGTTTTTGCAGCAATAAGACAGGTCTTAGCCTGAGGGTGATAAAGAAAGAAAAAAGGGAGCTTACAAATACTTTTGAAGAACTGTCTAAAGATGCTTTGTACCTAGAAAACAAAGTAGTTCCCAGCCTTTTTAAATCTTAAGTGCATAAAAAAGTGAGAAGCATGAGAGGAGAAGCTGCTGCTGCTGCTGCTGCTAAGTCGCTTCAGTCGTGTCTAACGCTGTGACACCAGAGACTGCAGCCAACCAGGCTCCCCCATCCCTGGGATTCTCCAGGCAAGAATACTGGAGCAGGTTGCCATTGCCTTCTCCAGTGCATGAAAGTGAAAAGTGAAAGTGAAGTCGCTCAGTTATGTCTGACTCCCAGCGACCCCATCGACCATAGCCTACCAGGCTCCTCTGTCCATGGGATTTACCAGGCAAGAGTACTGGAGTGGGGTGCCATTGCCTTCTCCAGAGAGGAGAAGAGTATTTGCAAAATATCAGGTCATAAATGTTTGAATTAGTACAGGAAGAAAATTTCCTGCTAATAGAGCTTTGTTTTGTCACTTATCTATTTAAAAATGAGACCACATACTAATTCAATTTATATTTTTGAGGACACTACTGTTAATTCACTAGGAACTTTGCATCGTCAGACAACAGATACTTCAAAGAAATTATAGTTAAGAAAAGACAGTGAGACAAAAGTACAAATAAGGTGAACTAACTTATGAAAGAGAACATGAGTGAGCTAAGAATTCATGCAGATGAGAAACTACTCTTATGCTTGAAGGAAGTAACATCTTAAAAAGATCCTGAAACATAGGATTTTTTAGGCAAAAAAAAAATGGTGAGAAGTGTGTTCTCTTAAGAGGCAGAAAGCACAGTGACATAAGGGCATGGAGAAGACTTGATACCCTTGCAGGACACCAAATAGTGAATGAACTTAGGCAAGAACTTTCAGGTCAGTGTTATGAGAAATGGTTAAGAGAGCTGAGATACATTGATGCCAAGTTACAGAGGGCTTTTATTAGAGTTTTTGAAGCATTATCCACATTCTTCCACCTATGAGTTTCAAGCATTTTGAAAAAAAGAAGCAGGAATCGGACACAGCATTACAAGCAGAGTTGCCAGTAAAGCTGGCACTGGGGATATAGTTTGGAATAGGAAGCTAGTCAGGTTTCTAAATTTTGCATGTATTTGCCTACAGAGCATGCAGACAACCACAAGCCTCTAGATGATGGGGTGGAAGACAGGGCACCAGGGGCCTCTCAGAAAAGAAATTAACCAAAGCTCACCTGCATCCCAGGTGGACAACGATCTGTACCTTAGTCTTACCAGACTTGGCAGAAGTGAATGTTCTCTTTAACGTTACACTCTCTTGAAAAAGAAGGACCAGACTGGAAGGAGCATCCCTTCTATGGAAATCTGATGTGGAGGATGAGTGTTACATGTATCCACCGACCAGCAACAGCCTTGACTGCAGGTGGTAGAAGCTGTGTGGGCTTTGGTAGAGCATGGAGAGCTGCTGCAAAACCTTGTAGTGAGATGCTACAGTAGAGCTGCTCTTTAGGAAGAAAACCAGGCAACTATAGACAAAACAGTTCAGGACAGAGTGGACATAAAGGTAGGGCATGAAGATGGGCCGAAACTCCAATACTTTGGCTACCTAATGCGAAGAACTGACTCTTTGGGAAAGACCCTGATGCTGGGAAAGACTGGAGGCAGGAGGAGAAGGGAGCGACAGAGGATGATATGGTTGGATGGCCTCATCGACTCAATGGGCATGAGTTTGTGATGGACAAACTCATCACCAACTCAGGGAGTTGGTGATGGACAGGGAAGCCTGGCGTGCTGTAGTCCATGGGGTCACAAAGAATTGGACACGACTGAGCTACCGAACTGAACTGATGAAGATGGGATGCTGTGATTGCAGGAATAAGAGGAAGGAAAAAAATTTAAAGCTGGCTTATGAACACTGAATGTGGACAGATGGAACAAACGTGAAGAAAGGGATGCAAAACACGCTCTAGGATGACTGGGTCAGTGATTCAAATCCAGATAACCAGATTAACAATCCCACTCACACAACTGGCAAAGTGATTAGATGGAGAAACTGGACAGCAGTGAGTTGTTTGTGGACATAATGAGTCTGAGTTATCAAACCACTGGAGATGTCCACGAGAACACTGGAAATCTGGATATAAAGGAAGAAACGAACATCAGGTCCAGAAGAGAGGGCCTGCAATGAAATTTAGGGAGTCACTAAATCCTCTGTTTAACACAACTGACCCGTCCCCTCAAGTTTAAAACTTTACAGCAAAAGAAGTGATATTCAAGAGGATAGGGAGGTGTGTGTGTGTGTGTGTGTGTGTGTGTGTGTGTGTGTGTGTGTTTAGTCACTCAATCATGTCTGACTCTGCAACCCCACTGACTGAGGCCCACCAGGCTCCTCTGTCCATGGGATACTCCAGGCAAGAATACAGGAGTAGGTTGCCTTCCCTCCTCCAGGTGATCTTCCTACCCCAGGTCTCCCACATTGCAGGCGCATTCTTCACCACCTGAGCCACCGGGGAAGCCCAAGAATACTGGAGTGGGTAGCCTAACCCTTCTTCAGAGGAACTTCCAGAACCAGGAATCAAACCAGGGCCTCTTGCATTGCAGGTGGATTCTTTACCAGCTGAGCTACCAGGGAAGCATACATACACACTCAGTTGAGTTCAGTCGCTCAGTCATGTCTTACTATTGGTAACCCCACTGCAGGACTGCAGCATGCCAGGCCTCCCTGTCCATCACCAACTCCTGGAGCTTGCTCAAACTCATCTCCATTGAGTTGGTGATACCATCCAACCATCTCATCCTCTGTCATCCCCTTCTCCTGCCTTCAATCTGTCCCAGCATCAGGGTCTTCTGCAAGAAGTCATTTCTTCACATCAGGTGGCCAAAGTATTGGAGCTTCAGCATCAGTCCTTCCAATGAATATTCAGGACTGATTTCCTTTAGGATGGACTGGTTGAATCTCCTTGCAGTCCAAGGGACTCTCAAGAGTCTTCAACATCACAGTTCAAAAAGCATCCGTTCTTCAGTGCTCAGTTTTCTTTATAGTCCAATTCTCACATCCATACATGACTATTGGAAAAACCATAGCCTTGACTAGACAGACCTTTGTCAGGAAAGTAATGTCTCTGCTTTTTAATATGCTGTCCAGGTTGCTCATAGCTTCTTCCAAGGAGTGTCTTTTTATTTCATGGCTGTAGTTACCATCTGCAGTGATTTTGGAGCCATAAAAACCAAAGTCTGTCACTGTTTCCTTTGTTTCCCCATCTATTTACCCTGAAGTGATGGGACCGGATGCCAACGTATAATTGTTGCTGATTCACATTGTCGTATGGCAGAAACTAACAGGACATTGTAAAGCAATTATAGTCCAATTAAAAATAAAATGAATAAAATGCAATAGTGATATGTTAGTTTAGTTTATACTGGGATGATGGTCCCTCTCATCGTGAGCTATCCCTTTTAGTAGCTCTAACACCATTACCATGCTTTTATAAGGGAGATTGTCAGTTAATCGAGGTAAGCCACTTAAATTTCCTGGTGCCTGTCTTCTCATGGATAAAGGGAGTTAGTGATCCCACCCATGGCAAAGGGTTGTGGGAACTCGATGAGTCAACTTTTGTGAAGCACTTAGAACACTATCTAAGTGTAAAAGTGGTGTTGCTTTTCCTGTGTTTTTGTTCTGCTCTGGT
Organism: Tragelaphus eurycerus; assembly: GCA_935064755.1. Taxonomy (NCBI): domain Eukaryota; kingdom Metazoa; phylum Chordata; class Mammalia; order Artiodactyla; family Bovidae; genus Tragelaphus; species Tragelaphus eurycerus. Next base: position 18,201,338 of record CAKXYN010000034.1, on the reverse strand, counting down.
CCGTGACGCACCCTGCCTGGAATCACCTTTTGAGATACACATTTTGAAAACGAGAGCTGATAGAGTCACAGGACACATTGACCCCATTAATCCCACAGAAACACTTGAGCTCCTTGCCTCGAAAGGGCCCTCAGTCTAATGGCGAGACCAGGCAGGAGTCCACTAGGATGTGGGACCAGCACAGCCTGAGCAAGGCTGGGCTCTGTGGGTAAAACAAAGACTCTGGTGAGTGAGTGGAGCCTGTGCTAGAGAAGCAAAAGCAGCTTCATGGGGGTAAAATACAGACAAGCACCCCTTAACCCACTGCTCATTCTTTAGTTCATCCACTAGTTTATTTATTCTTTTTTTAGCACAAGTTAAAGCTTTGTTTTTTCCAATTTTAATTTTGTTAATTGAAGTGTGATTGATTTATTGTGTTCATTTCTCCTGTGGTACAAAGTGATTCGGTTATATACACTGCTGCTGCTAAGTCACTTCAGTCGTGTCCAACTCTGTGTGACCCCATGGACGGCAGCCCACCAGGCTCCCCCGTCCCTGGGATTCTCCAGGCAAGAACACTGGAGTGGGTTGCCATTTCCTTCTCCAATGTATGAAAGTGAAAAGTGAAAGTGAAGTCACTTAGTCGTGTCCGACTCTTAGCGACCCCATGGACTGGAGCCTACCACGATCCTCCGTCCATGGGATTTTCCAGGCAAAAGTACTGGGGTGGGGTGCCATTGCCTTCCCCAGGTTATATACACATTCCTTTCTAAATTTGTATTTTATATACGGAGTATGGTTGATTAGCAAAGTTGTGTTAGCTTCAGGTGTACAGCAAAGTGTTTCAGTTATACATATACATGCGTCTATTGTTTTTCATTACTTTGCCAACAAAGGTTCACCTAGTCAAGGCTATGGTCTTTCCTGTGGTCATGTATGGATGTGAGAGCTGGACTGTGAAGAAGGCTGAGCACCGAAGAATTGATGCTTTTGAACTGTGGTGTTGGAGAAGACTCTTGAGAGTCCCTTGGATTGCAAGGAGATCCAACCAGTCCATTCTGAAGGAGATCAGCCCTGGGATTTCTTTGGAAGGAATGATGCTAAAGCTGAAACTCCAGTATTTTGGCCACCTCATGCGAAGAGTTGACTCATTGGAGAAGACTCTGATGCTGGGAGGGATTAGGGGCAGGAGGAGAAGGGGACGACAGAGGATGAGATGGCTGGATGGCATCACTGACTCGATGGATGTGAGTCTGAGTGACCTCCGGGAGTTGGTGATGGACAGGGAGGCCTGGCGTGCTGCGATTCATGGGGTCGCAGAGAGTCGGACATGACTGAGCGACTGATCTGATCTGATCTGATTGTTTTTCAAATTCTTTTCCCATTTAGGTTAGTTTAGAGTATTGAGAGTTCATGTGCTCTACAGCAGGTCCTTGTTGATTATCTACTTTATATACAGTAGTGTGTACGTGTCAATCCCAAACTCCCAGTCTGACCCCCGACTCCACCATTCCCCTCTGGTAACCATAAATTTGGTCTCTGTGGGTCTGTTTCTCTTTTGTAAATAAGTCCAGTTATATCATTTTTTTTAAAGATACCACATGTAAGTGGTATCATATGATATTTGTCTTCCTCTGAATTCAGACTATTTTTGACAAGGAGCATAGCTAAGCATTACATGGTTGATGTAGGTAAATGGCCTGTGCTTTATAACCCCGGGAAGCAGTTGTCTAGTGGAGGAGAGAGGCCTGTGAAAACCTCTGAGCCTGCGGGAAGGGTTGCAGGAGATGGGGAGGCTCAGAGGAGCCCAGGGGCGTCACGGGCTTTCCACCCTGGGCAGAGCGGCAGGAGGCAAGGGACTTTAACCTGCCCTGCCGGCTCACTTCCCTGCGTATTTGGGTCTGTGGGTACAGAGCACCTCAGATAGAGGTGCCAGGTGAGCAGAGGAGAGGGGCTTGAGATCCCACTGTCTCCTACCACTTGCCCTTGGTGGGAGACAGTAGGCAGGGGTGACCACGAGATGAGAAAGCAAAAATTAGGGGGTGTGTGGATGCTGGAGGACCTTGGACAGAAAATTGTATCTCCTTAGCTCTTTTGCCAAAAGCCAGCTCTGCTAGGAATCTAAAAAGAAAACTAAGATTATTTATGTGCTATGACCAGCAATACATCGGAGGCCAAGAGTGAGAGTTATTGAGCTGGTTCAAAGCAATCTCGATTATTGAAAATGAATGAAATTGAATTCCACTTCCTACAGAGTCATTTATTGAGAGACAAAAGCAATTAATATTGAAAATAAAATAATTGTGAACTTCTGAACTAAATTACCATGCAGATATAATGTACTGTCTCATCAGTCTTTACTTCATGTATTAGAAAATCATAGCACGGATCTCTGAACCTGCTCCTCTGCATTGTTGTGCTTATTCATTCTGCTTTTGCCGAATAGCAGTTCTTGAGAGTAACAGATTAAAAGTCAAAGTTTCAGAAATAGGATTCCAAATTTAAAATTCACAGCCATATTGAGACTTGAGATCTCAGCTTGTAAATTAATGCTGTCCTTTGGTAAATTTTTAAAAAAAAGAACTGGTAAGGTGTCCCCATAGTTCCTTGACAGCAGCAGGAATTTTTGCACATTATTGCAAACTTGACACCATCATGGACTACCTGTCACCAAGTACTAGGTGTGCATTTGATGAATGATTCTGCTGTCAGCCTCAAGCATCTCTGTGGTAACTGATTTATGTACTGAGGGCCCTTCAGAATGGAAAGTGCATTGTATATACAGAGATAGTACATAGATTATAACTCATGCAAGTTCCAACTTGAGTGCCTTTGTTTTATGGAAATGCTGCAGAACCTCTCAGTTCAGTTGCTCAGTCGTGCCCGACTCTTTGAGACCTCATGGACTGCAGCATGCCAGGCTTCCCTGTCCATCACCAACTCAGGTGATGGACAACACCCAACACCAACAGGGTCTCTAGAAGAGTCATTTCCCATTTGGGAAGTGAGTTCTTAAGTCGATTTCCTGGAAGCAGAGCTTACGGTGATCATTGGGGGAAAGTTAGAGGAAGAGATGGGGAGAGGTGGGACTGGAAAGAGGAGACTGACAGAGGGGTGGGATCAAGACAGATGCACAGGAGAGTCACCTGGGCCCTAGCCTGCTGGGGAGTTGTGGGACTAACACAGGAATCAACTCAGCGTCATTGCAGCATGCTCATCGCTCCTGTATCTGATGATCCACCCACTGAGAGTCACAGGTGCCAACTGTTTGGAATAAACACACCTGGGGAGCTGGTGTGTGCAAAGCTAGGAAAGGGACCTTGTGAGCATTGTGGGCAGTGCAATGTCCAGTATTCCCAGTGCTGTGGGAAGAAGGTTTAATAGCATCAGTCCAAGATGACAGTAAATAATTCACCATCACTATCCTGGGAAACAGGCCCAGCTGGTGGCAGTTTTCTTGATTCAGAGCCCAGTGTACAGAAAGAGGTTTCAAAGGGGCCAAGAGATTAATTTCCTGCTGGCAACAGGCTGGTGGCAGAAGACTGACACAAACTAGGCACATTCCTGAGTAAGGAACAAAAACCTTGGGAGATGGGGAAGACAATGTTAGAGGGACAAGGCTTCCACATAGCCGATGTAGGCAGTGGGGCAGGGGGTGGGGGGAGGGAGGTTGTCTCTCAAAAGCCAAAGAGACAGACCCATCTAAAAGCCCTGAAATTCAGCCTTAAAGAGAAGTGGCTCAAAAATATACCTGTGTACATAACATTGAGTGGAGTTCCCTTTGCTATATAGCAGGCACTTGCAGGTTATCCATTTTAAATATAGTGATGTGTACCCTGGATGGAAGGGGTGTTTGGCGGAGAATGGATACCTGTATATGTATGGCTCAATCCCTTTGATGTCCACCTGAAGCTAACAGTGTTGTTAACTGGCTGTACCCCAGTGGGGCTTCCCTCATGGCTCAGTCGGTAGAGATTCTGCTTGCAGTGCAGGAGACCTGGGTTCGATTCCTGGGTCAGGAAGATCCCCTGGAGATGGAAATGGCAACCCACTCTAGTATTCTTGCCTGGAGAATCCCGTGGACAGAGGAGCCTGGCGGGCTACAGTCCATGGGATCACAAGAGTCAGACACGACTTAGCAACTAAACCAACCAATACAAAATAAAAAGTTGTGTGTGTATATATACACACACATATCTGTGGAAACAGTCTGACCCATAGCTCATCAGTTTGTAGTACTGAATGTCTAAAACAAAGGACCTTAATATGTGCACAAATATGGTTAGAACATTGATAGAAAACTTTTCAAAACATATTACTAGAAAGCAGGTATAAAGGGAGAATGATATTGAACCCACAAAACTTTTACCCCCTCTCTAAAAGTTGGGGCTCTGGGAATTTGCTATTTGACTCAGGGAACTCAAACTGGTCTTTCTAACAGCCTAGAGGGGTGGGATGGGGAGGAAGGTGGCAGGGAGGTTCATGAGGGGACAGATGTGTACCTATGGCTGATTCATGTTGATGGATGGTAGAAACCAACACAGTTCTTTAAAGCAATTATCCTTCAATTAAAATAATAAACAACTTTAAAAGAGTTGAGACTCTGTCTCAGAACAACAGATGCTCTTAGTAGCAAGTTGTTTGTTTGTTTTTTTCCTAATTTTTATTGGTGCACAGTTGACTTACAATGTTATATTAGTTTTGGATGTACAGCAAAGTGAATTAGTTATACATATACATATATCCCCTCTTTTTAGCATTCTTTTCCCATACAAGCCATTACAGAGTATTGAGGAGAGTTCTCTGTGCTATACAGTAGGTCCTTATTAGTTACCGATTTTATATATATATATATATAGTAGGGTGTATCAGATCGGATCAGTCGCTCAGTCGTGTCCGACTCTTTGCAACCCCATGAATCGCAGTAGGGTGTATATGTTAATCCAAATCTCCAAGTTTATCCCTCTCCTCTTTTCCCCCAGTACCAATAATATTGCTTTCTACATATGTGATTCTATTTCTGTTTTGTAAATAAGTTCATTTGTACAGATTTTTTTTTCACTTCCACATATAACTGATACCATACAATGTCTGTCCTTCTCTGTCAAACTTACGTCACTATGACAGTCTGTAGATCCATCCGTGTTGCTTCAGTTCAGTTCAGTTCAGTCGCTCAGTCGTGTCTGACTCTTTGCGACCCCATGAATTGCAGCACGCCTCCCTGTCCATCACCAACTCCCAGAGTTCACCCAGACTCACGTCCATCGAGTCAGTGATGCCATCCAGCCATCTCATCCTCTGTCATCCCCTTCTCCTCCTGCCCACAATCCCTCCCAACATCAGAGTCTTTTCCAATGAATCAGCTCTTTGCATGAGGTGGCCAAACTACTGGAGTTTCAGCTTTAGCATCATTCCTTCCAAAGAAATCCCAGGGCTGATCGCCTTCAGAATAGACTGGTTGGATCTCCTTGCAGTCCTAGGGACTCTCAAGAGTCTTCTCCAACACCACAGTTCAAAAGCATCAATTCTTCGGCGCTCAGCCTTCTTCACAGTCCAACTCTCACATCCATACATGACCACAGGAAAAACCATAGCCTTGACTAGACAGACCTTTGTTGGTAAAGTAATGTCTCTGCTTTGGAATATGCTATCTAGGTTGGTCATAACTTTCCTTCCAAGGAGTAAGCGTCTTTTAATTTCATGGCTGTAGTCATCATCTGCAGTGATTTTGGAGCCCCAAAAAATAAAGTCTGACACTGTTTCCACTGTTTCCCCATCTATTTCCCATGAAGTGGTGGGACTGGCTGCCATGGTCTTCGTTTTCTGAATGTTGAGCTTTAAGCCAACTTTTTCACTCTCTGCTTTCACTTTCATCAAGAGGCTTTTTAGTTCCTCTTCACTTTCTGCCATAAGGGTGGTGTCATCTGCATATCTGAGGTTATTCATATTTCTCCGGGCAATCTTGATTTCAGCTTGTGTTTCTTCCAGTCCAGCATTTCTCATGATGTACTCTGCATATAAGTTAAATAAACAGGGTGACAATATACAGCCTTGACGTACTCCTTTTCCTATTTGGAACCAGTCTGTTGTTCCATGTCCAGTTCTAACTGTTGCTTCCTGACCTGCATACAGATTTCTCAAGAGGCAGATCAGGTGGTCTGGTATTCCCATCTCTTTGAGAATTTTCCACAGTTGATTGTGATCCACACAGTCAAAGGCTCTGGCATAGTCAATAAAGCAGAAATAGATGTTTTTCTGGAACTCTCTTGCTTTTTCCATGGTCTAAAACCAGCTTGAACATCAGGAAGTTCATGGTTCACGTATTGCTGAAGCCTGGCTTGGAGAATTTTGAGCATTACTTTACTAGCGTGTGAGATGTGTGCAATTGTGCGGTAGTTTGAGCATTCTTTGGCATTGCCTTTCTTTGGGATTAGAATGACAACTGACCTTTTCCAGTCCTGTGGCCACTGCTGAGTTTTCCAAATTTGCTGGCATATTGAGTGCAGCACTTTCACAGCATCATCTTTCAGGATTTGAAATAGCTCCACTGGAATTCCATCACCTCCACTAGCTTTGTTCGTAGTGATGCTTTCTAAGGCCCACTTGACTTCACATTCCAGGATGTCTGGCTCTAGGTGAGTGATCACACCATCGTGATTATCTGGGTTGTGAAGCTCTTTTTTGTACAGTTCTTCTGTGTATTCTTGCCACCTCTTCTTAATAGCTTCTGCTTCTGTTAGGTCCATAGCATTTCTGTCCTTTATCGAGCCCATTTTTGCATGAAATGTTCCCTTGGTATCTCTGATTTTCTTGAAGAGATCTCTAGTCTTTCCCATTCTGTTGTTTTCCTCTATTTCTTTGCATTGATCACTGAGGAAGGCTTTCCTATCTCTTCTTGCTATTCTTTGGAACTCTGCATTCAGATGCTTATATTTTTCCTTTTCTCCTTTGTTTTTCGCTTCTCTTCTTTTCACATCTATTTGTAAGGCCTTCCCAGACAGCCATTTTGCTCTTCTGCATTTCTTTTCCATGGGGATGGTCTTGATCCCTGTCTCCTGTACAGTGTCATGAACCTCATTCCATAGTTCATCAGGTACTCTGTCTATCAGATCTAGGCCATGTTGCTTATTCAGCCATAAAAGAGAAATAATGCTATTTGTAGTAACAGGTCATATTGTAATGAAATTTTTAGTATCTGTCTACCACCTGATGACTTTTTAAATACTTATGTGCATCTCAGGGAACATAAATTCATCCCTTCTCTTGGCTCAGGGCTTTTCCATGAGCATTTTGGCAGGATAGACTTCTTTAGTGACTAAAAAAATACAGTGTTTTTAAATATAAAATAAAATACTGTGTCAGTGCAATTCTTTTGCCGCACTCTCAGAATCCTACGGGGAGCGTCTCCTTAATGAGCAGTAACCTGCTGAAGCCCATGTGAATGGATTGAGTGTGGAGCAGGTATACAAGCCGTCACCGTCACATCCCCATGAAGCAGTATTCCATGGCGGCGCTCTGCAAGCCATCACCGTCACATCCCCACGAAGCAGTGTGTCATGGCGGCGCTCCCCAGCATTTAGCCCAGCACCAGGACAGCTGTGCAGTTTCCACAGTGATTCACCATCGATGATCAGGAGGATCACTGAAATGTTAGCTTCTAACCTTGTAGCTTATGGGCTGAATCAGAATGGTCCCACTGCTACATTTAAGCTTTATAAGACTTTCTGCCAGAAACTTCCATGCTTGTTGAATTCAACATGCAAACCAGCCCCACTGGCAGTTATAAACCAGTGGGGAATAGGTATTTAAGGGATCTTTCACAATAAGCACTCCTGTGTACCGATTATGACTTAAAGTAAGATACTCCATTGTTAGGGGACTCAGTTATCTCCCAAATTTTTCAAATTACATTTGTGAATGGGAGTCGGGTTTTGATACCCTAGTTACTTTCCCCACCTCTAATTTAAAACAGAAATGCCTACTCTAGAGACTGAATTTTAAATCCCTAACCTCTTAGAATAACCATAAGCAAAAATTGGTACTTAAAATCAAGCCTCAATTAACCTTGGTTGGCTTTCCTCATAGACTGAAATTTACCAGATAGTCGAGTAACTTTCCATTTTAATTTTTGCTTTGAAGACTTGGCAAAAGAAATGCTTCCTCGTTCGAGGATCCTATGGTATTGAGAGCAGCTTCAAAGAAGAAAATGAGAAGAATTTCTTTTGTTTCAGTTTCTTGGCTTTTAAATTGCATTTGTGGTTAGTTTTATATTTTAAGAAGATGATCAACTTTTATTCATTCTGACTTACTGGATGAAGATGAGTCCAAACAATGAAGAGAGCTGAACTATCAATTATTTTTAAAGAAATAGAATATTTTTAATAACAACAATATATTCAAAGTTTGATAAAGTCCTTTAGAAAATCAGTGAATTTGAATTATTGCTTAGATAAAAATGATTCATGTAGAGTTGTTGGAAAAACATGTAGTTTATATTATTAATTGGCTTTAGAAGCCTGTCTTTATGGGTGATGTAAAGACAGAGTTCTGCATTGTGTGTATGCACACACGTGTATGCACACACGCACATTTCCCTTGTGCCTCAGCTGGTAAAGAATCCGCCTGCAATGCAGGAGACCTGGGTTTGATCCCTGGGTTGGGAAGATCCCTGGACAAGGGAAAGGCTACCCACTCCAGTATTCTGGCCTGGAGGATTCCAGGGACTGTATAGTCCATGGGGTCGCAAAGAGTCGGACATGTCTGAGTGACTTTCACACACACACATTTCCTGAATTAGACCCTCCTCTCTGGATGTGGCTGACCAGTGTCTAATCTTGCACTTCCACTCAGATCAGGTTGCAACATTCACAGTGTATATTTCCTGCACTTTAACTTCACCTAAACGGTACTGGGGTGTCATCTGGCTAATTATATTTGGAGTTCAGAGTTTTGATTATGGATGATTTATCAGATGTAATCTTTTAAAGGCATAAAATTAAATAATGGGCAGCACAGGTAGAGAAGATTAACTTGCCCTAGATCATCAAGATTGATGGTCTTGGCTTCCATAAATACTGGAGGTTGATGTAGCACACTCTACTTTCACGTGATTAGGTTCTCTAAGTTTCAAGAGGTTAAGCTCAGGGAACATTTTGCTAGCCTTGGGTCAGTATAGATTACAGGAATCAACTACCCAATCTGATAGCTTGTGATTTTGTTACAAAGCTTTAGTAGTTTTGCTCTTTTACCTAAACTCATTAAACTCTTTAATGACATCTGTGGTAAATGAAGCAAAAAGATATGACACTTGATCTCATGGAGCTTGCGATTGAATGGGTGGGCACATCAAAACCAAGTATAAAAAGCAAGTAAGTACTCTTATTACAGCTTATTTAAAAAAGAGCTTGGAAATTAAAGACCTACTTGTCCTAAGAAAGAGAATGAGAGGGGCATGAAGGGATAGATGATCTGATTATCTTATTTCTTTATTGCTCATTTTCATTTTCCTCAATACAAGTTTTAAAAATCAGCACTTGATTGTACATTAGATAAAAACTGTTTACTTAGATTCAGTTAAAATGATATGCTTCATGAATCACTGACATGATTGATTCATAAAAGCCCGATCATATGGGTAGGCATAATCTAGAGACTTTAAAGTTATTTTTGTGACTATAATTTCCTGCTCCTAAATAATTCTTGTGATAATATAATATGTAGTCAATGCAGAAAAATTGCAAATTTAATGAAAGATCCAAAAATTTACTGTAATTCTTTCACCAAGTGGTAGCCAGCATTGACACTTTGACTGGAAGCCTCCCAGTGCTTTCTGATATACATACAAATCTTTACATTTATGCATTTTTATAAGAAATAGAATCCTACTACATGCATTATTTTGCAACTATTTTCTACTTTTTAGAGCAAACATTTCCCCATGGTCTTTTATATTGTTTTTCTGTTATAACTTTAATAGGTTCATAGTACTTAATTACGTTGCTTAAGCAAGTCACTGCTTACTTACATTTGTTTTCTAGTTTTTTATAAATTTATAAAAAGTGGGATGCCTGTCTTTTCCTCATTATTCATTATTTGCTTAGGGTACACCCCTAAAAGTGAAATTTCTGGTTAAACTCCTGAAATCTTAGATACATGACTGAAACTATCCCCCAGAAGACCACACTGACATCTACCTCCACTGGGTGGGAACTTGTCCACCGTCTCTATAGGTCAGTTCTACTGGGTTCTTGCTTTGATTTTAACTTTCACCATTTCAACAGTCACAAAATGGCTATGAGAATGTGTTCTGTACTTTATATTTGATGTAAAATTGGAATATATATTTAATAATGTTTTCAGATTTGTAATGTTGTTTTCAAAATAAAACTAAAAACAAAATCAAATTTAGAGGAAATGGGAACTTCTAGGATATGAGCATCCTGAGGACAAAGTTCATATCATGTTCTCACAAAAGCAAGTCAAGAAATTACAAATGCAAACATAAGTCATAGAGTGGGAACCAAAAAAGATCCCATTTAGAGAAAACAAACTTGAAATTGGGTTAGAGAGCATTTGTTCCCAAGATTCACAGTTGGCTATGGTCTCTAATGAAAAATTAATTTTAGACTGCTATAGAAATATGATGGTATCTTAGAATTCCTCTGATTATTCTCCTGAGATTCTAGTGAACCAATAGAAAAGTGAGTTATCTATGAACATTATGCCTAATAAAAATGACAAGTGGAAAAATTTTAATTTGTAGGCTCCCTGTAGACATCTTTCCCTGGTTGGTAGTTACCAAAATTAAATGATACTAAGAAATTGAGTGGCTGTGTTACATACAGTGGTGGGATGTTAGAATTAAAAGGAATTGGAAAGATTGTCTAACCCAGCTCCTCATTTTACAGATAAAATAGAGTCCAGCAGAGATGAAGAGACTTGTCTGAGGACCCACACCTGGTGAGTAAAGAAAGAAGAAATAAATTCAACTAAGCAAATATTAAATTATTAAATATTGAAATAATTTAGATACTTAAAGCATCATGAAAGTTTCCTTATAATAATCTGATGCCTCATATATAACCACCATTTGGCATATGAACGTCACAAGTATTTTTATATATATATATATATATATACGTAGAAGCAAATGTTAACATTTGTTCAAAAAACAGTGTCATACTATGTATAAAAATTATTCTACAAACTGTTTGTTTACATATATCTTGTCTAGATAGCCGTATTTGCTCTCAGCTAACATGGAGATGCAATAGAGCAGAGGCTGGAAAACCTTTTCTGGAAAAGCTCACATGCTAAGCATTTTAGACCCAAGCCTCTGTCACAACTGCCCAGCTTTGCTGTTCTGCTGAAAAAGCAGGCACAGACGTTACATAAACACGTGCATGTGACTTTGTTCCAATAGAACCTTCATTTATAAAGATAAGAAGCAGAAAACAATTGTGCTACGGGTTATAGTTTTGTAACTCCTACACTACAGAAAGAGAAAAGTTATTTTAGAAAACTGATGGTTGAGAAGGAACCGTGATGAATATCCTGCGTGTAGAGAGAAGGGAACTAGTCTGAGTTTCCACCATTAGATATGATCTCGAATGAGACAGGTGGGCTCCTTGACCTCTTGAGTAAAGCATGTTTACTAATGCTGAGATTGTAGGGTTATTTTGAAAACTAAATGAAATTTATGTAACTCAGTGCTTAGTACATGAGAAAGTTCTCTTCCCCCGAGGGAGGGGATTAATGTAGGATTTTTGTACTCATGTAGGTGAAGCACTTGGGCAAGGAAAAGTTGCCCAAATTTACTGGTGTCTCAGCATGTCCAAGACTTGTTCCATGTAGATCCCTTTAAAAATCATGTTCTTAGACTGTTGGCAAAGTTTGGGTAAACATGACTATACCAGAATGATCCTGAGATTTCCTGAGAAAGGATTAACATGCTTCGCATGGAATTTTGCAATAAAGGAAACACTATAGTTTAATTCATAGTGATTTAAGGAGATGGAAGATTTTTTAGAGGGGAAATCTAATTATAGTGAAAATAAAATTTCATTTGCCCATCATTTCCTTCATTATTCATTATTTTTTATTGGGAAGATAAGTATGTACAAAGAATAGGAAAGAAAAACATATTAGAGTGTACTGTGAAAAATAAGGAATTAATGTAATGCTACTTAACTATAAATTTCCCATATTATAATCATATTTTAATTTATCTTCAAGTGAACCTATTGGATAAGTTCAATTGGTTATTTTAAGACAGAATTTCTACAGCAGTTCCAAATAACTATATTGCTTTTTCTAATTCATTTTGAATTAATGTATTTTTTTATGACTTGATAAATTTGTTTTTTTCTCTGCTGGTGTCATTTCATTCAGTTGAATAATTTAAGATCGAATATAACTTTTCTTCTGTTTAGTATTGTTGTTGTTGCTTTTCTTAACTCAGAAGTAGTTCATTTTTTTCCAATTTAGAAGTAAACTGGAATAACTGTCAATTTATTGCTCCACTTTATATTCTGGAGAACAGAAGATTTTATACTGATTAAGTGTTCCTAATTGGAAAAGGCAATGGCACCCCACTCCAGTACTCTTGCCTGGAAAATCCCATGGATGGAGGAGCCTGGTAGGCTGTAGTCTATGGGATTGCTAAGAGTCGGACACGACTGAGCAACTTCCCTTTAAATTTTCACTTTCACGCATTGGAGAAGGAAATGGCAACCTACTCCAGTATTCTTGCCTGGAGAATCCCAGGGACGGGGAGCCTGGTCGGCTGCCATCTATGGGGTCGCACAGAGTCGGACATGACTAAAGCAACTTAGCAATAGCAGTAGCAAGTGTTCCTAATAATAACTATGGCATACAATTTAAGGAAAAAATAGTTATGTCATTCATGTTGATATAATGTTCATTTTTGAGAATAAGTATGAGTATAGTCAAGATATTTTGACAATTGAAGAATTTGCCCAACCTATTTGGGCAGCCGAGTCTGAAATGTAGCACACTCTTTTAATAATCAGAGACATTTTCCCAGCAATGAGATCTGCACCAGTGGTGGTACCAACAATGACTTCAGTTCAGTTCAGTTCAGTTCAGTGGCTCAGACGTGTCCAACTCTTTGCGACCCCATGAATCGCAGCATGCCAGGCCTCCCTATCCATCACCAACTCCTGGAGTTCACTCAGACTCATGTCCATTGAGTCAGTGATGCCATCCAGCCATCTCATCCTCTGTCGTCCCCTTCTCCTCCTTTCCCCAATCCCTCCCAGCATCAGGGTCTTTTCCAATGAGTCAACTCTTTGCATGAGGTGGCCAAAGTATTGGAGTTTCAGCCTCAGCATCAGTCCTTCCAATGAACACCCAGGGCTGATCTCCTTTAGGATGGACTGGTTGGACCTTCTTGCTTAAGTCATAGTAAATCCCACAGTGAGGAAAGCATTGTATTCTTCTTTTACATCTCCTCTAAAGCGTCTGATCCTCTTGGGAAGAATGGCTGTGTGATGGCAGTCCACCTTCTGTCACTCTTTTCAGCACAGACATTAGTCCTGAGACTCAGAGCTCTCCTTAGGCCATAGCATCTGACCAGGACTCAGTTACCCTGGGTTTCGTTGGGGGGAAGGGGTTGCCATCCTTTTTATTTTTACAGTTTACACTTCTGTTTAAGATAAGTGAAGCTAATTTATCGCTTATAGGAGTATTCCAACTTGCCTATCTTAAGCACATTCAGGTAAAAAACACACACACAAAAATGTGTGCTGACTTAAATCAAAATAATACATAAAGAAAGTTGTTTGCCAACAAGGCAAAATTCATGCCCGTGGAATCTGAATATAACAAAAGTTTAAGAAAAAACTTAAAGACAATAATAGTCATAAAATATTGGAGCTGAAAGCTATCTGTAGCTCCCATAGTTGAAGGCACAGTTCTACAAGTAAAGAATCAAAGACTCTTGCGAGGTTGGAGCCTTGCACAGGGTTTGCAGATAAGAGAAGCAGTGGCCACTCTTTTCAATCCACTCAACTAAGAGGCCTCAAGAGTGTGCTCCGGGTGAGCTGGACCACAGTGAGTGATGCCTCGTGACTTACAAAACCCAGCGAAAAATGTGATGACCCAATGTTCGGTTGCAGTCGGGTGTTCTTGAACTTTTGTTGTCAAGGGCACCCCTGAGCTAGAGGGTGGTGATTGTGAAAAGGTAGTAGGGAAGAGGAGACCTATCTTGCCTTTTTGTAACTGCCACAGCTAATTTCAATGATTGCTTTAGCAATATAATGATAACCAAGATTAAAGCAAGCAGGCATCCACTTTAGGATATGAGAGTTGGAATTTTAGATTTCATTATAAGATTGCCATTTCAACACAATAGTAATATAATGGCAATAGATTTCCATTTTTTCTCCATTTCTTTTGAAATATTATCTCATAAATATACTTTGATACAAAAGAGATCTCTCAATTTCACGAGAGCTCCACAGCTCTATTTTATTCTTACACTGACTTATCCCTAAAATATCTTTTTGATGTACAGCTTCAATATTCTTGCCAATGTCTATGACATCAGCAATCAAAAATGGCATTATTTTTAGGGTTTTTTTTTCCACATACAGTTGCAGGCTATCCAAAAAAAGGGGTCCTGCTTTTAGTGTTCACTGAAATGTTCTTACAGTATATTTGTGACTCGTGGAGCTGGTTGTTCCAAGAAGGTGGAAAATGTAGCATCTATCAAAGAAGGTAGCTTTACCCAGTGCTAACCTAAAATGGAGGCTTTCCTTTAAGAAGGGAACTAACACCATTAAATATTAGGATTTCTTGAGAGTCCCTTGGACTGCAGGGAGATCCAACCAGTCCATTCTGAAGGAGATCAGCCCTGGGATTTCTTTGGAAGGAATGATGCTAAAGCTGAAACTCCAGTACTTTGGCCACATCATGTGAAGAGTTGACTCATTGGAGAAGACTCTGATGCTGGGAGGGATTGGGGGCAGGAGGAGAAGGGGACGACAGAGGATGAGATGGCTGGATGGCATCACTGACTCGATGGATGTGAGTCTGAGTGACCTCCAGGAGTTGGTGATGGGCAGGGAGGCCTGGCGTGCTGCAGTCCATGGGGTCGCAAAGAGTCGGACACGACTGAGCAACTGAAACTGAACTGAACACTTGATTTCAGGCACCATTTTAGAGGTTTTTTTTTTTCCTCCAGTTTCTGGAGTCATGCTTATATTATTCTGAAGTCTTTATAAAATTATCTTAGTTACTAAAACCCTTGCAGGGAATCTAAGATTCACTCGATTTACATCAATTTCATCTCTGCTCATGTGCTCACTTACTCAGTTGTGTCCAACTCTTTGCAACCCCATGAACTTGTAGCCCAGCAGGCTCTTCTGTACATGGGGTTTTCCAGGCAAAAATACTGAAGTGGGTTGTCATACATCATAGAGTGCTTTAGTGAAATTTGAGCTCTCTGAAATATTGACACTAAAGAACTAGTTATTGGGTTAATAACTATGCTTTTCCCCTAGATGGTTCATTTGAAGAGAAAACTGAATGTATTTTAATATTCAGAAAATGATGTTAACCTGCTGCAGTAAAATAAGCAAATCTTCGCAGAACGCAAGCAACCCTGGCTATAAGTAGTAGTCAGTAGTATTCAACTGACTCAAGCATTATAGAATATTTCTACATGAGCCACATCTTGGGCTATAAGTTTCTGTTATACTCCTGATCACTTAACAAGCATAACCAAGATATAGACGAGCATGATTGTTCCACCCGAACCATGACCGGAGTTCAAGGCTGCTCTCCTTGGAACAGTGGGCAGAGACTAAAAGTTCCTCAAATAAATGTGTAGTTAGGTACTACTTGGTATCATCTCTGAGTTGGAGGATACTCAGTTTGGGCTTCCCAGGTGGCTCTAGTGGTAAAGAATCCGCCTGCCAATGCAGGAAATGTAAGAGATGTGGGTTTGATCCTTGGGTCTGGAAGATCCCCTGGAGGAGGAAATGGCAACCCACTCCAGTACTATTGCCTGGAGAATCCCATGGTCAGAGGAGCCTGGCGAGCTACAGTCCATGGGGTCGCAAAGAGTCAGACATGACTGAAACGATTTAACACACACACACTGAGAACCTAAGATGTGGACTCCCTACAGGAATGCAGCTCACAGGGACCAAACACTCAGGGCAGGGAGGCATCAGGAACCACTGGCTCTGCTGTATTTGAAATGAATAACTGGTGAGGCCCTACTGTCTGGCACAGGGAACTCTTATGTGGCAGTTTGGGTGGGAGGGGTGTTTGGGGGAGAAGGGATACGTGTATACGTATGACTGAGTCCCTTTATTGTTCAGCGGAAACTATCACAACATTATTGATCAGCTATATTCCAGTGCAAAATTAAAAGTTTAAAATAAATAAAATCTACCTTGATTTAAAAAAAAAGAATCATTTTTTTTTACCAATAAAGGAATAATTTTTTAAAAGAAAGAAATTGGCACTCCTTTCTTCTATGATCCATTAACTAGTTCAGAAATAGGCTCTTCCTACCCCCCACCTTCCAGGAGAACACAAGAAAGAAATCAGATGGTGCCAGCATATAGAATAAACAGTTGTTTTTTTTTTTTTAAATGACCCAAGGATCCTTTATTACTGTAATGTTGAAATAAGCTGCTGCCTTTTCATTTTAATGTGAGAGACGTATTTTTCCCGTTGTTTTCCAAGGCTGTCAGATAACAGACAAATTGCCTTTAATAAAACATGCTTTCATTTCTCCAACGTAATATTCAATTTTCATTTTTGTAAGGGGCTTTGATGGCTTGGATGGCTTGACTAGGATGTCAGTGTCTAGATCTCATCAGTAAAGACTGTAGTCTGAGTTATAATTCCAGAGAGCATATGATACTATCAAATTTATTATCTAAAAATACTTGTTTGTGTTTAATTCTTGAAAATGAGGAGTGACAGGCCATTTGAGTAAATAATTTCTCTTTGCCTTTTTTCTCCCTAAAAGTCACTTAGCAATAAAGGCAATTTTGGCTGCTTAGTGAAGAATTTGGGTAATACTTTTACTGAATGAAAAAGAATTCTAACTCCTGGGATTCCAACTCCTAGAATTTCTGGTAGGAATTTGTATTCCTCTTTCTCATTTCACTAAACTCTTTGTGTGTGTGTCTAACACACACAGGCTTTTCTCTTTCAGCCTATCAATACATAGAGCAGACCTCAGAAAAAAATTTAATTTAAAAAATTATAAAATTGTTTATATGCATTGTAGAAAACTCTGATGATACAAAAGTAACAGAAAAAATAGAAATCTTCCATGTTAAATCCCATGTATACTTCTGTCTTCTTACATAAGGTTACATAATTACAATCATGAAGGTATTGCCATCTGAAAAGTTGTTCTCATTGTCAACTATCTTGGCTCATCTGCCAAGGCAGAGTCACCCAGCTGCGCCCCAGTATGTGCAGTGATGCCGTGCCTTCTGCCCCCAAGCCCTGCCCCGAATTCCAGTCCACTGCTGGACAAACCACGAGCCGTGACCATGTGCCAAACACCTTGCCAAACACTGAAGACACACAGCTGAATATCACACAGGTTCTAACTGGCAGATACAGGAAAGCACAGGTTTACTAAGAAAGTGCCCAGAAAAGGGTGCAGCTAACCCTCAGCACCTGGGAGAGCATCCCACAGCGGGTGCAGAGGGAGAAGTCTGCCTGGAGGCTTATCGGAGAGTTCTCGGTACACAGATGGTCGCTGAAGACAGAGCTGCCTCAGAGAGTCCCAAGAAGAGTAAGCACAGGACCAAACCTTGAAGAAATCACCACACTTTACGGTTGCCAAGACGAGATGACCTTGCAAAACAGTTAAAGAAACAAAGAAGTAGTTGGAAAACCACAGAATGCGGTACGCAGTAAAACCCAAGAAGAGAATGTCCTGAGATGGAGGAAATGGTCCATTGGGTCAGGTGGTATTTGCTTATAATAAGGCAATAAGGTCTGAAAGATACTCCCTGCATTTAGCAGCATGGATGTTATTGGTGACGCTGACTTGTTTGGTCTTTGCTTTCTGTTCTTGCTGTTCTGTGACGTGGACACCAGAGAAGGGTGGGTGCAGCGGGGCTGGCAGCATCTCAGAGTGCCTTTCATCACTTTTAGTGTTTGGATGTAATTGTTTGGTTACACTGCTGGTGTTCCCATTACTTAAAGTGTGGGTTCCTTATACGCGTTGACTGTCTCACAGCCAAAGCTTGTCTTCGAGCTCTGATAATCCGAGTCTCAGTGTCATGCCCGCCGTGTAAAACCTTCAGTGATGTTTGAATGGTGGATACCCTTTCTCCCCAAACCTGCATCCCCCACCCGCCGTGTGTGCACTGGCCTCTGACTCCTCCCTTTGGCTGCTTACCACACCTGAGAGGCTGCCCGGTGATCACCAACCACTCTTGGGTGGCACCTTTCATATCTTCATATTTGACAAGTGGCAAATTAACTCCCCTTCCTGCAGGGAATTAAACCTTCAGTTAAAACTTAAATGGTAACCCTCCTAAAATCCCTCCTCTCCTGCCTTCCTCAGCCTCCAGTCCGCGCTCTCTCTCTCCCCTCTCCTCTCCCTGCCTCCTTCTCTCTGCCTCCCTGTCTCTCTGTCTCACTCACTGTCTCCTTTTCACCTTCTCTTCCCCCCTCCAGCCATCCTCTCTCCCATTTTTATGCTTCCCTGAGAATTCAAGTGCCATTTTAACCCAGAACATACAAGTGGTAGAAGTAGGGGAGACTCATTCATCACCACTATTTGTCCCATGAAGATACTTTTGAAAGACAGCTTGAGGAGAAAAGGCAGATTGACATGAAAACTGGGAACACATTTTTAATGGGTAAAATCTGAGGAAAACTTAGATTAAATCAAAAGACTCGAATTCTTGAATGATGAAGGCTCTGTGAATGTGCCGACCTCTCTTTAGACTAACAATGCCAAGAGAAAATGAACACAAGTTGGGAATTGGGGTGTTAGCTCTCGCGTTCTCCCTCCCACCGCTGATGATGTCTCAGTCCTCTGACACCCATTAGCTAAAGGACGTAGCTGAGCTCACATGCCCCGTGGTGCAGTCTCTTGGTGCAGGGCAGAGCCTGGACTGCTGAAGGATGAACCTGCTCCAGGCTGGAAGTGCCATCCATAACACGGGCCTTGTCCGTAAGGCGGCTGCCCTTCCCCGCTAAGATGCTCCGGGGAGGAGCGGCTGATCTTCAGGATGGCCAATCCTTTATAGTTAGTATCAGAAATGAGCCCATCAGTCAGCCACAGGAGACTTTTAAAGGGGCACCAGGGCCATAAACTTTATGAAAAAGGCTAGAGATTGCATTCAGCCCTCAAGTAGATACACAATTACCCTAAATCCAGTTCAGGGCAGGGAGACTAAATCTTAAAAAAATAAATAAAGTGAAGAGCCCCCACACTCATCAAAGCTTTCAGAAGCTAAGAGGTAGGAGATAGCAGTTGTAAGACAAATTTTTCCTCCTATAGCTAAGCGAAGAATAGCAGAACAAGGGTGAGGGGAAAAGGAAAGAAATGGTAGAGAGACAGCAAAGAAGAAATTAGGCTGAAATCTGAAGGGGAATAAAAAAAAAACTGGAGAGATTTTTTTTTTTTTGGTTTAGTCTGTAAATACTTGCCTGCTTATGAGATAAACTCATTGGTATTGAGGGGACTTGAAAATACCATTGATTTATTCACTGTAGGCAGAAGTTAGAGAAAATCTCATTTTCATGAGCTTTCCTTCTATCGGTCAGTTCCCTGGTGACTCAGAAAGTAAAGCTTTTCTAAGGGCTTTCTCAGACAGTTTGACATTATGTTGAATTAACTGGTGTATATTGTACCAGATTTATTGGCTGCATCTTTCCATCCAAGCTAGGAATGGTTTCACATTGAATAGAGTTCTTAGGGCACCAAGAGAATCCTGGAAACTTCTTAGGGTAATCTCCCTTCTAAAGTCTGCCTCGAAACTCTCCCCAAGTCTCCCGTGGCTTCCCTGGTAGCTCAGAGGATAAAGAATCCACATGCACTGCGAGAAACCGGGGTGCTATCTGTGGGTCTGGAAGATCCCCTGGAGAGGGCATGGGAACCCACTCCAGTATTCTTGTCTGCAGAATCCTGTGGACAGAGGAGCCTGGCGGGCTACAGTCCATAGGTTTGCAAAGAGGCAGACACTATTGAAGCCACTGAGCAGCCCACACACGTACACACTCACAGATTCTTCGTGTGAATACTGAGTCTCACGAGAAACAGTGTGTTTTGTGGTGGGGAGGCTCATGCTGCCCAGTTACTGATCTGAACGCATCAGGGAGGCAGAGCTGTGACTTCAGTCTTCTTTCTAGAGCTGCTGTAACGAAGTTTCACAAACAAGGGAAACGTGTTACCTCACCGTCCTGGAGGCCAGACATCTAAACCAGCAGGGCCGCAGGGCCGTGCTGAAGCCTGGAGGAAAGACCTCTCCCCTGCCTCTGCCTGGCTCCCAGACCTCTCCCCTGCCTCTGCCTGGCTCCCAGTCCTTTGCCGGCAGTCTTTGGCATTCTTGGCTTGCAGCTTCATGAGTCCAGTCTCTGCCTTGACCAGCATCCCGCCTTCTGCCCAGTCTCTGTCTTCACAGGGCTTCTTGCAGGACTCCAGGCATATTGGATTAGGGCCCATCCTACTCCACCATGACCTTCACTAATTACATCTGCGGTGACCCTATTTCCAAATAAGGTCACATTCAGGAATTAAGACTTCAATATAGCTTCTTTTCTGTGTGGATGAGGGGCGGGAACACATTTTAACCCTTAACGACTACAAAGATATTTGTCTTCACTGAATAGACTTAAAGACACATTTCTAATTCAATTCAATACACACTTAACTGAAAATCCTTGGTATCAAGACGGTAGGTGCTGTTTGAGTTACATGAGATTATCAGAGTAATACACCCCCCATACCCGACTCCAGGTACTTCAAAGTACCTAAATATAACAGTATGCCATTATTAAAGATTTTTAGATAGAGATGCAATTATATAAAAATTTTAGGGTATTTCCCTGGTGGTCCAGTGGCTAAGACTCTGGGCTCCCAGTGCAGGGCATCTGGGTTCAATCCTTGGTCACAGGCCACGACTAAGGATCCTGTGTGCAACAGCGGAGATTGAAGATCTTGCATGCTGCCGCTGAGACCTGGTACAGCCAAATACCTAAATAAAAGTCAGTATTTAAAATAGGAATTTATGAAAAAATGAAACCAGTAGGACTTACATTTATAGAACAGGAGGATATAATAGTAATGAATAATAATCGTAGCATAAAGATGTTTGCCAGGCATGATTCTGAGTACTATACGTTCATTGACTCCTCACAGGTATGGGAGGAAAGTTTTGTGTTTTTAATCCCTGTGGGCTTGAGTTGTTTTGGCTGTAGAAGGAGATCCAAGGAGCTCCACCTGTAGTCCATTCCTACTTTAGCAGCTCTGGTCTACTAGAACTCGTCTCCGCTGCCTCGTTGAAGTAGTTTGGGGAAGGTGCAAGCCGGGGGCCGCTGGCAGTCAGAATGTAAGAGAATGAATTTCTCTTAAGGTTTTCCTTCACCCTGGGCTGCAGGCTTGCCATTTACCAGACTGGGCCCACCATGTCTCCTCCAAGTCTTGAATCCTGTTGACACAAACTAGTACAAAATGGACCCACTAATATGTAGGAATTATGACCGTTTGAAAATAAGCTCCAGGTAAGCTAGAATTTTCATCTATTCACTGCTGTTTCTGTAGTACCCTAAAGAATGGTCAGCCTATTAGGAGAGGCCCCTTAAATATTTGTAGAATGAATGGTTCAGAGCAATCAGCAGGCATTTCAAACTCAAAGCTTGAATCAGCTCAGGGAAAACAGCGTGTTCCTGGCTTTTGATAGTCACAAACAATATATTTTGGCTATAAAATGAAAAACATATAGCACACTACTTGGGATTTGGTGAGTGGAGAATTTGTTGAAAGAAAGTCCAGCGATAAGCCTTTCTCCCCACACCCAGGCAGACGCTAAGCCATACAGCTGCCTGTCCCGAGTGAGCAGTGTGTGCAGTGCTCCTGCTCCAAACTGCTTCTGCTTAGGGAAGAAAACAGAGATAGGACACTCCATCCCTGCAGCCTTCATTCTTTCACTTCTGGTCTAGACCCCCAGCTTACAACACTGTTGGTTGACAATACTGTCAGTTCACTTAGAAGGATAACAATAAGGACTTCTGAGATGCTGACATCTGACACCATTAAAAAGGCAGAAATTGAAAATTGGAAACTAGGAAAGAAAACCTGATCTTATAGTATAAAGAGAGGCATTACTGAAATATACTCTTTGACATAAGGTGACGGAAAACAAAGTATATGTTGGACATTTTGGTAAAAACAAAGCAAAACAAAACAAAACACCTTCCCAGCTTGATGTCTCAGGTGCATTGGACTCTACTGTTTTTAAGGCAATTGTGCTACGAGAGACATATGCTACTTGGAGCACACAAGTGGGGCACAGACAGAGCAGGCTCGCTCTCACCTTTGCCCTGCCAATGCTATCCTCTTGAAAAAAATCTTGTTTCTGTGTTGGCTTTCTCCTCTGGAAGGCTGTATCGTGGTTATGCACCAAATGCCCCCTCGGGGTTTTCTCATCTTTCCCAATCCCCCCACCACGGCCTAAAAAATTTTGCAGACTAAAGTATGTTAACTTTTAAAATTTAGAAAAAATAAATTATTTTCAGTAACTAGGACTTTTTAATTACACACTGTGAAGTTGAGCATATTACCACCAGAGAATAAGGATGATGCTTTCGAAAGGGGAAATAAGGACCCATTCTGGAGAGCCAAGAGCTTCCTTTTGAAAGTAATCTGCTTGCTGTCTAGACCCAGTGCTGTGTGTGTGTATGTGTGTGTGTGTGCACGTGTGCGCATAATCGCTCAGGCATGTCTGACTCTTTGTGACCCCATGGACTGCAGCCCACCAGGCTCCTCTGTTCATGGGATTCTTTAGGAAAGAATACTGGAGTAGGTTACCATTTCCTTCTCCAGGAGATCTTCCTGACCTAGGGATCAAACCTGGGTCTCCTGCAGGTTTGAGATTCTTCACCATCTGAGCCACCAGGGAAGACGAGATCCAGGGCTATTTGTTGGTAAATGTAAAAGTTGAATCCAGAAATGTGACTAGCAGAGCAGCCAATCATTGGAGTATGAGCCTAAAAAGACCTGAAATGAAATAAAGATTGATTCCCTTCAGAAATAAAGATCCATTTCTGAAGAGCACAAGTGAAACACTTCACGGTGATGTTTTGTAACCTCTCAAGATTCCCATATTACTTTGAGGATCATAGATTTACAGATGCAAACAATGGGGCAGCTGCCGTTAGGGGGCCACGATGCTGCCATAGGGCTCTTCTGACCATTCCCTTGGAGCTCAGCAGATGTAGAAATTATTGCTAGTAGCTTAAAGGGGGATTCGTTTTATAATAACTTATCTCTCTCTCTCTTTTTGTATTTGAATACGGACATTCCTTTCTCCTCTAAGAGTACTAGGAATAACTGAATGATTAAGATATCCCAGGGCAAGAGTTCCAAAGTCAAATAGCTACAAGAACCAGACAAGTAATATACATGCCTGAAGTGGTCTGGGAGTAACACGGGGATGCCAGTGCCACAGTTAATCAGAGAAGTGATGCCCATGGAACAGGGGTGGGGGGACGGATGCAGAAGAGGATGTGGTCCCAGTGTTTCCAGATGTGCTGACATCTCTCTCCCCTCTCAGTGTGTGCCATCACTCAAGGACAAAATACCACGCGAGTCAGCAGCTTATAACCTCTACCTTAGAATCTTGTCCCAACGTTGCACCTCAACACTTAACTAGTTCTGAAAGAGAGTGAAAGCCGTTCAGAATGGGTTCCATGGTCGTAACAGTTTGAAAAACACTGAGTTAAAACAGTTAATTTGGCTTCTTTACCACAACACTTCTCAGAAGCTTAAGTGTTTTTACTTACAAAGTGAACCTCCAAGAGTAAGCTCAGGGTACAAAAAATTTTGTGAACTCATCTGACCGTTGGAGCCCCTCGCTGTGAGTGCTTCATGAAGATACTTTGGAAGACCATGCTGCAATTTACTTTGCAGTAAATAATGTGAGTGAAAATTCAAGTGAAAATCCAAGAGGAATAGCAGATGCTGAAAACACACAAGTATCCTGGCTAAAATAAGGATGCTTGTGAGTGACCTTGGAAAGTTAGAAGCCATGACTTCAACATATGGAGTAAAAAGTAGGAAACAAGTGTGATTTTCCTCGTCAACTACATCGTGAATTAGATGTTCCTACATGTCCGACTCTGTGTGACCCCACAGACGGCAGCCCGCCAGGCTCCACCATCCCTGGGATTCTCCAGGCAAGAACATCGGAGTGGGTTGCCATTTCCTTCTCCAATGCATGAAAGTGAAAAGAGAAAGTGAAGTCGCTCAGTCGTGTTTGACTCCTAGCAACCCCATGGACTGCAGCCTACCAGGCACCTCCATCTATGGGATTTTCCAAGCAAGAGTACTGGAGTGGGATATCATTGCCTTCTCCTAATCATTTATGGAGTGTTTGAATTTTCAAGTTTTAAGTTGAGAGTAAAACTAGAGATGATACCAGGAGCCTATTCTATAAAATAATCTATTACTCAGTGGATGACAAAATCTTGACTTTTGATGTTCATATATTCAACAAATATATCCTACATACCTACTATGTACCAGGAAATAAGTCAGTCACTGAGTTGAGTCTAGGATTAAATTATTAGTCCTAGCTAATGCCAGTTCTGACCTAAACCTGGGGATTTAATAAAAATATGTATTTTCAATTGGCAATATTGCTAATACAGTCCTCTCTATGAAGGTTTATCTGACATTTTGAAAAGGAAGACTTTGGTCCATGATCATTTCCTGAGTCATAATGTGACCTGATTTGGTTTGCAGTTGCAGAGGTAGCTGTACACAGCATTTGCTTTCCATTAAGATATTGAAAATCAACAATTCTAAGTGTATTTATTTCAGCTGGACCTTAACCACTGACGATTAAGAATACCACTGCTATTTCCTCTTCATCCTAGGAATTCTCCACTTCTCTCTTCATGCTGCATTTCTATAATGTCATCTTTGACTCTGAGGAGGCCTTACAAATAGCTGAGAAAAGAAGAGAAGCTAAAGGCAAAGGAGAAAAAGAAAGATATACCCATTTGAATGCAGAGTTCAAAAGAATAACAAGGAGAGATAAGAAAGCCTTCCTCAGTGATCAATGCCAAGAAATAGAGGAAAACAACAGGATGGGAAAGACTAGAGATCTCTTCAAGAAAATTAGAGATACCAAGGGAACATTTCATGCAAAGATGGGCTCGATAAAGGACAGAAATAGTATGGACCTGACAGAAGCAGAAGATATTAAGAAGAGAAGAAATCTTCACGACCCAGATAATCATGATGGTGTGATCACTCACCTAGAGCCAGACATCCTGGAATGCAAAGTCAAGTGGGCCTTAGGAAGCTTCACTACAAACAAAGCTAGTGGAGGTGATGGAATTCTAGTTGAGCTATTTCATATCCTAAAAGCTGATGCTGTGAAAGTGCTTCACTCAGTATGTCAGCAAATTTGGAAAACTCAGCAGTGGCCACAGGACTAGAAAAGGTCAGTTTTCATTCTAATCCCAAAGAAAGGCAATGCCAAAGAATGTTCTAACTGTCACACATTTGCACTCATCTCACATGCTAACAAAGTAATGCTCAAAATTCTCCAAGTCAGGCTTCAACAGTACATGAACTGTGAACTTCCAGATGTTCAAGCTGGATTTAGAAAAGGCAGAGGAACCAGAGATCAAATTGCCAACATCTGTTGGATCATCAAAAAAGCAAAAGTGTTCCAGAAAAACATTTACTTCTGCTTTATTGATAACACCAAAGCGTCTGACTTGGGGGGGGGGGGGGGGGGGGGGCGGGCAGTCACAGCAAACTGTGGAAAAGTCTTATTGAGATGGGAATACCAGACCACTTTACCTGTCTCCTGAGAAATCCGTATGCAGGTCAAGAAGCAACAGTTAGAACTGGACATGAAACAACAGACTGGTTCCAAATAGGAAAAGGAGTATGTCAAGGCTGTATATTGTCACCCTGCTTATTTAACTTATATGCAGAGTACATCATGAGAAACGCTGGGCTGGATGAAGCATGAGCTGTAATCAAGATTGCTGGGAGAAATCTCAATAACCTCAGGTTTGCAGATGACACCACCCTTATGGCAGAAAGTGAAGAAGAACTAAAAAGCCTCTTGATGAAAGTGAAAGTGGAGAGTGAAAAAGTTGGCTTAAAGCTCAATATTCAGAAAACGAAGATCATGGTATCCAGTCCCATCACTTCATGGCAAATAGATGGGGAAACAGTGACAGACTTTATTTTGGGGGGACTCCAAAATCACTGCAGATGGTGACTGCAGCCATGATATTAAAAGATACATGCTCCTTGGAAGAAAATCTATGACCAACCTAGACAGCATATTAAAAAGCAGAGATATTACTTTGCCAGCAAAGGTCCATCTAGTCAAGGCTATGGTTTTTCCAGTGGTCATGTATGGATGTCAGAGTTGAACTATAAAGAATGCTGAATGCTGAAGAGTTGATGTTTTGAACTGTGGTGTTGAAGAAGACTTTTGAGAGTCCCTTGGACTGCAAGAAGATCCAACCAGTCCATCCTAAAGGAAATCAGTCCTGAATATTCATTGGAAGGACTGATGGTGAAGCTGAAACTCCAATACTTTGGCCACCTGATGTGAAGAACTGACTCAGTGGAAAAGACCTTGATGCTGGGAAAGATTGAAAGCAGGAGGAGAAGGATACGACAGAGGATGAGCTGGTTGGATGGCATCAGTGACTTGATTGACATGAGTTTGAGCAAGCTCTGGGAGTTGGTAATGGATAGGGAAGCCTTGCATGCTGCAGTCCATGGGGCCGCAAAGTGTTGGACAGGACTGAACAACTGGACTGAACTGAACTGATCTTTAACTCTTCTAACCAAAATAAACCTCACCCTTTGAAGCCCACTACTCATATCTGTAACTTTTTTATGGTTCTTACTACTTTTCCCATAAATAAGAAATATTGCTTCAGTGATTTATTCAGTATTTATTAAAGACCTATTATGTATACTGACAGTTGGAGATGAAGTAGATACTTGTAACCTACTATATATTTGCATGTCTTTACTCTGCTTAATTGAAGCTATACAATCATTGAATTCAGAATCCTATCTTATATATATGGAATGCAATTACTTATACATATTTGTCAAATAATTCACTAAACATGGGTTGATTATTCCCCATATTTCTCAGTCCTAGTTTTAAATCCTTGATGATGCTTCAGCAAAGAAGCATCCTGAAAATTTCAGGAAAATGATTTTCCTGAAAATACTATATCCGTTTCATTTGGAAATAGTTTTGACTTCCTCTTTCATTTCTCTAAGTTCAGTTCTATTTACAGGTAAACATTTCCTCAGTTATTAACCACTGGGCAACCGAAAGCATGTTAGACAGTCTCAGCTACCGATGTGGGCTTCTCCCAAGAATTCAGCTAGTGCCTGCCAGTCAACAGGAAAATTACAACTCAATTAGAGAGTGTCTTCTCATGTTTTCTTCTAAGTTGCTAAAGCGTACTTTCCCATGCAGATCAGCTCTCCTCTCCTATAAGCCATGTTTCTCTGTTAATGAAAATTGTCCTTCAGTCTGTGTTTATCCTTTAGCCAACAAACTAGTTTCAGTGGCAGCATTACGGTTACAGCCCACAGAAACGATTTCTGTGCAGTAATTTAGCTGTCAGTCTGGAAGTGGTAAAGGAGCAGGAAGATGGATGCTGAGCCCGGGGCATGCCTGAGCAGGCATCCTGCATGTCCTTACTTGGATGTGCACTTATTAAAGCAGGTAAAAAAATGTTTGTCCCAATTTCTCTTGGCCATTACTACAGTTTAGCTAGGAGAAAATATTTTTACTGGAACTCTGCTAGTTGTTAAGAACCCTCTTATTATCCATAGAGAGGATGGGAACAGAGGGTGAAGATCATTTAGTGATGGAATTGTCCTCAAATAAAAACCGGAAAAGCAAATGGCTTTGACATTTGTTATGGGTCCCCTGATATATCCATGGACTGTTTTGGAATGATTTGGCAGGGGTGAGGAAGTATGGATGTGAAAACTTCCTATTGGAGAATTGGTCTGCAAATGATCATTTCAGGCCCATCTGCTGACTGATAACCATGAACAATCAACAAATTGATAAATTACCTCTCGACACTTTGGTGTGTAGACTGACAAATAAAAGTAGATGATGCCTTTAGATGTGTGAAAGATGGTGCTAGAAGGGTCAGAGTCAGCATCTGGTCATCAAGCTCGATTTTTAAAAATTAATTCAGATATAGTTTTTTGCTTTGTTTTCTTAACAAATTTTGTTAGGATGCAAACAGTCTATTGAAGGATTTAAACCTCAGTTAAATTTTTTTGTTGTTTAGTCAGTTAAATTAACAAGCTCATAAATTCAACACTCAGTAGTATATACAAAAGCAGTTATTTTTGTAAATTTGAAATATTATGTATCATGTATATATTATATATATATATACTATACGTGCCTTATACATTTATATTCATGTTTATTTACCATTTATATATAATGGCAATTATAGATATAATGGTTATATATACATATATATGAAATGGCAATCACTAGAGGTCCCTTAACTATTTTAGACGTGAATTTGCCCACGTGTCGTTTTCCCCTTGAGCACTCCAGTGATCACCAGGCTTTACTCAGTCCTGGAATGGATAAAGTGTGTGTTCCATGGAACTTCTCATTCTGAGATTTTCAGTGAATCAAGGACTCCAGGCTCAAGTAGGTTTAAAAGTTTTCTCTGTAGTCCATTCTGAAGGGTCATGCTGAACCTGTGCATATTAAAAATTTTGAGGAAGTCTTGCAAAACATAAAAATTTTAAAGTTGTTTTCTTTTTTAAATAAAACAAAGTGTTCTCCAAACATAGTCTTTCCTTAAGTCAATTGAATGTAGAAGAACAAGAGATTCTCAGTCTACTTTGAAAACATGGAGTTACCTTCTCCTTGTGTGTTTCTCATGAGACAGAGGTCTGGAGGGTGGAATTTTCAAGAAAAACTTGTTGGTGTATAACTGTTCCTAGAAGTGTCTTTTTTTTTTTTTTTTTTTTTTTTTAGGGAGGAAAATCTTTTATTTAGTCTACCCATCTAAATGTTAAACTTATCCAAAAACACCCTTACAGAAACATCCAGAAGTTGTGTCCGATGGACACAACTGACTGAATGTGCCAATATTAGAGTGGCATTCAATGTACAGTTTTTAATTTTTGAAAATCAATACTTTTTTAGTGGCACAGATAAAACCTTTGTAGAAATCATTTGTTCTATTTAATTTTATATTTTAACTTGACTGAGCCACTGGATGCCAAGATATTTGGTCAAACATTAAAGTGTCTTATGATCCTTTGTATTTCTGTGGTATCAGCTGTAACATTTCTTACATTTCTGATTATATTTGAGTCCTCTCTTTTTCTGCATGGTTTAAGTCTAGCTAAAGGCTTGTCTTATTTATCTTTTAAGAAAACTAGCTCTTAGTTTGACATTTTTCATTGTCATCCTAATCTCTATTTCATTTATTTCTGTTCTAATATTTGTTATTTCCATCTTTGGGCTAACTTTAGAGTTTGTTCTTTTCTTCTAGTTCCATGAGGTATGAAGTTGTTTCTTATTATAGGCATTTATCACTATGCGTTTCCCTCATTGAACTGATTTTGCTGTAACTCATAAGTTTTGATATGTTGTATTTCCACTTTTATTTGTCTCAAGATATTTAAAATATTTTTGTTTATTCTTTGACCCACTGATTGTTCAGTATTATCAATATGTTGTTTAATCTCTACATATTGTGAATTTTCCAGTTTTCTTCTAATAGTAGATTTCTAGTGTCATGTCATTGTGGTTGGAAAGTACACTTGATATGATTTTGGTCTTTTTAAACTTAGAGTTGTCTTGTAGACTAGCATATGATCTGTCCTGGACTATATGTGGACTTAAGTCCGTGTATGCCTAAGAAGAGTGTGCATTCATTGCTTTTGGATGGAACATTCTGTAAATGTTAAGTACAAATATGTCATTTAAGTCTAATGTTTCCTTATGTTTTTCCATATGATTACCCATTATTAAAAGTAGGGTACTGAGGTTCTTTACTCTTATTGTATTACCATTTATTTTTCCCTTTAGATCTGTTAATATTTACTTTGTTTAATGTTGAAGTGTTCCTGTATTGAGTGCATAAATATTTTTACAAGTGTCATGTTCTCTTGTTGGATTTACCCTATTACCATAACTTAATTACTTTGTCTTGTATTATTAATACAATCTTTGTCTTAAAGTGTATTTTATCTGATATAAGTATTCCTGCCTCAGCTATTTTTGGTTTCTGTTTGTATGGAGTACCTTTTTTTAACCTGTTACTTTCAATCTGTGTGTTTCCTTAAAGCTAAAGTGAGTGTCTTATAGACCATATATTGTTAGGTCTTTTTTTTTTTTTTGCTTCTCTGATTGGTCAGTCCTCTCTTCCGCCTCATCTGGTCTGCTGTTGATGCCCTTTCCTGAACATTTCAGTTCAGTTATTGTATCTCCAGTTGTGTGATTTCTGTTTGGTATGTTCTTCCATTTTCTATATTGGTAGGTAAAATTTTCACTTTGTTCAGGCCTCGTTCTCCTGACCTTGGTGAGAATCTTTATGATTGTTGTTTGGAACTCTTTATTAGGTAAATCACTTATCTTCATTTTATTAAGCTCCTTTTCTGAGATCTTGTTCTTTTGTTTGGAACATATTCATCTGTCTCATTATTTTTCTTAACTCTCTGTGTTGATTTATGTGTGTTAGATAAACCAGCCACCTCTCCCGGTCTTTAAGGAGTAGTCTCATGTAGGAGATGAGACTTACATACAACCCTGCCGTAACTCTTCATTTTGTTTGAAAGCTTTGTGATTGTCCAAGCAGCCTTCTTTGTTCTTCCTGGCTCTCCTGGTAGTTGAAGATATGCCACTGACGGGCGCCAACACCTGTCAATGTCCCAAAGCAGAGAATGTCAGTCAGCACCTTGAGCCTAGGGACACAGTAAATTAAGAACTGGATCTCTTTGTTACTTGTGAACACAAGCCCAGTGGTCACCAAAGCCAGGCTATCAAGGGATACATCCTCTGGGCATCAACCACAGAAGCTTGGGCACCAGATATGTGCACGAGCTCCTTTCTCAGACACGATGGCAGTCTGGGTAAACGAGAAGACTGTGCCATTCCCCATTTCTGAAAAGGATTGTAAATTGGCCCCTAGATGTTTGTTAAATTGGAAACCTGTGCCTCCAGGACATAGCTTTAAGCACGACACTGCTTTTAAAAAAGCAAATAGGCCTTTTTTTCAGGCCTTTCTATCTGAGGTCTCTACAGTGCGCCCTAGAGGATGGTGGTCAGGAATTCTTTCTCTATTTGTTTACGGTTCTGTAGGACCCACAACCCACAGGGCACCAGATGATAAAGGAGAAGGGAGTCCCACGAGTAGAAGCTGCAAAAACTAAGGCACTGGACCTATGGGCCAGTTCCTTTCTGAAGGGAGGCAGAGAGTGAAGATCCAGGTGGCCTCTGCCAGCCTCTGCAGCCTCTGGAGAGGACTACAGTCAGTGCCGAGATGCGCATCCAACTAGGAGCCTCCTCCTCAGCCCAAGGCTTTTAAGAGAAATAAATAGGCCTCTTTCACTGAACGGTTGGATGTGTTTTAGTCTGCGGCCTCTGCACTGCATCCTGGGGGCTTTTGAAACTGAGCAGGACCCTGTGGGGCTCCCAGGCAGGAAGCCTTCCTGTGTCCCTTGTTTTCTGTCCGTAGGGAATAGACTTCAGCCTTCGTGTCCTTCCTTGAGTCCCAAAGGGAAAGTTCAAACAGTTGCTAGTCAGGCAAGGGAGGGGACGAGGAGGCAGGGGTCAAGAAACAGTAGTGCAGCCTTGGAGCGGGCTACTTCTTTCCCCCAAGGGACACACAGAATCATATCTTTGAGCTCTTATGCAGAACTCAACTCCCCCAAAATGGGATATGTTGACTAATTGATGAAGCCTTCTTCATTCCATCACCAGCACCCGGAGCTTACTCAAAACTCATGTCCATCGAGTCAGTGAGGCCATCCAATCATCTCATCCTCTGTCATCCCCTTCTCTGCCTGCCCTCAATATTTCCCAGCATCAGGGCCTTTTCCACTGAGTCTGTTCTTCGCATCAGGTGGCCAAAGTATTGGAGTTTCAGCTTCAGCATCAGTCCTTCCAATGAATATTCAGGACTTATTTCCTTTAGGATGGACTGGTTGGATCTCCTTGCAATCCAAGGGACTCTCAAGAGTCTTCTCCAACACCATAGTTCAAAAGCATCAGTTCTTCAGTGCTCAGCTTTCTTTATGGTCCAACTCTCACTTCCACACATGACCACTGGGAAAACCATAGCTTTGACTAGATGGACCTTTTTTGGCAAAGTAATGTCTCTGCTGTTTAATATGCTTTGGTCATAGCTTTTCTCTTCTTATGTTTGTATTTGTTTTAGAAATATGTGTGTCTTTAACTCATCCTAGTCTTCTTTAATGTTATATCTCTTCAAGTGTAATGTTAAAAATTGTACATATCTTTCTGCTTACATCCTCCTGTCCTCTGTGTTGCTTCTCTCATATTTTTATATTCTATGAACATTAAAGCACAAGTTAGTTTTCTTTAAACAATCATTTCTCTCTTAACAAATTAAGAAAAAAGGTTATTTAGATTTACCACACATTCATCTTTTCAAGGGCTCTTCATTTCTTAATATGGACTTGAATTTCTCCCTCACAGTGTTTTACTTCAACCTGAAGAACTTTCAATGACGTTTATTATAATACAAATCCTCTAGTACTAAAGCCTTGAAACTTCTGTTAATCTAAAAATGGTTTTGTACTGCCTTTGTTTCTGGAGAATATTTTTTTTTGGATGCAGAATTATAGCTTGCGAGATGTCTTGTTTTGTTTTTTGATTTCAGTGCTTTACAGACGTTCCAGTGCTTTCTGACCGGCATTGTTTTCCATAAACACAGCAGTTACTCTTATTGTTTTTCTCTTTGTGACGTGTCTTTTACCTTGTGGCTGCCTTTAAAACATATCTCTTTATCTTCTGTTTTCAACATTTTTAATATGATTTGCTTAATGTTTGTTTTTTCTTATAATTATTTTGTGTGAAATTCATTAAAGTCCTGGGGTTTTGATTGTTAAAAAAATATTTTGGAATAATAATATGGACACTTTTGTTCAAATATATTTCTTTTGCCAAAATTCATCTCTTTATTTTTTTTCTTTTAGGGACTTTAGTTATGTGTATGAAAACCATTTTATGTTGTCCCATAGATCACTAAGTGTCTATTCATTTTTATCTTTTAATCTTCTCTGAGCTTCACTTTTAGACACCTTCTATTGATCTTTCTTGAAGCTAACTGGTCTTTTCTTTTGCCATTTCCAATTTGCTATTGATGTCATTAGTGAAATTTTCCCCCCTCAGACACAGTTTTTAAATCTTGGAATTTCTATTTGGTTCTTTTATAGTTTGCATTTCTCTGTTGTGATTTGCCTCTTGTTCACTCATTATGTCCATCTTTTATTTAAATCAGTTTAATTATAATCCATTTAAAAACCCGTATTTGCTCATTCTAACATCTGTGTCATGTCTGGGTTTCTATATTTTATCTCTCGTGTTTACTTTTTTCCTGCTTCTTTTATTGTCTATTAATTACTGAATGCATGCTAGACACGGTAAATCCTGCATTGTTGAAAGTCCATATTGTTGAGATATGGTTTAAATCATCATCCTTTAAAGATGCCTGTGTTTTGAGCTAGTTGGCTTTTAAGTAGCTGGAGTCTCATTATAATCAGAGCCTAACGTGGCTCTGACTATTGGCCTAGAGTTACCATTACTTCTAAGGCTTAATGTTTATAAAGTTTCACCTGAATTTTCTGGCTATGCAGCGAAGTCTACCCACTTTGAGTAGAGCTGAAAGTCCTCCCCGTGCTGTGTTACCTTTGGAAGCTCCATTCATCTCCCCACTGTCAGCAGCTATTCTCTGCCAGGCCCAGTGAGTTACACCCTCTGGATGAAAATAGCATTTGGCTAATGACTCAATAATTAATCTTCCTATAGAGAACAAACTGTTTCAGATTTTTTTATGACTAGAAAATTATTGGCATTTGGGGATGGGTTTATGAAATACTGTTTAAAAAGAGATGTGTAAGCTGTTCTTTTAGGATTCATCAGAAAATTCAAAGGGATATTTTTGATATTATTTCCTCGGGCTTTAATTGTATTGCTCTTATATTCCCCCCTTTTTATATTCCATCTGTTTGGCATTTTTAAACCTTTATTTCCAGATCTTTTCATTTTATTTCTATTTTTAATATGTATATTTATTTTAATCTAGCATTTTAATTAGATTTTAAAGTCAAATTTGAGTACTTTTTTAAAACAAGCATTTGCCAGCTTGTATAGATCCCTCCATAAATCAATGTAATTTCCTAAATACTAACATTTTCCCCCACCACTTCACTGAATGTTAAAGTACATTTTTATGTAAGAATCAACAGAAACAAGAAATCATCTGTGTACTGTGCTTTCCACATAAAATCACCAGGCAGACGTTTTGGTGCTTTTAGTTGTATAAGCTAGAAATTAATAGAATCTATTATTTTGAAGATGTTGTAAGTCATGCATTATTCTAAAAGCAGAATACCAACATAGATGTGACTATAGATGTGCCACCTGAGGTTCAAACAAACCAGATTATTTTATCAATTGGAATTTATTCTTTGGCAGGCAACAAGGTCATCTATTTGTAGTGTGAAAGTAAAGCAGAAATTCTTTTAAAAATGTAGCAACAGCCATGGAAAACAGAATGATTAGGCATCCTACAGAGAAGCATGAGATAATCGTTCTCCAGTTAACTTGGTTTCAAATTTTATTTTACATATTTATTTAGGCTGTGCCATGCAGCAGCATGTGGGGTCTTAGTTCCCTGACCAGGGACTGAACCCATGTCCCCTCCAGTGGAAGCTCGTCATCTTAAACACCGGAGCAAAAACCACCAGGGAAGTTCCCAAATTTTATTCTTTTCTTAAAAATGATGAATCTACTTTTATCCATCACATCGCAGAATGGGAAAAATCTGAATAAATTGTTCTTTGCTAACGTTCTAGATTTTGGCAAGAAGTATGTTCGAGGAGGTCGTTGGGGATGTGGCTGGTTTGTTTTGCTGCTCTCACATTTCTGCCTTCTACACTTCTCCTTCCCTATAGGTTTTCCTGTTCTGGCCTCTTTTCTGCCCTCTCCCACATTTTTTTCTTATGACTTTGCCTATTTAGTTCATTTCCTTCATCCTTTCCTGAACACAAAACTGAAGATAAACACTCTCAATTTTAAAAATCTAATTTCTTAGTCTTGGTCAAGGCCCAGTTTCTCCCAAATGATGAAATTAGAAATTCTTGGCTTCATACTCAGCTTTCTGTCTTACTTGTTCCTGACCCAGAGCCTCCAGAATTGTCCATATTTCTTCCAGATTCCTTCCCATCCTCTTCATTTTGACCAGTCTAATGAAATCATCTAAACTGAAAGTATAGCTGAATTTGTATTTTTTTTTTTTTTTTACATGAATTGGGATAAACTAAACTGCTGTAACAAACGGACCCAAATCTATAGTGCTTAAACATAGGAGAGGTTTATTTCTTGTTTATAAAACAACCTGCTGTGGGTGTTTAGGCTGCTCTCCTCCGTATGATCTTGAGGACGGGCTCCTTCCATCCTGAGGCTTTGCCGCCCTCTGCTCCTTTGATGAGGCAGCGTGGTCAGCATGGGTTTACCATACTCAGGTCTTGGTGGAAGAGAACATAACAGAGGGCCATTTACCTCTTAATGGTCTGGACCCAGAAGTGGCCCACATCGCTGTGGGAATGATGGAGTCAACTTAGACATGAATCATACACTCATCACTTGTCCAGCTCCTACCAGAAGAACATGAAATGGGCAGTCTGCAGCAAGGAGCAGTTCTGTAATTAAACAGAGTGATGGTGGATCAGATAACCTTAGATGGTCCATACATTTTAGAGGCGTTCCTTACCCTATTTGTATACTGTGTCATTTAGGGTGATTTTCACAACTTGCTAAGGTTAAGATGAGGGGGGCAAATGAGACATTGTGGACCACATGAAGATTTTGAATCAATTTAGAGAGATTTAAGGAAGATACATATTTTTCTGCCAAATATGAATTTATATGTGGTGGTTAAGATCATGCAGTCATATAGTCATACTTTCTGGGTTGAAAGCCAGGACCCATGGTGTCTTACTTGTGTGACTTCCTAACCACGCAGCCGTGGGCTGGCTGGCTTCTCAATGCATCAGCTTCTTCTTCCATCAAATGGAAAGGACAATAGTGTATGCTTCACAGGTTTGCTCTGGAGAATAAATGAGATAATGCACACACATTGCTTTACGTTGTGAGCACTTGGCACATAGTAAACACTCAATAAATATTACAATGTAAGTGAAAGTCACTCAATCGTGTCCAGCTCCGACCCCGTGGACTATACAGTCCATGGCATTCTCCAGGCCACAACACTAGAATGGGTAGCCTTTCCCGTCTCCAGGGTATCTTCCCAACCCAGGGATCAAACCCACATCTCCCATATTGCGGGTGGATTCTTTACCAGCTGAGCCACCAGGGAAGCCCCAAAATACTGGAGTGGGTACCCTATCCCTTCTCCATTGGATCTTCCCAACCCAGGAATCAAACCAGGGTCTCCTGCATTGCAGGTGGATTCTTACCAACTGAGCGATCAGGGAAGCCCAAATATTATAATAGTAATGGCAATTGTTATTAGAATTATTATTCATTTTCTCACCCATGTACATACCTGCTTTCCAAGTGTGAGCAATTTCTGGCTCTAAAAGAGAAAGCTCTTAACAAATTTTTTTTTTTTTTCTTGTCTCTCAGTCATGTCCAACTCTTTGTGACCCCATGGACTATAGCCTGCCAGGCTCCTCTGTCCATGGGATTCTCCAGGCAAGAATACTGGAGTGGGTTGCCATTGTTAGACCTCCAAAAAAAAAAAAAAAACCCTATAAAACAAGAGCATTATTTATTTAATTTCATGCCTTCTGAGCTAGCTTTGCCTCCCGATGGTATTTCTATTTGTTCTCACAAAAGTCAATATTTTCCTGTTTCACCATTTACAATAGATTTTTATATGGGGCATATAAACAGTATGTGAAACTATTCAAATTACATTCTTCCAAGTGTAAAATCAAAATAGAAAGGAAGGTATGAGCCTGCTGCCATGGTTCATATGAGTGGTGGAAATGCCAATAGTTTTGCTTCTGCAGAAACCAAAAATCAGTAGGGAGGGCATGTTTGATAATTAGAGGTTTCAGAATAGGGCTCTCAGGCAAGGGGTCAAATTCATGAGGATAAACACATTGGGTTAAACTTTTTGTGACGAAGGAAGAGCTCTGTTGGGTTTTATATCAGTGTACAGAAGTATATTCACACTTCTCCTTCCTGTTCTCTCAATCAATCCTCCTGAGACTTGATGCACCATATCTAATTCTTCATAAATCAGCTAAACTTTAGAGTGATATTGACAGTGGCTTTGCTGACCCCATTGTTTTCCGTCAAGAGTTTTATTCGGCTTCAAAACAATTTGCCGTGAACGCCCTTGTTTGCTTGCCACACAGGTCTTTGTTTGGGCTGAAAACTTTGATTTATAACTGGAAATAATTGATGGCTGTGGGGTAAGGGGACCATAGCTCATGCTCCTCCTCTTTTAATCTTCCTTTGCCCAGAAATCCATGTAGTGGCACATTCTCAAGGGAACAGGGCTGGGAAATTTTCCATATACCCAATAGGAGGCCATTCATCATGGTGAGGAACGTGTTTGTGAAAGGAAAGAAAACAAAAGTCAGACCACCTCAAGATGGTTTATCAAAAGACTAGATGTTAAAGCTGATGTATTCATTGTGGAACATTTATAAAGAAAACCAAGCTATCTCATGAACCAGATATACTTGCTACTCCAAAAGTGAAATTTGATATTAGTACTTCAGATTATTAATATTGAGAAGCCTCTTCAGAGCTCCTGACAAGTTGCTTGGTTGTTGACTGCAGAGCATTTGGAAGCTCTTTTTAAGTGGCACAGTCTTTTTTCTAACAATGGAAAAGGAAAAAAAAAATACAGATGTTTTTTGTTCTGTTCTGTTTTTGACAGCCTTATAGCTTGCAGGACCTGTCATTCTAGAACTTGCTGAGTTTAAGACTGTCTTCCCTCCTCACCATTCAGGTTTACTAATTCAAAAAGGGTCAGTGAAACTTTCTAAACTGCACATTTCTTTAGGATGCAAAAATTGATACTGAGTTTCTGAAAGTAATTTGAGATTCTTCTCAAGGATTGAAAAGAACCAATCCTTGAGATTGAGCCATTATTTTTCCATATTCATTGTGAAAATATCAGACTCTGTAATTTATTTTCAGTTTATTTTGGTTTTTCTCCATAAAAATTACCTTGCCAGCTGAGGATATATCAGGATATTTCAATAGCCTACTGAGAAAAAAATTACATACACACTTTTACCAATGAATTATACTTCCAATATTAGAGTAGCACATCACTATATGCAGTAAATTTTAGGTGATTTATTTACACAAAGTATTTTCATGATTTAGAATGTTAATCCATCAAGGAAAAATAAAGGAAGTAACAACGAAAATCAAAGAGAATTGTAAGCTGAGGGGAACTGGATCATATCCTACAAAAACATCCCAAATTATGACAAGAGCTATGTTGAAATATTAATATTGTTTAATATCAATTACTATGTTTACTAAGTAAACAGCTCTTACATTGAAGTGGCATTGAAAATGGTCAGAGGCAAGCATGTCACAGCGCATTTTTTCATGCACCTATTGATATAGGCATTATTTGAAGTAATTTGCTTTATTTTGCATTGTTTTATCTCAGTGAAATTTAGCAATATCAGTTGTCTCCTTGGAAGAAAAGGCAAGAACAATTCATTTCTTCCTCTTTAAAGCGGTCTGAACTGATAAATAGTTCCCATGTGAATGACGGTAAAGTCAAAATGGAAGTAGTGCTTTTCACAGATTGTATTCCTTGTTAAATCAGAATCCTTTGAAATGAATAAAAGGACATTCCCCAGATGTTGGTACTCAGAGCCCCATGCAGTGACACAGGAATCAGTGGGTCTTGGAGAACAATCCCATACCATTGACCATATGTGAGCTGTATCAGTGACTTCAATCCATATCATTCTGATATGGCTTATCAGAAAAATATTCATTAACAAAATGACAGAAAGCGGTAATTTAAATCCATAGTTAATCTGAATGAAAGCACAAAATAACACAGACATGGGACAACTGTGAAGAATTAAAAATCTATTTCCTTGACGGGGATGGGAGACAAATTCTGCAATAGGTGATCATGGGAGACAACTTGGGACCTTTGCTTATCACCAGGAAGAACTTTGAGATAAAACCCCTATACAGATAAGAAACATGTACTGCAGCGTTTTTAGTTCTTTCTTGGGAAAAATAAGTATCTGAAGAAAGATTCCAATAGGGGATATTAAACCTCTCCAAACTTCTGATATTTGTTCATAGTTTTAACAACTCTGCATTTCAAAACCAAAATTTACTTGTTTCGTACAAGTGGTTTTTTTTTTCAATATTCTTTTTTTTTTTTTAAATTTTTAATGAACTATAGTTGATTTAAAATGTTGTGTTTATTTCTAGTGTACAACAAAGTGAATCAGTTATACATATACATATGTCCACTTTTCTTTAGATTATTTTCCCATAGAGGCCATTGCAGAGCATTCAGTAGAGTTGCGTGTCTGTACAGTGGGTCCTTATTAACAAGCTACTTTATGCAGTGGTGTGTACATATGTCAACCCCAGTCTCCCAGTTCATCCCTAGCCCTCCTGTCCCTGGGGACTCCCTTTCTATTTTGTAAATAAGTTCATTTGTCTTTGCAAGTGTTCTAATTTTAAGACAACATATCATTCTGGACGTTTCCCACTTACCCACCTTCCTATTGTCTAATGTTGTCATATAGTGAGGATGTTTCATCTCTGGGGGATAAGATTTTTTAGACTTTGGAAGCATAGCTCCTGAATAGAGAGTTAATGAATCTCATCTCACTTGGTGTATGAACAGGTTAAATTAGACCGAAATAAAATATTCAGGGTACTGAGAAAACAGAAATGGCCCCCAAATAAAGTGTAACATTGTAGCCATAAGCAGAGAAAAATTTCAGAAACAGCCAATATGAACTTAAAAGAGTAATTGCTCTATGGTGTATCCCAGCACACATCTCTTGTTCAAACTCACACTCCATTTTTCACGTAGAGGAAAGAGAAGATTTCCTTCAAGAAATGTCTAAAATAATCCATGATCTCAAGAATACTACATACATATTATTAAAATAAAATATGAAGCCTATTGGCTGTGTTCCAGAAAAGCTGAACTGGGGTAAAGGTCGTAATGACCAGTCATAACTTAGCGTGCAGTTATTTAATTGTGGGATGGACTTTTCTACCACTGTCCCTGGCAGTCGCTGCCATTTGATCCTGAGGCTTGGATGAAATGCTTCATCAGTAGTGCCCATTTAAGGACCTTCATGGAACAACAAGTTGGTCCCCTGGGCAAGTCCATGCCAACCGCAATAAAGAGCACTGTGGGAGTGAGTGAGAGGCCGTTTTTACTAGACATACAGCATCGAAGGCGCATGGATGCCTTCTGGATGCTTCCTGCACTCTGAGCCTGCACAGTCTCCTGATGGCAAAGGCTGGAAGCTGAACTCAGTGTGTCCACGGATTTTATGGTTTCCTTAGGAAAATGAATTCTCAAGTTCCAGTCCTCTTTCCAAGCACAGGTAAGTCTTTGGAGAGAAGGAGAAGTGTCCAGAAACTGTGACGAGCCTTTCTTTTCCAGCACATAATTGCTCCCAAACCAGACCTTGAGCTGGACAGCTCGTGGCTCTATGCCTACTACAGAATCCACCATCTGCTTCACACAGGGTAGATATAAATTTTATAGACTTTGCAATTATCGTTTAGTTGGTTTTAGTTTGGTTAGGTTTTTTTCCTCTCAGATACTCTCTGAGAGTATCTGAGCAGTCATAGACAGAATGCCCATAGCAAAGGGGGACTGGAATGTTTGGAAAGTGGGCACTAAAAGACGCACGTCACATTACAACAGTCGAATACAGTTAAAGGCGTCCTGGAGATTGAAATCTGAACATCTGTACAGAGAAAAAGGCAAAAAATAGAATCTGTTCTTGCTACTCTCAATAGCATGTAAAAAGCCATGGAAAAAGGTTTAATTTGGGGTTTATTTTTCCCTCTGTGATACTGTGATCATATTGGTATGGTCTGCATATTCTGCAAGTTATGTCAAAATTGATAAAAATGCATCGTACAATGAGGTTGAATCAGAAGATGCTGCATGGAGATTTATTTGCAGGATCTGGGGAT
The DNA here is from genome assembly GCA_935064755.1 of Tragelaphus eurycerus. Taxonomy (NCBI): domain Eukaryota; kingdom Metazoa; phylum Chordata; class Mammalia; order Artiodactyla; family Bovidae; genus Tragelaphus; species Tragelaphus eurycerus. The sequence continues at coordinate 18,159,678 of CAKXYN010000034.1, read as the reverse complement.
GTGTTTGAGCATGCTGTTTCACTCAAATTAAGAAACCATTGCAGCCCAATGTTCTTTTACAGACTTCTGGTATTTGGATAATTGAATGGCTATGCCCTGCCTCACTATAGCGCAAGAGGCGTCTTTCTGGGATTGGGGAAAAGTGGAAACAAGTGCTTTTACAGCCGGGCTCCTGGAATCTGCTGACTAGGCACTTAAGAGAGAGGAGGCAGTCCTGCCCGTTGCTTTAAAAAGTTCACAGAATCTTTCCCATCTGTTAAGTGGCGGGAAAAAAGTATCCAGCCGAAAAGGTTGCAAACTCTGGTGATGTTTGAGCTCTTTTGAGAACAGGATCGCAAAGCAAATACTCCAAATGCTGTTTTCTTTTTATTTCATGTAGGATGTTTTGTTTGTTCAGTTCTTTGCCCAAGATCCTTTATTTAAAAAAAAAAAAAATGAGGCTCTGTTCCCAAATAAAGTGTCTCTATGCTGCTAATTTGTATGCAGGCGTTCTCTGAGAATTCAGAGAACGTTGAAGTGAACACTGGTGGTCTGCCATTTTACTTTCGATGCTGTTTCTAAAACCACATTGCCCTGTATGTGGGGAAGAGACGCAACCTCTGAGCTCTGTAGCCTACCCCTCACCAGTAAGAGCAGGCTGTTGCCTGGAAATTGGAATCTTTGACTCAGATCATGGGCTTCTTACTTTTTTTTCTAGAAAAGAATGCAAGACTGAGTTTACAATTGTGCAGAAGTTCTCTGAATGTCTTAATATTTATGATAAAACATGTCTCTAAAAAGTATGTCGCCCTGCTCTCAACGAGAACTCTCTTGCTCGCAGTGGACATGCTCTTCCACATGATTTTGGCTTCCTTTTCTATTAGCTTTACAGTTGCTTTGTTTTTCCCCACTCCAGTACTTTGCCTGGAAAATCCCATGGATGGAGGAGCCTGGTAGGCTGTAGTCCATGGGGTCGCTAAGAGTCGGACACGACTGAGCGACTTCACTTTCACTTTCATGCATTGGAGAAGGAAATGGCAACCCACTCCAGTGTTCTTGCCTGGAGAATCCCAGGGACGGGGGAGCCTGGTGGGCTGCCGTCTATGGGGTCCCACAGAGTCAGACACGACTGAAGCGACTTAGCAGCAGCAGCAGCTTTGTTTTTAGTTATGTGATCTGGCACTACTTAAAGCTCTGGTTTTTCTCCTTCTACTCAAGTAACGGTTGGGATTGTTTGTTGCTGTTGTTTGATTTTTATTGGCGGAAGTCAGGAGTAATCCTTCTCAGGACCTGCTGTGAACGTGGAGCTTGTAGTTCATCACCATGTGTTAGAGAGAAAGACTGGAATCTGGACTCTTCCCATGCCCAGGCTTATCCTGGGACTGAAGTGTCTTCAGGGCACGGGCCTCCTGCTTGCTCACACACAATGAACGGTTCCCCTCAGTCTCCTTCTCGCCCAGTGCCCGCCCTTTGGTTCTGGTGGGGGTGCAGGTGTGTTCAGAGCAGTTCTCAAACTGCAGTGTGCATCCACACCACCTGAGGGTCTTGTTTACATGCAGTCTGTGATGCGTCCAGGCTGAGGGGGGTCCGCATGTCCTTATTCCAAGAAAGCACCCCCGGATGTCAGTGTTTCTGGGCTGTGGGCGGCAGCCGTGCAGGACATCCCCCGCCATGAGCTACAGTCGAGCAGGCTGTCTGTGAACCCGCGCAGGACACGGGGACGGGAGCGAGAGAAGAGGGGCCCTTAGCTGATCAGTCACCCATTCCACACCAGTCACCTGCCCTGCTGAGTAAGTGTGGAAGGTCCCTGATCTTTTGCATGAGTATATGTGAGAACATATTTTTCTTTTTTTTAAATTTATTTATTTTAATTGGAGATAATTACTTTACAATATTACAGTGGTTTTTGCCTTACATTGACATGAATCAGCCATGGGTGCACATGTGTCCCCCATCCTGAACCCCCCTCCCATCTCCCTCCCCACCCCATCCCTCAGGGTCATCCCAGTGCACCAGCCCCGAGCACCCTGTCTCATGCATCGAACCTGGACCAGCAATCTAGTTCACATATGATAATATACATGTTTCAATACTATCTCTCAGATTTTTTCTTTTTAATGGGAGGATAATTGCTTTACAACGTTGTGTTGATTTCTGCCGTTCAGTTCAGTCTTTCAGTCGTGTCCAGCTCTTTGCAACCCCACGGACTTCAGCAGGACAGGGAAGCCTGGCCATACAACTGCGCAGATGGTCCCTGATCTTTACTCATTACCTGGCTTGAGAGACAGGTAAACCATGAACCAAATTGAGTATGTTAAACAAATGGCATGGCCCTCAGGGGAGGCAGTGGCTTTGCAGCTGTGGGCTGGGTGAGAGGCTCCCACACTGATGAGGTAGAAGGGACCTGTTCAGAGGTGTAGAGACATGACCTAGCGTCGTGTCAGAGGGAGCTCACGGTTCTGGGGGCAGGTGCCACATGTGAGAGGACCAGCAAATGCAGCTCACAGTTGCTTTAAAAAAAAAAAAAGTCCCTCATATGCCAGGCATTTCATGCTTATCATTCTAGTCTTACAACAAAGCTGAAAGGAGTTAATATTTTCCCATTTTGCAAATAAACTGTGGTTCTGGGAGATTATGGAACTCCTGGGCAGATGCACAGCTTGTTGCAGGCTGGGCTGGGTTTCAAGCCCAGATCTCCACGACACCAAAGCCCTGTCTGTTTCCCCCGCCAAGCTGGGGGAGCAGCAGAGATCAGGTCACCAAGAACCTTATAAACTGGCTAAGGAGAGTGAGCTGGCCCCTCAGAGCAGTGGGGAACCTGAAAAGACTTCTATGTAGAGGGATGGTGTTTGGATGTTTGAAAGATTATTCTGGAAGCTGTATGGAGGATAAATGTAAAGGGGCTTGTGGAAATAGATGAGAAATTGATGACTATTAAGCACCCAGAATTTTCAGGCCATGGGTGCTCTAGGGAAACATGAATTCATGAAATTCAAGGTCTTACTATCTAGTCTAAGAGAAAAACTTACATACATGAAATAATATGCCAGATACAGGATCTGGAAGTACTGCAAGTTGAGACTTTCCTTGAGTACATGGAGTGTCCGAGGAGCATACCTACTGGTAAATGATCTTGTCTGAAAGCAGGAGGGAAAGAGTGTGGAACTCTGTAATTCTGAAAACCTGATGCTTTAAGATCCAGTCATTGAGTAACCTAAATCCAGTTGAATCTTCACACACCCTTACTGTCGGTTGGCTGCTTATGGGCTATTTCGTGCTGTTTCTCAGCCTTTCCACTGTTCATTTCACTAATCTCTATTTGAAATTCTTCCTCAAAGGCTGCCTGTTCCATATCTAGGGATAATGGCATGTGCAGCATGTATCTGCTGTGTGTGTTCAGTCATGTCTGACACTTTGCAATCCCATGGACTGTAGCCTGCCAGGTTCCTCTGTCCATGGGATTTTCCATGCAGGAATACTGGAGAGGGGTGCCATTACCTGCACCAGGGGACCTTCCCGACCCAGGGATGGAACCCACATCTCTTGAGTCTCAGGTTGCATCAGCAGGTGGATTCTTTACCACTAGTGCCACCTGGGAAGCCCAGGTTGTATGGATAACCATCAAAGAACAGTCATTTCTGGAGCACCCACTTCATTCTGGGCAAATAGCAAAATTGCTCTGGAGAAATCCCATGAGCAAGGTAATGTCATTCTCTCTTTACAAAGGAGGAAAGAGCAACACAGAGCAGTTAGTGAACTTGCTCAGGGCACAGAGCTGGTGAGAGTCAGGATGCTGACCAAGGCCTCCCCGACCACAGAGTCTCTGCATCTTACCCTTGGCAGCACTGCCTCCCTTGCATCCCAGGTTCCAAAACTGTTTTACTTGCTCAATGTGTTTTTCTTGCTACTAATGCTTGAGAGGAAACTAAAGGGCTCGTCAAGTTGTTGGACAGATGAGTAAAGACAGACTAGGGAAATAGGAGGATCGTCCCAAGATCAAGGGCTGCTCTTCCCCTGTCTCCAGGCCTCATCCCAAATGTGGCTGTGTGTTGCAGGAGCCTAAAACTCCCTGAAAAGTCCCAGTGCCTGGCTTTGAAAAATATGGATGCCTGCATTGTCATTCTGCTTCACTTGGTATACAATGGCTTGGAATTTCTGAAGCTCTTTAGGTGATTCTGGCATGCAGTAGAGTTTGGGGACCGCTGTCAATAGCTTTTGAGACAGTAGATTTGAGATTAGTGTACAGCAGTGGTTCTTAAAGTGTGTTCCCTGCACCAGCAGCGTAAGTACCACTTGAAAGTTATTAAAATGCAAATTTTTGGATTCCATACCAGACGTGTATATCAGAAACTCTGAGGGTGGAGTCCAAAAATCTGTGTTTTACCAAGCTTTCCAAGTGTTTTTGAGGCAAGCCAACCACCCCCTTGGCCGTGCTTCCTCCCAACAGGTTTATGGTGTGGAGCATGCTGACCAGCTGTCTGCTATTTTTACTGAGGCCAGAGCTCAGGGGAAATATATTTAAACCCAAATGACAGTCCAAGGTATTCAGATTTGTATTAAAGATGGATTTCCTGGTAGTGTAGGTTGCCAGCCGCAGGAATAAAGAACTGAGGGAGGATTTTGGAATCTTTCTGGGGGTGGCCGGAGCACTGCACCATCAAAAAAGCGAAAAAAGGAAAAGGAAGAAATTGTCCTCTTGAGAAAAAATGAAAGCAGTAAGTGCTGTCATCTGACTTCAGTCATTTGTGGCCCTTCCTTCCTGTGCTTTGAAGTCAGCGGGGATGTATTCTTAATGGGGAAAATCTCAGAGCAGTTGAAATCTACATCTTCCCCGAAGCTCCGTGCTGATGGCAGAAAGCAGGCGCTCCCTGCCTGCCTGAGAAGGGTAGGGCTGGGTCACGGTCAGCAAAGTGACTTGTCCCCTGCCTCCTGCCCATTACTGGGCCACTTAATTGGCGTCATTTCCCTGCCTCCGAAATTATTTTCTTCAACATTATAATTTTAAGTAACTCAGTATATTAGCCTATTTCCCTAATGCCCTTTGTTGCATGTTCATTCAGTGTGGCTGGGTTTTGTCATATTTTTCAAGTATTTCCCTCTGGGCTTAGAATCTGCTTGAGTTCTGTGTTATTGGCTCTTTGGACAATGGTTTGTGAAAGAATTAAGAGTTCAGCATGTCGGGGTGAGAGAGGTGTTAATGGGATATAATTGTTTAAACTGAGGACTCTTTGTAGCCCCAGATGGGAGGAAGAGCTGGACATATTCATGCAAGACTGGGTACCTTTGGAAGAATTAAGGGAAATCATGTCTAAACTTATTGCACAGATTCAAAAGATCCAGCTGTTTGACATTAGTCATTAGTCACCAATCCTAAGATGCTTTAAAATATTAATATGTGCAAAAAATTCCCCTATGTATTATTTAGTTATTTATTTTTAGTTGTACTATTTTCAGCCAATTACTGCCTTTGAGTTTTGATTTGGACGTCATTTGCCTTTTTCTGTTTCTAACACATCATGAAGAACCTATGTCTAAAACTGTAGCGAAAATGCTGAGGGAAGGAGGCAGAGAGGGTCGGGAGAAGGGCAGCTTAACTGCTTTTACCTGGGCTGGGCGGGTGTTTCACCTCCTAGTATCTCAAGATAATTAATCTAGGGGTGACCCTGCCTCTTGATTATCCAACAGTTGAAGACCCTGGGAAGACGAATCTATTCACAGAGAAGACGTTGTCAAAAGAAAATAGACCCCTCCGAAGGAAAACGGCTTAGTTACTGTTTCAGCTAAGAAGTGAGATGACATATGAAGCGATGTTTTATTTCACGTTACCTGAAACTTCTCGGATAAAGTCTTCCCTAGGCCCTAGAACTGAATAAGGAGACACAGACAAGCCTTTATTACTAGCAGCGGAGAATAAGAGCTGTGTCTCACCACATTTCAGTGACCTTGCTGTGTGAGTTGTTTCTTCCAGTTCTTTGGAGTGATTTAACTGAACAGGGTGCAAGTGGTCTGAAAGGTAGAGGAAGAGCAAGCCACCAGTGACAAGGCGGTGAGGATTCTGTCCACATCATATTTCCGTGTTTGTACTATTCGTCAAAGACCACCTGGAGAAAGACAGTATGTGGTCTGGTAGACGATACACTGAGACGTCATGGAGATCAACCAGAGACCACCCTCCACAATTTAAACCAGAGACACTGAAAGAGACGAAAGAAAAAGAAGATAGGATAAAATAGAAATGCAGCCCAAGTATATCCCCAGGTACTAAACAAGAGAGTAAATAGTTAATAATATTGTGTTATATATTGGATTGGCCAAAACATTTGTTCAGTTTTTCTGTAAGATGGCTCTCATATTGCCTAGTCATCTTTAACTTCATTCGAAACAAGTTTGTTAGATTGTTTTGTGACAGCTCTCATATTGGCATGCATTAAAAAAAAAATCAAAATTGGTGAATTTTGTGTAGCCATTTCAGTTTTCAAGATGGAAGAGTAAAAAGCAACATTTGGGGTATAGTATGCTCTAGGAGAAAAGGAAAGATATAAACATCTGAATGCAGAGTTCCAAAGAATAGCAAGAAGAGATAAGAAAGCCTTCTTCAGCGATCATTGCAAAGAAATAGAGGAAAACAACAGAATGGGAAAGACTAAGGATCTATTCAAGAAAATCGTAGATACCAAAGGAACATTTCATGCAAAAATGGGCTCGATAAAGGACAGAAATGGTATGGACCTAACAGAAGCAGAAGATATTAAGAAGAGGTGGCAAGAATACACAGAAGAACTGTACAAAAAAGAGCTTCACGACCCAGATAATCATGATGGTGTGATCACTGACCTAGAGCCAGACATCCTGGAATGTGAAGTCAAGTGGGCATTAGAAAGCATCACTACGAACAAAGCTAGTGGAGGTGATGGAATTCCAGTGGAGCTATTCCAAATCCTGAAACATGATGCTGTGAAAGTGCTGCACTCAATATGCCAGCACATTTGGAAAACTCAGCAGTGGCCACAAGATTGGAAAAGGTCAGTTCTCATTCCAATACCAAAGAAAGGCAATGCCAAAGAGTGCTCAAACTACCGCACAATTGCACTCATCTCACACGCTAGTAAAGTAATGCTCAAAATTCTCCAAGCCAGGCTTCAGCAATATGTGAACCGTGAACTTCCTGATGTTCAAGCTGGATTTAGAAAAGGCAGAGGAACCAGAGATCAAATTGCCAACATCTGCTGGATCATGGAAAAAGCAAGAGAGTTCCAGAAAAACATCTATTTTTGCTTTATTGACTATGCCAAAGCCTTTGACTGTGTAGATCACAAGAAACTGTGGAAAATTCTGAGAGAGATGGGAATACCAGACCACCTGATCTGCCTCTTGAGCAATCTGTATGCAGGTCAGGAAGCAACAGTTAGAACTGGTCATGGAACAACAGACTGGTTCCAAATAGGAAAAGGAGTACGTCAAGGCTGTATATTGTCACCATGTTTATTTAACTTATATGCAGAGTACATCATGAGAAATGCTGGACTGGAAGAAACACAAGCTGGAATCAAGATTGCCGGGAGAAATATCAATCACCTCAGATATGCAGATGATACCACCCTTATGGCAGACAGTGAAGAGGAACTCAAAAGCCTCTTGATGAAAGTGAAAGTGGAGAGTGAAAAGGTTGGCTTAAAGCTCAACATTCAGAAAACGAAGATCATGGCATCTGGTCCCATCACTACATGGGAAATAGATGGGGAAACAGTGGAAACAGTGTCAGACTTTATTTTTCTGGGCTCCAAAATCACTGTAGATGGTGACTGCAGCCATGAAATTAAAAGACGCTTACTCCTTGGAAGGAAAGTTATGACCAACCTAGATAGCATATTCAAAAGCAGAGACATCACTTTGCCAACAAAGGTTCGCCTAGTCAAGGCTATGGTCTTTCCTGTGGTCATGTATGGATGTGAGAGCTGGACTGTGAAGAAGGCTGAGCGCGGAAGAATTGATGCTTTTGAACTGTGGTGTTGGAGAAGACTCTTGAGAGTCCCTTGGACTGCAAGGAGATCCAACCAGTCCATTCTGAAGGAGATCAGCCCTGGGATTTCTTTGGAAGGAATGATGCTAAAGCTGAAACTCCAGTATTTTGGCCACCTCATGCGAAGAGTTGACTCATTGGAGAAGACTCTAATGCTGGGAGGGATTGGGGGCAGGAGGAGAAGGGGACGACAGAGGATGAGATGGCTGGATGACATCACTGACTCGATGGATGTGAGTCTGAGTGACCTCCGAGAGCTGGTGATGGATAGGGAGGCCTGGCGTGCTGCAGTTCATGGGGTCGCAAAGAGTCGGACACGACTGAGCAACTGATCTGATCTGATCTGATCTGATGCTCTATTATTTCAAGAAAAGTAAAAACACAACTGAAATACCAAAAAAAAAAAAGATTTCTCCAGTGTATGGAGAAGGTGCTGTGACTGATCGAACATATCAAAACTAATTTGCAAAGTTTCCTGCTGGAGATTTCTCCCTGGACCATACTCTCTGGTCGGGTAGACAAGTTGAAGTTGATAGTGATCAAATCAAGACATTAATTGAGAACAATCAACATTACGCCAGTTGGAAGATAGCCAACATACTCAAAAAATCCAAATCAAATATCGAAAATCATTTCCATCAAGTTGGTATGTTAATCGCTTTGATGTTTGGATTCTACATAAGTTAAGTGAATAAAACCTTGATTGTATTTCCACATGCAATTCTTTACTTAAACATAAGGGAAACCTTCCATTTTTAAAACAAATTGTGATGGTTGATGAAAAGTGGAGACTGTGCAATAAAGTGGGATGGAAGAGATCATGGAGCAAATGAAATGAACCACCACTAACCAGAGGCCATCCTTCATCCAAAGAAGGTGACGTTGTGCGTATGGTGGGATTGGAAGGGAGTCCTCTATTACGAGCTCCTTCCAGAAAAACAAATGATTAATTCCCAAAAATACTGCTCCCAGTTAGACGACTGCAAGCTGCATTCGACGAAAACGCCCTGAATGAGCCGACAGAAAACGCATCACCTTCTGTCGGGACGACACGGCTGCAGGTTTCTCTGATGGCTGTGCAACTCGGCTGCGAAGCTCTGGTTTGTCCGCCTCGTTCAGACACTGCACCCTCAGATGTCCTTTCCTTTCGGTCTCGACGACATTCTCTTAATGGAAACCATTTCAATGCCCTGGAAGACTTTAAAAGGCACCTGGAGCAGTTCTTTGCTCAAAGAGATAAAATGTTTTGGGAAGATGGACGTGTGAAGTTGCCTGAGCAATGGCAGAATGTAATGGAGCAAAACAGTGAATGCATGGTCCTATAAAATTCTTAGTGGAAATGAAAAATGTGTCTTTTATTTTTACTTAAAAACCTGAAGGAACTTTTTGGCCAATCCAATGCTTGACACTGCTAACAGAGTAGATCTTAAATGTTCTCACCACAAAAAAGAAGTGATAATTACGTGATGGGATGCAGGTGGTAGTCAGTACTGTTTAATATGATATAATCATTTTGCAACATAAGAATGTGTCAAATCAACACACAGTGTACCTTAAACATACAGAGTGGTGTGTATCAATTATATCTCAACAAAGCTAGAGAAAAATTTTAAAAAGAGAATAACAGGAAAACATTTAGGGTGTTACTTGAATGTTTTTGTAAGATAGTAGAATGCCTTCAACAGGAGCATCAATTTCACTAAAGTTTTATATGAAAATATCTGTAGTCAAAAGTAGTGTCCGACTCTGCATGAAAGCAAGTTACTTGATGGAGGGCAGTGCCGGCTCACTCCTGGCCCCCCCAGTGTCCCCCCCACCCTCCACCCCTCCGCCAGCCAAGCTCCACTCACTCTGTGCTCCCCTCTTCAGGGTTCTCCCCTTTTAGGCTTAGCTTCACACCCAAGCTCAGCTCATAGATGCTTCCCCTTCTCGGGAGTGTATTTTCCCACATTTATGCTCCTCCAAATCTTACCTCTACTCATGAACTCATGAGTTTTGAGTATACGCTGCATGTCAAGCCTGGGTTAACTTCACAGGGATGAAACAGTAGTCCCTGCTCTTGGGTTGCTCACAGCCCTTTGGAGATTTCGACATGGAAATAACCAATCTGTGGGACCAAGGAAGTACGGCTGATTTTTGTCTCTTGGTTCTCCTTTTAATAATAAGTATAATATGCATGCAGAAAAGCACACATGTAGAGCCGGGGGCTTTCACCAGGGTCCATGAGATCCTTCCAGGGGGAGGGCCTGAGTGTTCCTGAGGTTATCTGGGGAGGCTTCCTGTAGGAGTGGAAGCTGGAGGGGAGACCTGAGCAGTGATAGGTATTTGCAGACAGGTAAGACAGGTAGGGGAAGAGAGAGCAGGGCTTCCAAGGCAGAAATCCTTCCAGCCCACCTTCTCTAGGAAGATTTCCAGAACTACTCCATGTCTCACCGATCACCTTTTATTCACAACTAGTTACCCAAACTGTAGGACTTAACCTTTGAAGTCAGAGACCTCCAACACACAGTCTCCCTCAAGTTAGTTTTTCTTCATGTTTATCTCATCTAGTCACCGACTAGATGAACTGAAGGATGCAGGGTGAATTGAGTTAGGACGATCCTACTTCTGTACCTTGGGCAAAAGATTTCACGCAGTAGAGGTTCACTTTCTTCATTGGAAAGGATTCCTGGGAAAAGATGAACCTGGGTCAGGATTGGCAAAATACCTGTGTGCCAGATCCGGACTTCCCACTGGTCTCATGAATCAAGTTTTATCGAGACACAGCCCTGGGAATGTATTTTCACTTGGTCTATGGCTGGGGCTTCCCAGGTAGCTCAGCAGGACAGAATCTGCCTGCAATGCAGGAGACGCAGGTTGGATCCCTGGGTGGGGAAGATCCCCTGGAGAGGGAAATGGGAACCCCGTCCACTATTCTTGCCTGGGAAATCCCATGGACAGAGGAGCCTGGAGGGTTACAGTCCACGGGGTCGCAAAGAGTCAGAGATGACTTAGCAACTAAACAGCAAAGGCTGTTTTGGTACCGCATGGAAGTTGCTACAGAGACTGTCTGACCCACAGAGCTGAAAATATTTACTATCATTTTCTTGATGGAAAAAGTTTGCTGATCATTTAGCATGTATTTATTGTTTTTGCTGTTGTCGTTAGTCTGGATAAATCTAATTTTTAATGACTCCATTAATGCATCCTGTTAAAATTTTTATCCTCCTCCTCAACACCAACGACCTAACCCCTGCATCCAACTTAAGTTGTAAACCTTCATTTTATTAGGCTCATTGCTTGAGGAATTTTTTAAAATGTTTTCCTCTAAGACATTTCAGAAGCTACAAGCCTGTTAGCTTCTCTGCTTTGAGTAACTAGAAGGTCAGCCCTGTGTAAGCAGTGGCTGAGGTGCATTCGCTGCTGCAGCCTCCATGCTTGGCTGTATGTCCAGCTCAAGGAGAGCTGTGCAAGAATGACTGTGCAGGCGCAGTGATTAAGTGGTCCTCATGACATGAGCCTGCGTGTGCAAAAAGAAAGCCACAGAACAGGTCGACACTCCTCAAGACCCTTGGCTTGAAAAAAAAAAAAAAAGGTCCAGTTGTCAGGGAGACCAAGTGAGAGTGCCTCTATCTTGGTCACCTTTGCTGCACCCTTGTTCAAGGTCATTATCACCTGTTCAGCCTTGTTTCGGGGGAGACATCGACCCACTGCAGATACTGCATTTCTTGTGTGACGTTGGGTAAAGGCGAGGGCTAGACTGCCAAGGACAAGCTTTCAAAGGAAATACATTAATCTAACAGGATATGAACAGGCTGAGTGAAGTGTTCCTTTATAATGTCTTAGAAAGAAAAGAAAAACTTAGCAGGGGAAAAGTTCATCTGAAAAATACCAAGATTAAGATGCATATGTATTATTGAATCATATTATATCTTCTTAGATACCACTATGCTGTTAACATGTTTCCATTACTGTCAGTTTTCCTCTAACTTTCTCATGAGTAGTTCCAGAATTAAAAAGAAAAGAAAAACTTTCATTATGAAGTAGATGATGGGTAAACATTTGTGTAAAGGTTTTATTTGGATGAGTCTAGTCTGGGAAGTGGAGAAGGCAATGGCACCCCACTCCAGCACTCTTGCCTGGAAAATCCCACGGACGGAGGAGCCTGGTAGGCTGCAGTCCATGAGGTCGCTAAGAGTCGGACATGACTGAGCGACTTCACTATCTCTTTTCACTTTCATGCATTGGAGAAGGAAATGGCAAACCACTCCAGTGTTCTTGCCTGGAGAATCCCAGGGACGGGGAAGCCTGGTGGGCTGCCGTCTATGGGGTCACACAGAGTCAGACACAACTGAAGTGACTTAGCATAGCATAGCATAGCATAGTCTGGAAAGAACATTGGAGTCCTACATTTGGGCAGTTGCTGTCTTTATTTCAGTTTTCCAGCACTCAGTACTCATCGACAGATTTGAACATGGTGTGTCTTCCCAGAAGTACTTCTGGAGACCGTGGCATACCTCTCCGTTAAATCGACTCTCCTCGGTTTGCAAGAGTAGTCTCCCAACTCCAAGAGGAAGAGAAGGTGTGGGAAGACATCGGAGGCTGTTCAGTTTAGTCAGTTGCTCAGTTGTGTCTGACTCTTTGCAACCCCATGAATCACAGCACACCAGGCCTCCCTGTCCATCACCAACTCCAGGAGTTTACCCAAACTCATGTCCATCGAGTTGGTGATGTCATCCAGCCATCTCGTCCTCTGTCGTCCCCTTCTCCTCCTGCCCTCTATCCCTCCCAGCATCAGGGTCTTTTCCAAAGAGTCAACTCTTCTCATGAGGTGGCCAAAGTATTGGAGTTTCAGCTTCAGCATCAGTCCTTCCAGTGAACACCCAGGACTGATCTCCTTCAGAATGGACTGGTTGGATCTCCTTACAGTCCAAGGGACTCTCCAGAGTCTTCTTCAACACCACAGTTCAAAAGCATCAATTCTTCTGCACTCAGCCTTCTTCACAGTCCAACTCTCACATCCATACATGACCACTGGAAAAACCATAGCCTTGACTAGATGGACCTTTGTTGGCAAAGTAATGTCTCTGCTTTTCAATATGCTATCTAGGTTGGTCATAACACACCTTCCAAGGAGGCTGTTAGGACACGCTTTTCCGTAGGGACCACCTTGGCTTCTTTGCCTTCACTCTTTATTCAGTTTAAAATATCATTTCCTGGTTTCTCTGGCCTTTGTCCTACAACACGAAACTGCTTTGCCTTTTTCACCAACAAAGCATCTGGCTGCTCTTGTAGGGGATGAGAGGTGACCTGAAGTGTTCATTCATTCACTCATTCTTCCATCCAGTGGTCACCAGATACTTACCATGTGACAGAATGTACTGACTATCAGAGCAGACAACATTTCTGTTTCTGCATACTAGGGGATGGGGAATAAACCAAAAATGGTTGAATAAGTTACAAGTAAAGGAAATAAATGATGAAAAGTAATATAAAGGGAAGTTGTGTGTGCTGGTGCTTGACTGGAAAAGTGAATCTGGATAATATTTAATCCGTTTTAACAGCAAGAAGGGGTCAGCCCAGCAAAGGTCAGGAAACAAAGTGTCCCACATATTAAGATTTAGCAAAGGATAGAGTGTACTTAGGTTTTTTTTTTTTTTTTTTTTCATATTGGAAAATAAATGGTTTAGGAAAAGCAGAGAAGACTCACACATAAAATATAAAGCCCGTAGGGTAACCAGATACCTGATTCTTAAGAATATACCAACCCACCAATAGTTTGGCCTATCAAATAGTTTTATATTCTTCTGCATATTTTTACCAGGCAGAATGAGTGGTATTAAACATAGTCTGTAAGTCTTAACAATGAAAAATGACTCTGCTCTTTCCTATCTTTCTAATCCCATCACAATACCTGATAAGTTTAGAGCAGAGTTACATCTCTGGAGTAGATCTGAAGGTGTTCATAGGAACTCTCATCCTGTGATTATGCTATGCTATGCTAAGTCACTTCAGTCGTGTCCGACTCTGTGTGACCCCATAGACGGCAGTCCACCAAGCTCCCCCCGTCCCTGGGATTCTCCAGGCAAGAACACTGGAGTGGGTTGCCATTTCCTTCTCCAGTGCATGAGAGTGAAAAATGAAAGTGAAGTCACTCAGTCGTGTCCGACTCTTGGCGACCCCATGGATTGCAGCCTACCAGGCTCCTCCGTCCATGGGATTTCCCAAGCAAGAGTACTGGAGTGGGGTGCCATTGCCTTCTCCGCATCCTGTGATTAGTGTTTGTAATAAAACGAGGAGATTCTGCTCACCACTCATGAAGTATTGGAGAGAACAACGAGGAGATTCTGCTCACCACTCATGAAGTATTGGAGAGAACAACCCACAGGTGATGTAAGCCAGCTTATCTGCTGGGTGGGGTAGGGGATGGGAAGTGGAGGACCTGGGATTGTTACCCTTGGGTTGAGATGCAGTTCCACCCATCACTGACTCCTATTGGCTCTTAGCACCACACTCAGACCAGAAGCAGAGACCATGATATCGGATCAGAAAGGAAAAATCACACCTAATATATTTCATATAGAACACATTGAAGAGGCAGCTGGAGCTGATTATTGGCTTTACTTGGTAGAAGGCATCTCTCGGACTCCATGATGTCATGTTAGGAGTTTATTTTTGTTAGGTCTGTAAAGAGTCAGTGGAGGCCAAGTTTAACCAGAAAGTCGTAGGGGCCTTTGGTGGCTGGAGGCTTCCCTTCATGGCACTTCTAGTCTCAGGAAAGATGCTCAATGTCCGGCACTATAACTGAGCCTGCAAGGACTCCACAAGCTTCCTGGGGACCAATGAGAAGAGCAGAACATGCACACGGAAAGAGAACTAAGTTTAACACACGTACAGTGAAACCTGGAAGCCGTATTCCCCATTCTCAACCCCAATCATCACCACCTGCTGTTTTCCATAAAAGTATGTGTAAGGGAAAAAATGTTCTTATCTAGAGTATAAGTATATCCTTAGAAATTATAAAAACCATATTATGTGTAATATCATATATACATCTCTAATATATATGCTTTTCTGCAAATTACTTGTTTCACATAAATATTTATCTTTTTATATTGTTACATCTAGGTCTACCTGATTTCCACTTTCTTAAGGGCTGCATTGTATTATCTTGTGGTGGTGTTCAGTCGCTTAGTCGTGTCTGACTCTTTGCAGCCTCATGGACTGCAGCACGCCAGGCTCCCCTGTCCTTCACTGTGTTCTGCAGCTTGCTCAAATCCATGTCCATTGAGTTGGTGATGCTATTTAACCATCTCATCCTCTGCTGCCCTCTTCTTTTGCCTTCAGTCTTTCCCAGCATCAGGGTCTTTTCCAATGAGTCAGCTCTTCACAGCAGGCCACCAAAGTATTGGAGCTTCCGCATCAGTCCTTGCAATAAATATTGAGGGTTGATTTCCTTTAGGATTGACTGGTTTGATCTCCTTCTGTCCAAGGGACTCTGAAGAGTCTTCTCTAACACCACAGTCCTTTTTTGTGTGTGATTATACCAAAATTTATTTAGTCAGTCTTTTATCAATAAACCTTTATTTTATATTTTTCTATTCAATGTGGCATGTCCTTGGCACACTGTTTTGACTCTTTCCACAGGATACTTTGCAGTAGGATTGCTGGATCAAAGTCCACAAGGATTTTAAAATCTCTGAGAAAATGGCAAATAGCCTCTAGCGTTCCCACCAGTAGTGTATGATGGTCCCTTCTTCCCCGTATCTTCTTCCACTGTGAGTACTTTCAACTGTTTATATTTGGCTGCTCTTTTAGGTAAAAAATCCGTGTCTCTTTGGTTTGATTTGCATCGCTTTAAAATAATTCAGATTAAAGGGTAAATACTCAAGAGGACTGGAATTTGAGAGCAAGATCTGCTGTAACCCTAGTCCAGTTCCTTTATGCAACATCTTGGGGACAGAGTTATGGCAAAATTTTAAAGTGATCAGATTTTGAAAGAGGGCATACATAGATGCCGTGAATTAGTACCACTCTCAACTCAGTTTGCGCCAGCACTTCCTAAGCAAACACATCAACACCTCTGCAACAAAACATGTAAATGTCCCCACGAAGTAAGCTAAGATGATAAAACCTCAGGAAAGTTTTCAGCCTTGAAATAATTTTGGATCAGATAAGGTATTGCTGCTAAATGAGTTATGGAAGAGGAATTTTGGTATTCAGAGCCATTTGGATTTCAGAATTGCAATTAAGCCACCATGAGCTTGTGTGAAATATTGATTTGTGAATAGAGAAGGAAGAAACTTCATCTGGGGATGAGTAGAAAACAGGGAGAAAATCCTCCACCTGCCCCCGAGGGCAGGCTGAGGACTTTGGAACCATGAAAGGGTGGCTAAAAGGAGCTGCCAAGAGTCTGACTGTTTCTGTAGTTTTCTTTGGGCAGGAGCATCTTTGTCCTTCCTGGCCAGTGGTTGACCTCATTGTTGTTCATGAAACATTTTGAGATTTGCTAAGCGTGGCATAACTGAATGAATGCGTCCCACACACCAGAGGTGATGCGCGCCATCACAGATGTCGGGGAAATGGCCTAGCTCCTTCTCATAGCTCCATCACTGAACAACCCCGCTGCTTTTTCCAAGGTTTTAGATGATGACTTAGATGGCCCAGATGGGTCTTGCTTTAGGCAAGTGTTGAGAAAGACCATGCTATCCTTCTTTTTTTATCGAAGTACAATTGATATGCAATGTTGTGCCAGTTTCTACTGGACAGCAAAATGATTCAGTCATACATATATATATTTACATTCTCCTTTTGTATTCTTTTCCATTATGGCTTATCATAGGATATTGAGTATAGTTCCCTGTGCTCTACAGTAGAAACTTGCTATTTATCCATTCTATGTATAATAGTTTGCCTCTGCTGACCCCAAACTCCCAATCCACAGCTCCCTTAGCCCACCCCCCTCCCCCCACCGCTTGACAATCACAATTCTGTTCTCTATGTCTGTGAGTTTGTTTCTGTTTTGTAGTCTGTTTTTGTCCTATTTTAGATTCCACTTTAAGTAATATCATATGGTATTTGTCTTTATCTGATTTCACTTAGTATGACAGTCTCCAGGTCCATCCATGTT
Organism: Tragelaphus eurycerus; assembly: GCA_935064755.1. Taxonomy (NCBI): domain Eukaryota; kingdom Metazoa; phylum Chordata; class Mammalia; order Artiodactyla; family Bovidae; genus Tragelaphus; species Tragelaphus eurycerus. The sequence continues at coordinate 18,142,570 of CAKXYN010000034.1, read as the reverse complement.
GCTGCAAAAGGCATTATTTTGTTCTCTTTTTATGCTGAGTAATATTTCATTATGTATATGTACCACATCTTCTTTGTCCAGACCTTGTTCTCCTAATGATTCATAGTCATTCTAAAATTCTGCCATCTTCAGCAGGTGCTTAAGAAGCATACAAGTTCAAGAGCAGATAGATTTGCAGAAGTGGTGAGAGATCTGTCCCCAGGAGAAATAAAGTTGTCCTTAAACAAAGGTAGGAGAATAGAACTGCAAATATGCACATAGTTTTTAGTTAATCTGGGGGTGCAGTGGTGAAGAGTCTGCCTGCAGTGCAGAAGACGATTCAATCCCTGGGTCGGGAAGACCCCCTGGAGAAGGAAATAGCAGCCCACTCCAGCATTCTTGCCTGGAAAATCCCATGGACAGAGGAGCCTGGTGGCTGCAGCCCATGGGGTCGCGAAGAGTCCGACACGACTGAGAGTGGATTAACTTGCCAGTGTCACTCAGTTCAGTGAATCGAAACTTGCTGCTCTACAAGCTTTGCCTCTGCAAAGCGAATCAAACCACCTGATGAAGTCAGCATTGCGAATGGCGCCCTGTTCTTCTGCCACGGTGAAGGGCAGATCTGAAATTAAACCCGGGGCCACCTTCAGTAGCCTCCACAATCCCTGACTTTCCGTTTTTGATAAATTTCATCTGGTCAGTAAGCTGCCCCTGGTGAGTTTATTCTGTTTGCGTGGAGATGACTGTGTGATGAATTGTGCTGGGAAAGATTCAGAGGCTGAGTCCAGGTCCTGTGATCACTTTGAAGTGTTCTCTTCCAGAGGTGCAGGCAGGGGTGGTGCGGGGGGCCTCACAGGGGCAGGTGTGCCACACACCTTCTCTCCCCAGATGGCCATCTTTGAGACCCTCCACTGTCTCAGAATTCTGTGAAATACATGCTCATTTAAGAATATATCAGAACGTCTCATTCTGTTTGACATCATTAGTTAATCTGCAGGAAAAGGCAAATTTAAATCATTGCATGAATATACCACACAACTACTAAACCAAACTAAACATGCTGCTGCTGCTGCTGCTAAGTCGCTTCAGTCGTGTCTGACTCTGTGTGACCCCGTAGAGCAGCCCACCAGGCTCCCCCATCCCTGGGATTCTCCAGGCAAGAATAGTGTAGTGGGTTGCCATTTCCTTCTCCAGTGCATGAAAGTGAAAAGTGAAAGTGAAGCCACTCAGTCATGTCCAATTCTCAGTGACTCCATGGACTGCAGCCCACCAGGCTCCTCCGTCCATGGGACTGTCCAGGCAAGAGTACTGGAGTGGGGTGCCATTGCCTTCTCCCAACTAACATGAAAAACAGATATCACCTAGTTTTCATGACTATCTGGAGCAACCAGCCCTCCAAAACACTGCTGGTGGAGTATAACATGGTGCAGCCACTTTGGAAAACTGTTAGTACCTGCTACATCTGAACACGCTGTTGTAATTTGCTGGTTCCATGCCTCAGCATAAGCCTGATAAAAAGCAGCAGCATATGTTCACCAAAGCATGTGTACAACAAGCTGATACTAATGCTATTCCCAAGAGCTCACAAATGGAGAATACCCAAAAGTCTATCACTATGGGAATGGATGGGATGTAACAACAGTTAAACGTCATACATCAGTGAGAGTGAACAAGGTTACAACTGCGCGCTCGGTGGCCGAGTCTTCGTCTGTTACAGCGCGTCCAGCTTCTAGTATGTAAGACAGTCAGATGCAGAGTTCATCTCCAGTACTGCAAGGATCAGGAGTAATTTCTCTGGGGGACGGAGGGAAAGACTCAGAGGGAGCTTCTATTTGTGAGTCATGTTCTGCTTCTTAATTTGAATGCTGGCCACACGCGTGTTTTGTTAAAATTTAATGAGTGACACACTTAGAATTTGTGCACTTCTCTGTGGTCTAGCAAAAGTTAAATATTTTAAAAACTCTTGTTGAAGGGCAAGTCATTCTAATTCGAGCATTTTAATTCTAGAGGCAAAATACTTTCATAATTATATTATCTCCAGCATTAAAGAATTTTTATTTTGGCTCCCTACAGTTTACTCCACATAGCAAACTTCCCAGGTCCCCACAGAGAACCGCGTGCGGCTGGACATTATTCCTCCTGCTTTAATGAGCTTTAGAGCATGCCCTCAGGCTTCTCTGAGGCCTACTGTAAAAGGGGGAAAAAAAAGGAAAAGACAGTAAAAAGATACTAAAACAAGTGCTTTGATAGCACTTTTTAAAAATTCATGACAGGTATAAAAAGAAATGACAGCTGTTTAGTGTATCCATGTGCAAAACAAAACAAAACAAAACAAAAGATTTGTGGCTCCGTAAAGGATATCAGTCATACGTTTGCCAAGTAAGACTGCACTGCTTCTGATATAATGGTCTCAGTTCCTAGCTTGGCCTTTATCTTGTGAATAATGGATTCAGCTCTTTATAAGCCTCAATGCACGTGGAGGGGAAGACTGAAAGCGCTTGAGCACCAAATTTTTGTACTCTCCTGAAATTTCCTTTGTAGGTAGAAAAAGAAGCTTCTATTATTTGCCTTGCCCTTGGGATTGTTTCCCATTCCCACTGTTGTTACTTGTCAGCCTCTTTTTTTCGTAGGCTGGATATTCATTAAATGCATATTTGGTGGTATAAGCGTTGTTCTTATAAAGCAAATAATACCCACTGTACAAGTCGGTATCATGAACTGATAACTTCTTTTCCATGCATTATGGATTTTAACAAAAGAGGAAAATTAAAGTATGTATTTCCCAAGTATAGAAATCCAGTGTCATCTAAATGTAACCTGTGGGTGTATTGCACAGTAGTACTTGGTGGAACAGCTATTGCTAATCTCAGCAGGAAAACCACACAGCTCAGATACATGGTTCACACCAGATGCCCCAGAGAGATAGCAGTGAAGAGATAACCAACAAGGTGTGAGAGTGACTCACCTCAGACAGATTCTTGCCCATAAACTGGGAATGCATTGAAAAGGAGGCTATTTGTTACCATCTGCTTTGTATCAGATCTAACCCCATCTGAGTTCCCTCCAGGATTTATAGTTGCGATATTTCAAAGGATGCTTTCTCAGATAAATAAATGCATAGTAATGTACCACCATTTAGAAACTTGCTGTTCCATAGGTACATTTTCCAGCTAGCTAAAGCCCATCCCTTAAGTAGCAGGATTTTTTTAAATGTGGACCAGGTCAGCTAATACAGGCATATTGTAACACACTTCTGCTTTATAAACAGAATTTAGGGAATGTGGCTTAACTTTTTGCTAAGTTAGTCATCATTATCGGGGAAGGCAATGGCACCCCACCCCAGTACTCTTGCCTGGAAAATCCCATGGACGGAGGAGCCTGGTAGGCTCCAGTCCATGGGGTCGCTGAGAGTCTGAGACGACTGAGCGACTTCACTTTTACTTTTCACTTTCATGCATTGGAGAAGGAAATGGCAACCCACTCCAGTATTCTTGCCTGGAGAATCCCAGGGACAGAGGAGCCTGGTGGGCTGCCGTCTATGGGATCGCACAAAGTCAGACACCACTGAAGCGACTTAGCAGCAGCAGCAGCAGTCATCATTATACGAATCAGCTCCTGAAAGGATTATTGTGCTGACGGCCTCAGGGCTTCACAGATTCGTGGAGATCGGGCCCTGCACCAGATGGCCCCAGGCTGCCTTTTTTCTTATATGGTTTCTGTGTGCTTTCTGGCTCTTCCTCAGCTATCAGTTCTTGCTTCTATCAGGGATCTTCAGGTCAGATCAGTCGCTCTGTTGAGTCTGACTCTTTGCAACCCCATGAATCGCAGCACGCTCGGCCTCCCTGTCCATCACCAATCCCCGGACTCACATCCATCGAATCAGTGATGCCATCCAGCCATCTCATCCTCTGTCGTCCCCTTCTCCTCCTGCCCCCAATCCCTCCCAGCATCAGAGTCTTCTCCAATGAGTCAACTCTTCGCATGAGGTGGCCAAAATACTGGAGTTTCAGCTTTAGCATCATTCCTTCCAGAGAAATCCCAGGGCTGATCTCCTTCAGAATGGACTGGTTGGATCTCCTTGCAGTCCAAGGGACTCTCAAGAGTCTTCTCCAACACCACAGTTCAAAAGCATCAATTCTTCGGTGCTCAGCCTTCTTCACAGTCCAGCTCTCACATCCATACATGACCACAGGAAAGACCATAGCCTTGACTAGGCGAACCTTTGTTGGCAAAGTAATGTCTCTGCTTTTGAATATGCTATCTAGGTTGGTCATAACTTTCCTTCCAAGGAGTAAGCGTCTTTTAATTTCATGGCTGCAGTCACCATCTGCAGTGATTTTGGAGCCCAGAAAAATAAAGTCTGACACTGTTTCCACTGTTTCTCCATCTATTTCCCATGCAGTGATGGGACCAGATGCCATGATCTTCGTTTTCTGAATGTTGAGCCTTAAGCCAACCTTTTCACTCTCCACTTTCACTTTCATCAAGAGGCTTTTAGTTCCTCTTCACTTTCTGCCATAAGGGTGGTGTCATCTGCATATCTGAGGTTATTGATATTTCTCCCGGCATTCTTGATTCCAACTTGTGTTTCTTCCAGTCCAGCATTTCTCATGATGTACTCTGCATATAAGTTAAACAAACATGGTGACAATATGCAGCCTTGACGTACTCCTTTTCCTATTTGGAACCAGTCTGTTGTTCCATGACCAGTTCTAACTGTTGCTTCCTGACCTGCATACAGATTTCTCAAGTGGCAGATCAGGTGGTCTGGTATTCCCATCTCTTTCAGAATTTTCCACAGTTTATTGTGATCTACACAGTCAAAGGCTTTGGCATAGTCAATAAAGCAGAAATAGATGTTTTTCTGGAACTCTCTTGCTTTTTCCATGAATCAGCGGATGTTGCCAATTTGATCTCTGGTTCTTCTGCCTTTTCGAAAACCAGCTTGAACATCAGGAAGTTCACGGTTCACATATTGCTGAAGCCTGGCTTGGAGAATTTTGAGCATTACTTTACTAGCGTGTGAGATGAGTGCAATTGTGAAGTAGTTTGAGCATTCTTTGGCATTGCCTTTCTTTGGGATTGGGATGAAAACTGACCATTTCCAGTCCTGTGGCCACTGCTGAGTTTTCCAAATTTGCTGGCATATTGAGTGAAGCACTTTCACAGAATCATCTTTCAGGATTTGGAATAGCTCCACTGGAATTCCATCACCTCCACTAGCTTTGTTCGTAGTGATGCTTTCTAAGGCCCACTTAACTTCACATTCCAGGATGTCTGGCTCTAGGTCAGTGATCACACCATCATGATTATCTAGGTCATGAAGATCTTTTTTGTACAGTTCTTCTGTGTATTCTTGCCACCTCTTCTTAATATCTTCTGCTTCTGTTAGGTCCATACCATTTCTGTCCTTTATCGAGCCCATTTTTGCATGAAATGTTCCTTTGGTATCTCTGATTTTCTTGAAGAGATCCCTAGTCTTTCCCATTCTCTTGTTTTCCTCTATTTCTTTGCAATGATCGCTGAAGAAGGCTTTCTTATCTCTTCTTGCTATTCTTTGGAACTCTGCATTCAGATGTTTATATCTTTCCTTTTCTCCTTTGCTTTTTGCTTCTCTTCTTTTCACAGCTATTTGTAAGCCCTCCCCAGACAGCCATTTTGCTTTTTTGCATTTCTTTTCCATGGGGATGGTCTTGATCCCTGTCTCCTGTACAATGTCACGAACCTCATTCCATAGTTCATCAGGCACTCTATCTATCAGATCTAGGCCCTTTAATCTATTTCTCACTTCCACTGTATAATCATAAAGGATTTGATTTAGGTCATACCTGAATGGTCTAGTGGTTTTCCCTACTTTCTTCAATTTCAGTCTGAATTTGGCAATAAGGAGTTCATGATCTGAGCCACAGTCAGCTCCTGGTTTTTTTCCTGACTGTATAGAGCTTCTCCATCTTTGGCTGCAAAGAATATAATCGATCTGATTTCGGTGTTGACCATCTGGTGATGTCCATGTATAGAGTCTTCTCTTGTGTTGTTGGAAGAGGGTATTTGCTATGACCAGTGCATTTTCTTGGCAAACCTCTATTAGTCTTTGCCCTGCTTCATTCCGTATTCCAAGGCCAAATTTGCCTGTTACTCCAGGTGTTTCTTGACTTCCTGCTTTTGCATTCCAGTGCCCTATAATGAAAAGGACATCTTTTTTGGGGTGTTAGTTCTAAAAGGTCTTGTAGGTCTTCATAGAACCGTTCAACTTCAGCTTCTTCAACGTTACTGGTTGGGGCATAGACTTGGATTACTGTGATGTTGGATGGTTTGCCTTGGAAACGAACAGAGATCATTCTGTCATTTTTGAGATTGCATCCAAGTACTGCATTTCGGACTCTCTTGTTGACCATGATGGCCACTCCATTTCTTCTGAGGGATTCCTGCCCGCAGTAGTAGATATAATGGTCCTCTGAGTTAAATTCACCCATTCCAGTCCATTTTAGTGCGGTAATTCCTAGAATGTCGACATTCACTCTGGCCATCTCTTGTTTGACCACTTCCAATTTGCCTTGATTCATGGACCTGACATTCCAGGTTCCTATGCAGTATTGCTCTTTACAGCATCGGACTTTGCTTCTATCACCAGATACATCCACAGCTGGGTATTCTTTTTGCTTTGGCTCCATCCCTTCATTCTTTCTGGAGTTATTTCTCCACTGATCTCCAGTAGCATATTGGGCCCCTACTGACCTGGGGAGTTTCTCTTTCAGTATCCTATCATTTTGCCTTTTCATACTGTTCATGGGGTTCTCAAGGCAAGAATACTGAAGTGGTTACAGATAAATCTTCCTTTCTAGTTTTCTCCTTCTAATCTAATCTGAATTGTAAGAACATTTAACTGAGTTCAGCATTATTTTTAATATTATCAATGTAGTTATTAAAATGATGCCTATGTTAAGAAGAAATTAAGCAATAGAAACAGAATGAAACATAAAATAGCATAAATTTCTTTCTCTCATACAGAAAAAGTCCAGAATAGGGGTGGAGGTCACCATGAGATGATTTACCTATCCAGGCATCCTGACTTGAGTTTCTTCCATTTCCTAGGGTCCCAGTGTCATCTGCATCCACATGGAGAGAGAGGAAAGAGATGGTGGCATGATGGTGGGAGGCTATTTATTATGGGCCAGATCAGAAAGGACCACACAGCAACCATTTGCAATCCAGTTGGCTAGGACTCAGTCATGTGGCCACACCTACCTGCACGGGTGCCTGGGTAATGTCATCTAATTTAGCATCCAGGAAGAGGGACAGAATGGATTTTGATAGATGGATACCAGTCTCTGCTCAGTATTTTTTTGTACAGGAATTTTGTGACATTCATTTTGCCAATTATGTAGCCATTTTTTCCTTCTCTGTAGTTCTTACAATGTTCAAATTGTGCAAAAATTTAAAATTAAAACTATATGTGAATTTACTTTAAATTTTATTTAGAATAAAGCTATTAGGCCTTGCTGTGCAGCTTGTAAGATCCAGTTCCACAAACACCCAAATAGAAATCTAACCCTTGACGCCTGCAGTGAAAGCACGGAGTCCTCACCACCTGACCTCCAGGGAAATCCTGATAAAGCTTTAAACTTACTTTGATAAAACTGCTGTCACTTGACAATTAGCCTCACTGTGTCAGCAAGTGTTTTTGTACCTTTTTACTTTGGCAGATATTCTCTGCAAATTTTCAAGTGGACCCCTCTGTACGAAATTAATCTTTACATGGAAACAGGGAAATGTAAAGCTGACATCTTGTGTTCTGGAGTCTTCCAGACTAAATTCTAGCCCTGCACTGACACACCAGTGGTAGAATCTTGGCCACGAGGCTTAACCTTTTGAAGTGGCATTGCTTCTGTAAAATGAGCATAGTACTAGACCTGGAAGATAGTAAATGAACAGTAATGTAAGATACGTGAATCACGTTATTCAGTGTTTGCTGTGTGATAAGCATTCAACTGGTTGGTACAGTAGTGTGTGAGTGTGAGTGAAAGTCGCTCAGTCGTGTCTGACTCTTTGCGACCCCATGGACTGTAGCCCACCAGGCTCCTCTGTCCATGGGATTCTCCAGACAAGAATACTAGAGTGGATTGCCATGACCTTTTTCAGGGGCAGTAACCTAATAATAATATGATACTATTACAGTAGTATAGTAATTTAAACTATGTAAATAAATATTTGAGTATATTAGCAATATCACAATACTGATGACATTTCCACTGAATATGGATAGTAAGATGTTACTCTACCCAACTTTTGCATCCTTTGAATTGCAACACCTCCTAAAGCATGGGAACTTCCCTGGTGGCTCAGATGGTTAGGAATCTGCCTCCAATGCAAGGGATTTGGGTTCTACTCCTGGGTTGGGAGGATCCCCTGGAGAAGGGAATGGTTACCCACTCCAGTACTCTTGCCTGGAGATTTCCATGTACAGAGGAGCCTGACGGGCTGCAGTCCGTGGGGTCATAAGAGTTGGACATGGCTGGGCTACTTTCACTTTTACAAAGCATGAGTTTTTGTGCTTCTCAGCTTTATTTCTTGAGGAGAATATATTATTTGAAGCATGTACCACAGCATCTTTAGAAGAATCAGTGGTGCTTAGAACTGTGATCTGAAGGAATAAAACACAAATGTGATAATGGGAAGTGGTAGGAACTGTGGTTAACTGGTGAATGCATGCCCCATATGAAAATGCTAAAATTGAATCATCTTTTGAAACACTCTCCCAGAAAGCAAAATGTGAAAGCTGGATATACTGGTTATTAAAATACGGTTTCTTGGGGTCAAGTGTGCCCTTCTACTCTCTGCTCTGTGATGCCTCCCTGAGATGATACAGCCACATTCGGTCACATCCAGCTGGATCCCCGTTTGCCTCCCACAGAAGTGCTCAAGGGTGCTTGAAAAGTAGGATAAGGAAGAAGCAGCAGGTTTGCACGGCTGGAACTTCCACTCCTATACCCACGCCCCTTCACCCAGGCAGTGACAGCTTCAGTGCTTATGTTGATTCCAGTTGGTAGTTTTTCCAACACGCCCAGAACCAGTTTCAGAGCCACTAGCGCTTACCAGGTGGAGTCCTCTCCAAGGTCTGGCCCTTCCTTTGAGTCTTAAGCTGTGGAAGTTCCAGTCTCTTCTCTTTCTTTTTCCCCAACTTGTTACAAAGAGCTGCTTCCTGCAATTTATTACCTTACGTGTATTCCATTTTTGTCTTTTCAGATCTCCAATATCTGGTTAATAATTCTTGAGATTAAATCCTGTCTGATACTGTTTCTGTCTCCTGACCAATTCAGAGGTTCATGCCAGGAGTAGTGCCAGAAACAAACCCCCTAAAAATGGGGTCTGGGGATAGCTAGGCTCATAAATTGACAGCTTAGCACGTCTAGGCTGAATATATGTCAACGTGTTTTACTTTATGGTTGTTTTTATGGTTGCTGCTGCCACTACCTAAAATAACATAAAACTAACATAGCATTCTAGAGTTTTCAAAGGGCATGAATATATGCTATCTTATCTAATCCTTCCTTCATGTCTTTGAGAAGCTTTACAAAAGTAGAAACTCAAACTTAAGTTGCTTTGTGTGTGTATGAGAGTTAAGTCATTTCAGTCATGTCTGGCTCTTTGCAAACCCCTGGACTGTAGCCCACCAGGCTCCTCTGTCCAAGGGGATTCTCCAGGCAGGAATACTGGAATGGGTTGCCATTTCCTGCTCCAGGGGATCTTCCCAACCAGGGATCGAACCCGTGTCTTTTACATCTCCAGCATTGGCAAGCGGGTTCTTTACCACTAAGAAAGAGAAGCCACTAAGTCACTTTAGTCATGTCCAACTCTTTGTGACCCCATGGATTGTAGCCCACCAGGGTCCTCTGTCCATGGGATTTTCCAGGCAAGAATACTAGAGTGGGTTGCCATATACTTGAAATCACAGAGTTAGTAAATGAAAGAGCCAAGGACTTAGATTCAGATACTTTAATTCTCTGTACTACAGCTACCTTTCGGAAATGTTTTAAAAGCACAAGTTGCTTAATGTAGAGCAAATTTTGTTTTAAATATTAAGACTTCTAACAAGAGGATGAAATGACATGGTGAAAAGGAAAGATAAGCCAATAAATTGGCTTAGTCATTTAGCTGCAGCCTCAGAAGGCTGTAATTATCTTTTTATTTTTTTTAACTTTACAATATTGTATTGGTTTTGCCATATATCAACATGAATCCGCCACAGGTATACATGTGTTCCCTGTAATTATATCTTAATCTAGAAGAGAAATCATTTTTGGCTTTTCCCATTTTAAAAGATATTAAATTTCAGAATCTCAGGAAGAAGGAGTATTTTGTATAGTGTAACAGTTTAAACTGATCAAGCCTAAGTAGTATGAACCTGTTCTTAATTCCCCAACTCTAAGTTGAATAATCTCAGCATACACCAGGTATCAAAAGATCTCATCCTTTTTTCTCAGAGAAACAATAGGATGCATTGTGTGAAAGACACAGAAAGCTTCACATTCAGGTTTACTTTGGCATAAACACAGTGTACTTTTGTGAATGTGCACGGATTATGTATATTTTTATGAGTTTGACAGAAAGGAGAACAGTGGGAATGGAGATATTTCTAACATCTTGGCTCTTTCCAGCCTCTTGAGTCTTTCTAAAGCTTGGCAGGATTATTTTCTTACCAATTAAATGCTTGTAGGGCCACAGCAGCAAGGAATTCTAGAATTCCTAACAAATGCATCTTGTTTTCGCAGATGCAAGGAATCAATCCTAATACTGTTTCGATTGTATTTACTGTCATATATTTTTATAAAGCCTTTTGGAGGAAAGAGTTAGTTGCATAATCTTAGGAAGTGCCCTCAATTATTTTCTGAGTCTATGTTTAATTTTAGTTGGTATTAACTAATAGTCATTCTTGAGTTCTCCACCACTTAAAAAAATTGTGTAAACTTAAGGTGTACAACAGGATTATTTAATGTGCACATACAAAGTGAACTGTTACAGTCCAGCTAATTACCTGTCTCATCTCCTCACATAGTTGTGTGTGGCAAGTGCATCTGAAATCTGTTCTTGGCAGGTTCCCAGTATTCAGTGCCGTGCCATTCACTTTAGCCATCATGCTGCAGGTTAGATCTCTGGCTCATTTATCCTGTAGGAACTCTCACTGCCCTTTTATCTACACTCTCCCACCTCCCCCAGCCACCCCCAGTAACTTCCGCTCCACTCTCCGCCTCTCTGCATTTAACATGTTTAGATTCCGTGTGTGAGCAGCACCATGCCATGTCAGTCCTCTGTATGGCAGGTGTCACTTAGCGTAATGTCCCCTTGGCTCATCCGGGATATTGCTAAAGGCCGCTGCTGCTAAGTCGCTTCAGTCGTATACGACTCTGTGCGACCCCATGGACTGCAGCCTATCAGGCTTCTCCGTCCGTGGGATTCTCCAGGCAAGAACACTGGAGTGGGTTGCCATTTCCTTCTCCAATGCATTAAAGTAGAAAGTGAAAATGAAGTTGCTTAGTCATGTCCGACTCTTAGCGACCCCATGGACTGCAGCCTACCAGGCTTCTCCATCCATGGGATTTTCCGGGCAACAGTGCTAGAGTGGGGTGCCACTACCTCCTTTTTAAAGGCTGAAAAATAGTCTATTATATACACATATACATCTCATGATTTCTTCATCATTCAATGGACACTTCAGTTGTTTCCTTATCTTAACTGTTGGGAATAATGCCAATGAAGATAATGCAGATGGCTGTTCAAGGTGCTGGTTTCATCTCCTTTGAATATATACTCAGGAGGATTCTTGGATCACATGGTGATTTCATTTTTAGTGTCCCCCCCAGCCCCTCGCCCCGAGGCACCCTGTACTGTTTTCCACAATGCCTACAGCAACTTATATTCCCCAACAGTCCACATCCTTCCCAACACTTTTATTTTTTGATAATTGCCGTTCTGACAGGTGTGAGATGATACCTCCTTGTAGCTTTTCCTCACATTTCCCTGACCACTGTTCATCAGCATCTGTTTAAACAGCCAAGGATGCTCTTGACACGGACAGCCCTGTTTGTCATTGGGCTCGTAGAAGTTCTGTCCCTGCAACCTGAAAGCTGCTTTTCCATCATTTCTGATCTGCCATGCCCTTTCGTAAGAATTGTCCAAAAGTAAACTGACAATATAGACTATATGTTAACATTTCAATTTCCTGACTAAGTCATCTCAGTTTCCATCAAATTTTATATTGGATATTTATTTTTCTTTTGCTTAGAAAATGGATTAAATCTTTGATTTAGATGTGATTTGAAGATATGCCCCTGCTTTGGTGTCTGTCCTGAAATGTCCCATTTATAGCCACACCCAGTTAGTAATATTGGAAAAGGCAATGGCACCCCACTCCAGTAGTGTTGCCTGGAAAATCCCATGGGCGGAGGAGCCTGGTAGGCTGCAGTCCATGGGGTCGCTATGAGTCAGACACGACTGAGCAACTTCACTTTCACTTTTCACTTTCATGCATTGGAGAAGGAAATGGCAACCCACTCCAGTGTTTTTGCCTGGAGAATCCCAGGGACGGGGGAGCCTGGTGGGCTGCTGTCTACGGGGTCGCACAGAGTTGGACACGACTGAAGCGACTTAGCAGCAGCAGCAGTTAGTAATATAAACTCCTTGGGACAGAAGTCTGTATTTTCATTTGTAACCTAAGCTATAGCTATACAGTTTTTTCATTTATAATGACGACTTTAAATAAAAGAGAGAGCAGGTTCTTACAGACTTTAACAGTTACTTGGACAAGGTCATTTTATAAACCCAAATCCATAATTGTGAGCAGACATGGTTCTGAGCTAGAAGTCTATTATCCTTTCAGCACACATATCGCAAGTGAAAGACCCCACCAGAAACAGAGGTCACCGGGAGCCGTGCTGCTCAGATCATGAGGCACGCACAGTAGGGCAGCAGCGGCACGTGGGAGTTCATTAAAGTGCAGATTCTCGGGCCTCGGTTTAGACCTACTAAGTCACACTACGCATTACATGGTCCTCAGGTGATCCATATGCATGGAAAGATTTGAGGGTCACTGATGTAGAAGACATATTGGCCTAAAAGTGTTTTAACGATGTTTATACTTTTCATGGCACCCCACTCTAGTACTCCTGCCTGGAGAATCCCATGGACAGAGGAGCCTGGTAGGCTGCAGTCCATGGGGTTGCGAAGAGTCCATCGACTGAGCGACTTCTCTTTCACTTTTCACTTCCATGCATTGGAGAAGGAAATGGCAGCCCACTCCAGTGTTCTTGCCTGGAGAATCCCAGGGATGGGGGAGCCTGGTGGGCTGCCAGCTATAGGGTCGCACAGAGTCGGACACGACTGCAGCAACTTCGCAGCAGCAGCAGCATACTTTTCCAACATCAGCTTCAACTAACCATCCTATTTTAAAATATAATCTACTGAAACACGTACACCACAACACTAAAAGAAAATTTCTCAAAACCTTATAACTTGACCTTTCATTTAAAATTTGATATAAAAATTTTTAAAAAGACATTTCCTTGCATTATACACTAGTTTTCCTAACTATATTATGGAATATTCAAAATAACATTTTCTTATAAAAAGTAATGGTTTTTCTAACCCTGGTGGGCGTGCTCAGTTGCTCAGCTGTGTCTGACTCTTTTGTGACCCTGTGGACTGTAGCCATCCAGGAAATTTCCCAGGCCAAAAAACTGAAACAGTCGTCATTTCCTTCTCCAACGGATCTTTGTAATCTAGGAATTGAACACACATCTCCTGCATGGGCAGGCAGATTCTTAACCACGGAGCCTCCTGGGAAGCTCAATCCTAGCGTATAGGAAATTAATAGTCAACATATTCTTTTTAGTGCAGAGTCATGCCAGCCTACAGTGTATGATTTAGAGGCATTGTAATGTCTTCTGTGGCCTTTCTTAGGTATGTGCTCAATTTTTTCTGATTATTGGGGTAGTTTTCCTTTTATCCAGTAAATCTGTATTTTTTGTGCTGTTCTGGACAGATCTTCAGCATCACTGAAAGCTAGTTTTAGTCTTTTTTTTTTTTTTCCCTTGTGGTATTGTCCTGACTTGCCATTTACTTTAAAACATATCACATCATAAATTGATCTGCCGTTTGGTTTATTTTTGTTCTGATCTTTTTCTTCTTGTTCCTTTCTCACAGAAAATTCCCTTGCTTTTGCCCCTTTGTATTTGTATTATTTGAACTGGTTCGGTTGCAATGAGCAACTAGCTTCTTTCCAGCAGTCTCTTCAGGGTTTCTTCTTGGACTCGGGTACATTCTGTTCCCAATTTCTCTTGGGAAAGACTAACGAGGAAATTAAATTACCACTGGGTACAGTACATTTCAACATCACTGTAAATTTCCTAAAAGTCTATAAATTTTCATATCCTGTTTATTTTGACAACCCTAAAACCAAGCCTCTCTTAATTTAACAATAAATGTAGAGTGGAAATATTTTGGGCCTATTTGTTTTCTTATTTGAAGAATAAAGTCCTCTTCCTTAGTCAAGGCCTAAGAAAAAAAGATAATTGCTTTATTTGGTAAAATGAGAATACCTTGCCTTATTATTCTTTTCTGTACAACTTCCTGTCGGTAGTTGGGCTGCCACTTAGTTCTCCAGAGTATTAACTTCATCAAATTCTGATGCGCTCCACCAGTGCTGGTCAGATCTTTGGAAACATTTTAGCTAGAGGCTGATGCAGGGTTTCACAGACAGTCTTGCCACCCAGCTTGGAAGCAGACAATAGATTTAGGAAAGAATCTTGAAGGATGATAAGCCAGTCTTAGGCCTTACCGCCCTGAACGCGCCCTATCTCTTCTGAAGGGTGATACGTCGTCAAATGCTGGTCCAAACCTTCCCTAGCAACAAGGGGTGGCCACCAAGCCAGGAAGAAAGGCGTTGAGTGGAGAACAGCGTTGTTTTCTTGCACTGACAACACCCTAGCTGCCCTGGAAGGCAGGGGAAATTTTCAGGATCATTCCAGACTTCAAACATGAAAAGGTTGGTGGCTTAACCCCAGAAGTTTGAGAGGTTTAAAGATGTTATATAAAAAATATTTTGTCAGCCTGCACATTTCCTGAATTAGTTTGTTTCTTAGTTATTTCACATGAATGCAGCTTGTGGCATCATTATTTGCAAGGCAAGGTCGGCAGCGGTGAGGGGCGGTGCAGCGGGAGGTAGAGCAAGGATACGTGTGAGCCTGTTGGGTTTCAGGTCTATTCCAGACCACCCATTCCATCTCTGCAGAGTAGGAGAAATGGGAGATGTTACCCTTCATGAAACCCTACCTCCTCTGGATCAGGAAGCATGTGGTAAAAGTCCTTTTCGTAAAGTAGAACCACATGCCCAAGCCAGCCAGTCGAAATAGTGTTTCTTTACATTGATTATTCTCTCTGAACTACTCTAATTGCAAGTAATGGAGAGTTTTAACTAGTTTGAAAATAAAGTATTATTGAGTTAAAACACTTGTTTTTGTGGAAGTAAAAGTGGTCAAACATGTCTTGCAGGAATTTCACTTTGTATCTTGGGGTGAGCACCAGTTGTAGTTCACTGATTCTAAGGTATACTTCCCTCCAACACACATTTTTGTATGGCTAAAATCAGGTCACTGCTTATGATTTATGTTATCTTGCAACCATTGTGCACAGCAGCAATGGCATAAATTGTCATTCGTTGCACGTGTAGACATGGTTGCTATTCCCAGTTGCATGACAGGGCAACCGTAACTTCTTGACATTTAAAGGACCATTTAAGGAGCACTTGAGAAAGGAGGGTTAGGTTATTGTTATTGACCATGTTTTGTTGACACCTTCTGGTGAAGAAAGCTTTAGCATGATAACTTTACAAGTGATGGTTGGCAGCTTAGAGATAGTAGAGCACTCTTTTAAGAAACACTTCTCACTCCCTTTTTTATTTAAACACATACCTATCGAAGACTGAATTGAAAAGTGATGTGAAAAAAAGAAAGAAAAGTGATATGAAAGGGCTATACTCTGTAAAGATGTTTTCACCTCACTTCCTTCGCTCAGTGGTGTCCAACTCTTTGCAACCCCATGAATCGCAGCGCGCCAGCCTCTCTGTCCATCACAAACTCCCGGAGTTCACCGAGACTAACGTCCATCGAGTCAGTGATGCCATCCAGCCATCTCATCCTCTGTCGTCCCCTCTCCTCCTGCCCCCAATCCCTCCCAGCATGAGTCTTCTCCAATGAGTCAACTCTTCGCATGAGGGGCCAAAGTACTGGAGTTTCAGGCTTTAGCATCATTCCTTCCAAAGAAATCCCAGGGCTGATCTCCTTCAGAATGGAATGGTTGGATCTCCTTGCAGTCCAAGGGACTCTCAAGAGTCTTCTCCAACACCACAGTTCAAAAGCATCAATTCTTCCGCTCTCAGCCTTCTTCACAGTCCAACTCTCACATCCATACATGATCACAGGAAAAACCATAGCCTTGACTAAATGGACCTTTGTTGGCAAAGTAATGTCTCTGCTTTTGAATATGCTATCTAGGTTGGTCATAACTTTCCTTCCAAGGACTAAGTGTCTTTTAATTTCATGGCTGCAGTCACCATCTGTAGTGATTTTGGAGCCCCAAAAAATAAAGTCTGATGCTGTTTTCACTGTTTCCCCATCTATTTCCCATGAAGTGATGGGACCAGATGCCATGATCTTTGTTTTCTGAATGTTGAGCTTTAAGCCAACTTTTTCACTCTCCACTTTCACTTTCATCAAGAGGCTTTTTAGTTCCTCTTCACTTTCTGCCATAAGGGTGGTGTCATCTGCATATCTGAGGTTACTGATATTTCTCCCGGCAATCTTGATTCCAGCTTGTGTTTCTTCAAGTCCAGCGTTTCTCATGATGTACTCTGCATATAAGTTAAATAAACAGGGTGACGATATATAGCTTTGACATACTCCTTTTCCTATTTGGAACCAGTCTGTTGTTCCATGACCAGTTCTAACTGTTGCTTCCTGACCTGCATACAGATTTCTCTGGAGGCAGGTCAGGTGGCCTGGTATTCCCATCTCTTTCAGAATTTTCCACAGTTTATTGTGATCCACACAGTCAGAGGCTTTGGCATAGTCAATAAAACAGAAATAGATGTTTTTATGGAACTCTCTTGCTTTTTCCATGATCCAGCAGATGTTGGCCATTTGATCTCTGGTTCCTCTGCCTTTTCTAAAACCAGCTTGAACAACAGGAAGTTCACGGTTCATGTATTGCTGAAGCCTGTCTTGGAGAATTTTGAGCATGACTTTACTAGCATGTGAGATGAGTGCAATTGTGCGGTAGTGTGAGCATTCTTTGACATTGCCTTTCTTTGGGATTGGAATGAAAACTGACCTTTTCCAGTCCTGTGGCCACTGCTGAGTTTGGTCAACTGAGTTAAATTCACCCATTCCAGTCCATTTTAGTTCACTGATTCCTAGAATGTGGACATTTACTCTTGCCATCTCTTGTTTGACCACTTCCAATTTGCCTTGATTCATGGACCTGACATTCCAGGTTCCTATGCAATATTGCTCTTTACAGCATCGGACCTTGCTTCTATCACCAGTCACATCCACAGCTGGGTATTGTTTTTGCTTTGGCTCCATCCCTTCATTCTTTCTGGAGTTATTTCTCCACTGATCTCCAGTAGCATATTGGGCACCTACTGACCTGGGGAGTTCCTCTTTAAGTATCCTATCATTTTGCCTTTTCATACTGTTCATGGGGTTCTCAAGGCAAGAATACTGAAGTGGTTTGCCATTCCCTTCTCCAGTGGACCACATTCTGTCAGATCTCTCCACCATGACCTGCCCATCTTGGGTTTCCCCAGGGGCATGGCTTAGTTTCATTGAGTTAGACAAGGCTGTGGTCTTAGTGTGATTAGATTGACCAGTTTTCGTATGGTTTCAATGTATCTGCCCTCTGATGCCCTCTTGCAACACCTACTGTCTTGCTTGGGTTTCTCTTAGTTTGGGCCTGGGGTATCTCTTCATGGCTGCTCCAGCAAAGCACAGCCATCACTCCTTACCTTGGACAAGGGGTATCTCCTCACCGCCGCCCTTCCTGACCTTCAACGTGGGATAGCTCCTCTAGGCCCTCCTGCACCCACGCAGCCACCACTCCTCCGACGTGGGGCTGGTCCTCCCGGCCGCCGCCCCTGGCCTTGGGCGTGGGGTCGCTCCTCCTGGCTGCCTCCCCTGGCTTCAGGTGTGGGGTACCTCCGTCTGGCTGCCACCCCTGGCCTCAGGCGTGGGGGTGTAGGGTAGCTCCTCCGGGCCACTGCCCTGACCTGGACTTGGGTAGCTCTTCTCGGCTGTTCCTGCACTGTCGCAGCCTGGCACTCTCGGCTGCTGCCCCTGACCTTGGACGTGGGGTAACTCCTCTTGGCCACCGCCCTTCAGGCATAGGGTTAAGATGTTTTAAGAAAACGTAAATCAATACATTTAGCTAGATGAAATGATAAGTGCTAGAAATCTGTCTACCTAAATCCTAAAAGAAGCTATTTCAAGAAGTAGAAAATAAAAAATAAATGATAAGAAAGCCTTGTACCTCCGTTTAATTGGCAGTGTTTGTTTTTGTTATTAGTGTGCTTTGCTGGTTTTTTTTTTTTAGTTTATTGCTTATATAAAGTGTGCTTTAGGATTAATGGCATTTTAAGTCCATAAAATTTAGCAGTTAGAAAGAGGCAGAGAATACCTTGGTGAGTGTGTATGCATGTGTATATGTAAAAGATGATTACTTAATTGAGCTGAACCTATGTGCAGAAGTCAACATTTCTAATCACGATTGTATTCTCCAGTTTTTCATTTTGGAAGGTAGTTTTTATTTCTCTTCAAGGGGATACCTGCTTCTCTCCCACAGAGATTATTTCAAGAAGGGTTCCCCTTCCTTTCTTTGTAACAGACTTATATCTCAGTCCATTCATGTGTTTGAATTTGACTGAGTTGATTTGCCTTACTCTTCCAAATTCCCTTGGTTGCAGGTAACAGATGTCACTATATAAGAGCACAGAGCAGCTCATAGAACCCAGGGCCTGAGATGTAGCTGAATCTGAGAAACCCAGTACCATAGTAATCCAGAAATCCCCTCTCCATTCACAAGTACAGTGGACCCTTGAACAACACAGGTTTCAAATACATGGGTCCACTCACATGTGGAATTTTTCTTTTGGAAGTAAATCCTGTGATCCTAAGTGGTTTGTGGTTTGTTGAATCTGCAAATGTCAAGCCTGAAATACAGAAGATCCTTGAGTATGAAGGGCCAACTACAAGTATATGAGGATTTTCAACTGTGCCGAGTCAGTGCCTAAAATACCGCCATGTTCAAGTCTTAACTGAAACTGAGAATTTTCACTGGTTGGAAATGTTCTATAGGCATTTTTGAGTTTAAATGTTTGTTTAGCAGAAGTAAGAGTAATCATTTTGTTTGAATTTCATGAAAGCCATCACCTTCATGCTCCTCGTGTACATTAGATAGGAACACCTCATTAGAATTTATGAATTAGCAGGAGTCAAGGACACAGGAAATAAAAGAAGTGAAGCAACCTGTCTGTTGGTCCAGCCTAGATCCAGGTCTGCTTGTACACTTCCAGCCCTAGCATAGAAGTCTCTGATGTTTTATTGACTATCTTGCCATGTAGTATTTGTAGAAAATGTAACAGCAGAATTTATTTTCACCAAAAAGGTAGAAACCATGGATGCCATAAGTTGGTCGCATTGCACTGACTTTACAAGGGGAGTGAGGTGACCAGTGATCTCAGCAAGTACATGAAGTCTTTAAATCTCATCACAGTCACCCCTCTTCTCTGTCTTTCCCACATAGACAGCCAAAGCTCCCTTTATGTCTAACCGACCAAGTATCCCTTGACAAGTGGAAAGACCCCTGGAGATTAACTTTGTCCTTTACTGCTGCATTTGCGGCATCTTTGGCTTCCTCAAAAGTACAGTCCCTCTCCCTCTGTGTCTTGGACATTTGCCCATGGCTGCTTCTTCCTGGGACACTCTTATTCCATACTCTAGCTCTCTTTTATTCACCTATTAATTTAAATGTAGTGATTTCTGGCAACTGAGTAAGGAATGAACCCAGAAACAATATGCTTGTGTGAGTTTTCCTCTATTTTAAGGTGAAAACATTGTAAAATAGAGAGAGAGTTAGCAAATGTAATGACATTTTTTTACACGAAAATGAGAGCCACTTTGCAGGTTATTTCCTTAAATTTGTGGGTCCTCCCCTTGAATCTTGTATCAGCTGTTCCTAATTTCTGGTGCTTTAGAGTGAGTGTGTGGTGGTGATTTATCTCATTCAATTGATAGTTGTTACATTTCTATAATGTTGCAGGCACTAAGGCTGGAGAAGTGAGCAAAAATGAATCCCTGATCTGTTAGGTGGCAGGGAAAACAGACGATCAAATCAGTAACTCTGATCAGACACAGTAATCTGCGCTTTCCAAATAATGACTGCTTCTGGGGGCATGTAACAGGAGTGGGTAAACCAATGTAAGATGTGAGGAATGCCTGTCAAAAAGAAAAACCATTTAAATTAATAGGTGAATAAAAGAGAGCTGGAGTACGGAATAGTATCCCAGGAAAAGGAAGCCATGGGCAAATGTCCAAACCACAGAGGGACAGGAAGCCAAAGATGCTCCTTGGGTTAGATCAAAAAGTGTTCATTCTAGATTTTCCAGGGACTTGAAAAGTCTAGGAAATTTGGACCATATCATAAGGCTTCCAAAGGGAAGCCATGCTAGGTTTTCCAGCATAGCTGATGCCCAGAGAATAGGTTGGATAAGGGGATGAATTAGACACAAGAAAGGAAGACCAGTTCAGTAACTGTGGTGGTCCAGAAGAGAGCTGTTGGCCTTGACTGAGGTAACATCAGTGGAGTTATAAGTGGATGAATCTGAAGCAGAATCAAGTGTGGGTGAGAAGGATAAGGAAGAGTCAAAGATGACCATCAGGGTCTTAGTTTGAGCAACAAGGGCCATCAGCAGAACCAGTCCCTGCAGGAGAAAAGACATGAAAGGAAGGAACTGCTTATTTCTACTCAGTCAAAAAAAAGTCTTACTTCTATATGTTACTAAACTCTGATCAGTATAACAGAGAAAGTAAAATAAATGAGGATAAGTACAAATGATCATGGAAGACTGAGACAGAATTGGGGATAAGACAAGCTCATCACTGAAGCCTGACCTCCTTTGGAGAGAAGGCCCACATATTTGATGCAGAGCTTTTTAGCATCCAAGAGAGGGGGCAAACATGATTTGTAGGGTCTATCAGTGAAATGAAGCCAGTTGCTTGGAGAAGCCCCTTCCTGTCTGATACTGAGATTAGAGATAAATTTCTCTATATTCTGCTCTGTGACAGTGATTTTCACCATTCTGTCTTCCAGGTCACTTATCTGTTCTTCTGCCTCACTTATTCCGCTATTGATTCCTTCCAGTGTATTGTTCATCTCTGTTTGTTTGTTCTTTAGTTTTCTAGGTCTTTGGTAAACATTTCTTGCATCTTCTCAATTCTGTTTCCAAGATCCTGGATCATCTTCACTATAATTATTCTGAATTCTTCTTCTGGAATGTTGCCTATCATCACTTAATTTAGTTGTTTTTCTGGAATTTTATCTTGTCCCTTCACCTGGGACATATTGCTCTGCTTTTTCATCCTTATTAGTTTTCTGTACTGTGGATTTTGGTCTAGCTGTTTTGGGACTATGATTCTTGCCTCTTCTGTCTACCCTCTGATGGAGGAGGCTGAAAGGCTTGTGTAAGCTTTCTGATGGGAGGGACTTGGTGGGGAAACTGGGATCTTGCTCTGAGGGGACAGGGCCTTGCTGGATAAAGCTTTAATACAATTATCAACTGGTGGGTGGTGGTGCACTCCCTCTCAGTTCTCTGGCCTGGGGCAACCCATCCCTGGGGTTTGCAGGCTCTATGATAGGGTTAGTGGTGACCTTCAAGTGGACCTCCAAGGGGCATCTTTCAGGACTGCTGCTGCCAGTGCTCCTATCCCTGCAGTGAGCCACTGCTACCCCACAGGAGACCCTCCAACAATAGCTGGCAGGTCTGGTTCAGACTCCTGTGGGGTCACTATTCCTTTCCCCTGGATCTTGGTGCACACAAGATTTTGTCTGTGCCCTCCAAGAGTTGAGTCTCTATTTCTCATAGTTCTGTGGAAGTCTTATAATCAAATTGCACTTACCTTCAAGGTCAGATTGCCTGTGAATTCCCAGTCCTTTTGCCTGATCCCCAGGTTGGGAAGCCAGACTTGGGGCTCAGAACCTTCACAACAGTGGGAGAACCTCTTTGGTATTCTTGTTCACCAGTTTGTGGGTCACCCACCCAGCAGGTATGGGGTTTGTTTTTATCGTGATTTCACCCCTCCTACCATCTCACTATGGCTTCTTCTTTGTCTTTGGACACGGGGTATCTTTTTCTGGAGAGTTACAGCATCCTCCTGTCAATAGTTGTTCAACAGCTAGTTGCAATTTTGGTGTTCTGGTAGATGAGACCACATCCTTCTACTTGGCCATCTTAAACCGGAAGTCAAGAACGTTCTTCAGTGAGTCTTTCTAGAAAGACACAGTGTGATGTTGTGAACAACATCTTTATTGGAACATAGTGATAACCTTCATCAGCTCTTCCCTGACAATCCCTCAGTATAGACCACGGCATTTATACCGTGCTGTCAAAATTCATTGAAAATCAACTCTGTGAAATGAGGCTGTGTTTCCAGCAGATTTGACCTCCTGTAGCCAATTGTCAGTTTCTGATGCTCCACCATCCACCCCAGGATCAAAAGTGAACTATTTTTTTCTTACTTTGTGTTTGTGAAGTCCCTGAGGTTTTTTTTTTTTTTTTTTTTAAGACTGGATATATGCACGTTCTGAATACATATATATTTTGGATATCAGCTAGGAAATAACCTAATTTCTTCACTGTTTCTGAACTCTAGACATAGATTTGGGAAAATACTCCATATGTACTTCTTCTCTCAGCCAACTTTTAAAAAGATGTTGCTGGATTAATAATGAGTTTAAAGTTATATTCCTGGAAAAATACATAGAGAACAGCTGTTCCGTTTTATCAGGAAGTGCAAAGCCATGTGCTTTTTCAGCCAAACTTGAGGTAAAATTAATACCCTCCTGTGAAGCCAGGGTTTTTAAGAATGAGCTATGCCTCAGTAGAAGAGTACCTGGTTTTGCTTAGCAATAAGCCATAGGAATAGTCCCAGGCAACGAAAGATCCTCCCTAGAAAGTCATTCCAAGTCCATTATAACACAGACAGATGGGAAATGGAGGTCCCAGAGTTCCCTGTTTTAAGGTACAACTTTAATCTTTATCTCAGAAAAATTTTAAAGCAGCTGTAACCAAGTGCCCACTTTGGTCATAAAAAATAAAAATTTCAGCAAACAGAGTATCGAGAGAATATCACGCTTGAGCAGTGTCATTCCCAGTGTACACTGAAAAAAACATAATGCAATTTTTTAAGTTTTCATTAAAATTCTTACCAATATCCCAGGTTCTCTAAGCCTAGGAATAGTAAATCTGCATTATTTTTTTCATTACTAAACAAGGATATGGGTAGTTCTGGAATGCAGCATTGTTACAGCTAGACTGCAGTATGATTGCTAAATTAGTAGAACACTGGCAATACCTTGGGTCTGGACTTGTTTGGAGAAGAGGCTTGGTTCTTCATCTATCAGGAGTCAGGGAGGGGGTCCTGGGGATCAGTGGTCAAGAGAACATGCTTTGTAATCACACTTCCTGGGTTCAGATTCACAATCTTCCATTTGACCTTGGCAAACTACTTGTTTATATCACAGTTTCCTCATAAAATGAATATGATAATAGTGGGTACTCTGTGGATGTCTTATGAGTAAACACTATGTATTTGTAAGAGGTCTTAGCATAGTCGTGGATACAGAGAGCACTCAGTAAATGTTGGCTGGTATTACTAGTCTTAGTTGAACTAGATGCACTAACCCAGAACATCCCTGTCACAGTTCAGGCTACATGATTGAAGGCAGACCAGCAGGCAGGTATGACTCAGCCCAGGTCCACAAGTGAGGCACCCCTCACGGGAACACAGACCTCCCTGCCAGCAGCAAGGGAGTTTTGCCTTCGTATTTGGATAATTGCTTATTCATTCAGGTTAGCAAGTGGCTACTAAAAACATTCAGATGGACTCTCTACTAGAACTCAAGATGCATATGAGCTGATGCCTGTACTTTATCATTGAAAAGTGTATATTTGAATTTTTAAAAAGAAGGATCTAATTAGATAAGTAAGATTAGATAGATGGACACTCAGAAGGTGGAACAAGGACTAGAGGAGAGGAGAAATGAAAAGGAGAGGAAACAAGGAAAGGAGAAGTGATGCTTTGATGAGAAGAGCATAAGTAAAGAATCTCAGGTCCCTCCCTCCCAACGTCAAGGCACGCAGATACAAAATGGATTTATCACATAAACCTGTGTGCTTACCTTGGCCATGCAGGAAAGGAATAAAACTTGATGGGTGCAAGAAAAACTGAAAACTTATGGTCTCAGGTCACCCAGGAATTCTTAATAACTGTATTAAGAGTTATAAACTCACAGGACAACAGAAAAGAAAGAGGTTGGACAGATGTTAGGCGATCAGTGGTAATGACATAGACTTGGGGAGCAATAGAGAGTAATGACGGAGAAGGCGATGGCACCCCACTCCAGTACTCCTGCCTGGAAAATCCCATGGATGGAGGAGCCTGGTGGGCTGCAGTCCATGGGGTCGCTAAGAATTGGACACAACTGAGCGACTTCACTTTCACTTTTCACTTTCATGCATTGGAGAAGGAAATGGCAACCCACTCAAGTGTTCTTGCCTGGAGAATCCTAGGGACAAGGGAGCCTCGTGGGCTGCCGTCTCTGGGGTTGCACAGAGTCGGACACGACTGAAGTGAATTAGCAGCAGAGAGTAGCGGTGACTGGGGAAAACTAGAGCTTGCTTACTCCTTTAAAGGCAGCTACTATTTGCATCCAGCTGACTGTCACCATGATGGAAGTTTGATGGATGAGGGCCATGTTTTCCAGTTTGGCAAGAAAAGCAGGGAACACAATCTTTTTAAAATTTTCAGATCTCTGTTTTAGAAGATAACCAACCAATTGAAATATAAGACATTGTATGGCTCAATATTAGAGCCCAAAGATCATGCATCTGTATGTCCAGTTGAGTGTGATGTCTTAAACATTGTGGCTTACTCACATTCTATTGGATGTGAGCTATATATTGTAAACGAAAGCTCAGGCCAAACTTTTCCAGTCAAAAATGGATGGGCAGGGAGGAGGGTTCAGGATGGGGAACACATGTATACCTGTGGCGGATTCATTTTGATATATGGCAAAACCAATACAATATTGTAAAGTTAAAAAATAAAATAATTTTTTTTTTTTTAAAGGAAAAAAAAAATGGATCCTATTGTTCAGATAGCCCCACAGGATTTTGGAAAATGGCCATGGAGCATATTCCATGCATATTTATTGAAGATGAATGACCTAGGAAACTTTATAAGCAATATAGGCCTTCCTGTCTTGAAGACTTAGATTTCCTTTGACCATACCTGCCCTCCAGCAAGAGTTTTACTGACACCTGCCACACCCATCATTTGCGTGTAATCTCTGGATGCCATTTTCCCTTGGCAATGACAGAGTTCAGTGGTTGCAACAGAGATCCTATAGGTCACAAAGACTAAAATTGTTATTATCAGGGCCTTTGCAGAAAAAACTGACCAACCCCTGTGTGTGTGCTCAGTCACTCAGTCATGCCCGACTCTTGCAACCCCGTAGACTGTAGCCTGCCTGGTTCTTCTGTCCGTGGGATTCTCCAGGCAAGAATACTGGTGTGGGTTGCCGTTTCCTTCTCCAGGGGATCTTGCCAACCCAGAATCGAACCCAGGTGTCCTGCATTGCAGGAGACTCTTTACCAACTGAGCTACAAGGGAAGCCCCATAATCCAAATAGACCAACCCCTAATGCAAATAAATACACCAGCCAAAAATGAGTATGTAATTTGAGAAGGACTGTAACAGAAGTTTGTGTATAGAAATTCATGTGCTTGTGAATTGTGTATAGAAATTCATGTGCTTGTGAATCTCAGCATAAAGTGCTGAGAGAACTTAGAGGAGGGAGGGATCCCCACTCCTCGGAGGCAGTGTGAAAGGCTGGGCCGAAAAGGCAACGTTCAACTTAGGCTTGAAGGACAGGGCACAGTTGCCCACATGTGGAAAGGAGAAGTTTAGCCGTGGCATGCTGGGATCACAGCTAACCATTTCAGCTTGCAGAAGACAAGAAGCAAAGGGCGGCTGAAAACTCCTGAGAGTAAGTCGGGGAGGCAAGGAAGGTCTTGGCTCAATGCCCTTTCAGCTCTCAGAAGCACGAGGTTCATATTTAATTTTATTTAAAGAACAGCTCCTTTGACTCAACTTCAAAGTAAAACACTGTTAGGTGATGTACAAACTAGCTAGTCGAGGTAGACAGTGAATGTGATCCATAGGAAAAATATCTGAGCACACCAAGCTAACCTTTTTTTTCTCAGGCAGTGACATTGCACACAGTGGACACTTGAATTTTGGCTCAACGAAGTATCAGAATTCAGTCTGTCAAAGCAATAAGGAATGTGGATTTGTTTTTCCTAAGAATAGTTTGCAAAGAATATATTCCACATGGAGTAGCACTGTATATGTTTTATTTAACATGCAGCAGTAACGCATACCCAGTAAGTGCTTGGTACATATTTTCTGAATTAATAAGCTAGTCAAAATAATTTATATTTATCCAGTTTCTACTCATTCTTCAAGATTTCTCTATTGAACATTCCAGAATTGTCATTTGAGATGGGGACCAAGGATGATAGCACCAGAGTTACTTGGCGGCTCTTTGAGGGGTTCATTGTGCTCATTGGAAGGTTATATCCCAAGAGTACTGATCCAGTTCTTCCACGCTCCCGCTCATACTTGTCAGCTCAACAATAGTGAGCAGGGGAAACCCACTAATTCTAACTCAGCATGATAGTTCCTCACATTTCTTTGAAGGACATCCAAGAGTTTAGTTAATGTATTCCTTAGGGCAGTGCTAATTGTTGCAACAAAGTAACCCAAAACACACATAAGATAGATCACTTTCAACATTAGATCTTATACTACCTTCCTTTCAGTGATGTCATATCTTTGTGTGAAGCTGGTTTTTCAGGACTTGTGATTTTCAAAAGCAAATATTGTGCCCAAATCAACACTGCAGAGGAAATAAAGTTGGGGGTGTTTGAGAAGTTGTGCAAAGCTCAGCAGATGCACAAATCTCATTAGTGAGAATATGGCACTACTAGACTTCTCTCAGGACATACATTTGTAACTTTTTTTAACCGCTTGGAAATGGAATCATTAGATACTTTTCCCCCCTCCCGGAATGCTGCTGCTGCTGCTAAGTCGCTTCAGTCGCGTCCAACTCTGTGCAACCCCATAGATGGAAGCTCACCAGGCTTCCCGGCTTCCCCGTCCCTGGGATTCTCCAGGCAAGAACACTGGAGTGGGTTGCCATTTCCTTCTCCAATGCATGAAAGTGAAAAGTGAAAGTGAAGTCGCTCAGTCGTGCCCGACTCCTAGCGACCCCATGAACTGGAGCCTACCAGGGTCCTCTGTCCATGGGATTTTCCAGGCAAAAGTACTGGGGTGGGGTGCCACTGCCTTCCCCCCTCCCGGAATGGGCACTGTGAAACAATGAGGAAATTGGGGAACCTTTGCCCTGGGGCCTTCTTGCATGCAGGGGCTCGGTTCAAGGTAAAGGTGGCTTTAACTGCCTGCTTTAACTTGCCAGACAGTTGTGTCCGTGCTCAAGCTTATGGCAGGAGGGAGGAGAGATGGGAGAGGGAAACCATGTTCTCCAAGGTCCCTACCTGGTGCTCTTAACTCACTTGACTCATGTTCTGTCAGCAAGACCTTAGTTAAATGGCCATAAGCTCTGACGACTCTGGCTAGGAAGCATAGCGTGGCTAGCCAGTCATGGCCTGGGCAGCTTCAGAGGAGGGCAGGATGAGTGTGGTGGACAGCTGAGTCTCTGTACTGTCCACCCTCTGGCCGCTTAAAGACCACCCCCTACTTCCCCCAAGGAAGAAGCAAGACGCACCGAACCCTTTCCTGCTGCAGGGTTCGATCCATCTGTGGATCCTCAGTTATTTCCATTAGGGATGGAATAGCTCCTCCTGGTCTGGACAACTGTGTAACAAAAGACAAGTCACGTATACCACCCCACCTAAAACACACACACGACACATTCACACAACCACATGGGAACTCAAGTACAATGTAGCTGCATTTAAAGATTGCCTTTTTAAAACACTGGAGTATAATTGCTTTACAGTGTTGTGTTCCTGCTGTACAGTGCAGTGAATCGGCTCTCTGCATACACATGCCCCCTCCCTCCTGAGCCTCCCTCCCTCTGACTCGTCACAGAGCACCAGGCTGAGCTCCATGTGCTGTCAGAGCTTCCCTCTAGCTGTCTGTTCACACATGGTGGTGTGTGTATGTCAGGACTACGCCCTCAATTTGTCCCCATCCTCCCCTTCCCCACGGAGTCCACAAGTCCATGCTCTCCATCTGCGTCTCTGTTCCTTCCCTGCGAATAGCTTCATCAGTACCATTCTTCTAGATTCCACATATACATGTTAGTATACGGTGTTTTTCTCTGTCTTTGCTCTGTATAACAGACTCGAGGTCCATCCCCCTCTCTACAAATGGCCCAATGTCTTGTAGACAGAGGAAGAACTGGTCCATGGCAGTAATGGAACTCTCCTGCAAGGGCACTTTGGAGTAACCTTTGGTCTGGCAGGGGGTAGCTGGCAGGAGGAGTTCCTAGATGGGCCTGCTTCTGCTTTCTGGGTAAAACTCTCTTGCACACTGTCTCCTGTGTCTTCTAGCTCCATCCTTTGACAGGTCATCCTTCCCTGTCATCCTCTGTTGCGTCACCTAAGGTAGACTTTGGCACATCTGTTTCACAGTCCAGTTTCTGCAAGCATCGCTTGGGGGTGGGCTGGTGAGTCCACTTGGGGCTTGAATCATCACAGGCGTACTTTGCAGGCTAGTGATGTGGGTTCTCTGGCGACATCATTTCCTGGGAATCACAGTAGGCTTCTCATCTGTTCAAGTCCAGCCACTTCCCACGCTCCTGGTGGCACACAGGCCCACCCCCTTGACGTCCTTCTGTCTTTGTCTCCTTGCTCTGCTGTGTCTCTTTCATGTGAATGGTGGCTCTCCTGAGACCATGTGAAACATCAGGCTGAGGAGGGACCCCTTCCTGGTCATGTGAGTTCAGCCAGCACCCCGCTGCTGGACCAGCTTCACTCTCTCCTGTCTCTGCTTGCAAACCAGCACTTCCTCTCTGCTCATCTTTCTTGTAATATCTCATAAAAAGTAGCAAAGAGCGAGCCAAAGCCCACCACTGTTCTGAATCTGTTAACCAACTCCTTGGGCTTCCCTAGTGGCTCAGATGGTAAAGAATCCGCCTGCATTGCAGGAGATGCAAGAGACATGGGTTCAATCCCTGGGTTGGGAAGATCCTCTGGAGAAGGAAAAGGCAACCCACTCCAGTGTTCTTGCCTAGAGAATTCCCAGGCAAGAGCCTGGCGGGCTACAGCCCATGATGTCACACAGTCGGACATGACTGAGGGACTGACACTTCCAGTCTCACCTCACAGGCGCAGGCTCGGTGTTCGTAAATCCACCTATTTAACCTTGTTGTTCAGGATTAGTTTTCCATCTTTCTCTCTACCATGGCTGATACTGATTTAGTTTTAAGTTTGCTTCTTTACAGGACTGTGTGTGATGTGTGCTTTCTGGGACTGCCTCTAGAACTTTCCAAAAAGCTGATAGCAAACAACTTCTCATGTCTTCTTGGCCAGACACCTCAGGGCAAAACCAATCAGCACCAAGGATAATTTGAATAATCCAAATGTACGTCCCCTTTGTGCTTGCCTGCATGCTAAGTCACATCAGTTGTGTCCAACTCTGTGCGACGCTGTGAACTGTAACCCACCAGGCTCCTTTGTCCATGGGATTCTCCAGGCAAGAATCCTGGAGCAGGTTGCCACGCCCTCCTCCAGGGGATCTTCCTGACCCAGAGATTGAACTGGCGTCTCTCACGTCTCCTGCATTGGCAGGCGGGTTCTTTACCACTAGCACCACTGTGGAAGTGCACTACCGTTTAGTAGAGGTTAAATCCTCAAACTAGGTAACCAAAAGTCAAACAGGGAGGAGTGGAATAAATGTTAAGAAGCAAGTCCATTACAGTCTCCCTGAGAAATGACACTTGAAGGAGCAAAAGAGCCCCCAGCACCAAGACTTCAGGCTATCTCGCAGTAAAATGTATGTAAAGCTAAGGAATATAAATAACGATAATTAAGATTTCCTTTTTATCCTAAACACATTCAGTGCCCCCCTCACCTCTTTAAATCAATACACTAAGCTCCTTTCGTAATCTTGGCAGGCAAGTGTGTGAAACTGATGAATAGAAGATGAACAATTTTTTAGCCCCATTTTACCATTAGTTAATCTGTGATTCTGGTGGTATTAGCAACTGTGAATGGTACCCTTTATTTCTCTACTTCCCAAATCTTCTCTAAGGACCTTTATTTCTTTTATACAGAAAAATGTATTTACCAAGTTAATAGATATTTCATCCTGTACTGGGAACTGATGTTGGCAATTTGATCTCTGGTTCATCTGCCTTTTTAAAATCTAGCTTGAACATCTGGTAGTTCATGGTTCACGTACTGTTGAAGCCTGGCTTGGAGAATTTTGAGCATTACTTTGCTAGTGTGTGAGATGAGTGCAATTGTGCGGTAGTTTGAGCATTCTTTGGCATTGCCTTTCTTTGGGCTTGGAATGAAAACTGACCTTTTCTAGTCCTGTGGCCACTGCTTAGTTTTCCAAATTTGCTGGAATATTGACTGTAGCACTTTCACAGCATCATCTTTCAGGATTTGAAATAGCTCAACTGGAATTCCATCACCTCTGCTAGCTTTGTAGTGATGCCTCCTAAGGCCCACTTGACTTCACATTCCAGGATGTCTGGCTCTAGGCGAGTGATCACATCATTGTGGTTATCTGGGTCATGAAGATCTTTTTGCTATAGTTCTTCTGTGTATTCCTACCACCTCTTCTTAATATCTTCTGCTTCTGTTAGGTACATACCATTTCACTCCTTTATCGAGCCCATCTTTGCATGAAATGTTCCCTTGGTATCTCTAATTTTCTGGAAGAAATCTCTAGTCTTTCCCATTCTGTTGTTTTCCTCTATTTCTTTGCATTGATCGCTGAAGAAGGCTTTCTTATCTCTTCTTGCTATTTTTTGGAACTCTGCATTCAAATGGGTATATCTTTCCTTTTCTCCTTTGCCATTCGCATCTTTTCTTTTATCAGCTATTTGTAAGGCCTCCTCAGACAACCATTTTGCCTTTTTGCATTTTTTTTTTCTTGGAGATAGTCTTGATTCCTGTCCCCTGTACAATGTCATGAACCTCTGTCCATAGTTCATCAGGCACTCTATCTATCAGATCTAGTCCCTTAAATATATTTCTCACTTCCACTGTATAATCATAAAAGATTTCATTTAGGTCATACCTGAATGGTCTAGTGCTTTTCCCTACGTTCTTCAATTTAAGTCTGAATCTGAGAATAAGGAGTTCATGATCTGAGCCACAGTCAGCTCCTGGTTTTTTGCTTACTATATAGAGCTTCTCCATCTTTGGCTGCAAAGAATATAATCAATCTGATTTTGGTATTGATCATCTGGTGATGTCCATATGTAGAGTCTTCTCTTGTGTTATTGGAAGAGGGAATTTGATATGACCAGTGGGTTCTCTTGGCAAAACTCTATTGGCCTTTGCCCTGCTTCATTCTGTACTCCAAGGCCAAATTTGCCTGTTGCTCCACGTATCTCTTGACTTACTACTTTTGCATTCCCATCCCCTATAATGAAAAGTACATCTTTTTTGGGTGTTAGTTCTAGAAGGTCTTGTAGGTCTTCATAGAACTGTTCAACTTCAGCTTCTTCAGCATTCCTTTTTTGGGGCATAGACTTGGATTACTGTGATACTGAATGGTTTGCCTTAGAAATGAACTGAGATCATTCTGTCATTTTTGAGATTGCCTCCAAGTACTGCATTTCAGACTCTTTTGTTGACTATGATGGCTACTCCATTTCTTCTAAGGCATTCCTGCCCACAGTAGTAGATATAATGGTCCTCTGAGTTAAATTCACCCATTCCAGTCCATTTTAGTTTGTTGATTCCTAGAAAGTCAATGTTCACTCTTGCCATCTCCTGTTTGACCACTTCCAATTTACCTTGATTCATGGACCTAACATTCCAGGTTCCTATGCAATATTGCTCTTTATATCATCAGACTTTACTTCTACCACCAGTCATACCCACAATTGGGTATTTTTTTTTGCTTTGGCTCCATCCCTTCATTCGAATTTCTGGAGTTATTTCTCCACTGATTACCAGTAGCATATTGGGCCCCTACTGACCCAGGGAGTTCCCCTTTCAGTGTCCTATCATTTTGCCTTTTCATACTGTTCATGGAGTTCTCAAGGCAAGAATACTGAAGTGGTTTGCCATTCCCTTCTCCAGTGGACCACATTTTGTCAGAACTCTCCACCATGATGTGTCTGTCTTGGGTGGCCCTACATGACATGGCTCATAGTTTCATTGAGTTAGACAAGTCTGTGGTCCATGTGATCAAATTGGTTAGTTTTCTGTGATTGTCGTTTTCATTCTTTCTGCCCTCTGGTGGAGAAGGATAGGGTTATGGAAGCTTCCTGATGTGAAAGACTGACTGTCAGGGAAACTGGGTCTTGTTCTGATGGAACAAGAGATCAAATTGCCAACATCCACTGGATCATTGAAAAAGCAAGAGAGTTCCAGAGGAACATCTACTTCTGCTTTATTGACGATGCCAAAACCTTAGACTGTGTCAATTCAGTTCAGTTCAGTCGCTCAGTCATGTCCAACTCTTTGTGACCCCATGAATTGCAGCACACCAGGCCTCCCTGTCTATCACCAACTCCCAGAGTTCACTCAGACTCACATCCATCGAGTCAGTGATGCCATCCAGTCATCTCATCCTCTGTCGTCCCCCTCTCCTCTTGCCCCCAATCCCTCCCAGCATCATAGTCTTTTCCAATGGGTCAACTCTTCGCATGAGGTGGCCAAAGTACTGGAGTTTCAGCTTTAGCATCATTCCTTCCAAAGAAATCCCAGGGCTGATCTCCTTCAGAATGCACTGGTTGGATCTCCTTGCAGTCCAAGGGACTCTCAAGAGTCTTCTCCAACACCACAGTTCAAAAGCATCAATTCTTCGGCACTCAGCCTTCTTCACAGTCCAACTCTCACATCCATACATGACCACTGGAAAAACCATAGCCTTGACTAGATGGACCTTTGTTAGCAAAGTAATGTCTCTGCTTTTGAATATGCTATCTAGGTTGGTCATAACTTTCCTTCCAAGAAGTAAGCGTCTTTTAATTTCATGGCTACAGTCACCATCTGCAGTGATTTTGGAGCCCCCAAAAATAAAGTCTGACACTGTTTCCACTGTTTCCCCGTCTATTTCCCATGAAGTGATGGGACCGGATGCCATGATCTTCATTTTCTGAGTGTTGAGTGGATCATGACAAATTGTGGAAAATTCTTAAGGAGATGAGAATACCAGACCACTTTACCTGAGAAATCTGTATGCAGGTCAAGAAGCAACAGTTAGAACCCAACATGGAACAACAGACTGATTCCAAATCAAGAAAGGAGTACATCAGGCTGTATATTGTCACCCTGCTTATTTAACTTGTATTCAGAGTATATCATGAGAAATGCTGGGCTGGATGAAGCATAAGCTGGAATCAAGATTGCTGGGAGAAATATCAGTAACCTCAGATATGCAGATGACACTGCCCTTATGGCAGAAAGCAAAGGACTAAAAAGCCTCTTGATGAAAGTGAAAGAGGAGAGTGAAAAAGTTGACTTAAAAATCAACATTCAGAAAACTAAGATCGTGGCATGCAGTCCCATCACCCCATGGCAAATAGATGGGGAAACAATGGAAGCAGTGACAGACTTTATTTTGGGGGGACTCCAAAATCACTGCAGATAGTGACTGCAGCCATGAAATTAAAAGACGCTTGCTCCTTGGGAAAAAAAGTTATGGCCAACCTAGACAGCTTATTAAAAAGCAGGGCTATTACTTTCCAACAAAGATCTGTCTAGTCAAAGCTATGGTTTTTCCAGTAGTCATATATGGATATGAGAGTTGGACTGTGAAGAAAGCTGAGTACCAAAGAATTGATGCTTTCAAACTGTGGTGTTGGAGAAGACTCTTGAGAGTCCCTTGGACAGCAAGATCAACCTGTCCATCCTAAAGGAAATCAGTCCTGAATATTCACTGGAAGGACTGTGGCTGACACTGAAACTCCAATATTTTGGCAACCTGCTGCAAAGAACTGACTCACTGGAAAAGACCCCGATGCTGGGAAAAATAGAAGGCAGGAGAAGGGAATGACAGAGGATGAGATGGTTGGATGGCATCACCAACTAGATGGACAGAAATTTGAGTAAGCTCTAGGATTTGGTGATGGATAGGGAAGCCTGATATGCTGCAGTCTATGGGGTCACAAAGAGTCGGACATGACTGAACGACTGACCTGACTACTGAGAATGGAATGCACATTCCTCTCGGAAGCAAAATAGACTTTTCTAGAAATTTTTCTAAATATTTCTCCTACGTGCTCTTATTCCCTATGAGTCTGACATGCATATGCACCAAAATGCAGCTCAGAGGTTTTGGCCTGGAGACAAGTTTAGGTTGAGGTATTTACTTCCTCTTCCCACTTGATGGATGCTCCTTATTTGAGGTCTCTGTTTTATCTGCCTCCTGTGTATGGTCAGCCTGGTTGTGGTAGTCCTGTGGTCCAGGTAAAGCTGGGGACATTCCACTGGGTCACTTGTGTCTGTGTTCCTTATGTTTTTAGTAAGTAGATTGATCTTTTTGGATTGCCTCTTTGAAATTTATCATTCGTTTGGATAATATAGTCAACAGCAAATGATTTTAACAGAAATTTTGGTACTAATGACTTACAAGTTGGCCTTGATTATTTAGCTTTCAGTAACTGATGAAACGGGGAAGGCAATGGCACCCCACCCCAGTACTTTTGCCTGGAAAATCCCATGGACGGAGGATCCTGGTAGGCTCCAGTCCATGGGGTTGCTAAGAGTCGGACACGACTGAGCGACTTCTCTTTCACTTTTCACTTTCATGCATTGGAGAAGGAAATGGCAACCCACTCCAGTGTTCTTGCCTGGAGAATCCCAGGGACGGGGGAGCCTGGTGAGCTTCCGTCTCTGGGGTCGCACAGAGTCGGACACGACTGAAGCGACTTAGCAGCAGCAGCAGCAGCAACTGATGAAAATCCTTGGATGAGTAAGGTAATGTTGTTTACAGCTGGCTTCCACATGTAGATTTAAGTGAGAAAAATCAGAAATTAAACCAATAAAGACGTTCTAATATTCCAGGATTGTTGGAGATTAGCACAGCTGATTATTCTCGTCTAGACAGAGAAGACTCTTTGTCTAGACTCTTCTAGACTCTACCCAGCAACATAGCATTTTAAGTGCATCGGCAGATGAATTAGAAATTTAAAGAAAGATGAGTTTTAATCAGCGCATCTGAAACAAGCAGGAGGTAATCAGTGGAGCAGAGAATAGAGTTTGAGTTTGTCAACACTCATGCATTCATTCAACAAATATTTATTGTTTGCCTGAAACTGCTCCACTAGGCAGTTTGTATGCATTGGAGAGCATGTCAAACCAACCCCTGTTCTCACGTTCAGTCGTGTCTGACACTTTGTGACCCCATGGACCTCAGCACACCAGGCTTCCCTGTCCTTCACCATCTCCCGGAGTTTGCCCAAACTTACGTCCATTGAGTCAGTGATGCCATCCAACCATCCCATCCTCTGTCATCTCCTTCTCCTCCTGCCTTCAATCTTTCCCAGCATCAGGGTTTTTTTTTTCCAATGAGTCAGCCCTTCGCATCAGGTGGTGAAAGTATTGGAGTTTCAGCTTCAGCATCAGGCCTTCCAATGAATATACAGGATTGATTTCCTTTAGGATGAACTGGTTTGATCTCCTTGCAGGCCAGTGGACTCTCAAGAGTCTTCTCCAACACCACAGTTCAAAAGCATCAATTCTTCAGCATTCAGCCTTCTTTATGGTCTAACTCTCACACCTATACATGACTATTGTAAAAACCATAGCTTTGTCTAGACGGATGTTTGTCAGCAAAGTAATGTCTCTGTTTTTTAATACACTGTCTAGGTTTGTCATAGCTTTTCTTTCAAAGAACAAGTGCTTTTAATTTTGGGGCTGCATTCAGTATCTGCAGTGATTTTGGAGCCCAAGAAAATAAAGTCTGTCACTGTTTCCATTGCTTCCCCATATATTTTCCATGAAGTAATGGGACAGGATGCCGTGATCTTAGTTTGTTTCCTTTTTTTTTTTTTTTTTTTGAAGGATAATTGCTTTATGGAATTCTATTGTTTTCTGTCAAATCTCAACATGAATCAGCCATAGGTCCCATATATCCCCTCACTTTTGAACCTCCCTCCCCATCTCACCCCTACAGGTTGATACAGAGCCCCTGTAGGGGTGTCCTGAGCCACACAGCAGATCCCCGTTGGCTGTCTATTTTACAGATGGTAATGTAAGTTTCCGTGTTACTCTTTCCATACATCTCACCCTCTCCTCCCCTCTCCCCATGTCCATAAGTCTTTCCCATTCTGTTGTTTTCCTCTATTTCTTTGCATTGATCGCTGAAGAAGGCTTTCTTATCTCTTTTTGCTATTCTTTGGAACTCTGCATTCAGATGCTTATGTCTTTCCTTTTCTTCTTTGCTTTTCGCTTCTCTTCTTTTCACAAATATTTATAAGGCCTCTCCAGACAGCCATTTTGCTTTCTTGCATTTCTTTTCCATGGGGATGGTCTTGATCCCTGTCTCCTGTACAATGTCACGAACCTCAGTCCATAGTTCATCAGGCACTCTATCTATCAGATCTAGGCCCTTAAATCTATTTCTCACTTCCACTGTATAATCATAAGGGATTTGATTTAGGTCATACCTGAATGGTCTAGTGGTTTCCCTACTTTCTTCAATTTCAGTCTGAATTTGGCAATAAGGAGTTCATGATCTGAGCCACAATCAGCTCCCAGTCTTGTTTTTGCTGAGTGTATAGAGCTTCTCCATCTTTGGCTGCAAAGAATATAATTAATCTGATTTCGGTGTTGACCATCTGGTGATGTCCATGTATAGAGTCTTCTCTTGTGTTGTTGGAAGAGGGTGTTTGCTATGACCAGTGCGTTGTCTTGGCAAAACTCTCCTGCTTCATTCCGTATTCCAAAGCCAAATTTGCCTGTTACTCCAGGTGTTTCTTGACTTCCTACTTTTGCATTCCAGTCCCGTATAATGAAAAGGACATCTTTTTTAGGTGTTAGTTCTAAAAGGTCTTTTAGGTCTTCATAGAACCTTTCAATTTCAGCTTCTTCAGCATTACTGGTTATTCCTAGATATTGAATTCTTTTTGTTCCAATGGTGAATGGAATTGATTCCTTAATTTCTCATTCTGATTTTTCATTGTTACCATATAGAAATGCAAGTGATTTCTGTGTATTAATTTGTGTCCTGCAACTTTGTTAAATTTACTGATTAGCTCTAGTAATTTTCCAATGCTATCTTTAGGGTTTTCTATGTACATTATCATGTCATCTGCAAACAGTGAGACCTTTACTTCTTCTTTTCTGATCTGGATTCCTTTTATTTCTTTGCCTTATCTGATTGCTGAAGCTAGGACTTACAGAACTATGTAGAGTAATAGTGGTGAAAGTGGATACCCTTGTCTTGTTCCTGATCTAAGTGGGAATGCTTTCAGTTTTTCAACATTGAGAATAATGTTTGCTGTAGGCTTATCATGGAGAAGGCAATGGCCACCCACTATCATATATGGCCTTTACTATGTTGAAGTAGGTTCCTTCTATGCCCATTTTTTGAAGAGTTTTAATCATAAATGGGTGCTGAATTTTGTCAAAGGCTTTTTCTGCATCTATTGAGATTATCAAATGGATTTTATCTTTCGATCTGTTAACATGGTATATTACACTGATTGATGTGCATATATTGAAGAATCCTTGTATCCCTAGAATAAACCCAACTTGATCATGGTGTATGAGTTTTTATATGTGTTGCTGTATGAGTTTTTATATGTGTTGCTGAATTCTGTTTGCTAAAATTTTGTCGCGGATTTTTGCATCTATATTCATCAGTGATATTGGCCTGTAGTTTTCTTTTTTTGTGTTTGGTTTGTTTGTTTGGTTTTGGTATCAGGGTGATGGTGGTCTCGTAGAATGAGTTTGAAAGTATTTCTTCCTCTGCAGTTTTTTGAAAGTCTTTTAGAAGAATAGGCATTAGCTCTTCTCTAAGCGTTTGATAGAATTCTCCTGTGAAGCCGTCTTTAGTTTTTTGAATGTTGAATTTTAAGCCAACTTTTTTCACTTTCCTATTTCACTTTTCTCAAGAGGCTCTTTAATTCTTCTTTACTTTCTGCCATAAGGGTGATGTCATCTTCATATCTGAGGTTACGATATTTCTCCCAGCAATCTTGATTCCATCTTGTGCTTCATCTAGCCTGACATTTCACATGATGTATTCTGCATATAAGTTATATAAGTAGGGTGACAGTATACAGCCTTGATATATTCCTTCCCCAATTTTGAACCAGTGCGTTGTTCCATGTTGGGTTCTAACTGTTGCTTCTTGACCTCCATACGGGTTTCTCTGGAGGCCCGTAAGGTGGTCTGGTATTCTCATATTTTGAAGAATTTTCCACAGTTTGTTGTGATCCACACAGTCAAAGGTTTTAGCATAGTCAATGAAGCAGAAGTAAATGTTTTTCTGGAGTTCTCTTGCTTTTTTGATTATCTGATAGATGTTAGCAGTTTGATCTCTGGTTCCTTGGCCTTTTCTAAAACCAGCTTGAACATCTGGGAGTTTTTGGTTCATGTACTGTTGAAGCCTGGCTTGGAGAATTTTGAGCATTACTTTACTAGCATGTGATATGAGCGCGATTGTGTGTTAGTTTGAACATTCTTTGGCACTGCCTTTCTTTGGGATTGGAGTAAAAATTGACCTTTTCTGTCCTGTGGCCACTGCTGAGGTTTCCAAATTTGCTAACATATTGAGTGCAACACTTTCATAGCATCATCTTTTAGGATTTGAAATAGCTCAACTGGAATTCCATCACCTCCCCTAGCTTTGTTCGTAGTAATGCTTTCTAAGGCCCACTTGACTTCACATTCCAGGATGTTTGGCTCTGGGTCAGTGATCGTGATTATCTGGGTCGTGAAGATCTTTTTTGTACAGTTCTTCTGTGTATTCTTGCCACCTCTTCTTAATATCTTCTGCTTCTGTCAGGTCCGTACCATTTCTGTCCTTTATCGAGCCCATCTTTTCATGATCACTTCTTTGTTCTCATGAGAACTGACCTGATGGAAAGACAGAGCGAAGACAAAGCTACACACAAGGATCAGAGCATGTACTGGTGCGGAGAAAGGAAAGGACCAAGTTATATGAGAGGGAAAGTTCATGTTTGACTGGGTTGGAGGAAAGATCCATCTTGAGCGGGAGAAGTGTCTAGCCAGTATCACTAGACTCAGATATTTAAAAAGAAAGGGGAAAGAAGACACAATAAATTTAATAGTCCAGAGAGGGATTAAACCTCCCTAGTTGTCAGCATTTTAAGTTTTAAGGACTATCTCTCCTCTTGTCTTTAAAATCATCAAACTTCTCAATCAGCAGTGTTCAGTAGCTCTGTATGCACATAATTCAAGCACACCTAATTGTTACTGGTGTTTAGTCAATACTTGCTGACTTGAGTTGAACTTTGATTCTCTCCAAACTTTGATTTATACCTTTTGTGCAAGTCAGTACAGAGGTATCAGCACCACTTCTGCAAAACATCTTGATTTCATTTTTAAACACATGGCTTTTGCATTCAGTTTTTAGGTGACATCTTCAGGAAGGAAACCCAGATTTTGAGGGAAGTACATTTTAGCGTGGCTCCTCTGAACTCAAGGAAGAAATGAGCTCTATATAAATGGTTCCATTCTCGGTAGATTCACTGCTGGGTGAAAATGTAGTTGAGTACATAGATTTTTATTATAATGTTTTGCCGCTCTTGTGTGTGTGATATATTGAAGCATTGGCTTCTTTGCCTTTTTTTCATTAAAAACATCATAAAACATTTAAGAGTCTGCACAGAAATTGCAGTGACCTCTATTTATAATTGAAGAAAGTAATGTTTCCTTTAAAATATAACTGGAGAGCAGTATCCTGACCACAAGGCCCTGACGCCTGCTAACCAGATTTGTGCAGATGTCCATTCTCATGTGTGCAGTCACTAAAATGACGACAAAATAAGACCAGTGCAAAGGGAAGGGAGTCTGGTAACTAGGGTGATTTGAAGCAAGCTTATAGAAGGTGGTTTTATGTTTCATTTGGTATTTTTTGTTGTTGTACCAGTGAAGGCAATTTCTATTTTTCAAGATTGCTAAAACTAAATAAGCATGGGACCTTTGTTTATTTCTTAAAATAAAGGAGTGACCTTTTCACTGGACCAAACCTAGATCTGCTCACTGAAGCACAGTAAAACAATCTACTGAACCCCAGTCGTAGTGAAGGAAAGTGTAGCCTTTATTTCAGGGCCCCAGACAAGACATCCAAGCAGCTAGTGCTCAAAATACCCAAACTCCCCGACAGATTTCAGGAAAGCATTTTTAAAGGCTGGGTGAGGGAGGTGTGTCACAGGGATGTGACAAGCTCATGCACAGTTCTCTGATTTGTTGATGGTGAGGTAACAGAGTGATGTCATGGGAGTTGACATCATTAGTCCTCAGGCTGCAGGGGGCTGTGTGTTGCAGGTCGTCAAGTAGTTAATGAACGTTTGGTGGGGTTTTAGCATCTGTAAAACAACTCAGGAATCGTGCATCCAATACTGTGGGCCACGTGTCTCAGAGAGGAGCTCCAGCAGAACGTATGGGGGAGGATCTGCCCTGGGGAGGGTCTGTCCTGGGAAGGCCTTGGAGGGCCCTGCTTGTTTGTAGACTTGGCCAGAACCTCTCTTGCCACTGCATCTCCAGCCTTCTTGTGGGTACCAGTCCCCCTGGGGGTCTTGTTACAGAGAAGATTCTTTTAGAGATGATGCAGCTGGTTTGGAGCCGGGATGCAGACTCTGCATTTCTCCTGGGTAACTCAGTGCTGCTGCCCCAGACTGCACTTTTGGTAGCCATAAGTGATGAGCAGCATCTCCTAAAAGGTAAACTCTGTTGTTGATCATTGGAACATAGCTTTGTGTTTCCTTTCTCGTCTTTCTTGTCAAGGTCTCTTAGCTGAGTTACTCAGCTGTTGCTTCTTTCTTCGGAGAATTAGTCCTAACGGCACCTTAGAAGGCAAGGCAAAGCCTGCGTAATCCTGCCAGCTGCACCCTCAGATACACCCCAGCTCTCCACCTCCACCACGCCAGCCCCATCAGACCCTTCAGTGCCACTCGCCCCAGCTCTTAACAATGCCCTCACTCACCACCCTGCTTCTCCCCTTGCTCCTCAGCACCCAAGTGATTGTCCAAGAGTAGACATCAAACGAGGTGCCGCCCTGCTTTAAATCCTCCAGTAGCTTCCCATCTGCTCCCAGTCTGTGACCACGGCCAACAAGGGCCTGCTCCCAGCCTGCACCTTCCCTGTCCTCCTCCAGGCCCCTCTCCCCAGGGAGCCTCACTCCAGCTCACTTGCTTTCTTTTGCTCTTTGTGCACAATAGACCATCCAGCTTCCTACCTCTAAGCTCTGCACTGACAATTGTCTCTCCATCTGAAAGGCTATTCCTAGGGTGCCAGGCTGCTGCTGGTAGCTTCTCATCCTTCAGGTCATCTCCTGGGAGTTGCAAAACCTCAAGACCCTATTTAAATCAGCTGTGCCCCCATCCTTCTATATTATCTGCCTGCCTGATTTTTGTCGCCCTCTGAAAGCATCTTTTTTGTTTGTTTTTGTATCTGTTCACTTGTTTATTTTTTGGCTTCATGCCACCAGGCTAGAATAGAAGCTTCTTGAAGTCCTGGCATTTAATGGGTGGATGGGGTTAGAAGAAAGAAGGAGGGAAGGAAGGAAGACAACCTCAAAATCTTTGATTAAAATGTTCTCCATTTTTCAATTTAATACTCGATGCTATTAGAAATTACCTTTCATGTTCTAGGAGTGACAGAAATTACCACATTTAATTTAACGGCTTTAAAATATTTTTTATAAAGAGTAGTTAATTTCTGTGCTGAGTTTTAGTATCATCATTAACTTT
The DNA here is from genome assembly GCA_935064755.1 of Tragelaphus eurycerus. NCBI lineage: Eukaryota > Metazoa > Chordata > Mammalia > Artiodactyla > Bovidae > Tragelaphus > Tragelaphus eurycerus. The sequence goes on along the minus strand of CAKXYN010000034.1, from coordinate 18,100,108 downwards.
TATTTCCATAAACTCAAATGAGTTGAAAAAAGGCATCATTTGAGGGAATTTACATAAGAGCAATGCTTCTAATGAGGGTTCTCCATTCTGAATAATGTATTTGTGCTGAGGAGCTCTATCCAGGCATGCTGTTCTGGGACATAGAGCAAACGTTTGCTGAATGGTCAGCCAGGCTGGGGTGGCCAGGGGACCTGGGGTGTTTCATCCTTCCCCTTGAGTCCATGGTAGGGAGTGCAAACAGTGTACTTTGGAATCCACAGAGTCAACTTTCAAATCATGGGCTCAGTGCTTCCTAGTGACATGACTCTGAGAAAGTGCCTGAACCTTTCTGAGCCTCCTTACTCTCACCTGTTAGATGAAAATAAGAATCTGTTGTGAAGAGATTTTCAAATCATTTATGTAAAACATCTAGGCTTATATTTCTGGGGACTGTGCACTCGCAGCCTTTGTTTTGCAGTCCATGTAAACGGCATGACCATTTACATTTCATCTATGCAAATGGTTTCCAGGAGCACCGATTCAGGGTATAATTTTACATGGAATGGGCTATAAATGGCAGCCCTAGTGGAGTAAACACCCAGAACAATCCTGTCATTGAAAGCAGCTAAATATGCTTGGAGAATTCTAGGTCTGTCCCTGAAAACAGAATAAGGGACTGGAGGAAACTTTCAGAGAGATTTATGGGGAAAATGTCAAATTAAAAATATTAATAATTAAAAATAATTTAATTATTTCAGCAGATGAGGTAATCTGCTGAAAAAAATGTTAGTAAGAAGAACCTACAGTTTAGAATCTGCTGAAAGAATTAGTTAACAAGAAGCCAGATCCAAAGAAATAAGCTGAGGAAGACAAAGCGAATGACAGGATACATAAGAGAAAGTACAAGACGTAGAGAAGAGGGTGAGAAGGCCCAACGTAGATTAAAATAAGGAAGAGACAACATGTACAAAAAGGTGCTGTTTAATTTACCATGGAAATCCAGTGCATTAAAGTTTGGCCTTTTTGTGAATCTGTTTCTTCCTTCTTTCAGTATTGTACTAGATGTATTTCTTGTGAGTAATAAACTATTGTTGTGAGTAATAAACTATTAAAACTATTGTTGTGAGTAATAAACTATTAAAAACAGCAGACAAGTGTAGTGAAAAAGAATTATACTGATTATTTTACATTTTAAATCAATTTTTTTCCTGTGTGTAAATATTAAAACCTCTGATTTCCATTTTTAAGTTTTTGGACAAAGATAGGTTTTTATAAAAATATCATCTTCTGTATATATTTTAATGCATCAGTAGAGTGTGTCTTTTCATGGAGGAACAGTTTAAGGATTTCCAGTCTTTGTTTAAAACAAAGTCTGAAATATGAATATGTAATAGGCATATTTAGAATCAGATTATGTAAGTTCTATTTGTATTAAAAGAACTGATCTCAAGCTCTAGGTGAAATAGATTCAATAGTCCTAGTCTTTGCATTTAAAAATCACTCTCACTTTAACCCTTCAGTTTGTCCAGCTTATAGGCCAGAAAGTATTTAATTGCAAATAAAAGACCAGAGCGAAGACTAACCCTTAGCATATAGTTGTTATTTAGTAAATATGATAGATAACTGAATTAATAACTATATAAATTATTTTCAAGTTTTAGGAGATTGATTAAAAGAAAAAATGAAATCAAATTAGCTTTTTACTTTTGTTTGAATTTTCTGTTTTCTTAAATGGATTAGTCATCATTTGTCACAATTTCTGGTGTTAAGTACACACTTTGGTGCAGAGTGATAGAGAAAGAAAGTGATTAAAATTTGTTTTTCAGTATTTCTTGCCCATTAAAAATTGATTTTTACATAGTTTTTTTCTTGGAAGCTCTTTTTTCTGTGGCCTTTCCTCTGCAGAACCCTTTCCAGTCCTCACAAGCAAATCTTTTTAGATTTGAAAAACTCAGCTTAGAACGTCTGCAGGAAGACTCTGGTAAAGAACTTGTTGAGGCTTGACCACTGTTCTATGGGAATCTGTAGGCAAAGCGCTCTTTGTGTCTAGAAGGTACAGCACAGGACTAACAGACAGCATAGGACTAACAGACCGGGGCAGGCCCACTGGCCATCTGGCCCATTCTGTCCTCCTCTAGTGGGGTCAGCAAAGCAGCTCTGCCCCAGCAGCTCCAGTCTTTACAAGTACTTGCCCTGTCTTGGAATGCCTCCCTCCAGCAGAACCTGCCAAAGCCCTGCTGACCTTCTATGGCTCAGCTAAAATACTGCCTGTAACAGGCAGCTTTCCCAGAATACTTTTAACTAAACTCCCACTAGAAAATGTGCTGTCTTTGGTAAAATAAAAACCTCTGTGACTAATCTTGACAACCAGAGGGTAAAGAATTGTTCTTAGGTGCTGTGTTCCTGAGCGACTTTTCCAACAAGACTGAGCAGGATGTGATTTTTTTTTTTTTTAATAAACGCGATGGACCACCTTGTATTTATTTTCCTTTCTGTTTGCCTTGTTACATTTTTTCTCTCTTGCTCTTGCTGCCCTGGTATTATATCTCCTATTCAGTTAAGTTCAGTAGCTCAGTCGTGTTTGACTCTTTGCGACCCTATGGGGTGGGGGGGCGGGCATTTTACTGTAATTTTACTGTAAAATGGATATATACAATATCAACACTGAATGTCATCATCTATTTTAGTTACTGCTTATAAATTCCTTGACTTTCTTGGAGTAATTCTAAGAAGCCAAAGTCCTATCTCACCCATGTTCTTGTCTCTTACAGTGCTATCTTTATGTGTAGAATTTGCTTGATCCGTTAATTTTAAATGAGAAAATCCCCATCCCTTTTTCTCCTTCATAGACCAAAACAGTGTGTCCCAATGGACTTCAAGATATTTATCATTAATTGTTTCAAATCTCTCCACTGATTTATGTGAATTCAACATCTTTGTCCTCTGAAAAGGAAGCCTGAAGGGAAAGTCAGCTGAGGTCTTAGGACATGCACAGAAATTAGACCCCAGAGTTATGCAAGGTGAGGTGCCTACAGAAACAGCCAAGTTTCGAGAAAAGTTCACAAGCTTAGCTCCAAGGACAACAAGAACCATGCCTTCCTCCTGGGTTCCTAATCATTTTGTGTTTAGCTTGAATCCTTCACTCTTCAACATCAAGCTCTTCAGTAACTTGGCTCCTTCTGCAGATATCACACTGAAAATAATGGACCTTGGAAAAAAAATCTTGGCACAGAGTTGTTTCTTTTTAAACATTTTTGATCAGATGTAGGATTTTATAGTCATATTGTTTGTGAAATGCCTTTTCTGTACGTTTTTATCATGGCAGTGTTTATGTTGCATGTCTAATTAGCTTCAACATACCAGATGAATTGTTTAAACCCGTCTGGCATGCTATAATTTTTCAAAGTTCCTCATCTGCTAAGAAAAAAATATATTTGCAAAGGCTTTAGATTTCAGGAATCACAAGTCTATGATGGATCCTATTCACCATAAGAAACATTTCAAGGGGGACAGAGGGTTGAGCCATTTGCCAGGATAGCCGTTGGGAGAGAATATGAGGCCCCAAAACATTAACAATTCTAATTTGAGGATTGGTGCCAAAATCATCACTTCTTCTCCCCCCAACTCCCATACACTCCCCGAAATTAAAGGAAACAAAATATCAAGCTGAGAAGTTTCTCACCATTACCAGCACTAGATATGCTGGGGAGAAGGAAAGCCAGAGGAAATTGTGGACTTCGAGGAGAAAGAATAGGATACGGGATTAGGGTGAAAAGGTGGTGAATTTGGAGAAGAGGAGGGATTGAAGCCAATAAAGGGAAAAGCAAGGGGTCGAAAGGATGGGGTCCCACCAAAAGGCAAGTACAGTCAGCATCTTGGGTCCTGCATCTGGAGGCTCCACCAAACTCAATCAAAAATATTTGGGGAAAAAAAAATCCAGAAAGTTCCGGAAAGCAAAACTTGAATTTACATTGCACCAGCAACTATTTACATAGCACTTACATTATACTGGGTACTCTAAGTAATCTAGAGATGATTCAAATTATGTGGAGGATGTGTCAATTGTCAGCACACATCATGCCATTTTATGTAAGGGACTTGAGCTTCAGAGATTCTGTGTCCCTGAGGGTCCTGGTGCTGATCCCCTGTGCACACCAAGGGATGTCTGTGGTGCAGGTTCCTCAGTTTAACACAGCCCTCCATTCTGACTCATCACACTGTCTCAACACATTCAACCCTGCTGCTGCTGCGTTGCTTTAGTTGTGTCCGACTCTGTGCAACCCCATAGATGGCAGCCCACCAGGCTTCCTGTCCCTGGGATTCTCCAGGCAAGAACACTGGAGTGGGTTGTCATTTCCTTCTCCATTGCATGAAAGTGAAAAGTGAAAGTGAAGTCGCTCAGTCGTGTCTGACTCTTAACGACCCCATGGACTGCAGCCTACCAGGCTCCTCTGTCCATGGGATTTTCTAGGCAAAGTACTGCAGTGGGGTGCCATTGCCTTCTCCACATTAAACCCTACTGGTGCTCAATTGCAAAAAAAAAAAAAAAAGCCCTGCCTGTGGAAGGAACCTTAAAGATGGCCCAATGCAGATTCTCCTCTTTCAATCTCCAGAAAAGGTATCTGTCTCTTTCATCTTTCAAACTCTTCCAAAACCCAGGTGATAAATCCTTTCTGTACCAAGATGCTCTTAACCATGGGAGACAGTATCCTTGTTGTTTAATAGCACCAGTTACTATAATTATAAACAGTAATAGCACATTTGTGTAGCAGTTTACCATTTTGTGTTTTCGTATTACTGCACTTGAACGTCACAGCAGTCCTAAGGGATTAGGTGGGAGATTTTAGACTCAACTTGACAATTAAGAAAACTCATCATTCAAGAATTATGTAACTTGCCCATATTAACACATATAATAATAGCAGAAGCTAGCATTTATAGTGTCCTTATATATGAGCTTCCCTTGTGGCTCAGCTGGTAAAGAATCTGCCTGCAATGTGGGAGACCTGGGTTCAATCCCTGGGTTGGGAAGATCCCCTGGAGAAGGGAAAGGCTACCCACTCCAGTATTCTGGCCTGGAGAATGCCATGGACAGTCCACGGGGTCGCAAAGAGTGGGACACGACTGAACGACTTTCACTTCACTTGTAGTGTGCTGGGCAGTATGCTCGGGTGGTTTCCCTACATTATTCCATTTAATCCTTGCAAAAATACTTGATAAGAATTTTTATATCTTCTTATGACAGATGATGAAATTAAAAGTTAGGGATGTAAAGAAATTCACCCAAAGACTCACAGGTAACGAGCAGAACGCTAAGTGCTCACTGCAGGTCTGTCTGTCTGGTGTTCTGAGCCACCTTATTGTGGTTATTTCATCAAATCTAAGAAGATGGCACAGAAAGGCGTGTCATTATTTTATGTACCGAAGAAAAAACACTGGCAATTAAATTATGGTGCCATGCTTTCTTATCATTTAGAACTTTTAATTTATTGAAAGAGTTCTTTTAGACTTAATTTAGACATAGATTCTTATCATATATCACTTTTAACCACATGTAAAGGGGAAAGAATCAGTGAAATAAATTGATCTAAATGTTTCTGAACGTCTCCACACTTAAGAATAGCACTTTCCAATCACTGTTCAACTCCGAATCACCATTTGTCTCCCCAAGAGCATCAACAACAATGCAAATATTAACCCCTTACTGGTCACATCATTTGTAAATACTTTCTCCCAGTCAGTAGATTATCTTTGTGTTTTGTCCATGGTTTCCTCAGTTGTGCAAAAGCTTTTAAGTTTAATACGGTCCCATTTGTTTATTTTTGCTTTTATTTCAATTACTCAGGAGACAAATTCAAAAGAAAAATATTGCTGTGATTTATGTAGAAAGACTATCGTGTCTATGTTTTCCTCTAGGAGTTTTATAGTCTGCAGTCTTACATTTAGGTCTTTAACTCATTTTGAGTATATTTTTACATATGTTATTAGAGAATCTTCTAATTTATAACTGTCCAGTTTTCCCAGCACCACTTATTGAAGAGACTTTTATATTTATATTCTTCCTCCTTGTTGTGTGTTAATGAATATAAATGTGAGGGGGGTCTTTCTCTCTGTTCCATTATCTGTAGTCTTGGGCCTCTCCTGTCTTGATTTGAGTGTGAATTGAACTATAATCTGTGAGTGTGAGGGGTCTGGGGTCTCTCTCTTTCCCTTGTCTTTGAGGTCTGGGGTCTCTCTCTTCTGTCCCATTGATCTGTGAGTGTGAGGGGTCTGGGGGCTCTCTCTTCTGTCCCATTGATCTGTGAGTGTGAGGGGTCTTCTCTTCTGTTCCTTGATCTGTGAGTGTGAGGGGTCTGGGGTCTCTCTTTCTGTCCCTTGTCTGTGGTGTGGGGGCGGGTCTCTCTCTTCTGTCCCTTGTCTGTGGTGTGGGGGCCTCCTTCTTCGGGGGGGTCTGGGGTCTTTCTCTTGGGCCCCCCTTGATCTGTGAGTGTGAGGGGTCTGGGGCTTCTTCTTCCCTTGATCTGTGAGTGTGAGGGGTCTGGGGCTCTCTCTTCTGTCCCATTGATCTGTGAGTGTGAGGGGTCTGGGGGCTCTCTCTTCTGTCCATTGATCTGTGCCTGTCCCTTGATCTGTGAGTGTGAGGGGTCTGGGGGCTCTCTCTTCTGTCCCATTGATCTGTGAGTGTGAGGGGTCTGGGGCTCTCTCTTCTGTCCATTGGTCTGTGAGTGTGAGGGGTCTGGGGTCTCTTTTGTCCCATTGATCTGTGAGTGTGAGGGGTCTGGGGGCTCTCTCTTCTGTCCCATTGATCTGTGAGTGTGAGGGGTCTGGGGGCTCTCTCTTCTGTCCCATTGATCTGTGAGTGTGAGGGGTCTGGGGTCTCTCTCTTCTGTTCCATTGATCTGTGAGTGTGAGGGGTCTGGGGGCTCTCTCTTCTGTCCTTGGTCTGTGAGTGTGAGGGGTCTGGGGCTCTCTCTTCTGTCCTTGTCTGGGGGGGGTCTGGGGGCTCTCTCTTCTGTCCCTTGATCTGTGAGTGTGGGGGTCTGGGGTCTCTCTCTTCTGTCCTTCGGGGTCTGGGCCTCTCTGTGGGGCTCTCTCTTCCTGGTCTGTGGTGTGGGGGGTGTGAGGGGTCTGGGGCTCTCTCTTCTGTCCCATTGATCTGTGAGTGTGAGGGGTCTGGGGTCTCTCTCTTCTGTTCCATTGATCTGTGAGTGTGGGGGGGCCCTCTTCTGTCCTTGTCTGTGGTGTGAGGGGTCTGGGGTGTCTCTCTTCTGTTCCTTGTCTGTGAGTGTGAGGGGTCTGGGGTCTCTCTCTTCTGTCCCTTGTCTGTGAGTGTGAGGGGTCTGGGGTCTCTCTCTTCTGTTCCATTGATCTGTGGGGGGGGGGGGGGGGGGGTCTCTCTTCTGTCCTTGATCTGTGAGTGTGAGGGGTCTGGGGTCTCTCTCTTCTGTTCCATTGGTCTGTGAGTGTGAGGGGTCTGGGGGCTCTCTCTTCTGTCCATTGGTCTGTGAGTGTGAGGGGTCTGGGGTCTCTCTCTTCTGTCCCATTGTCTGGGCGCTCTCTTCTGTCCATTGATCTGTGAGTGTGAGGGGTCTGGGGTCTCTTTTGTCCCATTGATCTGTGAGTGTGGGCTGGGGGCTCTCTCTTCTGTCCCATTGGTCTGTTTGTCTGTTTTTGTTCCAGTCCTGCCCTGCAGCTGTATAGTATGGTCTGAAAGCAGGAATACGGCTCCTCCAGCTCATTCTTCTTTCTCAGCATCGTTTTAGCCATGCCAGGTCTTTTGTGTTCCCATACAAATTTTTAAATTATTTGTTCTAGTTTCTGTGAAAAAAATGCTGTTGGTGTTTTTTGATAAGGCCTGCACTGAACCTGCAGATTGTCTTAAATCTGTAAATCGCCTTGGATGCTGTGCTCACGTTAACAGTATTGATTCTTCCAATCTAAGAACATGGTCTGTCTTTCTGTCTGCTGGTGTGTCATCTTCAGTTTCTGTCATCAGTGTCTTATGGTTTTTGAGTATAGGTCTTTTGCTTCCTTAGATAGGTTTACTCCTAGGCACTTTATTCTTTTGATTTAATGGTAAATGAGATTGTTTCCTTAATTTCTCTTTCTGCTACTTAGTGTAAATAAATTCAACAGATTTCTCTATATTAATTTTGTATCCTGCAGCTTTACCAAGTTCATGGATGAACTCTAGTAGCTTACTGGTAGCATCTTTAGGATTTTCTATGTATAATATCATGTTATCTGAGTGACTTACTTTTCTTTTCCAATTTGTACTTCCTGTTTTTCTGATTGCTGTGTTGAATAAAAGTGGCAAGAGTGGGCATCCTTGTCTTGTTCCTGCTCTTAGAGGACATGCTTTCAGCTTTTCTACCACTGAGAATGCTGTTAGTTGCGGGTTTGTCATATATGCCCTTTATTATGTTGAAGTATGTTTCCTCTGGGGCTTCCCCAGTGTCTCAGTGGTGCACAATCTGCCTGCAGTGTAGGAGCTGCAGGAAATGTGGGTTAGATCCCTGGGTTGGGAAGGTCCCCTAAAGAAAGGAATAGCAACCCATTCCAGTATTTTTGCCTGGAGAATCCCATGGTCAGAGGAGTCTAGTGCACCATAGGGCTGCAAAGAGTCAGACATGACTGAAGCAACTTAGCACACAGCATATTTCCTGTATCCCCATTTTCTGGGGAGTCTTTTTTTAAAATCATAAACGGGTGTCGAATTTTATCAAAAGCTTTTTCTGCATCTGTTGACATCAGTTCAGTTCAGTCACTCAGTCTTGTCTGATTATTTGCAACCCCATGGACTGTAGCACTCCAAGCTTCCCTGTCCATTACCAACTCCCGGAACTTACTCAAACTCAAGTCCATAAAGTCAGTGATGCCATCCAACCGTCCCATCCTCTGTCTTCCCCTTCTCCTCCTGCCTTCAACCTTTCCCAGCATCAGGGTCTTTTCAAATGAGTCAGTTCTTTGCATCCGGTGGCCAAAGTATTGAAGTGTCAGCTTCAGCATCAGTCCTTCCAATGAATATTCATGACTGATTTCCTTCAGGATTGACTGGTTTGATCTCCTTGCAGTCCAAAGGACTCTCAAGAGTCTTCTCAACCATGTTTATTAAATGATCATATGATTTTTATTCATGTTTGTTAATGTGATGTATTACATTGATTAATTTGCACATATTGAAAACTACATCCTTAAGATAAATCCCACTTGATCATGATGTAAATCCTTTTCATGTATTGTTGAATTGAGTTTACTAGTATTTTGTGGAGAATTTTGTGTCTATCTTAATCAATGATGTTAGCCTGTAATTAAAAAAAAAAAAAAGTTTAACAGCATATAGCTAGACAATGCCCTCTGCTAACAAGCACCAGGGTTCCCGGGTTTACCCACCATGAGATTAAACAAATAAAACCTCAGTGGCAATGGAGCATATCTCAGAGAGGCTACGCTTCTGCTGTCAGGATTTTTTCCAGGCTTCTGGCACTCACTCTTAAAGTTTTGAGGTGCATATACGCAATAATAGTCACCTCACAGAAGCACTTTGAGGACAGGAATTGCAAGCAGAAATAATGGAAAAGGATAAAGAATGTGGTTTAGTATCAGTGACACCTAGTTTACAGCCTCTGTGGTTTAAGGCAGAGCTGAGAATAAATCCCAGGTCTCCAGTAAGTCTCTTATTGGAAAAATTGCCCTAAATTTAGAAGTTTGCCTTTTTTAAAAAAATTATGCCCATTTTTAAAGATCTTGTTTTCTATAACTAAATATAATTCATAGTTTTCTTTCTTTTATATGCCGAAGTCTTTTAAGAAAGATATCACGAAGATGTGATAAAGAAATTTTTTGATAGAGATACACACGCACACACACATTTGCAAATAAAAGGCTGACCAGCTCTGATGAAAAAACAACGTGTGTGTGAGAGAGAGAGAGAGAGAGAGAGAGAGAATCGGGAGGAACAGGGGAGGGGCGGGGGGAGAGATCATTTACACTGAAACATTTAAGAAAAATGAATATAAAATGTCATCAATATGTTGATCCAGCTGTGAAGTTAATTAAATATTACAGTCCTGGTTGAACAAAAACAAAAACTGAGATTTCCTGAGGAGTACTGTTTTTGTTTAAAAGAAAAAAAAAAAAAGACATTTTGCCATAATTTAAGAAAGCATTCCTTTCTTGCAGCGATTCCTGTCAATCCTGCTTTTTACTCTTTATTTTCATATTTTCTGTCTACTTACAAAAATAGAAGAGTAAACCAGTTGTCCAACGATTGATTTACTGAAAGTCTTTGACTACCAGCACTGTACAAATCATTAGTTCAGTGAAAACTGTTGCTCATAATAAAAATCAGGAGATCTGGTAGCATCTGAACTTTTTTCTGAGCCAATAAAGAATTAATAAATGACATTTTAATAGAATTTAGAAGCATATACTGTGGGTCTTTTATTTATTTTTTTAATTTAATTTTATTTAACTTTACAATATTGTATTGGTTTTGCCATATATCAAAATGAATCCGCCACAGGTATACATGTGTTCCCCATCCTGAACCCTCTTCCCTCCTCCCTCCCCATACCACCCCTCTGGGTCATCCTAGTGCACCAGCCCCAAGCATCCAGTATCATGCATCAAACCTGGACTGGTGACTCATTTCATATATGATGTTATACATATTTCAATGCCATTCTCCCAAATCATCCCACCCTCTCCCTCTCCCAGAGTCTAAAAGACTGTTCTATACATCACTGTCTCTTTTGCTGTCTCATATACAGGATTATTGTTACCATCTTTCTAAATTCCATATATATGCGTTAGTATACTGTATTTCGGAGAAAGCAACGGCACCCTACTCCAGTACTCTTGCCTGGAAAATCCCATTGACAGAGGAGCCTGGTAGGCTGCAGTCCATGGGGTCGCTAAGTCGGACACGACTGAGCGACTTTACTTTCACTTTTCACTTTCATGCATTGGAGAAGGAAATGGCAACCCACTCCAGTGTTCTTGCCTGGAGAATCCCAGGGACGGGAGAGCCTGGTGGGCTGCCGTCTATGGGGTTGCACAGAGTCAGACACAACTGAAGCGACTTAGCAGCAGCAGCAGCATACTGTATTTGTGTTTTTCTTTCTGGCTTACTTCACTCTGTATAATAGGCTCCAGTTTCATCCACCTCATTAGAACTGATTCAAATGTATTCTTTTTAATGGCTGAGTAATACTCCATTGTGTATATGTACCACAGCTTTCTTATCCATTCATCTGCTGATGGACATCTAGGTTGCTTCTATGTCCTGGCTATTATAAACAGTGCTGCGATGAACATTGGGGTGCACGTGTCTCTTTCAATTCTGGTTTCCTCAGTGTGTATGCCCAGCAGTGGGATTGCTGGATCAGAAGGCAGTTCTATTCCCAGTTTTTTTAAGGACTCTCCATACTGTTCTCCATAGTGGCTGTACTAGTTTGCATTCATTGTGGGTCTTTTAACTGGTCAAAAATGCAAATGTTCATTTGTGATTCCTAGACTATCATTGGTACATGGTGAACACACAGATTCTAGAGTCAGCCTTCCTGGTGTCAGTATAGGTTTGACTATTTTTGAGCCATCACCTGGGTTACTTCCTGGGTTGGCTTTTCTGTCCCTCTGGTCTTCAAGAAAAATCCAAGTACCTTCTTAAAAGTTATGTTTAAGAATTAAATGAGCTAATAACATGTAAAGTGCAGGCAGCTGGCACTCACAGGTATTAGCTAGGATGATAATGTGACCCTACATGTGGTTACTCTTTGTCAATGAAAAATTTTATTTCTGTGAAAACTCGATTATTTGTTCTTCCCAATGACAGAATATTCTATTGATACTTGAAGGGGAAAGCAGGCTGTAGATCCACATTGGATTAGAATTGAGTGATTCCTTTTTACTGGATTTATGCTTTTTTTTACAGTTATCATAGTTATCATAGAAGTATCAGAGTGTAGCTAGGGATGGATTCAGCCTTAATCATCACTGCTCTTTCCTGAGTCTGAATCATAAAACTATTCTCACATCTGAAGCTTTCTTGCTATTACATAGATTTTCCCCTGTAAGTGAATTTTAATCCTATGAACTTTAAAGATATTATAGGAAGATTAAACTCTACTTTAGGATAAGTTCAGGTCAGTCACTCAGTTGTGTCCAACTCTTTGCGACCCCAAGGACTGCAGCACACCAGGATGCTATGACTTAAAAAGAAGATAGTGAAAATTCGGGGCAGGCATGAGAAATGTCCTATCTGTCCATCATTGTTTTCCTATTAATAGTCTAAGTTTTATGGATCTGGAAGCATGAGTTTCCTAATCCTCTAAAGCAGCATTTTCTAGCAAAGCTGTCACGATGAAAATTATTTTTGCACCATCTGATATAGTAGCCACCAGCTATGTATGTTGTTGAGCCCTCACAGTATATCCAGTGCAACTGGAGAACTGAGTTTTTAACTCTAATTAATTTTAATTTAAATAGATGCCTCTGGTTTGTGACTACCATATAGGACAACACAGTTCTAAAGCCTCCTTCTTCATGTCATTTCTGTTTCCTTGGGAATTGGAGACACAATCCCACATATCCAGACATCTGAATTTTAGAAAAAAATAAACATCCACTCACTAGCTGAGAAACCAGAGGTAAGTAGGAAAACCTAAAATGGCAAATCCAACACTCTGAGCTACACTGCAACTCTCACGAAAACAACTGTGCATGAAATAAGACAGTCAGGAAAATCGAATTACACTGATGTCAGTGAGATGATATAAGGAAATGATAGGAAAAAGAGAGCAAAGACTTTTTTAAAAGGCAAATACTATATTACATCTTTTTTTTTTTTTTTTTTTGGACAGAGAGTGTATGAAACACAAATAAAAATGAAATAAAACAGAAAAAAAGTAGACAGAAGAGCTATAAGGACATATCAATCTCAGGCCACTTACAAGGGGAAAAGCTCAATTTAAGACAGACTCCAGAGAACGTCACAGTATGTGTTGGGACAGGAAGCTTTATCCAAAAGGCTTATTGGAGGCTCTGTTGAATACAGCAAGGGCTGATTGAACTACAGAATTAATCCTTATGGAAAGCTAGGACCAAGACACAAGTGGATAAGCTGTTGTCTTTATTCATACTTCTGTGAATGGTTGTTTCCTTAGTTTTCAGTTAAGAGGTGGCTGTATAAAAATTCACATGTGGGCCCTCTTGAATGAGTTTACGACTTAATTGTGAAAGTTGTGCTCAGTGTTTAACCTCAGCTGGGGCATCCACGTTATATTTTGGAAGACACAGCCCATAGCTCGTGGTGGGTTGGTTTGTTTCATAAACGGCTGGCTTTCTAGATTATTAGATTACTGCGTGGAAATATACTGCATGACTAATTAAATGACAGTGATTGAAATAGCCACAGAGGGCCACAGCAGAAGAAGCAGCACAAAGCTGGGTGTAGTATGTGTCTCTTGCCTCCAATTAACAGCACATGTGATGGGCAGTGGCCTGAACTGGGCAAGACGATACTTCAACAGATGTGATGGGACGGGATTTCAGTGCTGCAGGGAGGGAGCATTTAGGATGAAGAGAGAGGACCTCCATAGGCTAGGAATTTGGGTTCAGGGAACACCGGGGCAGTGATTGGTGGTATCCTTGGCACCTAGTTCAGTTTGGAGGTAGAGAGATATATATTGGGTGAGTTAGTTTGGGTTGACATCATTAATGGTATTCAATACCAAGCAGATTTGTCAAGAGCACAAAAGAGCCAGAAATTTCATTTCACCCAAGGTGTTGAAAAAGGAAAAAAGTGTTAACCAGGAAAGAGCAGATGGATGTCAAACTCTGTAATCATTGAGGTGCTCAGACATTGCTTTCACATGAACGTACATTAGTCTCAGGCCTTTTAATATAGACTGAAAGCCCTATTTAGCCCAGACATTAAATATTACTATTATTTAAAAGAATACTTCATTGTAACTGAGCAGTATTTAAATGAATGGGCTATACAGCCAAAGAAAACAAGATTTAAGAACTTAAAATTCAAGGAATTTTGAATGCGACTGGAATGCTTATAATTTCTCATTTCTCACATAGGATAGAGTTTGATATTTTAAGATACGTTTTCTGTTTCAACAGTGAAATGGGATTTCAATAAAGAAGTATGATTTCTGTCCCCTTCTCCATGCCTTTAAAAAGCTTGGTAATGCTGAAATTCAGAAATACTGGGTGATACATACTGTAAGGTTTGAGTTTTGGTTTTATCAATAGTTTGTTGTGACAGCCAAAAAAAGGCAAAGTCAGTTTGGTCAGATATGAAGAAAACAAAGACATTTGGTAGAAATCTTTTTTTTTCTTTTGCGTGTGGATGTTGAAGTCTAAAGAGCTTTATAGGTTGTAAACATATTATTGTTGAGTTTTACTGTGATTGCGTGTTTCCAGCAGAAATTAATACCTTAGAGTAAGATTTATCAGACCTGTGTGTGCCGCTAACTGCAGCTTTGTTTATTGTCATTTAAAGACCATGTGATAAGAAGCCACGTACTCAAGTGGAGGTCCCACTGGCATTTCGTTTTTTTAAAGAATGTTGGCCAAAGAATCTTCCCTTCTCATCCCCAGTCACCCGTCTTTTCAGCCCTCGGCCATGACTGAGAGGCAGAACCATTTTGTAAGACCCCTCAAGACAAGGGTTAGTTGAGTTAAAAAGAAGCATCTGCTTTTGAAAGACTAGAGAAATAGCCATTGTCTACATAAGAGTAAAGGTACTCAAAACATCCTTTTCAGTTAAGATCAAATCTAAGATCTCATCCAGGAGGCACGTGGTCAGGCAATCAAGAGATAAAAGGCTGACTGATCAGTCAATAAGGCATTGTTCTGCCTTCAGATGATAGACCTTAGGGTTAGAGGGAATTCCAGTCTTCAGGGGCTACAGGCTTGCCTTTCAAACAACATCTGGTGTGGCCCAGAGTCAGGGGGTGACTGGAGACTGTTGGGGTGTGCTCAGATTACACTGGTAGAGAGATGAAAGTAGACACATCCCTGAAGAAATTACTGAAAGCTAGCTGCTTCTCCCTTACCCCAAGGCTATGATACAGCCTTGTGAAAGCAGCACCGTAATTGAGATTTGTTTTGACATATTTTATTGTTGGCTGCCCTGGATCTTCGTTGCTGTGCATGGGCTTTTCTAGTTATGGGGAGCAGGGCCTATTCTCCAGTTGCAGGGCCCAGGTTCTCGTTGCTTCAGCTTCTCTTGTTGCGGAGCACAGTCTCCAGGGCACACGGGCCTTAGTAGTTGCAGTTCCCAGGCTCCAGAGCACAGGCTCAATAGTTGTGGCCCACGGGCTTACTTGCTCCACACCATGTGGGATCTTCCCGGACCAGGGATCGAACTCCTGTCTCCTACATTGGCAGGTAGAGTCTTTACCACTGAGCCACCAGGGAAGCCCCGCAAACTTCTTTAAAACAGGGAAGTTTTTCTAGTTTCTAGACTGATCATTGGTTCAAACAAGACTCTCCCTCAGTCTGGTCCATAACCTGTGGAACCAAGGTAAACAGGATGAAGTAAAACAGATAAATATTCAATGTCCATTACATCTTAACTGTTTCTACTTAAACTTTAAGCCCAGTGTTCTAATTAGCAATGTGAATCCTTATTTTTGATAGACTTGAGCATGAAAGGACATTGAAAAACAGTTCTGTTTTCAGAGAAAAGAAAATCAAAGCACATGTTCAAGATCATTATTATAGTTACTACCTGTTTAAAAATTGTCAATATGGTGATGTTTCTGCATAGATCACTATTTTTAACTGAGTCCACATATATAAGCAAAACAAAGGAACCACTACTTTCAACCTTAACTTGACTTAGTATGAGAATTACTAATTAATAAGAATCCTATACGTGAAAAATTTGTCTTTTAGCGTATAATCCTCTATAAGATATAGTTCTTTAAGAGAGGGTTCAAAAATATTGTGGGATAAAATTTTTAGTACCAGGAACCTGATGAGTGCTCTCAAAACATATTTGCTTTTCCCTGGATAACTTTTTGACACTGACAAATATATATTCTGCCAGTATCTGAATTTAATATACTAAATGTATAAGGGTGGCAGAACTAAAATCCACTCTAAGTTTCTCTGGCTTCTTTTTAAGGTTAACATTATATCGCTAGTGGTTTTCTAACAAGCATCTGACCTATTTGTACTGACCCAATTCATTCACTTCCCAGGTGGCCGCCCATAGGTGAAATGATCTGCCAATTTCAGAGACTCCTTGGAGGGGTAGCATCCGTTGAAATCCTGCTGCCCATCTTTTGCGAGTAGCTAAAAGCCTGAGGACTGTGACAGATTTAGCCATTCAAATGGGGAGTCCAAGGGCTTTGATTTCAGTCCTGTGGCGTTAACTTCTTTGTACCATATCCCAATTTAGGTGTTTACCAGTTTTATCATAAATGGTTTCCTGTACTGCTATATGCAAAGTACAGCTTTTGAAAACATTATTTTTGCTAGTAGGGGAGTGCTCTGCTTCTAGGAATCCTCTAGTGAATTCTTTTTTTTTTTATTTTTTTATTTGAGTATAGTTGATTTACAATGTTGTATTAGTTTGGGGTGTACAGCAAAATAATTCAGTTAAACATATATATATATATATATATATATACACACACACATAATATATACACACACACACATATACACATATGTATACCCATTCTTTCCAGAGTCTTTTCTCATGTAGGTTATTACAGAATATTGAGTAGAGCTTTTTGTGCTATAAACTAGTTCCTTGTTGGTTATCTATTGTATATATAGTAGTGTGCTGCTAAGTCACTTCAGTCGTGTCCAACTCTGTGCGACCTCATAGACGGCAGCCCACCAGGCTCTCCCGTCCCTGGGATTCTCCAGGCAAGAACACTGGAGTGGGTTGCCATTTCCTTCTCCAATGCATAAAAGTGAAGTCGCTCGGTCCGACCCTCAGCGACTCCATGGACTGCAGCCCACCAGGCTCCTCCATCCATGGGATTTTCCAGACAGGAGTACTGGAGTGGGGCACCATTTCCTTCTGTATATGTTAATCCAAACTCCTGATTTATCCCTCTCACCACATTTCTCCTTTGGTAACCATAAGTTTGCTTTTGATATCTGTCTGTTTCTCTTTTGTAAATAGGTCATTTATATCATTTTTAATTAGATTCCACATGTGAATGATATATGATATTTGTCTTTCTCTGTCTGACTTACTTCACTTAGTATGATAATCACTAGGGTCCATCCATGAAGTGAGTTCTGTTTTCAGAGGTATAAAATCAGTTTAATAAATCCAGATTTTTATAAAATTAAGTTGCTTTTATAATAAAGAATCTTCCTCACCTTCTCCAGGCAGCAGAGTGCCATGAAAATCAGATGAGTGTGGTGTGGGTGTGTGTGTGTGTGTGTGTGACAGATTTGTGGGTTGTAAGACTGAGCATTCAGAATGCTAATACTTCTGATGATGACCATATATAGACTCCTTTTAGCCCTATTACCCTAAGTGTCGTCTGAAGACCAGCAGCATTAGCCTCACCTGGGAGCTTGATGGGAACGCAGGATCGCTGGCTCCAGAGCTCTTGCATCAGAATCTGAACTTTAGCAAGATCTTCAAGTTTGGAGAAGGAGATGGCAACCCACTCCAGTATTCTTGCCTGGAAAATCGCATGGACAGAAGAGCCTGGAGGGTACAGTCCATGGGGTTGCAAAGAGTTGGACTGAGCGACTCTGCACACAGGTTGAGAAGCCCTGCCCTGCAGCTGTCTTGTCCCTCACAGTAGTACTTGAGGAGATTCTATGATCTCTCTGCCCTCCCCTCTCCCATTAGAAGTTTCTTCCAAAGCAGGAAATCGCTGCCGGTACTTACTTTAAGCTCATCAGTGGCATGTCTGAGTACATGGCCACTTGCCATCATCAGCAGCTGTGGAGAAAGGTAATTTAGGGTTAACAGACAGATGCCGTATCTGCCTTTCAAAGAGGGAATGCCACCTCGCAGAAAGACCCCAGGACCACTAGTAGAGCCTGAGAGCCCGCCAGAGGGCTGCAACCCACCACTGGTCCGTGCATTTCTCGAAACAGTGGTCAAGAGGAGGGAGAAAACAGGTACACTGTGGAACTGTAGTCGTGAAGTAGACAGAACAACAACCATCACCACGTCTTGGTCTTTGCTACACAGGCAGACACACCTCAGAGATGATGACACGCAAATGAAATACACATGGCTTTTTAAACCCCATACCAGAGATATAAATCTTCTGGACAGTTTCTGAAAGAAGGAGTTGATAGCTGGTGCAGGCAGATGAATTGAGCTTTTAGCTGAGGCCATTTGTCCTGACTAGAAGTTAGCCTGGAGCATCCACTGATACCAGTGAATTCTCTTGCCAGTGAATTCCATGCTCATCTTGCCATTCTGAAGTCTGCACCTGGACCCAGTCTCTCCACTCACCTCGCTGTGTCTTGATATTATAATTTAGCTAGCAGCTTGTTGATGCAGCGAGGCAAAGTGAAGGAGACAGCGTCTAGGCTTCTTTGACAGTGAGAGGCGATGAGAGAAGGCGGGGTGCGGTGGATTTCCTGTGTAAATCTCAGCTAGATTTATCCTTTCTCTGCCCTTTCTTCTTTGGTGTTGACAAACCCCTCCAGTATGCAACTTAGGCAAGCTGAGTAACTTTGGCCATGTCTTTGGATTTAGAGCAAGGCCACCTAATCTAATCCATATCCATCATAACACAGCCTCCCTTGGCCAGACTCCCAAAGGTGTGTGTGGCACAGAAGCTCGGGGTAGAGCTGGTCGCCTGGGTGTTCTGCCATCCTCACCAGGGCACCGTGCTCCCTGGCCCTCCTCCGTGGCACAGGGCTGCCCACAGAATGCCTTGTTAGCCTTGCTGGATCCCTTCCGTCTCTCCATTATAACTCTGAAACAAGTGACCCAGAGCTGTCCCACTCTCAGCCCTAAAGCAGGATAACTCAGTGGTTGCCCACTCATGCTTTGTTTTTGGGAGCAGGCTGCCTGGGATGAAAGCTGCCCTGGCCCTTGGAACTGTGTGATTTTAAGTGTGTAGCTTGACTTCCTTGGGACCTCAATTTCCTGGCTTGTTAAATGGGCTATTGTGAAGGTTGAGGTGATGCACGTGAGGTGCTGGGCACACAGTCTGGTGCTGAGGGTAAAAGGGCGCTGTGCCTAAGAGCAGCAGTCAGTGTCGGGCTCCCCTTTCCTTTCCCTCCAGCTCTCCGAATGGGAGCGGCCCACCAGCTCACCTGCTATGATCGACATTCACAACCTTATGGCAGCTGAAGGTCCCAAAGCAGAAATTTCTATTGAAGAAATACATCTTTCTTCCTCTTTATCTATCTACTTGGGTGGAATCACCTGTCACTGACAACCCACAGTCTACGCATTCTGCAAAATTTGTTGAACAACTACTTCTGCGAGGATTCTGGTCTCAAGGATTAGATAATTTGCAGAGGTGACTTTGATGGAAGTTTCTGGAAAGCCAATGTAAAGCAAAATACGTTGGGTTGCCATTTCCTTATCTGGGGGACCACACAATATAACCCAAAGTATGTCAAGGACGTTAAAGATGGTACAGATACAATACAGTATAGGTTCTGAATCAGTAAAAAACTTCTTAAAGAAAGTGCCATTTGAAGTGGGAATTGAATAAGGTATTAGGATTTTGACCAGCAGAAATTGGAAAGGGTTTTCAGATGGAAGAAATGAGGCAAGCTGGAGTCAGCTGGCAAGAAGGCCGAGGGGGCTGTTTGAAGAGCATCTAGTAGCCCAGTTTGGTGGTTCCGTTTGGCTGGGAAAGGAAGTCGGCCAAATATAGAGCAAGACTTGAATGCACCCTCTGAGGAGGCGCATTCTATGCATTTCTTTGCCTCTCTGAAGCTCCGTGGTACTAGGATATACACCTCCTCTTCTCTCCAGCCTCCAGCATCCAAACCTGCACTTTCTAGATTACAGCAGTAGCCCTAAAGCTTTTGTTGTTATTTAGCTGCTAAATCATGTCAGTCTCTTTGCAACCCCAGGGACTGTAGCCCCCAGGCTTCTCTGTCCATGAAATCTCCCAGGCAAGAATACTGGAGTGGGTTGCCATTTCCTCCTCCAGGGCATCTTCCCAGCCCAGGGACTGAAGCCATGTGTCCCGCATTGGCAGCACTGAACCACCTTAGGTCCTTGCTTATAATCTACATTTGTGACCTCACTAGGAAGCCATTCAGATGAGTGACAGCCTCTCCCTGGGAGGGTGTAGGTGAAGAGCGGCAACAGTCTTTTCCTAGAATCTTGACAGAGAGGAGCCCCGTAGACGGAGGTTCTAAAGTGGGGCCAGGGCAGAGCATTACAAGGAAAGCAATTCCCAAAGTACAGAGTGGGGAACAAGCAACAGAGGGTCAGCATGAACCTGAGACCAGACTTCCCTGGCTAAAGAATTCAGATCAGATGTGTGGACCTGGCAAGGAGGGCGAATTGGGAGACTGGGATGGAGGCATGTGCGCTGCCATGCGTAAAACAGACAGTGAATGGGAAGCTGCTATATATAGCACAGGGGGCTCAGTGCAGTGCTCTGTGAGGGCCTGGGGGGCGCAGTGGGGCAGCGGGAGGGGAGTCCAAGAGGAAGGGGGTATGTGGATACACACAGCTGATTCACTGCCTTGTACCGCAGAGACCAATACAGCACTGTAAAGAAACTATCAGATCAGATCAGTCGCTCAGTCGTGTCCGACTCTTGGCGACCCCATGAACCGCAGCACGCCAGGCCTCCCTGTCCATCACCAGCTCCCGGAGGTCACTCAGACTCGCATCCATTGAGTCAGTGATGCATCCAGCCATCTCATCCTCTGTCGTCCCCTTCTCCTCCTGCCCTCAATCCCTCCCAGCATCAGAGTCTTCTCCAATGAGTCAACTCTTCTCATGAGGTGGCCAAAATACTGGAGTTTCAGCTTTAGCATCATTCCTTCTAAAGAAATTCCAGGATTGATCTCCTTCAGAATGGACTGGTTGGATCTTCTTGCAGTCCAAGGGACTCTCAAGAGTCTTCTCCAACACCACAGTTCAAAAGCATCAATTCTTCGTCGCTCAGCCTTCTTCACAGTCCAGCTCTCACATCCATACATGACCACAGGAAAGACCATAGCCTTGACTAGGCGAACCTTTGTTGGTAAAGTAATGTCTCTGCTTTTGAATATGCTATCTAGGTTGGTCATAACTTTCCTTCCAAGGAGCAAGCGTCTTTTAATTTCATGGCTGCAGTCACAATCTGCAGTGATTTTGGAGCCCAGAAAAACAAAGTCTGACACTGTTTCCACTGTTTCCCCATCTATTTCCCATGCAGTGATGGGACCAGATGCCATGATCTTCGTTTTCTGAATGTTGAGCTTTAAGCCAACCCTTTCACTCTCCACTTTCACTTTCATCAAGAGGCTTTTTAGCCCCTCTTCACTTTCTGCCATAAGGGTGGTGTCATCTGCATATCTGAGGTTATTGATATTTCTCCCGGCAATCTTGATTCCAACTTCTGTTTCTTCCAGTCCAGCATGTCTCATGATGTACTCTGCATATAAGTTAAATAAACATGGTGACAATATGCAGCCTTGACGTACTCCTTTTCCTATTTGGAACCAGTCTGTTGTTCCATGACCAGTTCTAACTGTTGCTTCCTGACCTGCATACAGATTTCTCAAGAGGCAGATCAGGTGGAAACTATATCCCAATTTAAAAAACACGAGAGAGGGGTTCCGGTTAAGATGGCGGAGGATTAGGACGGGGAATACACTTTCTCCTCCACAAATTCATCAAGGGGACATCTAAACGCCGAGTAAATTCCTCAAACAGCTTCGGAATGCCGGCAGAGAACATCGGACACTGAGAAAAGCAACTCACTCCCCTCTAAAGGAGGTAGGAAAGAATATAGAAGCCAGAGAGGGACAAAGAGGGAGGGGCGGACCTCTGTCCGGGGAAGGGAGCCTGGAAAGGGAAAGAAAAGTTTCCAAACACCGGGAAACTCTCCCTGTAGACTCTGTGCCAACCTAGAAAGCACGGAGAATATCATAACAGGGAGGAAAGCAATTGAACAATTAAGACCCACAGACTACGAGCCCTGCGGTAGCTTCCGCGGCGGGAAGGCATCATCGCAAACACCCGCTTCCGCCAGTAGCAAGCCGGGGCTGGGCGGGAAGACGCTGCGGGCTGCTCCCACGCCGCCGGCCGCTCCCCCGTGGGAAGCACCCCCGAGGAACGCTCCCCTCCCCCCTGCCGCCAGCCGCTCCCGCGTCGGCGCGCACCCACCCCCTGCGCCGGGGGCTCCCGAGCGGGTCGACCCCCACCGCCGACCGTTCCCGTGCGAACCACTCCATCCCCTCACCGCCGCTCCCCCGCCAGCCGTGGCCGCGCGGGCCGTTCCCGCCGGGAGTGGTTCGCGCTGGCAGACCAGACTGCGGCACCGTCCACAGAAGAGGCCGGCCCAGGCCCAAGACACTGCGGGGCCCGCGCACAGAACAAAGGACTATACAGACCAACTACAGAGAAAGGGGCCTATAGATCTTGAGAAACTTAAGCCGGAACAAGGAACTAGCAGAAAATGAACTGAACCCACAGCAATAAAAGAGAAACTCTTATACATATTGTTACTATTTTTACCAACATTATTTCCTTTTTTTTTTTTTTTTTTAATATATGTTTTTTTAAAATTTTATTATTTTTTTATTGAAAGGAAGAGGAAAAAAGAAAGGAAAAAAAAATTTTTTTTTTCTTTCCTTTTAATTTTTTTCTTTTTTTTCTTCTTGTTTTTGTTTCTTTTATTTTTATGTTTTTATCCTCTAGTACTTCTTTAATCTCCACTGTTAGATATAACTTTTGTGACCCTGTTTTGGTTTTTTTTTGTGTGTGTGTGTGTGTGTGTGTTTTTTTTTTTTTTTTTCTTTTATTTTTATGTTTTTATCCTCTAGTACTTCTTTAATCTCCACTGTTAGATATAACTTTTGCGACCCTGTTTTGGTTTTTTTGTGTGTGTGTGTTTTGTTTTTTTTTTTTTCTTGTTTTTGTTTCTTTAATTTTTATGTTTTTATCCTCTAGTACTTCTTTAATCTCCACTGTTAGATATAACTTTTGAGACCCTGTTTTGGTTTTATTTGTGTGTGTGTGTTTTTTTTTCTTTCTCTTTTTTCTTTTTGTCCTTGGCTTTTTTTCTCTCCTTTGTTCTTTTCTTTACTGATTACTGACTGGATCTGTCTCTCTCCTTGACACTCCCTCCTTTTATCCTCCTGACCAACTCTATCTCCCTCCTCCCTCTCTCCGTCTCCGTATAACTCCGTGAACATCTCTGAGCAGTCTAGTTGTGGAATGCAATATAGAAGACGAACTTTTTGAGACTACTGCAAAAATAAGACAGATAACAGGAAGCA
Source organism: Tragelaphus eurycerus (assembly GCA_935064755.1). Classification (NCBI taxonomy): domain Eukaryota; kingdom Metazoa; phylum Chordata; class Mammalia; order Artiodactyla; family Bovidae; genus Tragelaphus; species Tragelaphus eurycerus. The sequence goes on along the minus strand of CAKXYN010000034.1, from coordinate 18,076,705 downwards.
GGATGCTTAAGTCCAAACCCTGATCCCACGAAACATTAATTGACAGGAGCTCATCAAATGCCTCCATACCTACACTGAAACCAAGCATCACACAAAGACCAGCAAGTTCCACGGCAAGACATACCAAGAAAAACCTCTAGAAAAACAAGAATACAGCCCTGAGCTCCAAGTCACAGGCTACACAAAGCAACCTCAAAACCATAGACATCTCATAACTCACCACTAGACACTCCACCGCACCCCAGAGAAAAGAAATCCAGCCCCACCCACCAGAACATCGATACAAGCTTCCATAAACAAGAAACCTCGACTTGCCACCGGTACAAACCCACATATAGGGCAGATAAGCCACAATAAAGAGAACTCCACAGACTGCCAGAATACAGTAAGGACTCCCCAAACTCAGCATTTTAAACAAGATGAAGAGACAGAAGAATTCCCAGCAGGTAAAGGAACAGGATAAATGCCCACCAAACCAAACAAAAGAGGAAAAAATAGCAAACCTACCTGATAAAGAATTCCGAATAATGATAGTGAAATTAATCCAAAGCCTGGAAAGCAAAATGGAATCATGGATAAATAGCCTGGAGAAAAGCATCGAGAAGATGCAAGAAAGATTTAACAAGGACCTAGAAGAAATAAAAAAGAGTCAATATATAATGAATAATACAATAAATGAGATCCAAAACACTCTGGAGGCAACAAATAGTAGAATTACAGAGGCAGAAGATAGAATTAGTGAATTAGAAGATAGAATGGCAGAATTAAATGAATCAGAGGAGAAAAAAGAAAAACGAATTAAAAGGAATGAGGACAATCTCAGAGACCTCCAGGACAATCTTAAACGTTACAATATTCGAATCATAGGAGTTCCAGAAGAAGAAGACAAAAAGAAAGATCATGAGAAGATACTAGAGGAGATAATAGTTGAAAACTTCCCTAAAATGGGGAAGGAAATAATCACTCAAGTCCAAGAAACCCAGAGAGTCCCATATAGGATAAACCCAAGGCGAAACACCCCAAGACACATATTAATCAAATTAACAAAGATCAAACACAAAGAACAAATATTAAAAGCAGCAAGGGAAAAACAACAAATAACACACAAGGGAATTCCCATAAGGCTAACAGCTGATCTTTCAATAGAAACTCTTCAAGCCAGGAGGGAATGGCAAGACATACTTAAAGTGATGAAAGAAAAGAACCTACAGCCCAGATTATTGTACCCAGCAAGGATCTCATTCAAATATGAAGGAGAAATCAAAACCTTTACAGACAAGCAGAAGCTGAGAGAATTCAGCACCACCAAACCAGCTCTCCAACAAATACTAAAGGGCCTTCTCTAGACAGGAAACACAAAAAGGATATATAAATTCAAACCCAAAACAACAAAGTAAATGGCAACGGGATCATATTTATCCATAATCACCTTAAATGTAAATGGGTTGAATGCCCCAACCAAAAGGCAGAGACTGGCTGAATGGATACAAAAACAAGACCCATACATATGTTGTCTACAAGAGACCCACCTCAAAACAGGGGACACATACAGACTGAAAGTGAAGGGCTGGAAAAAGATTTTCCATGCAAATAGGGACCAAAAGAAAGCAGGAGTAGCAATACTCATATCAGATAAAATAGACTTTAAAACAAAAGCTGTGAAAAGAGACAAAGAAGGTCACTACATAATGATCAAAGGATCAATCCAAGAAGAAGATATAACAATTATAAATATATATGCACCCAACATAGGAGCACCGCAATATGTAAGACAAATACTAACAAGTATGAAAGGAGAAATAAACAATAACACAATAATAGTGGGAGACTTTAATACCCCACTTACACCAATGGATAGATCAACTAAACAGAAAATTAACAAGGAAACACAAACTTTAAATGATACAATAGACAAGTTAGAACTAATTGATATCTATAGGACATTTCATCCCAAAACAATGAATTTCACCTTTTTCTCAAGTGCACACGGAACCTTCTCCAGGATAGACCACATCCTGGGCCATAAATCTAGCCTTGGTAAGTTCAGAAAAATTGAAATCATTCCAACCATTTTTTCTGACCACAATGCAGTAAGAGTAAATCTCAATAACAGGAGAAAAACTATTAAAAATTCCAACATATGGAGGCTGAACAACACACTCCTGAATAACCAACAAATCACAGAAGAAATCAAAAAAGAAATCAAATTCTGCATAGAAACGAATGAAAATGAAAACACAACAACCCAAAACCTGTGGGACACTGTAAAAGCAGTCCTAAGGGGAAAGTTCATAGCAATTCAGGCATACCTTAAGAAACAAGAAAAAAGCCAAATAAATAACCTAACTCTACACCTAAAGCAACTGGAAAAGGAAGAAATGAAGCACCCCAAGATTAGTAGAAGGAAAGAAATCTTAAAAATTAGGGCAGAGATAAATGCAAAAGAAACAAAAGAGACCATAGCAAAAATTAACAAAGCCAAAAGCTGGTTCTTTGAAAGGGTAAATAAAATTGACAAACCACTAGCCAGACTCATCAAGAAACAAAGGGAGAAAAATCAAATCAATAAAATTAGAAAAGAAAATGGAGAGATCACAACAGACAGCACAGAAATACAAAGGATCATAAGAGACTACTATCAGCAATTATATGGCAATAAAATGGACAATATGGAAGAAATGGACAAATTCTTAGAAAAGTACAACTTTCCAAAACTGGATCAGGAAGAAATAGAAAATCTTAACAGACCCATCACAAGCACGGAAATTGAAACTGTAATCAGAAATCTCCCAGCAAACAAAAGCCCAGGCCCAGACGGCTTCACAGCTGAATTCTACCAAAAATTTAGAGAAGAGCTAACACCTATCCTACTCAAACTGTTCCAGAAAATTGCAGAGGAAGGCAAACTTCCAAACTCATTTTATGAGGCCACCATCAACCTAATTCCAAAACCTGACAAAGATCCCACAAAAAAAGAAAACTACAGACCAATATCACTGATGAACATAGACGCAAAAATCCTTAACAAAATTCTAGCAATCAGAATCCAACAACACATTAAAAAGATCATACACCATGACCAAGTGGGCTTTATCCCAGGGATGCAAGGATTCTTCAATACCCGCAAATCAATCAACGTAATACACCACATTAACAAACTGAAGAATAAAAACCATATGATTATCTCAATAGATGCAGAGAAAGCCTTTGACAAAGTTCAACATCCATTTATGATAAAAACTCTCCAGAAAGCAGGAATAGAAGGAACATACCTCAACATAATAAAAGCCATATACGACAAACCCACAGCAAACATTATCCTCAATGGTGAAAAACTGAAAGCATTTCCTCTCAAGTCAGGAACAAGACAAGGATGCCCACTTTCACCATTATTATTCAACATTGTTCTGGAAGTTTTGGCCATAGCAATCAGAGCAGAAAAAGAAATAAAAGGAATCCAAATTGGAAAAGAAGAAGTAAAACTCTCACTATTTGCAGATGACATGATCCTCTACGTAGAAAACCCTAAAGATTCCACCAGAAAATTACTAGAACTAATCAATGAATACAGTAAAGCTGCAGGATATAAAATTAACACACAGAAATCCCTTGCATTCCTGTACACTAATAACGAGAAAATAGAAAGAGAAATTAAGGAAACAATTCCATTCACCATTGCAATGAAAACAATAAAATACTTAGGAATATATCTTCCTAAAGAATCTAAAGACCTATATTTAGAAAACTATAAAACACTGCTGAAAGAAATTAAAGAGGACACTAATAGATGGAGAAATATACCATGTTCGTGGATTGGTAGAATCAATATAGTGAAAATGAGTATACTACCCAAAGCAATTTATAGATTCAATGCAATCCCCATCAAGCTACCAACGGTATTCTTCACAGAGCTAGAACAAATAATTTCTCAATTTGTATGGAAATACAAAAAACCTCGAATAGCCAAAGCTATCTTGAGAAAGAAGAACGGAACTGGAGGAATCAACCTGCCTGACTTCAGGCTCTACTATAAAGCTACAGTCATCAAGACAGTATGGTACTGGCACAAAGACAGAAACATAGATCAATGGAACAAAATAGAAAGTCCAGAGATAAATCCACGCACATATGGTCACCTAATCTTTGACAAAGGCGGCAAGAATATACAATGGATTAAAGACAATCTTTTTAACAAGTGGTGCTGGGAAAACTGGTTGAACACTTGTAAAAGAATGAAACTAGAACACTGTCTAGCACCATACACAAAAATAAACTCAAAATGGATTAAAGAGCTAAATATAAGACCAGAAACCATAAAACTCCTAGAGGAAAACATAGGCAAAACACTCTCTGACTTACATCACAGCAGGATCCTCTATGACCCACCTCCCAGAATATCGGAAATAAAATCAAAAATGAACAAATGGGACCTAATCAAACTTAAAAAGCTTCTGCACAACAAAGGAAACTATAGGCAAGCTGAAAAGACAGCCTTCAGAATGGGAGAAAATAATAGCAAATGAAGCAACAGACAAACAACTAATCTCAAAAATATACAAGCAACTTCTACAGCTCAATTCCAGAAAAATAAACGACCCAATCAAAAAATGGGCCAAAGAACTTAATAGACATTTCTCCAAAGAAGACATACAGATGGCTAACAAACACATGAAAAGATGCTCAACATCACTCATTATCAGAGAAATGCAAATCAAAACCACTATGAGATACCATTACACGCCAGTCAGAATGGCTGCGATCCAAAAATCCACAAGCAATAAATGCTGGAGAGGGTACGGAGAGAAGGGAACCCTCTTACACTGTTGGTGGGAATGCAAACTAGTACAGCCACTATGGAGAACAGTATGGAGATTCCTCAAAAAACTGGGAATAGAACTGCCTTATGACCCAGCAATCCCACTGCTGGGCATACACACTGAGAAAACCAGAATTGAAAGAGGCACGTGTACCCCAATGTTCATAGCAGCACTGTTTACAATAGCCAGGACGTGGAAGCAACCTAGATGTCCATCCACAGATGAATGGATAAGCAAGCTGTGGTACATATACACGATGGAGTATTACTCAGCCATTAAAAAGAATACATTTGAATCAGTTCTAATGAGGTGGATGGAACTGGAGCCTATTATACAGAGTGAAGTAAGCCAGAAAGAAAAACACAAATACAGTATACTAACGCATATATATGGAATTTAGAAAGATGGTAACAATCACCCTGCTTATGAGACAGCAAAAGAGACACTGATGTATAGAACAGACTTTTGGACTCTGGGACTGGGAGAGGGTGGGACGATTGGGGAGAATAGCATTGAAATATGTATAATATCATATCTGAAACGAGTCAGTCCAGGTACGATGCCCTATAACAGATGCCTGGGACTGGAGCACTGGGATGACCTGGAGGGATGGTGTGGGAAGGGGGGAGGGAGGAGGGTTCAGGATGGGGAACATGTGTATTCTGGTGGCGGATCCATCTCGATGTATAGTAAAAGTAATACAATATTGTAAAGATAAAAAAATTTAAAAAATAATAATAAAATAAAATAAAAACAAAACAAAAAAAATAAAAAATAAAAAAAATAAAAAACACGAGAATTCAGATCAAATCAGCATTAAACATTCTAATATAAAAAGCAACAATGAGACATCAGTTCAGTTCAGTCGCTCAGTCGTGTCTGACTCTTTCCTACCCCATGAATCACAGCACACCAGGCCTCCCTGTCCATCACCAACTCCCAGAGTTCACGCAAACTCATGCCCATCAAGTCGGTGATGCCATCCAGCCATCTCATCCTCTGTTATCGCCTTCTTCTCCTGCCCCCAATCCCTCCCAGCATCAGGTTCTTTTCCAGTGAATCAACTCTTCACACAAGGTGGCCAAAGTATCGGAGTTTCAACTTTAACATCAGTCTTTCCAATGAACATCTAGGGCTGAGCTCCTTTAGAATGGTCCCTTGCAGTCCTAGGGACTCTCAAGAGTCTTCTCCAACACCACAGTTCAAAAGCATCAATTCTTCGGCGCTCAGCTTTCTTCACAGTCCAACTCTCACATCCATACATGATCACAACAAAAACCATAGCCTTGACTAGACGAACCTTTGTTGGCAAAGTAATGTCTCTGCTTTTGAATATGCGATCTAGGTTGGTCATAACTTTCCTTCCAAGGAGTAAGTGTCTTTTAATTTCATGAATGCAATGACCGTCTGCACTGATTTTGGAGCCCCAAAAAATAAAGTCTGTCACTATTTCCACTGTTTCCCCATCTATTTTCCATGAAGCGATGGGACTAGATGTCATGATCTTCGTTTTCTGAATGTTGAGCTTTAAGCCAACTTTTCACTCTCCACTTTCACTTTCATCAAGAGGCTTTTGAGTTCCTCTTCACTTTCTGCCATAAGGGTGGTGTCATCTGCATATCTGAGGTTATTGATATTTCTCCCAGCAATCTTGATTCTAGCTTGTGCTTCTTCCAGTCCAGCGTTTCTCATGATGTATTCTGCATATAAGTTAAATAGCAAGACCAAAAAAAAAAAAAAAGTTTCATTGACTAAACTGAACACTCTTCAAGCAATCTGGCAACCTGCCGGAGGCTAAAGAGTCTGTTTTAAGGGATGGGGCAATTGACAGACCTCTCTCAATTGTCGCCAGCCTTGTCCTCTCAGTGCCTGGTGAGGACTGGTGACAGTGACGCCAGAGCAGGAGATGGCCAGCAGAGCCAGTGTGCCCAGGCCTCTCAAGGCGGCGCAGGTCAGGGAGAGGCACTGAGGCCCCTGGAGGGGCCTGGGAGGGCAGCGCCATCAGCACGCTCCTCACCCTGCGTGTGACTGGTCTGGTGAGCACTTTGGCGCACAGCGTGCCTAGCAGCAAGGCTGTGACATCCGAGAGCGCAGAGCGGTTGGAGGACCGGAGACCTCTGTGGCATTGTCCTTGCCTCTGATGGCGGCGGGTCTGCAGTCCCTGCAGGTGATCCACAGGCTCCCCCCGAGGCCTTGGTGTGGGCTGGGTTATCTCAGCATGTAATGTATATGTTTGCCTTGCTTTATTGGCTCCCTGTAAAGCAAAATATTGACAATAAAATAGCTATTTTTGTCTCACCAGCCACTGCATGGTCTTTGTCCCTTCACGTTTAATGGCTACAGTGTTCCTCTCTTCCACCTGCTCCGCTGATCCTCTGACAAACAGCTGCAAACAGGGATTCCAGAGTAATGTCCAATCTTTACCAGCAAACTGCCCATCCTGCTGACCCTGTGGAAATAAAGAACATATTGAATATATCACAGAACAAATTAAGGGTGTGAGGCTTAATGCAGCCAAGGAAGTGATCATCATGCCATATGTCTGGGAGCCTTGAGTGATGCTTAGGACTCCAGCTTAGAGAGTTTCTCATACTGAACAGGGTGCATTTCAAAAAGAAAAAGGAATTGTACAGTTCAGCACTCACCATTTTGTAAGTCTGACAAAAGAATGAATCCTTTCCAGTCTGACTGCTCCCGTGGACATGAGGCTCAAGGGACCAGACTAGGGGCTGAGATTCTTCAGGTGCCTGTGTGTCCCCTTAACTTATCACTGTGTGTGTGCCTGTGCAGGCACTTCAGTCATGACCGACTCTTTGCGACCCATGGACTGTAGGCCACCACACTCCTCTGTCCATGGGGTTCTCCAGGCAAGAATACTAGAGCGGGTTGCCACGCCTCCTCCAGGGGATCTTCCCAACCCAGGTATCGAACCTGCATCTCTTATGTCTCCTATATTGCAGGATGGTTCTTTATCACTGGCGCCACCTGAGAAGCCCTGACTCACCATTACTCTTCCTGTATCTTGCCACAGAATTCATGCCTAAGAGATGTACTGATTAAAATGGTCATCTGAGGACCTGGGGTCACACACAGCCTGCATTCAAATCCCGGCCTCATCCTTTGCTGGCGCTGGAAGCGTAGATATGTTTCTCTACCTCTCAGGCCCTTAGTTTTCTTTTTGGTAAAATGGGAATCATGGTAGTAGATGTAGGGCGCACAGAACCATGTCCTGTATGTAACCCAGGCTTATTGCCATGACTGTAATTCGTTAACTATCCTTGATCCAGATGTTTGGTGAGTTCACACTGGTAAACTTTGTAATGAGACAGAGAGTGAACATATGGGCCTTGTGGACCATAGTGATCTTTACTGCAGTTATCCAGCTCTGATGTGGTAGGTGGGGCAGAGGGCAGCTGCAGAGAATCAGTAAAGAATTGGCATGTCCATGTTCTAATAAAACTTTATTTACAAAGCAGGCAGAAGATGGAATTTGTCCTGTAAGGTATTGCTTGAGCCCCAGAGTGCCTTTGGCTGAATCAAGTCATTCTCTAAGCTGCTACAACTTCCACACCAGCTTCCATGCCAGAGCCCGTGCCTTTGTCAGACCTGATACAGCAGAATTGCCAGAGATGTTTAAAAAGCAAATGCTGGACTGCACGCTCTGCTCTTCTGGTTGATGGTGAGGCTCTAGCCATTGGTGTTTTATACAGACTCTCCAGACGGTTCTTGTGCACAGCCAGGGTGAGGTCCACTGATGATAAATTTTATTGGAGCACTTGTTATTAAGAGAAAGCAGATTTCCAGACCTCTGCCTGCAAATTCTGATTTGATTCTGGATTGAAGCCCAGGAATCTGTGTTTTTAACAAGTACTCCAAGTGATTCTCATCTTTAGGTGACTTTAGGAAACTCACCCTCCCTTTTCTTTTCTTCTATTAAGTAATGCTTGATCTGCAGCTTCTTCTCAGTACCTAGACCAGGAGATGTGATGCAGGGCAGCCTGTTGTTCTATGGGCCGTGGCCACATTTCTGGGATGAACGTGAAGTTGCTCAGTCATGTCTCTTTGCGACCCCATGGACTGTAGCCTACCAGGCTCCTACCAGGCTCCTCTGTCCATGGGATTTTCCAGGCAATAGTACTGGAGTGGATTGCCATTTCCTTCTTCAAGGGATCTTCCCAACCCAGGAATCGAACCCGGGTCTCCCACATTGTACACAGATGCTTTACCATCTGAGCCACCAGGGAAGTCCATTTCTGGGGTAGCCACTGACAAAGGAGTTACTTCCAAGGTCAAAATCCTTTTTCCCAGTCAGTACATCAGTGAGGCAGGTGCTGCCAAGAGCCATGTCAACCCTACTGATTTCTCTGCTGTTGACTTCACTAAAGAAGCTAGGAAAGCTGCTCACTTTCCTACCTGACCCTACAGCATGAGCTGGTCATGGATGGCTCTGGCCGTTGAGATCTGAGAATTTGTCCTGGTAAGAGGTACATGTACCCCTTCAGAGCCTCTTGCCCTTCTTCCTGTACTAACTGTGGAGCACATCTGTTACCAGGAGGCAGAAAGCCAAAATGGAGGTAGAAAGAAGATCAGGAGAACAGAGTTCCTTGTTGGTTTCTTTAAAGCGCACTCCTTTTCTGGCTTGCTGGTTTACGTGATACACTCAAATACTTTTACTGCTCAACCACTTAGCAATTCTGTTACATGCAAGCAAAAGAATTCCTCACTGCGGTATGTAAGCTACACTTCTCTCTGTAACAGAGGAGGTGATGGTTCAGAGACATTAATGCCCTAATAGAGTGATGTAAGCCTTATGAATGAGCCAGCCAGCCAGAAAGGCCCTTTTCTGACAAGTTTTAAAAGCACATGCTGGTCTATCCACTAGTCAGAGATAGGACTCCTTCCATTAATCATGGGCAGAAGTTTTAAAAGAAAATGTAGTTGTCAACCCATGTGGCAGCTACTTTATGAAAATAGTTTTTAAATGCTTTTACAAATGATAACCTTGATGTGTTCCAAAATCATGGAGTCAGTAGACCCCACTGAACCAGCGAGACTGGATGGGAAGAGATGGCTCTTCCAAGATTTCATAGCTCTCGGTATTGGGTCTTTTTCTTTTGTTGTATCACCCGTATATATTTACTCGATATAACACAACTGTCTTACTCCTGATAATTTTTGAAACATCCTGATAATGCTTTAACCACTAATATTTATTAGGTCTTTCATATAAACTCCCCAAACATCCATTTAGTTTTTACCCTTGTAATTCAACATACCTATATTCATCTGTTCTTATTTTCTGAGCTCCTAATTTTTATGGGTCTTCTTTTAGTTTGACTTACAAAGACCATTCCTATTGTTACTGGATGATTACTACTTACTAACTAATAACTGTGGCTCTTCTTTAAGGAAGTAGCTGGTACAGTGGGAAATGCGAAATCAGACCCAGTTTCAAAACTTTGTTCCTTTGCAGACTTGAGTGTATTACTTAATTGTCTCTGTGTCCTGGTTTCCTCTTGTGTAAAGTATGGATATTAATTCCCTGGCTCTCAGGGTTACTGAAAGGGTTAAGTTATTACATGAAAGAATGCCAACACAGATCCTTTAACGTGGTCAGTAGCTGTTAAACATCCCCTTCCCCTTTGGAAAGCCACAGCTTGGATGTCTCCCCTTGCACAGCTCGGCCTCTGAATGTAAGGGCCTGGGAGTTGTTTCCTTTTGCATTTTATGTCCATCATTTCCGCTTTGCTGTAAACATCCTCCCTGGGTCTGGGCTGTCTTCATGACTGTGGAGCAGTAGAAAGACACAAGATAGGAATGAAGAATTAGTTTTATTTTGATATGCTGTGGAAATGGACCGAAAACCACCTAGTTACATGGACATCCCAGTACCTGTCTCTGAACTTCACCCAGAAATAACAACCTAAGTGGGAAAGAAAAATGAATTATCATCCATTGACATTTGGAAGGGAGGAGGGAGAAAGGAGTGCAGGAAGGATGGTTTAGTCTTTAAGAATTATAAATTGTGGTGAATCTTCCATTGGAAATAGACTCTCAAGTCCATGACAAATGCCTCTACTGACATATGAGTACTGTCAGAAGTAACCTAGAACATCAAAACCCATACGGAGGACTGTCCACATGGTGTCTACAGTCCTATGCAGTAACACACGTATGTGGATGTATGACCCAGACAATAATACTGAACAGCACATAATGCCCATCACAGTTTTATCAGAAAGTGTGACTGTGGACAGGTAACTTCTCTGCGTCATTTCGGTTTTCTGCTTAAGTGGGTGATGTGCACAGCATGATAACTATGTGGGAGAGAGGCCAACTGAAGACCTTCATATTAGGGCCCCCTTTCATGTTGCTGCTGGAACACAAACTCAGTGAGGAGGCAATCACTGTCTGGTATTTAAGCGGATCGTTTCTATGTCCTACTTGTCCCCCACGTCCGCAGACCGTGCAGTCTCACTGCATCTGGTATTTAAGCGGATCGTTTCTATGTCCCACTTGTCCCCCACATCTGCAGACCATGCGGTTTCACTGCTTATGAATGAAAGCACATACAGTGCAACATGTCTCTCTCCTTCCGTGAAGAAAGCCTCCATTTGTGTAGGGCATTCCTTGCCTACAACTCTATCATACACCTCAAAAGATAAGGTCGAAAACCATTGCAGCCCTATGGAAAATAGTATGGAGGTTCCTTAACAGACTGAAAATAGAGTTACCATATGACCCAGCAATCCCTGGGTATATATCTGGAAAAGACAAAAGCTCTAATTTGAAAAGATGTATACACCTCAAAGCACTGTTTATAGTGTCCAAGACATAGAAGTAACTTAAATGTCCATCAACAGGTGAATGGATAAAGAAGATGTAGCATATGTATATAGACAGAGAGATAAACAGATAATAGAATATTACTCAACCATAAAAAAGACTGAAATATTGTTATTTGAAGCAACATGGATGGACCTAGAGATTATCACACTAAGTGAAATAAAACAGAGCAAAACAAATATCACATGTGCAATCTAAACAAATGATACAAAAGAACTTAGTTATAAAACAGAAATAGATTCACAGACATAGAAAACAGGTATGGTTACCAAAGGGGAAGGTGGGGCAGGATAAATTAGGAGTTTGGGATTAATAGATACACACTAGTAAATGGAGAAAATTTTTTTAAGAATTTTTTTATTTCAAATATAAATATTTATCTGAATCATGTTGCTGTACACCTGAAACTAACACAGCATTATAAATCAACTATACTGCAATTTTAAAAATACAGAGAGATACACAAAATTGTCTGTATTTTTTACATTGAAGTATAGTTGACAGGGGGAGAAGGGGATGACAGAGGATGAGATGGTTGGATGAGACAGAGGATGAGATGGTTGGGTAGCATCACCAACCCAGTGGTCATGAGTTTGAGCAAAATCCGCAAGATCGTGAAGGACAGGAAAGTCTGGTGCACTGCAGCCCATGGGGTTGCAAAGAGTTGGATATAACTTAGCAACTGAACAACAGCAAGATACATTAAGAAGAATGCTTTTTTTAAGTTAATGAAACTTTAATAACATTACCTATATTCATGAACATCAGAATAGATTCTTTGCCAAGAATCTTTAAACCTGAAAAATCTAATGCATGGCACAGTAAAACAGGGGCTGATTCAACCAACAGACAGAAGAGCATGTCTGGAGCAGATTTCTGGAAGCAAAGAACCCCCCTCCCTGGGGAGAACAGCCCTTGTTTGCAGCACTGTGTTCCAGTGGAGCCCTGGGGGAGGGCTCCATTCGCCCTGTGCTTTGGGCATGAAAACAGTGGGAATGGCCAGTTCTTCCGTTTTTCTTGCCTTATGTAGGGAGGGGCTTATATGCAAACTCCTAGGCACTCAGAAAGGCAGATGCACAGAAGTTATGCCCATCGTGAATGGTGGTAAACCCCAGACAAGTAAGAAGTTCCTTCTTGCCCCTCTGAAGAAATCCAGCCCAGTTCTGTTATGTCTGCACAGAGCACAATCATTTGAGAGAACAGTCACAGGTTAAACATGAGTGCACCAAGTGTGCATTCAAAATGATCTTTCAAAACAGAGCTCCATAAGACAGGAGAAAACTTCTCTGATTTTCAAGAGAGCAGAACAGTATGTTGCAGAGATAATCAGCAGTGCTTATCGAGCCAAGCCTTCCAGTCACAACAGAGGCAGTACCCCCGTGGTGGCTCTGAGAAAGATATCCGGAGGACTGTTGACGTGGGCATCGGATTGTGCGAATTTAATATCCACTACCCCAGAGGAATTTCCTTTTTTTGTAAAGTCCAGTAAATGGTATATATACTGATCTATACAATATCTTTGCATTTACGGAGAATGGGTGATTGGCTCAGAAGCTCGGTGAATATATTCAGATCTCTTTTGACTAGATTGGCCTGGAAAGACCATTTTGTGTTTTCTCTTTTATGGAGATACAGCTGGTCACATCACCGCATTCGCCCCACTGCTTCCAATTTGGCAGACAGCAAGTGCAGGTGCCAGTGCTCTGAAGCGCGCATGGGGTTGGCCAGGGGAGGACGGATGGAGCCCCCGGAAGTGTTTAAAGTTACAGCTTCAGGGAGCATTTTTGTCCTGCACAGTTATTTTGTTCTTACCAATCTTCTTTACATTTTCCTAAGGAAATGACAAGAATACCTCTAACAGCTAGCCAGCTTTGGAAGTTTCTTTCCTACCTTTTATTTAATCATTCACAGAGGAGAAAACCCCCTTCTGCCAGGGAGAGAATGGAAAGAAATGGTTTCGCATCACCAAAAAGAAATCTTCCAACATCTTGGAACACTTTTCCTTTAAGAGCCTCATTTCTTTTTCTGCAGCTGCTTTCATCTCTTTGATACATAAGGGTACACTAAGTTGAATCTATAAACAGAACACGCTAATTAAGAGTAATTGCTTCGGAGATTGGTCCGGACGATTCAGCATTATATGCGTGTTCTTCTCAGATATCCATTAACAGCTAATAAGATACTACAGATGTGCCAGTCTGTTTCCTGTTTCCGTCTATTGTACCTTTATTGCCATATATGGACCAATCGGATGGGCGGAACAATAAGTGGATGTCCTTTTGCTCCCTGAGCCTGTCTCAAAGGAATGTTTGTTATTAGATTGCTTTTTCTGTTTAGTTTCACATCAGTATGTTAATAGAGAGAACATAACAGTGAGAAAGTTTTCTGTTGCTTCCCTTTTCTTCACTTCTGCAACCTAACTGGTTTACTGTTGCCTTCAATCGCTTTGTATAGATTTTTCAGAAGACGTAATGCAAATATGCCTGAGCCCCACAAGCAGAGGGAAAGTGACATTCGTCCTCCCGCTCTCTTGAAAAGAAGTTTCCATCTAAATGTTTTTAAGTACTTAGAAATTCAGCACGAATATCATGTTGCTATATTTGACTGATTTACACTTGAGACTTGGTAAAAAGCCTATGAATTATTCATTCCCAAGTGATTCTATAAGCCAGAACACCAGAAAGCACATTCCCCACTGAATTTTATAAAGTGAAATAGTTTAAATACTCTCTAGATATGTGGATATCTATAGAGTTGGTTTTCCCTCTGATTTTAAATCGCCGTGCTTTCAACTCACATGCTTTTTTACTTTAGGATAATTCAGTTAAAGATCTCACCCTTTTCTGCACTAAACCTGGTTAACATATTTATGTGCTAAAGACTTTTTACTTTAGGATAATTTAGTTAAAGATCTTACCCTTTTCTGTCTAGACCTGGTGCAACTGTTATACTATGGAGTAGGTTAGAAATTGGTACCTTTTGTTCCTCTTATGTCCAGAGATGTTTTACTCTGTTGTAAAGATAAAACAACGGAGGGGAAAATAATTATTGGCTTTCTCTTTAAATGGAACTAAAAGTGAGAAGAAGTAAACTATAGTTTATTAGAATTAACTACTACACCTACGGAAGGGAACAAATATACTGTTTCCTGAAACTATATATGTATTTTTCATTTTATACCTATGTGTATAATATATAATATGTATGCACACAAATGCACTTGCACACACAGTAATACCAACTCGCCTAGTACATTAAAACTAGTTGTAATATTAAAAGGGTCTACATAGTTCTTATATTATGGAGTCCACAGATTTGTGTCTTAGCAGCTAACTTTTTATGAGAGTACATTAAAAATCATTTAAAATGTTACTTAGGGCAGTAACACTTTGACCTATGTGCTCATAAGAATTCATAAACCGAACAAGGTCAGATAGGTTCACTAGCTTGATGGCACTTCCCAAGTATATCTTAAAGCCTTTTTAAATACGTGGGCAAACCATTTGAGGCAAGAGGAGAATTGACGTTCCCCAGGGGAAAAGCACAGAAGGGGTTTTAATCTATGAATGGGTGCCATTCATTCCTGCTTTCGGGAATTCCCCATTCCTGCACTCATAATCCAGACCATCCAAATGACAGACATGGGTGGGCATGTATGGGAGTATTCAGTAGAGGAGAGGTATCCTGAGTTACCTTTTGCCAGGAAGTGTGCTCAGCAGTGCTGCACACACAGAGGCACAGAGAGGGGCTTGCTTTGTGCACCTCGTTCCCAGGCTCTTAACGAGGCATTCCAAATCAGGTTTGTCATCAAAATACCACTAATACTGGGATTAACATAAACACACTACTATATATAAAATAGATAATCATACAAAGGTCTATTTTATAACACAGAGAGCTATGCTCAGTATTTTGTAATAACATGTGAGGGAAAAGAATCTGAAAAAGAATATATGTACATACACACATATTTATATTTGTATAGCTATAACTGAATCAGTTTATTGTACACCTGAAACTAACCAAACACTGTAAATCACCTGTACGCCAACAAAGAAAAAGATACCAGTTCAAAAAAAGAAATATCACAGTCTGTCCTCCAAAATGTGGCTCTAAATTTCAGTCCCTACTAAGAGCACACAGAGATGAGTTCTTCACTGAGTATAAAGTAACCCAAATTCAAATCCATTTGTACAACTTCTGCTTTCACCAAAGGACTGGTCAGTTCAGTGTCACTCAGTTGTGTTCGACTCTTTGCTCATGAATCACATGAATCGCAGCACGCCAGGCCTCCCTGTCCATCACCAACTCCCGGAGTTCACCCAAACTCATGTCTATCAAGTCGATGATGCCATCCAGCCATCTCATCCTCTGTTGTCCCCTTTTCCTCCTGCCTCCAATCTCCCAGCATCAGGGTCTTTTCCAATGAGTCAGCTCTTCTCATGAGGTGGCCAAAATATTGGAGTTTCAGCTTCAGCATCATTCCTTCCAATGAATACTCAGGACTGATCTCCTTCACAATGGACTGGTTGGATCTCCTTGCAGTCCAAAGGACTCGCAAGAGTCTTCTCCAACACTACAGTTCAAAACCATCAATTCTTCACCTCTCAGCTTTCTTCACAGTCCAACTCACATCCATACATAACCACTGGAAAAACCATAGCCTTGACTAGATGGACCTTTGTTGGCAAAGTAATGTCTCTGCTTTTGAATATGCTATCTAGGTTGGTCATAACTTTCCTTCCAAGGAGTAAGTGTCTTTTAATTTCATGGCTGCAATCACCATCTGCAGTGATTTTGGAGCCCGGAAAATAAAGTCTGACACTGTTTCCAGTTTCCCCATCTATATCCGATGAAATGATGGGACCAGATGCCATGATCTTTGTTTTCTGAATGTTGAGCTTTAAGCCAACTTTTACACTCTCCACTTTCACTTTCATCAAGAGGCTTTTTAGTTCTTCACTTTCTGCCATAAGGTTGGTGTCATCTGCATATCTGAGGTTATTGATATATCTCCCAGCAGTCTTGATTCCAGCTTGTGCTTCTTCCAGTCCAGCGTTTCTCATGATGTACTCTGCATATAAGTTAAATAAGCAAGGTGACAGTATACAGCCTTGACATACTCCTTTTCCTATTTGGAACCAGTCTGTTGTTCCATGTATAGTTCTAACTGGTCAGAAGGTGACAATTCAATATGGTTAAGGTTGAAAAGTCATGCCTTTAATTTCTCTGGGCATCAGGCTGATATAAAACAATAATGAGAATATGTATATGGCTGTAATTAAACAATGTGAATATCTTCTATTAAATAACTTGCTTTGATAAGTGTACTTGTTAAGAACCTTTGGTCAGCATGTGTTAAGTACCAGCTATGGCCTGACCACCCAGACCTGAGCACAGCAGAGAGAGCAGAGCACCTGTGGGAAGCATCTCTCTCCCCAGGGAGCTGGGGTCCCATGGAGGAGTCAGCAAACTCCAAGTTTCTTTGTTTATTCAGAATATTTTGGTTGGGTTCTGAAATGCCAAGATCTGTGAGTGGTTGGAGGGAAGAAATAGTTTTGAGCGAAATCAAAATATGTACTTATGTTAAATTGGAAATGACCCTTCAGATCAGATCAGTCGCTCAGTCATGTCCGACTCTTTGCGACCCTATGAATCGCAGCATGCCAGGCCTCCCTGTCCATCACCAACTCCTGGAGCTCACTGAGACTCACATCCATTGAGTCAGTGATATCATCCAGCCATCTCATCCTCTGTCGTCCCCTTCTCCTCCTGCCCCCAATCCCTCCCAGCATCAGAGTCTTCTCCAATGAGTCAACTCTTCGCATGAGGTGGCCAAAGTACTGGAGTTTCAGCTTTAGCATCATTCCTTCCAAAGAAATTCCAGGGCTGATCTCCTTCAGAATGGACTGGTTGGATCTCCTTGCAGTCCAAGGGACTCTCAGAAGAAGCAAAATGTGAAGTCTTGGCTAATTACTAATATCATCTTTCTCCTGGTGATTCACCATGGAGGATTTGCCCAAAAGAAAAGCCCTCCTTATAGCTATTTGAGGAGGCAGCTCTATTCATGAAAGGGATGAAAAATAATTCAAAACCGGAGTTATTTTAGGAAGGGGAAGTCATGATTTGGCCTTGATGACTCCTGGCTGTTTGTATCCTTTGTCTGAATTACAGATAATTTGTGACTCAGTGTTGAAATGGGGCAAGAAGGGTGCTCCCCTCAGGCACATGGTCTAAGGGGGCACCAGGAAACTCAGCAACCAAACTAATACTTTTAATGCAGAATTTTTCTTAAAAAAAATCAAAATTAACGTGAAAACTTCACAATGGGAAAAAATACAAAAAATTGAATAGGACCAGCTCAGCACGGTCACGCATTGTTCACGTTGACCTTTCTCACGCCCACCTTGCTCTGAACCGCCACGGCTCTCTGCTCGTCACCAGGCAGGTTCCAGCGTGTGTTCTGGCCATTTGCATCTGTGTCACATCGACCGCGTGGACAACGTCTGGGGCGTTAGGCACAAGTCTGTGTCTGCCTTGAGACCCTCATCTTACCCAGTCTTGTATGCTGTCCGTCACAGTTACTCACTAAGGTCTTACAAACCAGAGAGCTCAGCAAGTCAGAGCTCAGAACCTGCGAAGTTCAGTGAGCCTTCCCAGGACTGTGTCTGTAAAGGGCTAAGAGAATGTGGAGAATCCACACTACAGGAACGCCTTTTGCATTGGCAGGTTTATCTTTGTATACCTTTCCCTTTGATTACATTCATTCTAAATTACTCTGTTCTATGGTCATACTAATTTTTAAGGGGCCAGCCATGTTGGGGTGCACAATTAGAGATACCTTATTTTACTCCATTTTCTATGGGATTTTGACTTGTTTAAACATCTCACGAACATCTCACCTGGTATGTGCTACTTTGGATGAACTCACCCAAAGCTGCGTCCCTCCTCCTTGAAACCTGTTGCTCCTGCTCTGTCCCCATCTTGATGAAGGGCACCATCAGCCCCTTCGTTTCTCAAACGAGAATTCTGGAGTTGACCTTGATTCTTTACTGTCTTTAATGCCCTGTGTCCAAGCCAGGTCTTATTCTATCCATTCTGCTCCATTAATAGCCTTTGGGTTTCCCACGGCCATGGACCATGTCTCAGGGTGACCATGGCCATCGTCTCTTGTCCAGTTGTTCAGCCTTCAAAGTTCACCAGTATCAAAGACTGATGTCTCTCCTCTTCTTCAAACCTACTGAAGGCTCACTGGCCATCTCCCTTGGGAGAAGCGTCCAGTCTCCATAGCGATGTGTCCAGGGCCTCCTCCATCGAGTTCCTTCCTTTTCAGGCCCATCTGACCAATGACACGCTGCTCTGGCTGACACGCTGCTCTGGCTGACACGCTGCACTCCCCTATTCTGTGCAGGGGCCTGCCTCCAGTTCCGCTGTCGCCCTTCCCCCGCCGGCCCTGGGTCCCTTTGTGTGCCCTCTTCCATGTTCCCATGACATGGGGCACATGCCTCTGTCGGAGGACGACACAGACTCTAGTGGGTTGTGATAGTCCCCTCTAGGCTGTGAACCACTTTGGGAGTATGTGTGGCCTGAGTGTGCCTTTTCATATCCTAGCACCCCAGTGTAAAACCTATCATATAGCAATCAATCATGTGCGTGCATGCGTGCTGTTGCTCTAGTCGTGTCCACCTCTTGGCAGTCCTATGCCCTGTAACCACCAGGCTTCTCTGTCCATGGGCTTCTCCAGGCAAGGATACTGGAGTGGGTTGCCTTGCCCTCTTCCAGGGGATCTTCCTGACCCAGGGATCAAACATGCATCTCTTACGTCTTCTACATTGGCAGGTGGGTTCTTATCACTAGCGCCACCTAGGAAGCCCAATCATTCATAAAACGTGCCCAAGTCATCCAGCCACTTGTTATATTATATCGTTCTTGCATTCACTACCCTTCTACGCATTCTAATTGCCATCTTCTAGTTTAGATTTTTATCACTGGATTATCTCTACAAAATTTATTTTATATCCTATCTACACTATCGCTACTCTCCGCATCTCTATCTGCTGAATTCCTTCTTGTCTTTCAGTGTTCACCTTCCACGGTCTCCACTCCATCAAATCTTCTCTGCTTTCCTACACACGAGGTAGCCCCTCCCTCCTTTGACGGGTTTCTTCCCTTCCACTCCCACCGCCCCCCACCCATGCACTTGATTGGCATCATATTGATATAATTCACTTAGCAGTCACCATTCCCTTGTTAGATTGTGGGCAGGGATAGTCCCTCCCTCCCTCTGTTCCCCGATGGGTCCAGCCCAGTGCTTTGGTCATAGAAGGGGCTCAGAATTGAATTGGAACTGAACACAATTGAATAAACTCTCCATTTATGGAATAATTTGCTTTAGAGTTGCCAGAATTAAATGGCCGCTCCAGTGGCAATATTACTCTAACTCACTAACATCATTTGACCCGCCAAGGAGCTAGTTAATTAAGTAGGTGGATTAAAAATATAATCTGCTAGAGGAAGACTGTTTTGGCAAGAACCCATACACTTTTTTTTTTCTTGGAAAACATAAGCATCTTTCAGCTATAATTTTCTCTCGCTTTCCACCCCAAATAGCAAGAAGACTCTCCGCACAGGAGTGTTGATGTCTGGCTGAAGGATCCCAGGCCGTACACCTGTGTGCCAGATGTGCTCTGCGGGCTGTGTGCTAGCTCCGTCCATCTGCAAGGCATGCCCCATGCTGGCTCCTTTCTATAGGAAAGAGGCCTGGGTCCCGAGCCTTTTTACAGGACGGTTCCCTGGTGCTTGCCTGTTTTCCTTAACTTAAAACCCCCTTCATTGAATTTCAATGTCTTGGGTGACCTTTGCCAACCCAGGAGGCTTTAATGCATTTGCTTATCCATGAATCGGCTTTTTCTCTGCGTGTTTGATTTTCGCCTGGTGCTTCTTGTTTTCTGACTCGTATCACCACTTGTGGGACTGCTGTTCGGTCTTCTGTAGCCAAACCCGCCACATC
Source organism: Tragelaphus eurycerus (assembly GCA_935064755.1). Classification (NCBI taxonomy): domain Eukaryota; kingdom Metazoa; phylum Chordata; class Mammalia; order Artiodactyla; family Bovidae; genus Tragelaphus; species Tragelaphus eurycerus. Next base: position 18,056,032 of record CAKXYN010000034.1, on the reverse strand, counting down.
AGCATCAGTAGTGGTTAATAGCTGATCAGATCCTCGGGATTTCCATGCAGCGCCCGAAGAAGGGTGTCATATGGTATTGAATGTAGCCTGAGCTTGAATGAATGGGGTTCTGTAACAAATGGATCTGTATTGATGGGCGCTGGAGACAGGATAGCTTTGTGATCTTCTTTGTTCCCATAAGAATGCCTCTGCAACTGAATCTGGCCCATTTCTATGCCAATGTGCTAATAGTTGTGGAATCTCATTCATCTCAACGGAGGCCAGTTAGCTCTGGAATCCCATCTGTTTGAGTGGATGCAGTAAAATGTCATGGAAATGCAGCCATTCACTCACATCACCAGTGAGAGCTTTCTCACTGTTCATTTTCCTTCGTTTTAAGTGACTCCCTCCAATTACACAGATTCTTGCACCAACTGGGGGGAAAAAAAGGCATTTGGAGTTTTCATTAATTTTTCAATTTGATTTTTAAGTGCTTGTCCACGAAGAGAGAATTAAACAGTTACAAAAATGCACACAGTCTAAATGGAGATGCTCGCATCCCTCCAACAGATTCAAAAACTGCCTCGGCCAGATTTTGTCAGTCCTTTTTAGCATAAGATGCCCAAGGCTGTGTTTTGGCCCAGAGGAATTTTTAGGCTGACTTTTTTTTTTTTTTTTGCTCCTGAAAATAGAGTTTAAGCAATGGAAAAACAGGATGAGTCTTAACGAGAACAGGGGTAAAGGAGGTGCTGTCTCTCACAGATTGCTGGACTGACACAATAGTTAAGAATGTGGCAGGCCTTCCAGTTGAAGCCCTGGCTGGCTGGGCCACAGAAAAGCTGGAGCCAGTCTGTCTATAGACTGCGGCAGGAGCTTGTAAAATCAGTGAGTAGGAAACAAGGACCGTTTTCATACATCTGTCATTTCCCTAAGAAATTTCCTAAATTGACTTTTAAGAAATTTAACTTTTAAAAAAGAATGTGTATTTATGTATTTAAACATACATCTGATATGCTTAGATAGATGGATAAACAGCATAGAAGGAAAGATGATTTGCTAAAAGTAAGTATCAGGAAACAGTAGGTGGTGTTCTGTTCTGGCTTAATCAGTTGATTGAATATGCTCAAAGCTATCGGGCACTTTCATGGTCTCAACAGTATTAAGAATAATTAATGCTTCCTAGGTGCCACAGTTTTAAGAACTTGACATATATTGACTCGTTTATTCCTTGTCACAGATTTGTGAATTCAGTCTGGTTATTGTCCCCATGTGGTAAATCAGGAAACTGAGACTCTGTGACATTCAGACTTCACTCTTTGCTTTTTAATGGATTGGCCAAAGAGCTCCTTCATTTTATTCAGTAAAAATAAGAAGACATATTTTTCGCTTTCACCAAGAACTGTATTGAACGACACATCACCGTTTTGTCCCACACTACCTTCGGCCATTTTTTCAAAAGCTTCATAATTCCATCTTCCCAAAATGTTTTATCTTTTTGAGCAAATAGCTTTTCCAGGTGCCTTTTACTGTCTTCCAGGAAATTGAAATTTTTTCCATTGAGATAAATTTATAAAGGCCAAAATAAATGGACATCCGAAGGTGCAATATCTGGGGATATAGTGGGTCAGTCAGAATTTCCCAACCAAACACTAACAGTTTTTGCCTGGTCATTAAAGAAATAGGCAATCTTGTATTATCCTCATGGAAGAGTGTGTGTTTTTTGCTAATTCTGGATGCTTTACATTGAATACTGCTTTTACCTTTATCCCTCTCCTCTCTCACTTTCATCAAGAGGCTCTTTAGATCCTCTTCACTTTCTGCCATAAGGGTGGTATCATCAGCATATCTGAGGTTATTGACACTTCTAGCAATCTTGATCCCAGTTTGTGCTTCATCCAGCCCAGTGTTTCTCATGATGTACTCTGCATATAAGTTAAACAAACAAAGTGACAACATATAGCCTGGACGTAATCCTTTCCCAATTTCAAACCAATCTGTTGGTCCTTGTCCAGTTCTAACCATTGCTTCTTGACCTACATTCAGATTTCTCAGGAGGCAGATAAGGTAGTCTGGTATTCCCATCTCTTTAAGAATTTCCCACAGTTTGTTGTGATCCACACAGTCAAAGGCTTTGGCGTAGTCAATAAAGCAGAAGTAGATGGTTTTCTAGAATTCTCTTGCTTTTTCTATGATCCGACAGGTGTTAGCAATTTGATCTCTGGTTCCTCTGCCTTTTCTAAATTCAGCTTGAAGATCTGGAAGTTCTCAATTCACATACTGTTGGAGCTTACTTGGAGAATTTTGAGCATTACATTGCTAGCGTGAGAGATGAGTACAATTGCACAGTAGTTTGAACATTCTTTGGCATTGCCTTTCTTTGGGATTGGAATGAAAATGGACCTTTTCCAGTCCTGTGGCCACTGCTGAGTTTTCCGAATTTGCTGGCATATTGAGTACACCACTTCCACAGCATCATCTTTTAGCATTTGAAATAACTCAGCTGGAATTCCATCACCTCCACTAAATTTGTTCGTAGTGATGCTTCCTAAGGCCCATTTGGCTTCTCATTCCAGGATGTATGGCTCTAGGTAAATGATCACACCATCGTGGTTATCTGGGTCATGAAGATCTTTTTTTGTACAGTTCTTCTGTGTATTACTGCCATCTCTTCTTAATAGCTTCTGCTTCTGTTAGTTACACACCGTTTCTGACCTTTATTGTGCCCATCTTTGCATGGATTGTTCCCTTGGTAACTTTAATTTTCTTGAAGAGATCTCCAGTCTTGCCCATTCAATTGTTTTCCTCTATTTCTTTGCCTGATCACTGAGGAAGTCTTTCATATCTCTCCTTGCTATTCTTTGGAATTCTGCATTCAGATGGGTGTATCTTTCATTTTTTCCTTTGCCTTTTGTTTCTCTTCTTTTCTGAGCTGTTTGTCAGACCTCCTTAGACAACCACTTTGCCTTTTTGCATTTCTTTTTCTTGGGGATGGTTTTGATCACAGCCTCCTGCACCAGTGTTATAAAACTCTGTCCATAGTTCCTCAGGCACTCTGTCTATCAGATCTAATCCCTTGGATCTATTTGTCACTTCTACTGTCTAATCCTAATGGATTTATGATTTAACACCCTTACGGCAGAAAGCAAAGAGGAACTAAAGAGCCTCTTGATCAAAGTGAAAGAGGAGAGTGAAAAAGCTGGCTTAAAACTCCTCAACATTCAAAAAAGGAAGATCATGGCATCCAGTCCCATCACTTCATGGTGAATATTTTCATGGGAAACAATGTAAACAGTGACAGATTTTATTTTCTTAGACTCCAAAATCACTGCAGATAGTGACTTCAGCCATGAATTAAAAGATGCTCCTTGGAAGAAAAGCTATGACAAACCTAGACAGCATATTAAAAAGCAGAGACATTACTTTACCAACAAAGGTCCTTCTAGTCAAAGCTATGGTTTTTCCAGTAGTCATGTATGGATGTGAGAGCTGGACCATAAAGAAAGCTGAATGCTGAAGAATTGATGCTTTTGAACTGTGGTATTGGAGAAGACTCTTGAGAGTACCTTGGACTGCAAGGAGATCAACCAGTCCATCCTAAAGGAGATCAGTCCTGAATATTCATTGGAAGGACTAGTGCTGAAGCTGAAGCTCCAATCCCTTGGCCACCTGATGTGAAGAACTGACTCATTTGAAAAGACCCTGATGCTGGGAAAGATTGAAGGTGGGAGGAGAAGGGAATGACAGAGGATGAGCATCATCTGGAACGACTGGATGGCATCACCAACTTGATGAACGTGAGTTGAGCAAGCTCGGGCATTAGTGATGGACAGGGAAGCCTGGCGTGCTGCAGTCCATGGGGTCGCAAACTTTGGACACGACTGAGAGGCTGAACTGCCTGCCTGACTGCTCTCGGTTAGCCTAACTGGGAGGTGTACTTGTTGGAATTAATCATTTGGCTTTCTGGAAGGAGCTCATAACCGAGGACTCCCTTCCAATCTCACCACGTATACAACGTCCCCTTCTTTGGATGAAGACCGGCCCATGGTGTGGCTGGTGGAGGTTCATTCTGCTTGCCCCATGACCTCTTCCATCCCATATTATTGCAGTTTCCATTTTTCATCTCCCATCACAATTTGTTTTTAAAATGGAACATTTTCATTGTGTTTAAGTAAAGAATCACATGCAGAAATAGGTCAAGAAGGTTTCTTTTGCTTAACTTATGAGAAATCCAAACAAGACAACGAACATAACCAAGGTGGTGCAAATGATTTTCAAAGCTTATTTTGAATATGTCAGCTATCTCCCGCATGGTGTAATACTGATTGGTCTCAATACCTTGATTTGATCACTATCAACCTCAGCTGGTCTACCTGACCATGGAGCATCATCCAGCAAGATACCTCTAGCATGAAACGTTGCAAACAAGTTTTGACATGTTTGATCAGCCTCAGCACCTTCTCCATACACTGCACAAATCTTTTTTGGCATTTCAGTTGCATTTTTACCTTTCTTAAAGTAATAAAGCATAATATGCCAGAAAGGTTGCTTTTTTCTTTCATCTTCAGTATTGAAATGGCTACCCAAAACTTCACCAAATTTGGTGTTATTTTTTCTAAATGCATGCTGATACGACAGCTGTCACAATATAATCTAACAAAGCTGTTTCAAATGAAGCTAATAGACGACTAAGTGCTACTAGAGCCATCCTACAGAAGAAGCCAAATGAACGTTTAGGCCAACCCAATACATTAGCTTTATCATCATTTGTTTCCTGGATTAAGACTCACCTGTTTGTTTTCAAGGTGTGAATTCATAAAGCGGTGAACCTTCCAGTTTTAATTACACATGCTGGAACTGATGCTGCAGATTCTCATTGATTTACAATATCTATAATTAGACTCATTCTGAATTAAAAACTTTTCAAAAATATGGATTTTTTTATTTCAAAAGAATTTAACAATTTTTTAGCAGGATTTGGTGTCACATGATGGCATTTCCCCCCATCATGTGATATTTAAATACACAGTTTCCTCCCCAAACAGATAAGCAGCTAAGAAACGTAACAGTTCATGCATTACCAGCCAAACTAGCAAGATAATACTGCTGTATTTTCTTACAAACTTCCCTTCTCCTAACTCTGTCCCGAGGAGTGGGCTACCATAATTTCACCTGGGAGATCACACCATCACTTTGTATCATACATAAAACCAAGTCATGCTTCAATAATTAGAATGATGTGATTATTAAAATGGCAGTTGTTTAAAAATATCCTTTTATAACAATGCCATAGCTCAATTCTTACTATATCACAATCCCTTATAAACTCTGTTATGTACTAAAATTTGTTACTGGTTTCAAAGATGCTTCTTTGAGAAGGTGTAGATCTCACTCTAACAGTGGTACTCATGATCAATGTGTCTTTGGATTCTTGTAACTGCCTGGTTTATTTATTTATTGAAATATAGTTAATTTACAGTGTTATGTTAATTTCTGCTGTACAACAAAGTGATTCAGTTATGCATATATATATGTATATATATTCATGTTTTGGTAATCCTTTCCATTATGCTTTTTCGTGGGATACTGAATACAGATCTCTGTGCTCTATGCTAGGACCTTGCTGTTTATCCGCTCTGTATCCAGTAGCTGACACCTGCTGACCCCAGCCCAGTCCCTGACCCCTCCAGCTCGGCCCCCTTGGTGACCCCCAGTCTGTTCTCCGTGGCCACAATTCTGTTTCTGTTTGATGGACAGGTTCATTTGTGTCCTATTTTAGATTCTACACATAAGTGATAGCATGTGGTGCTTGTCTTTCTCTGTCTGACTTACTTCACTCAGTATGACCATCTCCAAGTCCGTCCATTTGCTGCAGATGGCGTTATTTCATTCTGTATATGGCTAAGTACCCATTCCATTGTATATACGGGCCATATCTTCTTATCCATTCCTCTGTCGATGGACATTTAGGTTGCTTGCAGGTTCTGACTATTGTGAAAAGTGGTGCTGTGAACCTAAGGGTGAATGTGTCTTTTTTTTTTTTTTTTTTTTTGCAGGGGAAAATGGACAAAGGAAAGGATCAGTGAGGGTGGGAGGGGAATGGGAAGAAAGAAGGGGAATGATGGTGGGGAGGAGTATATGTAATTTCTTATCTAATGGCTTTCTGTTTTTAATCACAAAGAACACTTAAAAAAAATCATATTGAATTCATCCTATATTAGGAGGTTTGATCTGGAAATGAAAAGTTCAGGAAACTAAAAGTCCAGTTTGGGTGTCCTCATCTTAGGCACATCTTGGTATTTTGTATTGGTAGGTCTATCTTTACCACAATATATTATTTAGGACAGGAACACATTTGTCACTTCTTCCTCCCTACTACCCAAAGTGGTACCAGTCCCATCCATAAAATAGTCAATAAAGCTTTACAGAGTGAACAAATAAGTCAATTTTTTTTAACTCTACTGAGTGAACTGAGTTTTTTGAGGCTCATAAGTAAATATGTTTTCCTGTTTACTTTGTCTATTACAGCCAGATTGTATGAGTGGGGTATTAAAGTCTCCCACTATTATTGTATTGTTGCATATTTCTTCTATCATACTAATTAATGTTTGTCTTAGATATATAACGCTCCAATGTTGGATGCATATATATCTATAATTGTTATAACTTCTTTTGGATTGTTCCTTTAAGTCATTATGTATAACCTTGATTGTCTCCTTTTCAGGATCTTTAAACTCAATTTTATCTGATATGAGTATTGCTACTCCTGTTTTCTTTTGGTCCATAATTGCATAGAAAATCTTTTTCCAGCCCTTCATTTTCAGTTAGTATATATCCCCTATTTTAAGGTGGTTCTCTTGTAGACAACATATATAGAGGTCTAGTTTTTCCATTTGACCCATTTTAGTCTTTTGGTTATCTCTTGTAGACAAAGTATGTAGGGGTCTTGTTTTTGTGTCGATTCGGCCAGTCTTTGTCTGTTGATTAGGGCATTCAGCCCATTAACGTTTAAAGCAATTATTGATAAATAGGATTTACTTTATTGTTTTGGGTTCGAATTTATACACCCTTTTAGTGGTGATTCCTATCTAGAGAATGTCCTTTAGTTTTTGTTGGAGAAATGGTTTAGTGGTGCTAAATTCTCTCAGCTTTTGCTTATCTGTGAAGCTTTTGATTTCTCCTTCATATTTGAATGAGATCCTTGCTGGATACAATAATCTAGGCTGTAAGTTATTTTCTTTCATCACTTTAATTATGTCCTGCCATTCCCTCCTGACTTGGAGAATTTCTATTGAAAGATCAGCTGTTATCCTTATGGGAATTCCCTTGTGAGTTATTTGATGTTTTTCCCTTGCTGCTTTTAATATTTGTTCTTTATATTTAATCTTTGTTAATTTGATTAATATGTGTCTTGGGGTGTTTTGCCTTGGGTTTATCCTGTTAGGGACTCTCTGGATTTCTTGAACTTGAGTGGTAATTTCCTTCTCCAATTTAGGGAAGTTTTCAACTATTATCTCCTCAAGTATTTCCTCATGGTCTTTCTTTTTATCTTCTTCTTCTGGAACTCCTATGATTCTAACGTTTAATGTTATCCTAGAGGTCTCTGAGATTGTCCTCATTTCTTTTAATTCGTTTTTCTTTTTGCTCCTCTGATTCATTTATTTCTAGGATTCTATCTTCTAATTCACTAATCCTATCTTCTGCCTCTGTTATTCTACTATTTGTTGCCTCCAGGGTGTTTTGGATCTCATTTATTACATTATTCATTATGTGTTGACTCTTTTTTATTTCTTCTAGGTCCTTGTTAAACCTTTCTTGCATCTTCTCAATCCTTGTCTCCAGACTCTTTAACTGTGATTCCATTTTGATTTCAAGATTTTGGATTAATTTCACAATCATTATTCGGAATTCTTTATCAGGTGAATTCCCTATCTCTTCCTCTTTGGTTTGGTTTGGTGGGCATCTATCCTGTTCCTTTAGCTGCTGGGTATTCTTTTGTCTCTTCATTTTGTTAAAATTGCCAAGTTTAAAGTGTCCTTACTATATTCTGGTAGTTTGTTGAGTTCTCTTTCTTGAGGCGGTTTACAGGTCTTTTCAATATCTGATCTCTGCCCTGTTACAAAGGGGGCAGAGATGAACACCCAAATTTAAGCTGGCCAGGTTCAGGCACTCAGATAATCCTCAGAAGCACAGACTTGGTTGAGTCTGCATTTTATGCCCTTCCCAGATCCAAGTAGTGCAGGTGATGAAATGTTTAGCGAGCGCAGCTGCTGCGACTTATGGCCTCCCCGCCGCTCAGTTTTCTGGGTATACAACTGGTGCACTTTCTCAGGCAGATGTTGACCATCCAGAGCCCCAAGAAGCATGAGTCAGCACAGAAACCTACCTACAGTTCTGCAGACAGTGTCTCTCTAGGGCTGTGACTGCCCGCCTCCGGCACTGGCTGCCTGTCACCCGAGTGGGACGGCCTGCAGCCGGCTATCTCAGTGCAGTCCCCTGTTCCTCTCATAGTCCTGGTGGTGTCCCAAGTTAGAGCTGGTCCTTGATGTAGTAGATAACCAACAGTCTGGTTATTTCGCTCAGATAGCGCTCGAGACAGCCAGGGCAAATCCTTTCTCAAAGCGACGCACGCTGTGCCGCTCCTCCTAGCCCAGCCGCCGCTTGCTAATAGCAAATGCTGGTGTCCACGCAGCTTCTCCGCAAGAGGAGTTACCGCAGGGCTCGTTTTCTCCTTTTGAAGACAATGAATTGTCTTTCTAAGTGCCTGATGTCCTCTGCCGGCATTCAGAAGTTGTTTTGTAGAATTTAGTCAGCATTCAAATGTTCTTTTAATGGATTTGTGGAGGAGAAAGTATTCTCCCCATCCTACTCATCCGCCATCTTAGCTCCTCCCTTGAGTTCTTATTCTGAATGTATCTTTTTGAATTGTGATTTTGTCTGGATATAAGACATTAGTTCATTTAGAAAGGTGGCTATTCTTCATCCTTAGAAGAGATTGCTTTAAAAACATAATTTCAGAAGAAAGTCTAGTCAACATGGGGAGGGAAAATTTGGAAATCAATAATGGAAGTGTAAATATAAAGTCACGAAGTGATTATTTTCATGTAATCAATAACTGTTAGTTTAGTTATCACATATACTTCCAAACGCCTCTGCCTTAATTCGCTACCATTTCATTTCTCACTAATGTCATAGTCTGGTGAGATCAACAGGCCTAGAACCAGGCTCCTGCCATGCCGTGGCTCTGCTGTCTCCTAGGTTGTCAGAGTTTTTTCTGTGTCCAGCCAGCAGTAAGAGAAGAAAGAGCAAGGAGGAGGTTTGGGGACCAGCCCCAGAGATGGCACACGTCACGTCTGCCCACACTTCACCGGCCAGAGCTCAGTGTCACACCCTCAGGGAACTGCAGGGGATGTTAGGAAAGACTGTCTGCTTGTGGGACCAGAAGGAAAAGTAAATGGAATTCGGCAAGGGCATAGCAATGTCTCTGCCACCCTACTTCTAGGAGGGTTCTCTCCCAAAAGTGTTCCAAACGTATCTTGAAAAATAACAGAATAATTTTTTTAATTGAAATACAGTTGATTTACAATATCATGTTAGTTCCAAGTATATAGGTGTATTTATATAGATACATACACATGCAAATACTTGTTTTCCTGTTCTTTGCCCTTAGGAATATTGCAAAATATTGAGACAGTTCCCTCTGCTATACAGTAGGACTTTGTTGGTTATATATTTTACATATAACAGTGTGTATTGTATGTACAGAAAAATACAAATGAACTTATATCTGTAATAGAGACTCACAGACATAGAATAGGAGCATGATCTGAATAAGTTACTGAATCACTTACTGTAACTACCTCAAAGGAAAAGTGCCTCTGATACCCTCTGGTAGCTTTCTTATGCTGGCTTTATGTTTTGTCCACATTGCATACATGATTCCATTCAGATGACATAAGCAAAGCTGTTTCAAGACTTGTTTTTTTTTGTCTGCCAGGCAGCTCTTAAGGGTTTTTCTGACAAATGGGGTGGAGAGGCAGAGTCAGAGGGGCATGGAATCGGGGGCTGTGCAAGAAAACTCCCAAACTTTGGAAGAAGAAAGCCTTGGGATGACTTACAAAGGAAATAAGCTATTCCCTAATGGGGAAGATCAAACTTCAGTGTTCAAATGAGATTAAATATTTTATTTTTCTAGGTAGTATCTTTTTTTTCTCAGAAAGAATAAAGGATATTTCACACATCTTTATTTGTAGGAAATAGGTGGCTACCTTTTCTTTCTTCTATTCCCAAGTCTCTTGAGAGCCATAGTTAATTAAGATAATTATGGAAACTTATTGAAAAGAAAGTAAACCAAAAATAATTTTTAAATAAAACACTGAAATTCTCTATTTTTGTTCCAGACACTCTCTAAAGACACATGCACGCATAGGTTGTCTTATTCCTTCCTTTATTTGTGTCCGTTCTATCCATTTCAGGTTGAATAGCTCTATTGCATATGTGCAGATTGTGGTCACTTTCACGGCTGCTCTGAGGCTGCAGGTAAATAAGTGACCATGCATGATTTTTATATTATGTGGCAGAAGGCAAAATAGTCAAATAAACATTTTAAACAGGTGTTTGGGAATGGCTGTACATTCTTAACAAAGATACTGCACACTCTTGCATTTTCTATGTGGATTTTTTTTTTTTTTTCATTTTCCTTTTTGGCTGTGCTGTGCTCTGCAGCTAGCCGGATTTTGGTTCCTGGACCAGGGATCGAACCCGTACCCCCTGCGGTGAAAGTGTGGAGCCCTTACCACTGGACCACCAGGGAAGTCCCTTTGCCTCTTCTTTTGACCTGGCTGTGACCCCTGGCCTCTTACAAAGCTCCATCTTCTCTAGAACTGGCATGGCTGGGCATCTTCTCTACTTCCATGTTGTAGGACATTTCAGTAGCCAGTGGTAAGCATCTTCACGTTTACTTCCCAGACAAACACCAAATATTGGGCTTTTCCCCCATGGGGAAAGTTCTATTTTGATAAAGCTGACAGATTGGATCTGACTCCAGGGTAGGGAAGATGTTAGTGTTTACGGTTTGTGTTCTTGACCAGCTCAGAGTGAGCTGATGTGTTAATTTCCTATTGTCACTACAACAAATGACCACAAACCCAGTGGTTTTTAAAGCCATCCTCAAATATCTTCTTACACCTGTGAGGTCACAAATTTGAAATCAGTCTAACTGGGCTAAAATCAAGGTATGAACAGTCCCCTCTGGAGGATCTGAGAAGAGAATCAGTTTCCCTGCCTTTTTCTGCTTCCAGTGACAGCCTGTTTTCCTTGGCTTTGGGCCCCTTCTTCCGCTTTACTAGCAAGTCACTCCAATTCTACTTGCATCATCATGTCATCTCTACTCCTCTTGTGTCATTAAATCGCCCATTGCCTTCCTCCTATAAGGAACCTTCTGATTACATTGGGCTACCAAATAATCTAGAATAATCATCTCATATCAAGATCCTTACTTTTTTTAAAAAAATTTAATTTTAATTAAGTATAGTTGATTTGCAATGCTATGTTAATTTCTCCTATACAGCAAAGTGACACAGTTAACCTATACATATTCTTTTGTGTATGTGTGTGATTTTTTTTTTTTTTTTTAGTTTACATCTGCAAGGTCCCTTTTGCCACATAAGATAATATTCCCAAGTTCCAGGGTTAGCGCAGATACCTTTAGGGGCCATTATTCAGCCCCCCATAGCTGGCTCAAGGCAGCTATTCTACAGAGCAGAAGTCCATGTCTTCTGTGGTCTGAATGGTTGCTGCTGCTGCTGCTGCTAAGTTGCTTTAGTACCCCTCAAATCCGCATGCTGAAATTCTTACTCCTGACGCAATGGCATTCGGAGGTGGAGCCTTTTGGGGGTGATGCGAATGCGAGGGCAGAGCCTCACGGTTGAGATTATAACACAGAGCCCAGAGATGCAGCTTGCCAGCCCAGCCGTGTGACGACTCAGCAAGGAGGCACAGGCTGCACACCAGGGAGACGAGGGCCTCCGCACAACAGGGCCGTGTGGGCACCTCGGCTCTGCAGCCTCCAGAGCTGTGATGAGCACATTTCAGGAGACGAGGGCCCTCCGCACAACAGGGCCATGTGGGCACCTCGGCTCTCCAGCCTCCAGAGCTGTGATGAGCACATTTCAGGAGACGAGGGCCTCCACACAACAGGGCCACGTGGGCACCTCGGCTCTCCAGCCTCCAGAGCTGTGATGAGCACATTTCGGGAGACGAGGGCCTCCGCACAACAGGGCCGTGTGGGCACCTTGGCTCTCCAGCCTCCAGAGCTGTGATGAGCACATTTCGGGAGACGAGGGCCTCTGCACAGCAGGGCCGTGTGGGCACCTCGGCTCTCCAGCCTCCAGAGTTGTGATGAGCACATTTCGGGAGACGAGGGCCTCCGCACAACAGGGCCACGTGGGCACCTCGGCTCTCCAGCCTCCAGAGTTGTGATGAGCACATTTCGGGAGACGAGGGCCTCCGCACAACAGGGCCACGTGGGCACCTCGGCTCTCCAGCCTCCAGAGTTGTGATGAGCACATTTCGGGAAACGAGGGCCTCTGCACAACAGGGCCACGTGGGCACCTCGGCTCTCCAGCCTCCGGAGTTGTGATGAGCACATTTCGGGAGACGAGGGCCCTCAACACAACAGGGCCGTGTGGGCACCTTGGCTCTCCAGCCTCCAGAGTTGTGATGAGCACATTTCGGGAGACGAGGGCCTCCGCACAACAGGGCCACATAGGCACCTTGGCTCTCCAGCCTCCAGAGTTGTGATGAGCACATTTCGGGAGACGAGGGCCCTCAACACAACAGGGCCGTGTGGGCACCTTGGCTCTCCAGCCTCCAGAGTTGTGATGAGCACATTTCGGGAGACGAGGGCCTCCGCACACCAGGGCCATGTGGGCACCTTGACTCTCCAGCCTCCAGAGTTGTGATGAGCACATTTCTGTTGTTCATTCACTACCAGACTATGGTATGTTCTTTCGGCATACCTCTGAAACTGACGTAGGCAACCTCCTCTTCACTGTGGAACTGCAAGTCAGAGACACTCCCTCTTCTCAAGACTTTCTTCACAATCCCCCAGCTCAAAAATGTCAGCCTCTTCCATCCCTCTGCCCGACCACTTTTCCCAGGACACAGTCTTGTGCGTGCCTCTTTGCAGAGCTAGCTTCGTGTGTTTATATATCTTGGTCACTTCTTTTTTTTTCCAAAATGTTGAATATTTTAAGTAGCAAATGTAAATTTATTAACAAAATCCCTTCCAGGGAGGAATAAAAATAGATAAGAATATTTAAACTACTGAATTAAGATTTTAAGAAAATGCATTAAGAATCAAAGAAGGAGAGAAGGAAGTTTCCTAAATATGAATAGAGGACAAGAATCCAAAGCCTGGGAGTGCTTAGGACTTAATCCTGACAGAGGCCCCCAGAGATGAGACCCTTCCAAGAGAAATAACTGCAGAGTGCCCTGGGGAGACTAGACCTGTGTCCAGGGACAGAGGCCAGGAAATCAGACATGCAGGTGACCCGGGCTCAGACCTTGGCCATCTGTCAGCAGAACCTATGTGGACCAAGTCTGTCTGCGTTGGTTGGTTGGTTGGTTGGTTGATGAACCTATTTCTCTTTTTTAATTATTAAGATATAACTCACATTGGAATGATGTCCTTAACACTAGGGGTAACCTTATTTCTATGGAAAATGTCGTGACTACTTTTGATAGGAATTTCATTAAATTTGTAGACTGCTTTGTGTAGTATGGAAATTTTAATGATATTATTTCTTCCAGTGCATGAACACAGGATATCTTTCCATTTATTTGTATCATTTTTAGTTTCCTTCCTAAATGTCTTATAGATTTCAGAGATTAGGCCTCTCACATCCTTGGTTAAATTTGTTTCAAGTATCCTATCCTTCTTGATTCAGTTGTCAGTGAGATTATCATCTTGATTTCTCTTTCTGATAATTCATTGCTAGTGTATTGAAGTGCAACAGATTTCTGTACATTAATCTTGTATCCTGCAATTTTACTTAATTCATTTATGAGTTCTACTAGTTTTCTGGTGCAGTCTTTAGAGTTTTCTCAGGGCTTACCTTGTGGCTCAACTGGTAAAGAATCTGCCTGCAATGTGGGAGACCTGGGTTCAATCCCTGGGTTGGGAAGATCCCCTGGAGAAGGGAAAGGCTACCCACTCCAGTATTCCTGCCTGGAGAATTCCATGGAATGTACAGTCCATGGGGTCATAGAGAGTCAGACACGACTGAGGGACCTCCACTTTTACGTTCACTCAGAGTTTTCTATACATAGCATCTGTCATCTACAAATGATTTTACTTCTTCCAATTTATATGCCTTTTCTTTTTCTTATCTAATTTCTGTGACTAGGATTTTTTAATAATACATTGAATAAAAGTATTGATGTCCTTGTCTTATTCCTGATTTTAGAAGAAAAGCTTTCAGCTTTCCACCATGGAGTAGTATGTTAGCTATGGGTTTGTAATATATGGTATATATTACATTGAAGTATATTGAACAAATAAACCTAAAACTTGTATGGAACCACAAAAGACACTGAATGGCCAAAATAATCCTGAGAAGAAAAGAACATAGCTGAAGGTATCATATGCCCTAACTTCAGACTATAACACAAAGCTACCATAATCAAAACAGTATGGTACTGGCACAAACACAGATACACAGATCAATGGAGCAGAAGACAGAGCCCATGAATAAAACCCATGCATATGATCATTTAACCTACAACAAAGAAGGCCAGGATATGCAACAAGTAAAAGACTCTTCAATAAGTGATGTTGGAAAGACTGGACAGCTGATGTAAAAGAATAAAACTAGAACATTTTCTCACACTGTATATTACAGAAGTAAATTCAAAATGAACTAAAGACCTAAATGTAATACCTGAAATGATTAAACTCCCAGAAGAGAACACAGGCAGTACACTCTTTGATCCTAGTCTTCCTCAGGCAAGGGAGACAGAAGCAAACATGAACACATGGAACTGAAGCTTCCAACAGTAAAGGAACCATCAGCAAATGAGAAGTCAGCCTAGTGAATGGGGAAAATATTTGCAAATGAGGGTTCATGTCCAGACATAAGGAACTCATAAAACTCAGTACCAAAAAGCCAAACAATCCAATTTTAAAATGGGCAGAATATCTGAATAGACATTTTTCCAAAGATGACATACAAATAGCCAACACACACGTGAAAAAATGCTCACTATCACTAATCATCCAGGAAGTGCAAATCAAAACCACAGTGAGATATCACCTCACACCTACAAGAATGTCTGTTATTAAAAAGATAAGAAATAACAAGTGTTGGTAAGGAGAAAAGGGAACTTTCATGCACTGTTGGTACGAAGGTAAATTGGCATAAACACTATAGCAAACAATGTAAATGTTCCTCAAAAAATTAAAAATAGAAATACCATATGATCCAGCAATTCCAGTTTATTCAAAGAAAACAAAAACTGTAATTCAAAAAGACACATGTACCCCAGTGTTCATAGCAGCGTTGTGTACAATAGCCAAGATATAGGAAGCAACCTAAGTATCCATCAACAGATGAATGGATAAAGAAGATGTGATATATATATATATATATATATATATATATATATATATATATACACACACACACATATATACACATATATATACATATGCATATGTATAAGGGAATATACATATATATAATGGAATATTAATCATAAAAAGAAAGGAATTTTTCCATGTGCAACAATATGGATATTCCTGGAAGATATTATATCTGGTGAAATAAAGTGGACAAAGATGAACAGATGCTGTATGTTTTCACTTATACGTGGACTCTAAAATATATAACAAACGAACAAGTATAACAAAACAGAAATAGACTGAAAGATACAGAGAACAAACCAGTGGTCACCAGAAGGGAGAGGGTTGCACAGAGGGGCAAAATATATGAAGAGGACTAATAGGTACAAACTACTAAATATAAAAATAAATAAATTATAGGCTGTAATGTAGAGTAGAGGGAATGTGGAGTATAATATATGAAAATATCAAATGACTGCACTGTGCATCTGAAAGCAATATACTGTCATGAGTTTTTAAAAAGATAACTTTAGAAGTACAATAATAGCTATTGTATTTATTTGTATCTCTGTTGTTACCAGTATTTTCCTCCTGTGTTCCTCTCTGCCTCACGTTTCTACCTGACTTATGGCCTCTCTAGCCTCATGGTTTCTGCCAACATGAAACCACGTTTTCTGCTTTTTTCTGTGATTTTCATTCCCCTTTCTGTGCCAGTCATCTCTCTGCGTCGTTCTTGGTGTGCTGAGAATTGAAAACCAACCATTGCTAGCCCTCTAACAGGACGTGTGAGTCACCCTCCCCTGTAGAGGCTCCCATTAGGCAGACTACAAATACGTTACCTTCCCTTGAGAATCTGTGGCTGAGTCTCCCTTGAGAACCAAACCCGAGTCCAGCCATTTGGCTTGGTCTGGCAGAATTCCATGACACCAAGCATGGAAACCTTTGTGCAAGGAGTAGCTTGCTGCCACTTTTCTGGAAAACAAGCAGTCATCCCACAGACGTTTGGGCCTATACATATTTTACCTTATGTTTTTGGAATCTGTGTGGAAATAACCTTTGGTGAAAGCTGTCTCTTCAGAAGTGTATGTAACAGCTTTGGGTAGAGTGTTGATGCCCTAAAACTTATATTTACATTCCTGTTCTCATAATTTATGAGATTAAAATCTTAGAGTTTTATACATTCTAACATATTTCTGCCTATTATTTTCTGAAAGTCATATTTCCTTAGCAGATGGAATCTTATAAACGTGCCCTAAAAGGGAACACAGGGACATTTTGTATATGCTTTTAAAAACAGACTTTGAGGTGCCAAGTGAGTACCTCCTGGTGCAAAGAGGGGTTCAGATCTCACTCTCTGCTCACTGGGTGTTCTCAGGGCCTCCTTCGACTGCACTGTTCTCTCTGAATGACCTTCTTCCATATCTTTCCTTCCTAGACACAATTAAAAGGATGAAAGAAATACATTTTTTGGGGGGGGGGGCCACATTCAAGTTATTCACTGTGGCTTCCCTTTGGGTTAAGCTGAACGTAATTTCATCAGTAATATTTTTGCTGAAGATGATAGACATCAGAAGGACTAGAAAACTACCAGGCATGTAAAGCTGACTTCTTTACAGCCGTGTTTGTTTTCTATCAAGATGAGCAGCAGAGCAACTCACAGGGTTTGTGCTGAGTTTAGCATTTTTGCTGAAAACAGGTACTTGGCCAAATGTCTTTGAGAAATTTTAAGTGGCATTACCTGGAACCAATGTTTTAAATAAATAGGGAGATTTGAGCCAAAATACAGTGAGAAAAGAAGCAATATGCATGTTGTGTCTGTGAATACAAAAATTTCCCCCACAAGAAACTCTACGTCAGCTGAAGAAATACAGGAGAGTTCTGTGTTCTTTATCACAAGTAATTTAAAAATCTATCTTATGTTCACTTCTGCCTATGTTTTTTATATTTTATATGTATGAACTTTATATTTTAAATTTCAGTAGGAGGAAATAGATTCATTTTCTGCAAAAATCTTGCCTGTTTTGTTGTGTAGATTACACTTGAAAGCAGTAGTGTGTAAAATTAAGACCTCTCACCACCACACTGAATTGTTTGGCTTCTGTGGACTCTACTATTCTGACTCCAACTTGGAGTACTCAAAAAAGTGCACACAAAGTCATCAATGCATTAACTAGCATTTTCAATTATTCAGCATGCCTGTAGGTGCTTGGCTAAGACAGGTCAAATTCCTGTATTTTATTTATTTATTAGTAGAAGGCATTTGAGCGCATTGGCATTGATGGTTCTGTGATAAAGAAAATGCCTGCCAATGCAGGAGACACGGGTTCGATCCCTGCGTCAGGAAGATCCCCTGGAGAAGGAAATGTCAACCCACTCCAGTAGTCCTGCCTGGGAAATCCCATGGGGGTTGCAAGAGTCGGAAATAGTGACTGAAAGAACAGCAAAGGAGGCATCTGACCTAGTCCCAAGGCATGTCCATTATGGCAGCTCTCACATTTTTTGTTCATCTGAAGCAGGAGTCTTGCAAGCTGTGGTCTATGGGCCAAATTCAGCAGACTGTTTTGTAAATAATAATTTATGGGAACAAAGCCACACCCATCTGTTTATGGATTGTCTGTGGCTGCTTTTGTGCATAGTTTGTACAAAAGCAGAGTTGAGTAACTGTGATAGAGACCATATACGGCCTGCCATCTAAATGTTTACTTTCTTTACACAACAAATTTGCCAACCTCGTTTCTCGACCAGCGTCCTCACACTCTAGCTGCCTCAGAATCGTCTGGAGGGTTTGTTGAGATGCAGACTGCTTGGCCCACTGCAGCCTTTCCGACTCTGCAGATCCTGGGGGAGCCTGGAAAAGCTACATTTTCAGCAAGTTTCCAGATACTGTGTATGTGCTCGTCAGGGACTCTGCTTTGAGAACTACACTATGCTAAAGGAACTATGTGATTTTTTTTTTTAAAAGATCATATGTAAGTGTCATGTTTATATAGAATAATATTTAAATGTTTAGAAATGCAAAACTGGAGGCTTCCACGCTAATTGAGGTTTAAATGCATACAAAAGCAACCTCCAGTAAATTGTGTGACAAGACATGATTAAAATGTAATTTTTAAAAAAACTGTTTAATTGAACAAAAACATGGACAAGTTCAACTGAAGAAAACGTAGTGTGCTGTGTTAATAATAAGCTCTCACAGATACAGACATAAATGTCAACTGTTCCCAAGACCCCTGCCACCCCCGGGCATATATCCTCCCAGTGGCTGGTGGGCGCTGCCTCCTCCCATCCCACTATGTATCAGGGATAGGTTATTGCATCCCAGCATGGACGATGCAAGCAGTTAAAGTCCTTTCTTTTTAATTTTCTCCTCTAGTATGTTATTTTCACCTTTTTTGTTTCATTTTTTAAAAATCTTCATGTAAAACACTTGCTTTCTGGACAATACAATTTAGGAAGCTTTATTAATAGAACCTACTTCTCTTCTGTTGACCCCTTTCACGGATGATGAAACTGACACCCAAAGATTCTCATAGGTTTTAGATCCAAGACCCCCTGACCCGCTCCCCACTTCCTTCCCTCTGCCACCTCAGCTCCTGTTTGCTTTGCCTCAGGTGGTGAGGGGAAAAAAAACCCAATGAGCCCAAACTTAAATCAAGCATGAAGAAAGAAAGCACTGCCAATACCAATGACCATCTTTTTTCCTAACACCCTGAAACAAAGGAAATTCTCTGCTTCCAGGAATAGCCTTAATCAGTCACATATGTGAGCATAGACCCAGTGACTGTTCAGACAATTTTCCACCAACATAACAGGATTTTCCTGGCACATTGATTTTTTTTTTCTTTTTCCTAGTATCAGTATAAGCAGTTTTTGTTTTTCATTGGTTTTTTTCTAGAAGATCTGAAGCATAATAACAGACCTTTCAACCAGGGTGCTGAAAATCTGCGGTGTTTGAAAGCAAAGAGAAATGAAGGATCGTTAAAAATAGAAATAGTCCCCCGTTGGTAAAAACAAACAGCTTTAAAAATCTAAGAACTGCGCCCTGCATGGGTGGGTTTGCTAACTGTCAGCTTCACCAGTTAATGATGTAGTTTGTTTAATGCAGATAGAAAAGACCATTTGTAACAATGCTGGGCTTTGTGTGTGTGATTTAAAAGTCAAATTGAGTGGAAATGCAGCAAATACTAAATGGCATTGTTTGTTTTCTAATTAATTTACTACAAACTACAAAATAAAGTCTTCAGTGTATTAGATGGTCTGTAATTTTTAGAAGAGAAAGCACTGAAAACTTTCACCTCTCATAGTCCATTGACTTTCTCTTCATCAGAGAGACAAGCTGCATTTTGTGTTTGAAGAGGATATCGATATTTTGGGGGACATCACTTTTGGAGTTTAGCGTGTAGCATAAGTCAGCCAGGGATATCATCTCCTTTGCAAGGCTCAGGGGAGCCCTGGGGGATCCTGGGACCCCTTGGTCTCCCTGGGGATGATGTTCATGTTTCATGTTAACAGTCCAGGGATCAGGGCCCCAGAGAGAAGGTCGTCTGAGTGAGGACAGCCTCTCCCATCGCAGCTGCACGTGGACTTTTTGTTCTGTAGGGGCGATTAGCACAGTGCAGGCACTCAGTATACATAAGCAAGAATGGCTGAGGAGAAACTGCAGAGAGGGTCGAACCAGCAGATCTGGGTGCAGAATCTCTATCAGGCACAGGCTGGTTCTGTGACCTTCGGACAAAGTCATCTGAACTCGCTGAGACTTAGTTTTCTTATCTGGAAAACATGGGTCATAACCACTGCCTCCTAGGGCTGTTCTATGGGCTAGAACTTAGAGCTCATAAGTGGAGCTCTGACATGTGGTCAACAAATAAATGGAAGTTATTATAGATCAAAACATTTCAGGGTGTGCAGAAACCAACCTGGGAAGTCAGTAAGTAAGCCTTATGAGTCTTTGTTCTCAGCTTTCCTCACATTTCACCTTTACTCCCTTACTTCATGACTGAAATTCTAGTCCTAATGTTCTTCGCTCAGGACTTACGTTGTTACTGGACCGAAGTCCATGTGTCTGACGCACAGTGAAGCCCAGCAGGCCTGAAGTTTGGACCAGAGAGAGGTTCACTGCGAGACTGAGCAAGGGGAACATAGGACTCGTGCCCCAGACACCCTGAACTCCTCAAAGGACTTCAGCAAAGCATTTTTAAAGGCCAGGACAGGGAGGGATGTCTCAGGGTATGTGATCCGCTCAACCACAATTCCCTGATTGGTGGATGGTCAGTCTTTGGGAGTCCGCAGGTCTGGGGGCTCCGTCTTCATGGTCATCAAGTAGTTCCTTTCTTCCCTTTGGTGGTAGTTTTAGCGTCTAGGCTTTCTTGATAGCTGATGGCTCAGCTCAAATATCAGTGCTTCCCTGGTGGCTCAGTTGGTAAAGAATCCCCCTGCAATGCAGGAGACCTGGGTTTGATCCATGGGTTGGGAAGATCCCCTGGAGAAGAGAAAGGCTACCCACTTCAGTATTCTGGCCTGGAGAATTCCATGGACTGTGTAAGTCCATGGGGTTGCAAAGAGACAGGCATGACTGAGCAACTTTCGCTTCGCTTTAGTATCTGAAAAACTCAGGAAATATGCATGAGATACTATTATCCAGGTACCTTAGACAGGAGCTGTAGCAGAGGATATGGGGGAGAGGTCTGTCCTGGGAAAGCCCATAGGGTCCTGGGTAACACTGTGATATGGTCTCCTCCCTGCCCTAACCTCAAAGCCACAGTTTATTCCAGCAAGCTTATTCTCAGAAACGTATTATTTGATGGTGACACAGACGAAAAAGGCAAACATTGCCAAAAGTTTATCATTTACCTGGTGTTTACATTCACCAGGAACTGGTTTTCTTTTGGTATTACCTCATTACTTCATTTCATCCTCACAACACCCCTCTGAAGCCAATTCTGCTATTACCCCCACTTTACAATAAAAATTGACCTATTGATGAGCAAGATAATTGTCCAAGGGGACAGAGCCATGACTGGCGCCGTGGTGGTCTTGCTCTGAAATCATGCTCTTTGTCACCACTCTGTGCTGGCTTTGAGATCCTGTTCTTATTTCATGCCAGATGGTTGACCTTCAGGGCTTGCCATTCACAGGGCATGGGAGTTTGGGAATTTTAGTGAATATTGGTCATTAGGGCCCAAGTGAGCCTATGAAGTCCACTGTCAGCCCACCCTAGAATCTATTTCTCTATCAAGGAATTCTGAGTGCTACGTATCCTTGGAGTGTCCTTCATGGGGAACAGGGCAATTGAATGCCCTTAACATTATGACCTCAGTTAGGAACTGTTAAAATTAGAAACTTCATGAGAACTATAAGTGCAGAAGCACTTGTCCATGCTGTGTGCTCTAGTGCCTGCACTGGCAGCTGGCACATACTGGCAAGTGAGGCCTGGGCGGGTGGGTGGGTGGGTGAACGCAGACAAATGGATATGATGGTTGTGCAGACCAGTGGACAGATGGTACTCTTACCAGAAAGTTTACAGTGAGGAACTGGTATTAAACTATTTCACGGATCTTTAATGGTTGTGTCTCTTCCTGACTTTCACTAGGTTATAATTTTCCCTCGCAATGATATTTATCTTGCTGAGTAGGTCATTCCAAATGGCTACGTAAAATCCAAAGTTGGAAGTCTAACGTCTTGAAAGCACGCAGATTAGGACATTAAACAATAAATTTATCTAAAAGAAGTCAGAAACAACATTCATTCAGTCAGTCAGTCAGCAAATACTCATTGAGAGTCTATTGCGTGTTAGGTAACTCTTATGGGAGCTTAAAGCATAGCTGTTAACAAAACAGAGAAAAACTCGGCGCCCCTAGTGAATGCATTCTAATGGAGGAGACAGAAATAAACAGTCCCCCACATAATGGATGGAGCTGTGTAAGTGTCCTGGAGAAAAGTGAAGTGGTGGGGAGGGGAGGAATATGGGGAAAGATGGGTTGGGTGTGAGGGGTTAGACAGTCAGGGTTAGTTTGAAATTGTGTAGAAGTTTTATTCTACATAAGAATTTGATAATTTAAGAAAATTAAGGTAGTCAGTATAGGGGAACAATTGGGAATTAGGAGTCCCAGATTAATAGTAGAGATTTTTCATGTAATAACAATAAAGAAGCAAATACTTTTGACCTGTGTGATATACATTTTTTTTTCCTTACAGGATTAGCAGCTCTGGACTTTTAAAGTGATAGCATTTGCCAGCCTTCAGCTGAGAAGCTGAACGAAGAGCCATCCTCCCTGTCATCAGCGCGGCAAAATGAGGGGCAGAGAAACCGTGCTGGAAGGAAGCAAGGTCATCTGCTGAACCTTCTTGACTGTGGCCCAGATCACAGCTCAGATTCCACTCTCACTCTGAACTGACGTACCCCACTTTGGTGTCAGGCCTCGAGTGATGCGTCCCTGCCTCCGAGCGCCTCTCATCCCGTGAAGGCCGGAACATGACGACCAGCAGCCCCGCGTGCCACGTCCCGGCGGTGAGCGGCCACATGGCTCACTATCCCGCCGCGCCCTACCCGCTGCTCTTCCCGCCCGTCATCGGCGGACTTCCCCTGCCCTCGCTCCACGGCCTCCACGGCCCGCCGCCTCCAAGCGGGTGCAGCACCCCTTCACCTGCAAGTAAGTACCGCTGGAATCTCCTCTCTTTTCTCTTGGTTGATTGAAAGCAGGATGGTTCGTATCCAGGCTGCGTTCTCATTTCGTTGGGTGCTGGTTCTTCTGGATCTAGAACTGTACCTTGGTTCTATCAGCAGAAAGGTGACTTGAAACCAGATAAATGGTGAATCTTAGAATTTGGTCCGTTCAAAACCTCACTGGTATTTAGTTCTATGGGGTAAATTGTAAACAGAAATGTTGATCAAAATGTGATCAATATACCTGAAGAAATTGGTTATTTGATAAACGACATGAGCAACGAATTAGATGATGCCATAAAAATCACTGATGATAATCCTGATTTTAACATTGATTTGGGTCGTGAGATCTTCCTTTGAATCTCTTACTGATTTCCTGGGTACAGATAAAACCTGTCATTGTTTTCAACTTCCCAGGGATCTTGGCTACCAGTTCATGCCACATAAGCTTTTTAAATGTCCTTGATCACTTTTGGGTCTTTGAGCCACTTCTTACCTCCAATCTTCTCTAAAATGTTGGGTTTACAGTATTTTAAGATAAAAGTAGTTCAGTTTAGAATTCTTGAAAACTGACGTGACTCGTTCATAGAAGCATCCGTACTGTGTGATTTAAAGAACAGTAGTTCTGCCTGTTTGAAGACAGGCTGTGGTAACCAGCGAGCTCTTCCACCTTTTGGAAGCGGGTTTCCTGGTTTGGCACCGGGAGGTAAAAGGCATATGGGTCCAACAGTGCTGCATCAGGCATCTGCTGCATCTTCTCTAAGTTCTTTCAGGTTCATAGCTCGGCAGGAGCTCTTCAGAGCTCTGCCTGCTGATTATTTCATATTTTGCTGCTTTTTGAGGTGTTGTTCCAAATATTTGTTTGTTCTTAGAAGTTTCTCCTTTAAATTACTCCCTTCATTTTTCTTTGTGTGTGTGATACGATTAATTTTTATGTTATATTTTATATACATTTCCTGCAAGTTTTAATTATTTTAATATTTATTTTTAATATTTATTTTTATTTACTTATGTATGTGCTGTATTGTGGTCTTTGCTCCTTAATTTCTCCCTCCTTAGCTCACTGGGACCAGGAAGCTTGCCCCACCTCCCTGGGACCCTCAACTCTTAGTACAGCTCCTTCACAGTTCACAGGAGAAGGATTTCTGGATGCCTGGGTCTTTGGGTAGATGGATGGTTGGGTGCTTGAGTGGAGGGGTGGATGGATAAGCGGGTGGACAGATGGTCAGACTCCCGCTGCAGGAGGATGGACAGATGGACAGACTCCCGCCGTAGCAGCGCTTCTGCAGCCCCTCTGCCACCACGCCTGACGCTCACTGACCCATTTTCCTTCTGGGAACGAATGACCTGGTGGTACCTGTCTTCTGTGTTTTGGATTTCTGACGTAAGCATGTGACCAATAAAGTCTTTGAAGTTGCTTAATAGCATTTTCCCATGCTTCTCAAGTTGAAATTGAAAGTAGATGTAGCCAGAATACCTGCTTGGCTATCAAGAGAGATGGGGAAAAAAAAAAAAAAAGGTGTATTTGAACTATCAAGCTGACCCAGGTGCCAGTTCAGACCCTGTTCAACCAACATGCAAATAGCATAATGAGGTTACTGTCAACGAACACATGAAGGGGCCTGACTACATGATTGTTAAAGCTGTTAAAACTTCCCTTAGGAGCTAATTGTGTAGCACAGCCAGCCTGACGGACAGCACATTCTGACACATTCCTTTCCTCAGATCAGAAGTATATTTTGTAGATGTAGCCAAGGAGTTAAAACTCCTTGGAGTAACGAGTTTTAGTGCCATCCTGGGTGATCTAATCTTGCAGGTGGAAAACAACTCGTAGGTGGGTGGCTGCAGCCCTGATACACCCACCAGCACGTGCCAGCAACGTTGGCCTTCTTTGGCTGCTGATTGTAAGGAGGATGCAGAGCAGAGTAAATGGAAGGACAGTGAGATGTTTATGCTGCATGAGCATCCCCGAACACTCGAACAGGCTCTCGACATACAAATCCCTCACCCATCTGTTTGCAGATATTTTTATAATTCTGCAGAGCAGCACTTGGCACACTACAGCCTGCAGGGCAAAGCCAGTCCACCACCTGTTTTTGTAAATAAAGTTTTATTGGAACACAGCCACACTCATCTGTTTACATATTGTCTATGACAGTGAAAGTGTTAGATGCTCAGTTGTGTCCTGCAGCCCCGTGGGCTATAACCCACCAGGCTCTGCTGTCCATGGAATTCTCCAGGCAAGAACACTGGAGTGGGTTGCCATTCCCTTCTTCAGAGAATTTCCCTACCCAGGGATCAAACTCGGGTCTCCTGCATTGCAGACAGATTCTTTACCCTCTGAGCCACCGGGGAAGCCCCATATTATCTATAGTTCCTTTCATGTTACAATGATAGAAGCCATATAGCCCACTTATCTTAAAATATCCGCTATCTAGCTTTTTACAGAAGTTTGCTGGCCCCTGTTATGGAGATAAGAACACTGGGATAGAAATCAACTCATCCCACATCTAGTCATGCTCTGTGTCTAACAGGAACTGTTAGCTTCTCTAATTCCTTAGACCCTGAACAAGCTGGGCTAGATTGTACCCAAGGTCACCTATGAACACAAGGCTCTTCTTTTCATTTCACAATTACTGAAAAAGCACAAGATGCCATCAATACTAAGTTGACTCATCATGCAACTCCCGGTTTTCCAGTTCAAAGCTAGTCAGTATTGATTTCATATAATTCAGCTTTTAGAAGAAGAGTGTTTGCAGTTCAACAAAAGAGGATGAATAATTAGGTTTTTTCTGAGGACATGGGTGAGAGGGTGCTGAATGATTGCATCTTGGAAGATGTCACTCGATGGTGTCCGGAGAAGGGGCAGAAAAAGGACGAAGTTCAGAAAGTTCAGGCCGGAAACGCCAAGGCTGGCTTGCTTCACACTCTGGCTAATACCGGGTTTAATTACTTCTTGTAGTGGGCCAAGTACATGAAAGCTGCTCAGAAGATCATTAAAAGAAGGCACTCTTGCCATGTGGTCTGTTAGTTGGCCCTCCGAGAGGAAGTTGTCTTTGTTAAAGCCTGTGGTTTAGAAAGACGGGGAAATGAGGGTCAGGTCAAAAAAAAATTACACACAAACTGTTTCTTGCTAAAATTAAACTTGGAGTTTTATTTATGTACTGAGGTTAGTTAGGTAGCCACATTTCATAAAGTCTTGATAAGTAGCAAAACACACACTTGGGTGAGAAGCTGGCTACCATGGGACGCACAGGGAACAAACGTGGTGGTGACTCCCTCATGGGGTCCTGTCCCTGCATGATGGACCCTGCTGACGTTTCTGCCATAATCCGTACACACCTCGACTCTGCAGCTCAACCAGAACATAAATTCTCCTGCCTTGTAACAAGCTTCTTTCAGCACCATGTTATATATAGCTCTAGAACTTCCTACTTCAAGAGCAAGTGAGGACAGTTTCCATAGCAGCTACTGATGTTACCCCTGTCCCTCACTCTTGCCTCTGCCGTAACTCTCAGGGCAGCCTGGGGTTCCTAGGCCAGAACCAAATCTCTGTTTTCCTAGGGGACACAGGTTCCCATTCCCACATAGGAGAAAGTCCCTGACCCAACATCTCCTTTATAGTCATTCAGCGTTCCCAAGTTTCTCTTCCATAAACTAGAAAATATTTTTACTTAAAGGATAGTCTTTTATAAAAATCATATTCAATCTTTTCAGGATACAGATGGCATATAAATTACAAAGGAGAGCTATACTATAAAGGGGTGAAATCAGAGCCTCTCCAGAACCCTTTCAACACCGGGAGGAGATAGTCCTCTGCGTCACTGCTCAGATTTTCTCCTAGCCTCTACACTGTTTTCAGGCAAGCAGCCTGTCTGTCCTTGGTTTGTGCCAGTGGTGGACCCTGGCTATTGGGATGACCATTTGTGACCACGCACAACCCAGAGGGAATCTCGTCACCACCTTTCAGAAATTCTCTTCCCCAGAACCTTCCAACATAAAAGAAAATATATATAAATTTGCAGGAGAGAAGTGAACTTAAGGCATCTTCCATGTGTGATGTCCTTGTCTTTGCTTTATGACTTAATCCTTACTTCACTGAGTCTCTATAAGCTTAGAAATGAGGAAATACATAAAAGAGAGAGTTAAAATAAGTAGTAAGAACAAAATACCCTGTATTGAGCACCTCCTGAATAATCCACTGAGCATTTATCTAATGCATGTCATTCTTGAAGTTTTAAAATAGATTCCTAATATTGTTGCCAGGCCATGAGCCACAGTCCCATTTTACAGATGAAGACTATGAGGCTTAGAGAAAGTAAAGCGCTTACACAGCTAATGTTGGGCTGTGTAAGCATTACACAGCTAATGTTACACACAAACTCCAAGCCCAGATCTTGGGGCCCCAGAGTGCTTGTGCTTCCCGATGTGCTGGGCAGTGAGAGCCGCTCAAGCCCTCGGATTATCCCCCGCTGCACTGTGGGTGTGTCTTTCCCAGGACGGTTCACAGAGCCCCTGGGGATGAAGGACCTCACAGCCTCTTTAGTTTCAGCAGCTTCCCTGGGAGCAGCTGTCCTTTTTCATCGTGAAGGGTTGAGGGTGGGCCCACAGGCAGGGAGTCAGTGCCATGTCTCCGCTCAGCTCTCTGCCATGAGCGGCAAGCGCGTCGTCCCCACCAAGCAAAGCTTCCAACAGGAGGGGAAGCCCAATACGCCGTGCCAGGGACACTTAGAATTTAATGTTCCAGGGCTCGCTGTGAGCGCTTGCCCACTGTCCGTCTGCCTCTCTTTATGTTCCTTTCATGGCTGCTTGTTCTGTTTTATGGCCGCACATGTGCTTTTTTATAGGTTATGGTAAGCTGGAAAATATTAAGAGTTTTGGCTTCAGAGCCTCTCTCAAAGTGATCTCCATTTAATGCCAGCATCTTAAAATGAGGGTTGTTTCCCCCGCTTCTTTACTGATCAGAAATCACAAAATTCGGTGTTTGCTTAAAAAAAAAAAAAAAACCCTCTGGAGAGGTAGACTGTGAATCTCAGAATTAACAATGACGGGACATAAAATGGGTCTTATTTCTATCGCTTGTCTTCAACCAAGAAGAGCCTTGTTTACCCAGCTTGTCTAAAGCAGGGTGTGCGGCCAGATTGGAATTTCTTATTGCAAGTGAAGAACAATGGGCCCAGAGGTGTTGATCCTGTTTCAAATACATGCAGATTGATGATAACTAAAACCAACTCATTAACTTGTATTATCCATCATCCTTGGCTCTGTAGTCTTATCTTCTTTCTCCTGCAAGTGATATTTGTCCCTAAACATACACAGTGACCCCACTGGACCCCACTGGATTGCATCTAATTTTAATGTGAATGGGACTTAATATATTGCTGGCATTTAGTGTGTATGTCGCATGTAATAGTATGGTTCATATGTATGTAGCCTTCATGATTTTCAAACCAAATCAAAATAAAGTAAAATATAGTTAAAAAAAAAAAACTTGCTAGGAATTTGAGTAAGTGTACCAGTTTTACAACTGTTAGAGTAATGACAGTTTTTGCCCATTTCACCTGCTGTTGGTTGTTTGTATCTGAAGTTCTAAGGCTGAGAGATGTCCGAGGCTTTCACCTGCATGTTTTGGATAGAGTTTAAGCTTTTGGCGTGATTGAACAGTTTTCGTGTCTGGCCTAGCCTAGGGCCTTGTGTATATCATATCAGAGGCCGTTCCTTACAGGGGAGGAGGCATTGATTGCTTCAGTGAGATGCCTCTTTTCCCCAATAATAAAGGGATCTTTGTGCCATCTCCTCGATGTCCGTACCATTTCCCCAGACTCTGATTGAGTGAACATGGAATCCTCTGAATAGTTCTAATGAGGAGCTGTTTGTCGAACTTTACCCCAGGGGATCAGGAATATGTGAACATGAATTAGAAACAAAAAGATTATTGTTCAATTTCATCAAATTAACTACGATGCCCAAAGGAGAATCTCAACTCTTGAAGTATGTTTTTGAATAGAAATAGGCTTTCAGTCCACGGAGGTGATCATAAAAGCAGGAATAAATTTTCCTCTAAGCTTATTCCTTTGATTATCTCCAAGAAGAGGATGTTTGGAGGGAAAAAAAAAGAGGCCATGAATGGAGGAAAAGAAAGGGGTATTTTTGAATTTATATTAGAATTCCTTTAGATTTATCAAATAAACTAAACAGACTCTTTTTAAACATGTATTTATTTGGCTGCACCCAGTCTTTGTTGCAGCACACAGGAAATTTGTCTCCATCACGGCGGGATCTCGCAGTATATGGGATCTAGTTCCCTGAGCAGAGGTCAAACCCGGGCTCCCTGAATCGGGAGTTTGGAGTCTTAGCTACTCGAGCACCAGGGAAGTCCCCCAAACAGACATTTAGAAAGAGCATTTTGGAACTCATGAAAATTGAACCTCTGAAAACTGTAACCACAGCAGCTCTGAGTTGGCTGAGTCGGCCATGAGATACGAGAGCTCCCATGGGTTCCAAATCTCTGTCTTGATGAGTCCATTAATCTACAACTCCTATACATTTCAGATGGGTTATTTTGCTTCTAATGATGAAAAACCCATTCAGATGACTTTGAGTGGTGGGAGGTTAGCCTCTGTACGCATCCACATAGCTGGGCTTGAGGGCAAGTAGCATGCCACCAGGGGCTGCCTTCTGAGCCGTCTTCAGGATGCAGCTCAGCCCTCCCCCAGCAGCTCTGGGGGTTCGCGCCGTGTCGTCGGATTGACATAATTCCCTATTTTGTTTTGCTTCTTGGTTTTTCTGCTTCAGTTCTCTCTAACATGCAAATGATTCTTGAAAATTTAAGCAAGAAAGAGGGGGAGGAAAGGCAGGAGATAGGGAGGGAGGGAGGGAGGCAAGGAAGGAAGAAAGGAGAGAGAGAAGGAGGGGAAAGACAGAGAGAGACTCTGGGGAAGCCTGTCTGTGAGCTGCAGGCCACCACCAAGAGCTTGAGGCCACTAGACCCTCCAACGGTGCCAGCCAGACGGTACCATCCGCTCACTTGTTTTCCACTTTGCTGTAAGAGTGATGCTAAAAGTAGCTGCCATCTATTTAGTGCGTTCCATGTGTTACCTCTGTCTGCCACCTGGAAAGAATTAAAAAATAAAGACTGAGGTAACCAACTTTCCTAAAGTTGCCCCAGCCAAAACGGTGGGACCAGGTTTGAACTCCCCCTGCTGTGCCCAAAGTCAGCCTCATTGTCACACCTCCTGATGGCAATGGATATTGAGGTGGGGCAAAGGTTTTTAGAGCACTGTGTCTTACACTCCTATTCAGAAGTCATAGTCACCAAGACTCATTTAGATCTAAATCTCTGACTGCTCTTTGCCTTCAAAGACCTTGATTTTTTAAAGCCTGTAACATCCCCCGTCACCCATGTACCTGCTGTGTGCATTTTACTTATGATAAGGCTCCTGTTCTGCGGTCTAGTTGATTTTATCACTTTTCCTCCTCCCTGCGTCTGTTGACCTAAACACCTGGTCCTGCTGAAACTCTTTCAGAGTGTGGAGTGAGCGAATTGATGGTTCTGTCTGGCAGAGGGTTTCTTTCAGTGTGTGGAGTGAGCGAGTCGACGGTTCTATCTGGCAGACGGTTTTGGAAATTTGTGGATGTGCCTTTGGATGTCACAGTGATTGGCAGAACTATGAGCATTTGATGGGCACGGGCTCAGGGCTGCACTGCGCGTGATAGAATCCCCTGATATCTCACGGCGTCCCACTGTCTCCACTAGTCGTACCAAAAGCCTTCCCCTAAAGATAGGATTAACTGAAGTGAAACTGTAATTCTACTTTAAGTATAATTGTAAAATATTGTATGCTTTTATTGTATCTTGAGTTATTTAGAACTATAGTGAAAGTGGAAGTCGTTTGGTCGTGTCTGACTCTTTGCCACCCCATGGACTATACAGCCCCTGGAATTCTCCAGGCCAGAATCCTGGAGTGGGTAGCCTGTCCCTTCTCCAGGGGATCTTCCCAACCCAGGTATCAAACCCAGGTCTCCCGCATGGCAGGTGGATTCTTTACCAGCTGAGCCACCAGGGAAATGCAAGAATACTGGAGTGGGTAGCGTATCCCCTCTCCTGCAGATCCTCCCGACCCAGGAATCGAACCAGGGTCTCCTGCTGCTGTGTAAACCGAGAGGAGGTTCATCTTCGTTTTGGGGTTTTTTTTCAGAGTGTTTCTAAGAGTCATTCACCTTTTCAGGAAATCGTGTCACTGATGACAGTGTTATTCTTGATATTTTGTTCACCAATACCACACATTTTTGTCAACTTGCATTTGGAGTTAAAACGTCCATTGCAACTCTGCCTAGAGGGACAAGCATCTCACCATTTCTTTATGCTCGAGCATGTTTACACACTGAAATAACTATTATTTTATCATAAGTGATTTTCTTTTAATTCACTCTTGATATTGCAGTCAGGGCATCATGTTATCTTCTTTCAAATTACATATACAAGTGGGCTATATTATCTATAGTTCTCATGTTGATATAGTAAAGCAGGTATTATGACATATGTTACTAAAAGAAGCATTGCATCCAAAATGTTGAAGATTATTGGAATGAATGAATAGGTGAAGGAATGCGGGAATGATTCAGTGAAAAAATAACTAACTGTGAAATAAACTGCTCTAAAAGTAAATGCTCTAGCTGTTGAGAGGAGCAGAAGAAACTTTATAAGTGAAATGGACAGGGAAAGGCTTGCAAAACCAAATCCTGTGACTGTGCCAGGCATGGGACATGTGGGGTTGGCAAGGACCCGTCCAGACCTTGCCTCCAGGTCCTGATGTATAATCAGACTCTCTAAGGTGTACAAAAGGGAACCAAATGTATCATTACTCACGAGTTCACTCTTCTAGTATTTACTTAACACAAGTGGGTTAAGTGTTGCAGTCAGCACCTCTAAGTCTTTCTGAGGCTTTTCTGGGAAACCCATCAGAGCAATCGCTTCTTATTTATGTGTCCTGTCAGGTACTACTTCTAATGAGATGTCATCCTAGGATTTACTAGGAAAAACTTACAAGACTGTTAGAGGTTGAATTATGTCTCCCCAAGAGATGTTGAACTCCTTACCTCCAGGATCTATGAAATGGATATAACTTTACTGAGGAGTAGGATCTCAGATGATCGAGTTAAAATAAAGTCATTAGCATGGGTTCTGGTCCAGTACACCAGTGTCCTTGTAATGATGGGAAATGTGGACCCAGAGACAGAGATGCAGGGAGGAGACTGTGGATTTTGGGGTCATGCTGCCACAAGAGAAGGAACACCAAAGACATCAATGCCTTTACATTTCAGCCCAAGGAGCACATTCCTTCCATTGCCTTTCTTCTAGCTCCATGAAGAAATCAAATTTCCCTACTATAACCTAGCACACTATGGATCTTTCCGTTTTAAAACAGTCATATTTCTAATTTTGTAGTTCAAATGTGGCTGTTGCTTGAGCATTTTAGCTGTCTCTTTGGATTATAACTTCTACATGTAGAGGAGAGTGTTTTGTTCTTTATTCCATGCTACATGATTAAAATATAGCCACCTAAATATTTTTTAAAATAGATAAGTGGGTCATCTGGAGAGGTAGCACAATAGGAGACTTGAGTGTGCCACATGTAGCCAACTCACAAACTTTGTGCAAAATAATCTCTGTTTCTAGTCTCAGAAAATAAAATACAGTCCTATTTCTCTTTAAAAAGTTAATTTTTTGTCTGTGCTGGATCTTCGTTGCTGTGTGTAAACTTTCTCTAGTTGTGCTGAGCATCGGCTACTCATTGCCATGGACGGGCTTCTCACAGCAGTGACTTTTCTTGCTCTGGAGCGTGGGCTCAATAGTTGTGGCACATGGGCTTCCTTGCTTCTCTGTGTGTAGAGTCTTCCCAGCACCAGGGATCAAACCCACGTCACCTGCATTGGGAGGTGGATTCTCAACCACTAGGCCACCAGGGAAGTCCTATTCCTATTTCTCTACAGAGATTTTTATTCCATATAATTTTCATTGATTACTCCTTGAGACCCCACAGACTGTAGCCCACCAGGCTCCTCTGTCCATGGGTTTCTCCAGGCAAGAATACTGGAGTGGGTTGCCATTTTCTTCTCCAGGGAATCTTCCCAACCCAGAAACTGAACCCAGGGATTGAACCCGATTCTTTACCGTCTGAGCCTCCAGGGAAGCCCTAAAAGAGAGATAGAATTGCTAACCAAACGTAGTGAAAGCCTGTTTTTAAATTCATTATGGTCTTTTTTTTTTTTTCTTGCAACAATTGAATTCTATCAACCTGAAATCTATTACCACTCAGAATTTTGCAAAATAATGTTTATTGGACGTTATCTAAGTGAATGAGTGCGAAGTCGCTTCAGTCATGTCCAACTCCTTGTGATCCTGGGGACTGTAGCCTGCCAGGCTCCTCTGTCCATTGGATTCTCCAGGCAAGAATATTGGAGTGGGTTGTCATGCCCTCCTCCAGGGGATCTTCCCCACCACCAAGGAAACTTTATATTTTCCACTTACTGCAAAACCCAATATATAAAGAAACCAGAACTCAAAATTACTAAGCAATGAAGTTGACTTATCTTTTCTTTGACTTTAAAAAAAAAAAAAAAAAAGATCGCCAGTAAGCTACCAGAATGAGGGGAATAGCATGGCAGAGCCCCACCACAGACTTCAGAAGGGAGAGACCCTGCTGGCACCTTGATTTTGGACTTCTAGCCTGCAGAACTGTCTGTGGCACGCTGCTACAGAACCTTCCTGCCACTGAAGAAGGAAAAACTGTGCCTTTTATCTCCCCCGCCTCCAAAAAAAATCTAGTAATTCAGCTATTTTCATGTAATTTTTTTCTCACAGTGACTTTCTTTTCCTGCATGATGTGACTCTGTTGGCTGGAACTGATATTTTAGGCAAGGGTTTTTTTTTCCAATCATAGCCAGACTCTCTTGATTCTGGCAGCTACAAGTCCACGGCCAGGAGCCACAGGGTTTTCCATGTTTTGAATGAATTTCTCTACACCTCTTTTGCTCTCTCTTGGTCTCTTCCTTATATATTAAACTCTCACCCCCTTCTATAACCTCCATGTGCCTTCTTTAATGTCCATTTTGCTCTTCTTAGTTTTAAAGCCTTACCCTCAAAATTCTGCTGGGTTACCCATCACTGTCATGTCAGAGCTTGTGGGATTCTCCAGAAGAGTCATTCTTATTTCAAGTCAGTATTTCAAGTTCCAGTCACTGGGAGAGCACTGGTGGCAGTGATCTTATCACCATCATCATCGGCTCTTTAGTATCTTAAGCATCACGTTGCTGCCTCTGGCAGTCTCTCTTCAGGATTTGTGAGCTATAAATTTAAGTGACTTTGTCTAACCTTCCTGAATTCTTAGTGGCTTCTCCCTCTTCGAAAAGGAAAATTTGAGCAACTGCCCCCTGCAGCCCCAGCACCTTTCCTTCAGTAATACATTCTTTATGCTTAAAGCTGGTTTTGTCACACAGTTAGTTCTGTACTCTGCACATCTACCTCTGTTTGTTCTCTACATCTCAGATTGTTTTTAGCTTCTTACCTTATTTTAGCTTCATCAACTGATACATGCCAAAAATCTTTTCAAATTGTTTTGAGACCACCTACAGTTACATTACATGTAAGCTTTACGTATATCACATGTAAGGATTCCAAGCCTCACCAAACTCTTCCCTGGTTAACTTTGCCTTCAGTAAAGTGGTTACCTGGGTCTCTGTCTTTTGTATCATGAGTCAAATTTAATAGTATAAAACTCGTACATATAGAGGGTTTTTGTTTCAGTTTGTTGTCAAAATCTAAAAAATAATAATAATCATTGTAGTATTTGCTGGGAATGACCATTTTCCAATGAGAATGCAATCTTTTAATTTAGTGTAAAGATATTTTGCCCAGTGCCCATAAGCTGGACAACTGTCTAGATAAAATAAACTTGGGGGGCATTCTGGGGACAAGGATTGCATCCCATGGGTACTGATGACAGAAGTAAGTCATGTAGCCATTATGTAGTGCTGGATCGCATGCCACACTGCGAGCAGTACCGTTCAGAGACTGCCCCTCACCTGTAGGGGCAAGAGTCAAGACAGAAGCACGGATTAGGGAAAGTTCATCTTGTTGAATTAAAAATGGACCAGTGCAGATCACTGGGGGAGACGGTACAGACGGCACAGGAGATGCACCAGGGGCACATCTGGTCTACAGGGTGGCCGACGAGAGAGTCTGCCGTTTCCAGACGCCGTCTGTGTCCTCGACAAGTTTTTTTACCTGTGTTTCAGCTTCCTGATCTGTAAAATCATATTAATAATGGTTCTTTTAAAGGTCTATGATGAGATTGTCATCCTCTGATCCATGTAAACTACTCACAACAGTCCTGGAATAGCAGGGACTCAGTAAGTAGTAACGGTCATCCTCCTTCCCTGCGCTCCGCTGGCGGAATCGGTCCACTCGTAAGCAGAGGTCTTTGGTGCCTCAAGACCATCATTCCATCAACTGTGTTTTCTGAGCATGGCTTCCCAAGTGTAAAGGCTGTTCTTGTACGCACATGTATTTTCCATATTCTTTAAAGTCGATATTAGGCATAAAGAAGTTTTCATTTCACAGAGTTTATGTCTTGCTGAGATTTTCCTTTCAATTTCAGGATTCTCCAGGAGATCCTGGAGAATCCTGGTCTCAAGTTTGGGTATTAGAAAGGACTCTTTGTTCGTGAGTAACAATGGCCTGCAGAGTAATGTGTGTTTATCACAAAGAGTCCACATTTGAGAACCACGTGTATCTGAGGCTGTCTATCACAGACAAGCTCCCTTCAGAGTCAGGGGACACAAGCAAAGGTGGAGCCCTCCTCTCCTCTGAGGGTTGCAGGCTCACTCTGTCTCTATATACAGTCTCTAATAATGTTTGATTTAATTTCTGTAATGTTTGCAATAGCATTCATTTCTCAGCCATGATGGTTTTGCTTCTATTAATATCAAATTTCTCTGATGTTACTTGCTTAATGGTTATGAAGTTCAACTCAGCATAAGATACCTAAAGGAGAACATTAGTCTTGACGTTTACACAAACAGCACGCAATGATGGCCATGTGCTTGAAAAGACAGTCACTCTCCCCATGCTTGACTGTTGCTGTTTCATCACCAAGTCCTGTCTGACTCTCTGCAACCCCACAGACTGTAGCCCGCCAGGCTCCTCTGTCCATGGGATTCTCCGGGCAAGAATACTGGAGTGGGTTGCATTTCCCTTCTCCAGGGGATCTTCCCGACCCAGGGATCAAACCCACATCTCCTGCAGTGGCAGGAGGGGTCTTTATCACTGAGACACATGGGAAGCCCTTCCCGTGCTTAGTAAACCTCTTTTATCAGAATGGCTGGATGGAATATTTGGCAAACCAGGGATTTCCGTGGGTTCTGATGGCAATCTGGGAGACATGACGGGACTTCACACCATCCCTGACTGCCCACCCCCCCACTCACCCACCACCTGCTTTGATACCCTGGAGGCAGTTTCAGGATTTGTCTTTCATTTCTTCTTCACAAGAAATCTTATTCCAAAAACCAAAACCAAGTCACAAATCAAAGTATGCATGTGCTACTATTAATACTGTCTTGTTCTATTCTGAATCCCCTGATAGGTTTAAGTAAATATACATTAAATAAATATTGCTGCAAAGGTTAACATCTCTTTAGTACTTGTCAAAGTTTTTGAGACTAGAAAGCAAGAGACATGTGTTCAGAAATGGGCAAGCAGAGAAGTGCTGCAGAGGAAAGGAAAAGATGAGGCTTGCTGCTGGGGATGCATCAGTCCAAGTGCACTCCGGTTGCCGGGCAGACAGAACATACAGAGGAAGGGGGAAGACCTTGTCCATCAGAAGGAAAAGACAAGTAATGCAAACCAGACATAGTCAGTGGACTTCAGCTCTGATGTCCCATATCAACCACACATTGGTAATTAAGGAAATGCAAGTCAAGACCATCTTGCAATGTCATTTTTTATCCGTTAGGCTGCAAAAATTAATAAGTGTGGCGACAATATCAAGTGTTGGGTAGAATGTCGATCAACATATTCTGAAATATATTGCTGGTGAGAGTCTTTAGTTCCTCTTCACTTTCTGCCATAAGGGTGGTGTCATCTGCATATCTGAGGATATTGATATTTCTCCTGACAATCTTGATTCCAGCTTGTGCTTCATCCAGCCCAGCGTTTCTCATGATGTACTCTGCATAGAAGTTAAATAAGCAGGGTGACAATA
Organism: Tragelaphus eurycerus; assembly: GCA_935064755.1. Taxonomy (NCBI): domain Eukaryota; kingdom Metazoa; phylum Chordata; class Mammalia; order Artiodactyla; family Bovidae; genus Tragelaphus; species Tragelaphus eurycerus. The sequence continues at coordinate 18,018,507 of CAKXYN010000034.1, read as the reverse complement.
TACAGCCTTATACAGAAAATAGCTTAGCACTATACTATAAAATGTAATATTCAGATCTCCTATGACCAAGCAATTTGTCTGTAGGTCATAGGAGAAGCTCTTTAATAGAAATGCCAGGATTCATGTTTAAGAATGGTCATAGTAACACTGTTCCTAAATTGTAAAAATTAAATACCATCCAAATATCTATGAACAGACAAATACATATTCCCTAAAGTCGATTTTTTTCATCAGTGAAAATGAAGTTATAGGCAAAAGCACATATAGACAGTGGAGTAATAATATTGAAAAGAAGAGCAGATTCTTTAAGGCTACATAGAGGATGCTATTTTTATAAATCTAAAAGAAATATTGTTTAGAAAAAAATGATATGTTTGTAATAAAACTTTACATTAAAAAATCAGGAGAATAATAAAGACCAAATTCCAGATTCCAGCTATCTCCTGGTGTTAAATGGAAGGGAAGTGTATGTGGTCAGCGCAGTGGGAGGGATAGAGCTCCAACCCTAAGCATTCGTGTTACTAACATGCTTTATCCCACACACACACGGGTTACTTTGTGTGGTTATTAAGTGTACATTAAGAAGATAAAAACTATGACTGTATCCTTAATGTGTTAGAAACAGGAGAAAGGAAAAGTGAAGGAAAATGGCAAAAGCCTTGAGCAGAAAATTCACACGTTACCAAAAAAGAAAAATAGCCAATAATAACATTTTAAAATTTTCAGCCTTCAAAGTAATTGTTCAAATGCAAATTTTTAAAGAAATGCAAATTAAAATTGTATCTCTTGTTATAAAAAGGCAGAGATTTAAAAAGAAAGATTCCCATTGTTACTCAGGCTATAGAGAAATATATATAGCATTGATGGTGAGAATGAAAATTGATATATCCTTTCTATGGAATAATTTTGCAATAAATGACAAAGGCCTTAAAATATTCATACCAATGGCTTTGCATTTTGGCTGCTATGAATTTATTCATAAGAAATAAATGTTTTAGTGTGCTTGAGAGGACACAGATATTAGCATAGACTTGTTTATAATTAAAAAAAAAAAACTGGCAACAATCTTCCTGGCTAATAAAAGCGATTTAGTAAAACATAGAGAGAATGAAATGAGTAAGCAACTCTTTTAAATGTCAATGGAGAAATTAATATATTGACATGAAAATATTTAGTGGGGAAGACAAGCTATGCACTTAATAGACTTGTTTTAAATATTAAGAATACTTCGTATTCTTCTACTTTTTACCAAGTATATATGTTTAGGGGTGTCTATGTGGGTTCAGGACAAAGCCTGGGGAGCTTATTTATAATATTTATTGCTGGTCATCGGATTATCTGTGATGTTTTCTTTAACCTTATTCTTTATTCTGGGTGATATCTGTCTCTCTTACCATTCTACCCTTGCTGCTTAGTCCTTGATTCATAGTAAGTGCTCACTAAATTTTAATTGTATGAATGAATACATTAAATCAAGGGCCCCCAACCTCTGGGATCTAATACTTGATCTGAGGTGGAGCTGATGTAATAATAATAGAAATAACGTGTACAATAAATGTCATGTGCTCGAATCATTCCAAAACCATCAACTCTCACCCAGGTCCATGGAAAAACTGTCTTCTATGAAACCCGTTGGTGGTGCCAAAAGGGTTGGGGACTGAGGCTAAATGGCAACTTGTGGGATTAATTGAAATAAAGGAAAAGAGACCTTCTACTGAGCTAATTCAGTTGTGCTCAACTGAAACAAATGCCCTACATAAATTGGCATCCTTGTCTTCCTAGAGCTGAGGGTTACATTAAAGATATTCATGCCTGATTCTGTTTTCAAGGAATTACCCCTTCCAGGGACATTTGCCTTTTGAAATGCTAACTTTTCATTTAAGGTCCTGACTCAACAGTGGTAGGATTTCTAAGGAGATATTTTGGAGTAGGAAAGTTATTCTATCAGCTTCTTCAAAGCTTTTTCATATGATATCCACATGCTCCATCCATGCCCCACTCCTAAGAACACTTTTCTTTTCATAGACCCCAGGAGAATCCCAGGAACAGGGGAGCCTGGTGAGCTTCCGTCTATGGGGTCGCACAGAGTCGGACACGACTGAAGCGACTTAGCAGCAGCAGCAGCAGCAGCAGACAGATAATAATTGTTATCAATCTTACTGTCTATAAAAATCATTATTACCACCTAAGTAAGAAGCTGTATATATTTGGTTATTTTTTTCCATAGCAAATGGAGGTATTTTTTAACTAACAGATTTATGTATGTCCTATGTCATTGAGGAAAATAAATTTTATAACTTACAAAAAATTCATGCATTCAACCTTTTAGAATTTTAAAGGAGGACATCTGGGGAAGGGCTTCCTAGGTGGCTCAGTGGTAAATATTCTATCTGCCAATTCTGGAGATGTGGATTTGATCTCTGGGTCAGGAAGATCCCCTGGAGAAGGGAATGGCAACCCACGCCAGTATTCTTGCCTGGGAAACCCCATGGACAGAGGAGCCTAGCAGGCTACAGTCCACAAAAGAGTCAGACAAGTTAGCAGCTAAAACAACAGCAGCAACAACAACAACAACAAGAACGTTGGGGAAAGAGAAAATAAGTGTGGGGGAAATGGGCTGAAACCAATATGAGGCCAGTGCAAGGAAGGGCATCCTCCAAGCCAGGTCCTCAGTGTCACTCATATGACGTGAAGAGTATCCACAGTCACGTGGATGACACGCTTCATAACACAGAACCATCTAGCCACCCAGAGAACACGTACAACTGTATTGCCAAGGGCAGGCCAGCAACACAGTAAATCTGACTCTGTTCGTGAGTTTGTGTTTTTAATAACATCTCTCAATGCAGGCCAAATTAATCATTCCAGAGTTCAGTCCGTGAAGGCGGGTCCCTGTGGGGATCCCAAGCAAAGTCTCCAGGTACATATAGCTCTCTTGCAATCTGAACTTCATCCAAAAATAAATATGAGTGTGTCAAGACCAAAAAAAAAAAAGGCCTTCATAGCCTTTAGGCAATTCTCCATAAAAACTGTTTTCTTTAGCCAAAGATTTTTGTCAGTTGTGAGAAGCCATGAATTTGAGGTTATACTGTCCTGACAAGGACCTGCAGAGCCAAAGGAGCAGGACTTTCCCTCACAGAACAATTCTGAGTCGGTTCCAACAGTCACCAGGTTACGGAAAAGTGTAGAACAGCGTATTTAAAAGTGTGGGTTTTGGAGCCAGAAAAAAACCTCCATGGGGACCCAGCCAGTGACCCTGGGCTAAAACCACCTCCTCTCATCTTCTCTTGGTGAGGCTCTGACCATCTTACCTGCCTGGAATCATGGCCAGCATGCGGACTGAATTGAAGCCCACGTGGAAGGTCCTTTGCCCAGATCCTGGATCAGACTCAGTTTTTCCCAAAGCTTCCATCAGTTGACTGATAGTGGGGCAAGGGGTTTGAGGAAGAGGAGGAATGTGAAGAAGTTGAAGAAAAAGTGGAAATGATAAATAATATACGTGCTGTGCTTAGTCGCTCAGTCGTGCCCGACTCTGTGACCCTGTGCACTGTGGCCCTCCAGGCTCCTCTGTCCACGGGATTCTCCAGGAAGCAGTACTGGAGTGGGCTGCATACATAGGACATACATAAATTCCTCCAGAGCAATCTTCCCAACCCAGGGATCAGAACGATGTCTCCTGCATTGCAGGCGGATTCTTTACTGTCTGAGCCACCAGGGAAGCCCATCAATACTGAGTGGGTAGCCTATCCCTTCCCCAGGGGATCCTCCTGACTCATGAAATGAACTGGGGTCTCCCACATTGCAGGTGGATTCTTTACTGGTAAAGCTGAGCTACCAGGGAAGCCCTCAATAATATATAATAGACTCTTTATCATGGAAGGAAAACTACCTCAGCAGAAGCAGATGGATTCAAGGTCGCATTTCCCTCAGTTGAATTCATTTTCTTTGGATCAAGGAAGGGATAATCAGCACATAGGCCCCCATACCCTTCTACTTTCCCCTCCCAGTACCATCCCACTGACCCAGACATCCAACAAAAAACACAATGGGAGAAGATGCTCTGTTTTTCCAAATGATGTTGCCTTCTTTTTGTGGCGTCATCAAGGCACTGATATTTGGGACAAAATGTCAGTGGTGGTGGTTTTTAGGGAGCAGGAAATATGAAGCGTTCCCTAATCTTCTTGTGGCTCTCACATGATATGGCACAGCGTGTGTGCATGCTCAGTCATGCCCGACTCTTTGCAACCCCAGGCTTCTCTGTCCATGGGATTCTCCAGGAAAGAATACTGGAGAGGTGTGCCATTGTCTTCTCCAGGGGATCTTCCCAAGCCGCCGATGGAACCCACGTCTCCTGCGTTGCAGGCGATTCTTTACGCTGAGCCACCTGGGAAGCCCCACACAGCACAGCAGGAGATGTTTAACTGGCAGGTTCTTGCTGAGGTCGGGGTGGGTCACATTTTTTCCATGGAAAGCTTCAACTGCTTAACTAAAGAATGTGTTTCTTTAACAGGCAGATGAAAAAGAGACTGCCAGGCGATTGCTTGAGGTATGGTTAATTAATTCCAATCTGTTAATGACAGCAGTTTTCTAGTTTCAAATGATAAATGGTGGCCCTTTCTGAAAGGATCTTGAAGTGAAAGGACCTTCTTCCCACCCCCAGGTCTTTTTTTTTTTTTTTTTTTCCAATTTGTCCTTGGCTAGTTCTGTCACTTGCTACTCAGAATGAGCTCACATCAGTACTAGTCATAAATAATTTGCAAAAGTAATTCCTGTCTAATCACTTGGGACTTGGAGTTTTTATGATGTTGCCAGATGTGCCATCAAAAAAAAAAAAAAAAATCATCCGGTTCAGAAATGTGATAAATTGAATCAGAGTCGATTAATTCCATGGAGACAACTAGTTGGTTTGCATGGACTTGTATTGGGGTCCTCATCCATCTTCCTCTCTTCTCTCCAGTCCTTAAATCTAAGCTGGAAGTAGACGAGAATTCTGTACTGCGACGTTACTGGGAAGTTGTGAGCGTGTATGAGACACCCTAGTGTAACTTTTATTTCTCTCTCATGTGTTAAGCGGACATTTTAGCCCAGTGAAAAAGTCAAAGGGGAGAGTTTCAATAGCCCCAATCTTGTTTCTCATATAGACTCTCACTCAATGTGCTGACGCCAACGTGGTATAAATACCTAGATCTTACTCGTGGGATAATACTCCCCTGTTTCAGTGGATATTTTGCTCAGATTTCATCTTCACTTCCTCTGGACCCTCACCACATGAACTGTAGGTCTCTAATGAGGAATTCTGGTTGTTCGCTCTTACAATGTGGTCAGTGGTTTAAATGTGTATCCCTCCCATGATCCCTCCCATGAGATTGTCACTTGTTGAGTCCTACATTGCTGACAACTTCACTTATGCTAATGCTTTTCACCAAGGAGATCCTCAATACTTTTGTTGAATAAAAAAAGAATCCAAAAACGGATGACCATAAATTTTTATTCTAAAGCACATGAGGGGAATAAATGAAAAGATACATATTGAACTTTTAACCCACTTTGCTGGATCATGTTACTGTAACTAAAGCTGGGCAGTCACTAAGTAACTTGTGCTGGGAAGAGACTTGGACTCAGTTCATGCCGTCTATGCAAGGACTTGAAAGGGTACCTTCTGAACCAGGAATTCTGTGCTCCTAAATTACAATCTCTCAGTGGAGATTAAAATATCTATAATGCAGGGTAACAAGGCACAGTAGTATGCTTTGATGACAAATTAACTCTTTGGGGGAAAAGTTGCCCATGTTGTCTCTGATTGCATGGTCAAGGAATCCTGTGAATTTGCTGACATGTAGGTTTTCCTTTAATATAAAGCAGGCAAGGAAGGGGGAAGACAAGAAGGTGGGGCAGGGGAGAATGTGAAGTCTATTAGGAAAAGAGATTGAGTGTTGACATAATACAGAGTCACAGCAGTTATTCTAGAAGAGTGGCAATGAGAGCAAGTTTGAAGGCTCCAAATTTAATATTTACATTATTTTTCATCTATTTTGTGCTCACAGAACATAAAGGCAGTATTTTTTCCCAATGACTTGTTAAATATCAGAGCAGGAATCAAAAAAGTTTTTCATTATTATAAAGCACTTAAAATCCTTTTCACGAGGATTTTTTCTTTTACTATTATAATACGTTCATAATTATCATTTTGGTGGTGGTGGTTTAGTCACTGAGTCATGTCTGACTCAAGATCCCGTGCTGTAGCCCGCCAGGCTCCTCTGTCCATGGGATTCTCCAGGCCAGAATACTGGAGTGGGTTGCCATTTCCTTCTCCAGGGGATTTTCCTGACCCAGGGATCGAACCTGGGTCTCCTGCACCACAGGCAGATTCTTTACCTATTGAGCCACCAGGGAAGCCCCAATTATCATTTTAATTTCTGTATAATATTTTAAAGGTAGAGGTAAGCCATTATATAAATGTAGATGGTTTCTAATTTTTGTACCAGTGCAGAAAGTAATAAACAGCTTTTACATCCAAGGAATATTTTCCATTAAAAAAATTACTTTCTTTGGCTAAACTTTCAAGAATCAAATGAGATGTGCAGAAGTTCTGCATTAACTCCAATCTCAATCCAATTTTGCCCTTTTCTGAAGATAAGAAAGAGGATTCTTTAGGTACAACTGAGTAACCTCTCATACTTAAATAATTTATAGATCAAACAAAGGAAGTGCTGTAGTCTCTTGGGGATCCGTATAAGCTAATTATTCTCCAGATTTTCTGCAACTTTTTTTACAGGGTTTTGATTGGTAGGAATCAATGTAACTGTTTAAAAATCTGTTGGTCAATCACTGTAGAGTTAGTTGTGTTTTTAGGGACTAATTTTACAATGAAGATAATTAGATACTAGCTATTATGGCTTAGATTATTTTTTCATGTTTATTACTAGATACAGTAGCCTGCAATTTATTTTAGTGAGTACATTTACAGAATAAAAATAGTTCATAAATGTCCCAATATTGATACCTCAGTATGTATCATAATCTAATTTATCTAAAATATAATTCTATAAAATTTAGCTGTAGTTATTTTCCTCACATTTAATTTGGTATTGGTTGCTGTATATACATAATTTTATATCATTGTAGTCATAAAACAAAAAGGATTTTTTTATTGAAGTATAGTTGATTTATGTTGTTGTGTTAATTACTGCTGTACAGCAGAGTCATTCAAGTCATACATATGTGTGTATATATATATTTGAATATTCTTCTCCTTATGGCCTATCACAGGATGTTGAATCCAGCTCCTGTGCTATACAGCACAGGAACTATGCTGTAAAGGTGCGTATCCATTCTGCACATGGCAGCTGACACCCACTGACCCCAGCCTCCCGAGCCCTCCCTCTCCACCCGCTCCCCCCGGGCGAGCACCAGTCTTGTTCTCTGTGTCTGCGATTCTGTTTCTGTCCCACAGACAGGTTCATTTGCATCATAGTTTAGATTCCATTCATAAGTGGTATTACATGGTATTTGTCTTTCTCTGTCTGACTTCACTTGGTACCTTTAGGTCCATCCATGTTGCTGCAAATGGCATTATTTCATTCTTTTTATGGCTGAGTAGCATTCCAGTATGTGTGTGTATGTATATACATATATATTTATGTGTGTATACATATATATTTATGTGTGTATACATATATATTTATGTGTGTGTATATTTATGTGTGTATATACATATATATTTATGTGTGTATATACATGTATATTTATGTGTGTGTATACATATATATCGGAGAAGGCAATGGCAACCCACTCCAGTACTTTTGCCTGAAAAATCCCATGGATGGAGGAGCCTGGTAGGCTGCAGTCCATAAGGTCGCTAAGAGTTGGACACGACTGAGTGACTTCACTTTCACTTTTCACTTTCATGCATTGGAGAAGGAGATGGCAACCCACTCCAGTGTTCTGGCCTAGAGAATCCCAGGGACAGGGGAGCCTGGTGGGCTGCCATCTATGGGGTCGCATAGAGTCAGACACGACTGAAGCGACTTAGCAGCAGCAGCAGCATATACATATATATTTATGTGTGTGTATATATACATATATATGTGTGTGTATATACATATATATTTATGTGTATATGCATATATATTTATGTGTGTATATATATATATTTATTTGGTTCACTTTATTTATCTTATATAAAGCACTTAACATCCTTTATACAAGATTTTTTTCTTTTACTATTATAATATGTTCTTCATAATTATTTTAATTTCTGTGTAATATTTCAAAAGTAGAGGTAAACCATTAAATGCATGCAGCTGGTTTCTATATTTTGTACCAGTACAGAAAACAGTAAACAACTTTTACATTCAAGGAATTTTTCCCCACTTAAAAAAATTACTTTCTTTAGGTAAATTTTCAAGAATGAAATGAAGTGTGCAAAAATACTGCACTAACAATCAATCTCAATCCAATTTTTTCCTTTTTTGAAGGTAAGGAAGAGAATTAATCCATACCTAATCTGTATTTACAGCTAAAGGCTATAATTATTATTGAAAATTTGCTTTTCACAAAAAGTAATTGAAACTTGATATTCTAGTCTGCTCAGTTAATATAACACTTCTAGGCAGAGTTAGGTCCAAATTAATATGAGCTTCAAAGGTCTGAATACAATATAAATATTTTTCTTGCTTAATGAAAGAGAAATTATTGGAAATGAGATGTATCTACTCAATGAAATATTACATAGGCCCTAAAAGTAAACTTTTCATATGCCTATAGTAAGAATTAGTAATTTTTAAAAAGGACTTATTACGCTTTTTAGTAATGTAGCATTTGCCCATCGTTTTTTATCACTGGTTCTCAACTTGTGGGTAGAGCTAACTGTTCCCCAGAAAGCATCTGGAAATATGTAGGAATTTTTTTGCTTGTTGTTTACAACTAAGGGCTGCCACTGGCTACTAATGGTTGCCGGTCAAGGATGTTCAGCATCCATATTGCACCAGACAGTCCTGTACCACACACACACACACACACACACACACACACACACACACACACACACACACGTAATCTTTGTGCTCCAAATGCCAGTAACTGCCACTGTGTCTCTAGACCTGATCTTAGTGAGTGTAAAGAGCAGGTGATGGACTGGTTGCCAGGCACTTTGTAGACAGATACTTACTGAGCATCTGCTGTGTGTTAGGCACTCTTCTTGAGTTCAGTTCAGTCGCTCAGTCGTGTCCGAATCTTTGCGACCCCATGAATTGCAGCACGCCAGGCCTCCCTGTCCATCACCAACTCCTGGAGTTCACTCAAACTCATGTCCATCGAGTCGGTGATGCCATCCAGACATCTCATCCTCTGTCATCCCCTTTTCCTCCTGCCCCCAATCCCTCCCAGCATCAGAGTCTTTTCCAGTGAGTCAACTCTTCACATGAGGTGGCCAAAGTACTGGAGTTTCAGCTTTAGCATCATTCCTTCCAAAGAAATCCCAGGGCTGATCTCCTTCAGAATGCACTGGTTGGATCTCCTTGCAGTCCAAGGGACTCTCAAGAGTCTTCTCCAACACCACAGTTCAAAAGCATCAACTCTTTGGCACTCAGCCTTCTTCACAGTCCAGCTCTCACATCCATACATGACCACAGGAAAGACCATAGCCTTAACTAGATGGACCTTTTTTGGCAAAGTAGTGTCTCTGCTTTTGAATATGCTATCTAGGTTGGTCATAACTTTCCTTCCAAGGAGTAAGCGTCTTTTAATTTCATGGCTGCAATCACCATTTGCAGTGATTTTGGTACTTAGCATATACATTTTTGATAAAACAAAGAGTCAGTATCTTGTGAAACTTCCATTTTAGAAAAAGGCTTTTAATAAATGTTGCTTCAGGCCATGTAGATGAAAAAGGTGATATAGAAAACTTCATTCACCATATACCCGAATAAATATGCAAAAGAATGGCAGGAACAGGGCCTCACATTCTAAACAGTGGAAAACATTACAGCGCTTGTTTCCTTAACCCCCTTTTAACCTTGACCCTTTTGGCTTAGTTGTATGACTCTATTGTCCACATTGATTCCAACTTCTCCCAAACCCTTGATTTTACATTCTTCCTAATTCAAATAAAATTTCCCATAGAATGGAAGCCACCTTCCCTTGAGTATTCAGATACTTCAAAGATTGTTCCAATGTATTGAGTTGGCAAAAAATTTCATCCATGTTTTTCCATAACCTCTTACAGAAAAATCCATACAAATTTTTTGGCCAATCCAATAGAAAGAAGTCTTTTAAAACTGAACTTTAAAGCAAAAAATAAATCTGCTTCCTCTGGAATAAAAAGATAGGAACAGTAAAACATTAAGACTCTAAAAAGTTCAGAAATCACTTTTCTCTTCCATCAAACCATGATCTGATTGTGTTTTTTATTGTTTTATATGTTTCAATTAACTCAATTGTAATTGCTTGTCAGCATTTCATTCTCAGCAATAAATTTGTCATAAAAAAGAGTAGAAATAATCAAATTTCATTGTTCATCATTTTAGTGTTTGTTCCTCTTATCTGTTTCTGCTGCTTTGGAATATATTCTTTTGCTAACAGCTGTTGTGATATGTTTTATAGGGAGATATTTTGAGAGTTTCCCTTCTAATTTTCTTTCAGTTATATATGTAGATTATTGCTTTTCAGAGTAAGAAAGAAAATGATCAGATGGGAAAGGAAAAGGGGGAAAGGAGGAAACTATATAAACATGTTCAGTGTGTACATTTTATATATGACATGTTTATCCACTATGAAAGTGTACTCAGTATTAAAATATGTATGGATAAGTATTTTAAAGTATCTGTGTGTGTATGTGTGTGTGTGGATGCATGCAGCCCAATGCACACTCAATTGTGTCTAACTCTTTGCAACCCCACAGATGGTAACCCACAAGACGACTCTGTCCATGGAATTTTCCAGGCAAAAATACTGGAAAATTTCCTTTTATGGGGACCTTCCCAACCCAGGGATCAAATCTGTATCTCTTACATCTCCTGCATTGGCAGGCAGATTCTTTACCAGCTGAGCCACCAGGGAAGCCCTATGATTAACCAATTCATAAAATGATTGTTTGACTATGCAGTTGAAATGAAAGCGTTTGTGTGTTAAGATTAGACTACAGGATGCTGCTGACCAACAGTGTCAAATAGTTATCATGGTCACTGTGGTCTGGACCTCTTTGAACACTTAGTATGGTCTTTTCTCCTGACTCTCTTCTTCTCATTAAGGTATATTTGGAAATGTGGGGTGGAAAAGGATACTAATTTATAATAAAAGACAAATGATTAATGATTAATTACTATCTCTTAATTAACTTACTATCTTATACTTCCTGTGGATATTTTATTTTAACAGAAAAAGTTTTAAACAAAAGATATTAAAATGTGACTCTAAAAGAGTATTTTGGGTATCAGTCAGTATTTAGAAGACAGGAGGTATTTCTTGATACAAAGTGTGTATGGCTCCAATGAAATTATATCATACAAACTTTTGACTGTTCTCCCGATAGGTCTTGATAATGTGAATTTTGTCCATAGTTTTACTTGCAGATATTTATTTCTTTGAATTATACTGATTCCTCACCAACACAGGCTTTATTATTGAAATCAGATCACTTAAAAATGTATAGCGTCTTATATGCTCAATTTAAAAAGCTTTCTTATAGTTATCATGAACTAAGAAAATAGATATTAATGTCATTGGGCTTGGTTAGGTGGGTTTTAGTAGTAACATGCTAAAGTATTATTTCTTAATATGATTCAAAACATTTAAAAGAGTAATTGTAGTATTAGCTTGGTAATTCTTAATATCATATTCAGTTTCTGAATTTATACCAAATAAATCCATCAAATTTCATTTCTATTACTACTCTCTCCAACTTTACTAAATTCCCAAGCATTTTCTTAGCGTGTTATAAGGATCAGTGAATTTAAAGTGGTTTTTATGGAACAAAAGTGCATTAAAAATTTAACTTGACAGTGAATTTCAGTTTAGTAGAGTGTATTATAAAATTGACTTATTTGAAATTATAGTTTCATTCCAAGGATGAAAAAAATGGAGTGTTAAATCTAAATCAAAATTATATGTAGTATAAGCAGCCAAGATGGCAGCAAGGAAGACTCTGAGCTCACCTCCTCCCAGGCACACCAAAACTACAACTATTTACAGAGCAGCTACAGGTAAAAACAACCTGAAGACCAGGAGAAAAAATTTCAACAATTAAAGATATAAAGAAAGAACCACAACAAGCTGGACATGGGAGCAAAGACACAGCACTGTCAAGACTCATACCTCAGGTGGGGAACCCATGAAAAGGAGGATAATGATAATTTCAGAGATTCTCTCCAAGGAGCAAGAGGTCTGAGCCCCGAGTTGGGCTGCCCAGTGTGGGGATCCTGCACTGGGAAGACAAATCCCTAGACTGTCTGGCTTTGAAGGCCAGTGGGGTTTGAGTACAAGAAAGCAGTGGGACTGTGGGAAGCAGATTCCCATCTTAAAGGGCATATGCAAAACCTCATGTGCTCTGCATCCCAGCACAGAGGCAGAAATTTGAAAGGATCCTGGATCAGACCCACTGCTGATCTTGGAGAGCTTCCCAGAGACGCAAACAGCAGGAGGGACTCCAGCTGGTGACATAGATACAGATGGCAGCCATTTTTAGGAGCTCCTTCTACTGTATAAGGATATTGGTGCTGTAAGCTTCATTTTGGGACCCTCCCTCTAACTTACAAACTTACCCACCCACCAGCCGGTCAACATCAGTCTCCGGACACTCACACCCAAGTGTCCAGCCTCACTGGGACTCAGCCCCACCCACCAGTGGGCTGGCATCAGCCGTGAGCGCCTAGTTCCCCAGTTAGCCACCCTGAGCACTGATCCCAATAACCAGTGGGTTGGCATCAGACCCAGGACAAGGCTCTACCTGCCAGCAGCTTCTGCACAAGGCAGAGCTGGGCAACCAGACGGGCCAAGGGACAGACCTTTCCTACCACATGCCCACAGTAGTCAGCCCCACCACAACACAAGGATCCACACAGCCTGCATAGGGGCATCTCCTAGACCGTAAAGGTTGGGTGACTAGAGTCGACTGAACTTCTGGGGCCCATAGGGCATCGCCTACAAAAGGCAACCTCTCTCATATTGGGAAGTACAACAACCTACCTAATACAAAGAAATGGGAAAAAAAAAACAGAGAGGTAAAATGAGGCAAGAAAAGAATATGGTCCAAATTAAGGATAAAATAAAACCCCAGAAGAACTAAGTGAAGTAGAGATCAGCAGTCTATACCCAATAATGATTCCAAGTCAGTGATCATAAAAATGTTCAAGAAACTTGGGAGAAGGATGAATGAACATTGGAAAACGTTTATAAAAGAGTTGGAAGATATAAAGACGAACCAAACAAAGCTATAGAACATGATAACCGAAAAGAAAAGCACTCTAGAGGGGGGCAGTGGCAGATGAGAGACACAGAGGAACACAGCCATGCGCCGGAAGACAGAGCGGTGCAAATCCCCCACAGAGCAATGCAAATCCCCCACACCGAACAGGAAAAAAAAATAAGGAATTGTAAAAAATGAGGACGGCCAAAGAGACAACATCAAGAATACTAGTTTTCACATTATAGGAATCCCAGGAGAAGAGAGAGAAAAGGTGGAAGAGCATTCACTTGAAATAATAACCGAAAACGTCCCTAACGTGGCAAAGGAAACAGATATCCAGGTACAGGAAGCACAGAGAGTCTCAATAAGGATCAACCTAAAGAGGCCCACACCAAAGTGTTAAGCACTCAGTCGTATCCAACTCTTTGTGACCCCATGGACTGTAGCCTGCCAGGCTCCTCTGTCCTGGAAATTCTCCGGGCAAGAATACTGGAGGGTCTAGCCATTCCCTTCTCCAGGGGATCTTCCCAACCCAGGGATAAAACACAGGTCTCCTGTATTGCAAGCAGGTTCTTTACTCTCTGAGTCATCAAGGAGGCTCCACATTGTAATTAAAATGACAAAAATTAAAGGTAAAAAGAGAATATTAAAAGCAGCAAGTGAAAAGCAATTAGTGTTATACAAGGAAACTCCCTTATTAAGATTGTAAGCTGACTTTTCAGCAGAAACTTTGCAGTCCAGAAGGGAGTGGCATTTTATTCAAAGTGCTGAAAATAACCTACATCAAGAATATCCAACAAGGCTATGATTCAGCTTTGAAGGTGAGATAAAGAGTTTTACAAACAAATTTAAGAGGTCAGCACCACTAAACTGGCTCAGCCAGAAAGAATCCACCTGCAATGCTGGAGATGCAGGACATGGGGTTTGACCCCTGGGTCGAGAAGATCCCCTGGAGAAGGAAAAAGCAACACACTCCAGTATTCTTGGTTGAAAATTCCCAAGGACAGAGGAGCCTGGCAGGCTACCATCCGTAGTGTGGCAAAGAATTGGACATGACTGAAGCAACTTAGTATGCGCCACTAAACCTCCTTTACAAGAAATGTTAGTGGAACTTCTCCACACAGAAAAGAAATGTCAAAATGATGAAAGAAAAAACCTCACTGGGAAAGGAAAATATACAATAAAGGTGTTAGATCAAACACTTATAAAGCTAGTAGGAAGCTTTAAAGACAAAAGTCGAAAAACCATCTATTTTCACCATAAATAGTTAAGGGTTACAAAAACAAAGTGATATAAAATTTGATGTTAAAAATAGAAATTAGAGGAAGGTGTGAAAATGCATAGTTGTTAGAATGCTTTTGAGCTTAAGATATTATCAACTTGAAATAATCTTTTGTGTGTATATATATATATTGCTATATATATATATATATATATATATATATATATATATATATATATATATAAACATCATGGTAACCACAAACCAAAAATCTATAATATATACAGAGACCAATTTAAAAAAAAAATGGCTTCTATCAGAAAATAAAACAAAATAATAGGTGTTGGTAAAAAACAGGATCTCAATGAAATTTCAAATATCACTCAACCTTACAAAGAAAAAAAAAGGAAATCCTGTCATATGCTACGACATGAATGAATCTCGAAGACCTTATATGCTGGGTGAAACAAGCCACTCACAAAAAGACAGATACACGTGACTGCACTTACCTGTGGTATCTAAAGTAGTCAAACTCAGAAACAGGAAGTAGAATGGTGGCTGCCAGGGCCTGGGGGGAGGCGGGGAAAGGTAGCTGTTGTTCAATGGGTGCAGACTTTCAGTTTGCAAGATGAAAAGTTATAAAGATCTGTGGCATAAGTTAACATACAGTTAACAATACTGTTACAATGACTCTTAAAAATGGTCAAGATGGTATTTTTTACATAATGTGCCTTAAACCACAGTTTTTAAAACCTCAAAAAATAAAATAAATAATTGTAAAGTTATTCCCTAAAAAAAAAAAAGAAAAAGAAAAGATAGTCATCAAATCAAAAGGGAAGAGAGCAAAAGAAGAAGAAGGGAATAAAAAGAACTACAAAAGCAAGAAAACAATTGCTAAAATGACAATCAATGCATATCTATCAATGGTTACTTAAAATATAAATGAACTAATTGCTCCAATCAAAAGACACAGAGTGGTGAATGGATTAAAACACAAGACCCATACACACACACACACACACACACACACACACACACACACACATATATATACTTCCTACAGGAGACTCACTTCAGATCCAAAGACACAGAGTAAAAGTGAGGTAATGGAAAAACATTCCATGCAAATGAAAATCAAAATAAAGCTGAAAAGACAATACTTATATCAGACAAAATAGACTTTAAAACAAAAGTAACAACAGACAAAGAAAGGCAATGCAAAATGATAAAGGGATCAATACAAGATGAAGATAAAACAATTATAAATATATACACACTCAACATACGCACTCAATCTGAATACATAAAGCAAATATTAACAGATATAAAGGGAGAAGCAAGATATTAATAGTAGGGGACCTTAAAAACCCCATTTACATCAACAGACATCCAGACAGAAAATCTATAAGGAAACATGGGGCTTATACTTAAAATGTTAGACCATACAAACTTAACAGATATACGTAGAACATTCCATCCCAATGCAACAGAACACACATTCTTTTCTAGTGCACATGGGAACATTCTCCTGGGTAGATCACATGCTAGATGTCTCATTAAATTTGAGATGAAGATCACATCAAGCATCTTCTATGACCCCAACACTATGAGACTAGAAATCAACTACAAGAAAAAAAAAAACTGCAAAACCCACAAACACCTGGAAGGTAAACAGCATGGTACTAAACAAGCAATGGGTTGGTGAAGAAATTAAGAAGAAACTTTAAAAAATACCTGGATCATCCCAGTGCACACTCAGAGGGATGGTATGGGGAGGGAGGAGGGAGAGGGTTCAGGATGGGGAACACATGTATACCTGTGGTGGATTCATTTTCATGTATGGCAAAACCAATACAATACTGTAAAGTTAAGTAAAATAAAATTAAAAAAAAAAAAAATACCTGGAGACAAATGGAAACACAGTGATGCAAAATCCATAGGCCCCAGAAAAGCTGTTCTAAGTGGGAAGTTTACAGCGATTCAAGGAAGCTAGAAAAACCTCAAATGAACAACCTAAACTTACACCTATAGGAGAAAAAAAAAGAACAAAATGCAAAGTTAGTAGAAGGAAGTAAATCATAAAAATCAGGGCAGAAATAAGTGACATATAGACTAAGTAAATAATTTAAAAGACCAACGAACTAAGAGCTGGTTATTTGAAAAGATAAACAAAATCAATAAACCCTCAGGCAGGATCATTGCAAAAATGGATGAGAGAAGAATGCCCAAATAAAATCAAACATAAAAAAAGAAAAGTTACAACCAATATCACAGAAATACAAAGGGTCATAAGAGACAACTATTAACAATTATATATCAATAAAATGGACAACCTAGAAGAAATGGATAAATTCCTAGAAATGTATAGTCTCTCAACGTTCAATCAGGAAGAAACAGATAACAGGATGGGTAATTTCTAGTAACAAAATTAAATGAGTAAAAAAAAAAAAAAAAAAAAAAAAACCTCCCAACAAATCCAGCACCAGATAGCTTCACAGTAAAATTCTGCAAAGCGCTTAAAGAAGAGTGAATGTCTAGCCTTCCCAAACTTTCAAAGGAAACCAAAGAGGAAGAAATGCTTCCAAACTCATTCTACAAGGTTAGCATAATCCTGATACCAAAACGAGACACATTCACCACAAAAAGAGGAAAATTACAGCCAATATCCCTAATGAACATAGATGCAAAGATTCTCAACAACATATTAGCTGACTGAATTTGACAATACGTTAAAAGAATCATGCACTGTAATCAAGTGGGCTCTACTCTACAGATGAAAGGGTGATCCATTATCCACAAATAAATATGATACGTCACTTTAACAAATCAGGGAATGAAAATCATATGATTGTCTCAAAAGATGCAGAAAAAACTTTGACAACACTCAACATCCCTTAATAAAGTTATGATAAAACTTTCAATGAAGTGAGTATAGAGGAAACACATCTCAATATAATAAAGAACATATAGGAGAAGCCCACAGCTAACATCATACTCAGTGGTGAAAAACTGAAAACCTTTCATCTAAGATCAGAAACAAGAGAAGGATGTACACCCTCACCACTTGTATTCAGCATATACAAGAATAGTACCAGAAGCTCTATCCATAGAAATAAGACAAGAAAAACATAGGAATCTGAATTGGGAAGAAATAAGTAAAACCGTTTGCAGGTACAAACTACTATACACAGGAACTCCTAAAATGCCACCAAAAAACTACTAGACCTCATCAATGGATTTTTTTAGTTGCAGGATACAAAATAGACAGAAATCTGTTGCATTTCTATACAGTAACAATGAACTATCAGAAAAAGAAATTAAGAAAGCAATCACATTTACCATTGCATTAAAAAGAATAAAATAGCCAGGAATAAATCTAAGGAAGTAAAAGACTTGTACTCAGAAAACTGTAAGACACTGATGAAAGAAATTGAAGATGACACAAACAGATGGAAGGATATACAGTGTTCATGAATTGGAAGAATTAATATTGTTTAAATGATCATACTACCTAATGCAATCCATAGATTCAGTGTAACTTTTATCAAAATGTAAATGGCATTTTTCACACAACCAGAACAAATAATTCATAGTATATGGAAATACAAAGACCCGAAATAGCCAAAACAATCTTGAGAAAGAACAAGGCTTGAGGTATCACACTCCTGCTTTCAAACAGACAGAGCTGCAATAATCAAAACAGTGTGGTCCTGGACTGAAAACAGACGCATAGATCAATGGAACAGAATAGGGAGCTCAAAAATAAACCCATGTGCATATTGTCAATTATTCTATAACAAAAGAGGTAGGAATATAGAGTGGGGAAAAGACAGCCTCTTCAATAAATGGTGTTGGAAAAACTTGATGACTGCATGGAAAAATATCAGTTGGGACTATTTTTCTCACACCATTTATAAAAATAATCTAAAAATGGATTAAAGACCTAAATATAAGGCCTGAAACCATAAAACTTGTAGAAGTAAAACTTATACACTTTTATACATAAAACTTATATACTTTTTGGTCTCAGCAATATATTTTTTGGAATGTTTCCTCTGATGAGGAAAACAGAAATGGAAATAAACAAATGGAGCTAGCTTAAACTGTAAAGCTCTTACACAACAAAGGAAATCACCAACAATATGAGAAGTCCACCTAACTGAATGGGAGAAGATATTTGCAAATGATATATCTGATAAGAGATTAACACCCCAAATTTTCAAACAACTCATACAACTCAATGTCAAAAAACAACCTGGTTAAAAACATGGGCAGAGGACCTGAGTAGACATTTTCCAGTGAAGTCATACAGAAGACCACCTTCTGTATGGAGTTTAAAAAATGTTCCACATTGCTAATCATCAGGGAAGCACGAATCAAAACTACGCGAGATATCACATCACGCCTATGAGAATAGCTATCATCAAAAAGACGTCAAATGGAAGTGTTGGCAAGCATGTGGAGAAAAAAGAACTCTCCTGCACTGTTGGTGGTAATGTAAATTGGCACAGCCACTGTGGAGAACTGTATGGAAGTTCCTTATAAAACCAAAAATAGAACTACCATGTTACCCAGTAATTGTACTGCTGGGTATTTTTCTGAAGGAAATGCAGCACGCTGATCGGAAAAGATATATATGCCCCTGCTTTCATTGCAGTATTATTTACGAGAGCCAGGATATAGAAGCAACTGATGAGGGAATGTTACTAAGCCAGTAAAAAGGGAAATAGCCTGCCATTCATGACAATATGGGTGCACCCAGAGTGTATTATGGAGAAGGCAATGGCACCCCACTCCAGTATTCTTGCCTGGAAAATCCCATGGACGGAGGAGCCTGGTGGGCTGCAGTCCTTGGGGTCGCTAAGAGTTGGATACGACTGAATGACTTCACTCTGACTTCTCACTTTCCTGCACTGGAGAAGGAAATGGCAACCCACTCTAGTGTTCTTGCCTGGAGAATCCCAGGGACGAGGAGCCTGGTGGGCTGCCGTCTATGGGGTTGCACAGAGTCGAACACGACTGAAGTGACTTAGCAGCAGCAGAGTGTATTATGCAAACGAAATAAGTCAGAGCATACAAACACCGTGTAATTCCACGTATATGTATGTGGAATCTAAAAACAACAAAACACGTGAACAACGGTGGCAAAACAGAAACAGACTGTAGATACAGAGAACCAACAGGGGCTGCCAGAGGGGAGGAAGATTCGGGAACAGGTGAAAGGGTGAGGGAGACCAAGCGGCCCAGACTTCCTGTTTCAGAGTAAACGAGTCACTGGGATGAGCTGTACAGCATGGTAAAATTGTTGATATCTTTGTATGGTGGGGATAAACTTTAAAAATAAACTAAAAAATTTTTTTGTAAATTAAATGTGGAAATTTTGTGGATATAATCACATATTTCCAGGAGAAACAATAATGTTTTGATAAAACATAGTGATATAATATCAGAATGTACACAACTTCCATAACATACCCAGAGCCAAATATCTCTGAATTAAATATGGTCTGTTAATTTCCTAGACTTGGTATTTGTGCCTCTTTTAAATCAGTTGTTTGGTTAGTGAGCTAATGCAGATGAGGTTGTTGGGGAATGCTGCATGGTTCCCTTCTTTGCTTCAAGTCATTTAAAAACTGTTCATCGTGGTCAGCCTCTAGCTGTAGAGTAGGCTATCCGGTGTACCACTGATAGAATTTCAAATGTTCAAAGTCTCTTGTATCTGTAGATAAAATGATGAAATATTCTATTCAGTGCTTGACTTTTAAGTGGGACATTCTTATGCCTTTCTGTTATTGTATCACTCAAGGGGCCCTATTACAGACCAGGAAAAAAGATAAGCATTTCAGATGCATCTATCATTTTCTTGGTTAGGGTTCCTTAGAAATAGACTCTGCAACAAAGAGTTGAATGCAAATTGTTTTAAAAGGAGATGTGGAGCAAGACATGTAAGAGAAAAAAGCGAAGTATACAGCATCACACAATACCATATGGGTAACTGACACTCGGTCCCAAAGGGAGACAGTGTGGAACCCACACTGAGCTACTGGTATCCCACCCAAGGTGCACGGAGTTTGGCTGTTTATCCACCAACCCACTGACTGAGGTTCTCCAGGAAGGATGCTGAGTTTCAGCACTTTCTGCTGCCACACGACAATGAGAGTGGGCTCCAGTGCCCAAAGAAAGCCCTCCTGAAAAGAGATGAAAGTCCTGGCAGTTAGGATGCTCTGAGAAGATCAGTGCCCAGGGAATGTGGGCTCATCTCCCCCAGTGATACCATCTGCTACAGCACATACTGATTCATGGCCAGCTAACCTTTCAAACATCAGAGAAATGTCACAGTGATACTTCCTTTAAGATGAAAAATCAACTCAACACAAATATTTTAAAACAAGATAGATACCACTTACCCTCAGGTGCCTTTTCTAGCATATCTCATTGCTCAAATATCTATATTATAGACCTTAATATTATAGCTAAATGTTTGTGCAACATCAGTTTACCAGCCTTGGAAATATTCCATCCCTAGGTCTGTTTGCCCATGCAGTCAGTATTAAGACCTCCCTCTAGAGTTTAGATAGCTGGCATCATTTCCTTATTAAGTTAATATTTTAAGCTTTCTCCATGTGAAATTTCTAATTCTGAAGAGGAAGTCTCTATTGTTCCCTCAAATTTTTACACCTAAATTATTTAGGTCATATTTTAATGTTCAGATGATTAAAAATGTAAATTGCTGATGCTCTGCCTTGAAGATGTCGCTGGTTGATCAGAGAATAATGGGGTCATTCACCTGGGGATATAGGTCCAGCTTAGAGCTCCAAAGTTTGTTTGCATCTACCCACTGCAGATAACTTATCTTTTCAAGCTTCCTGTGTGCTTAAGAAACCATTTAAAGGAAAGAAAATGACCAAGTGAGTGCTGTTTGGATGCCACACAATAGCTCAGTGAGACACACAGAAATTGTGCTGGGATTTATTGTAGATTAGAAGTACCCTGGAATGATCTCAATTATTCTTCCTGAAAAAATTATGCTAGGCTGAGTACTGCCACACTGGTCCTATGCTGTGGATGCTCTGTCATGTCTCTCAGCTTCCAGGAGCATCCCCAGACCCTCTGCCTCTCCTCACCCACATTTACACTCACCACGACTGAGCGACTTCACTTTCACTTTTCACTTTCATGCATTGGAGAAGGAAATGGCAACCCACTCCAGTGTTCTTGCCTGGAGAATCCCAGGGACGGGGAAGCCTGGTGGGCCACTGTCTATGGGGTCGCACAGAGTCAGACACGACTGAAGTGACTTAGCAGCAGCAGCAGCAGCAGGCCAACCCTGGGTGTTGGATTCAGCGTTTAGTGACTTTGCAGTGGTCAGTCCCAGGCTTGTGGCATGGACAGTTTCTGCACTAAAAACGTCTCAGGCAAGTCAAAGCGGATTGTAAATTTCAGGAAAAGGATTCGTTCCCAACGCCTTTCTTTTCATGATTGCTGATTCCTCTCAGAATACAGTAAGGTTTCATTTTTAGAATCACCAAACCGGGAGGTTAAGATGAGAAGGAGCCTTTGGAAATCAATTAACAAGTTCAATGCCCTTATCCTACCGATGAGGTACTTGAGACTGTAGTGGTCACATGCTTTGCCCAAAGAGACACAGCAGATGTGGGGCGTGTATTCACCTTTCCTTGCTCCTCTTTCCTGAATTGATGTTCTTTTTACTGCATATTATGCAATATTGCCTGCATAATACTAGGCAAAGCACGCATCAAACACATAGAAAAGCAACTATTCATTTTTGACAAGTAATAACTAGTCAAATTACCAAACAAAAATAAAAAAAATGGCAATATTCCTCTTTCCTCCTGCTTCATTTTTTTCTATACTACATAAACATTTTAATATACTAAATCATTTACTTATTTGTTTTGTCTCTCCTTCTTTGCTGTAATGAAAACTAAAAGAGTAAGGATTTTCATCTGTTTTACTCCCGGAGGCACTCCAAGCCCTTAAAACAGCTTTGAGGTGCTCAATCAATAATCTTGAATAAATGAATGAATGCAATCCGGATCCTTCACAGGGAGGGCATGGGTGTTTTATAGTTTTGAATTAGATCCTAAGAATCTAAAGATTTGTGTTCCTATTAGAGGAAGCTAATTCTAGAATAGGAGAAAGCTCCTACTCTACTATTCTGACATTTTGAATTATCACAGTATCAGAATAAATTTCCTTTGGAGATCAGGAGCCATCAGAAGGCTCATTCACATATTGGCAGTCAAATTCTGATTGCTTAGCCTTATTCCAGTAATTTAGTTAGATCTCTACTGTTGATGCTTCAGGCAAGTCTTTTGCTCTCACTTTGCATTTCTTTTCTATATTTAAAAATTATACACATAATGCCCACCTTATGAGCCTCCCCCATCTATGATGTAGTCTCACCCTAAATACCAGCACTGTTTTGTCCCTTTTTAATAGTCACCAGGCTATACATGGTGCAATGCTGCCTGCAATGTGGGAGACCCGGGTTCGATCCCTGGGTCGGGAAGATTCCCCTGGAGAAGGAAATGACAACCCACTCCAGTACTCTTGCCTGGAGAATCCCATGGACGGAGGAGCCTGGTGGGCTACAGTCCACGGGGTCACAAAGAGTCGGATACTACTGAGCGACTTCACTTCATGCTATACATGGCTTCCCAGATAGCTCAGCAGTAAAGAATCCACCTGCAATGCAGGAGACACAAGTTCAATCCCTGAGTTGGAAAGATCCCGTGGAGAAGGACATGGCCCACTCCAGTATTCTTACCTAGGAAATCCCATGGACAGAGGAGTCCGGTGGTCTGCAGTCCATGGGGTTGAAAAAGAGCTGGACACGATTTAACGACTAAACGTCAACAAGAATGCTAATGTTATATCCCTAGGAATTGTTTATAACCACAGGTTTGTATCTTTTGACTATCTTCACCCATTTTACCCGCCTCCTGCCTCTGGCAATTATCATTCTGTTCTTTATTTCTATGAATTTTGGATTTTTGTTTTTTTTCAGGTTTCACATACAAGTGGAATCACACAGTGTTTGATTTATTTCATGTAGCATAATACCCTCACGTTCTCTTTATGTTTTTGCAAATGGCAGAAATTCCTTCTTTTCTGGTGCTGAATTTTATTCCATTTTGTATATGTACCACATCTCTTATCCATTGATGAACACAGATTGTTTCCGTGTCTCGGCTATTGTAAGTAATGCTTCAGTGAATACGGGGGTGCAGATATATTTTCAAGCAAGTGGTTTTGTTTCCTTTGGATAAATACCCAGGTGTGGAATACTCCACACTGTTTTCCACATGGCTGCACCAATTTGCATTCCCCCCAGCAGTTCACAAGGTTCCCTTTTCTCCATATCCTCCCCAAGACTTCTTGTCTTTTGGGTTCTGGCCAGGCTGATGGGTGTGAGGTGCTGTCTCACTGTGGTTCTGATCTGCATTTCTCTGGTGGTTAGTGATGCTGAGCCTGCTTCCATGTGCATGTTGTCCATCTGTGTGTCTTCTTTGGAGAAATGTCTGTTTAGATCCTCTGCCTACTCTTTAATTGAACTGTTTTTAGTTGCATGACTTCTTTATACATTTTGGATATTAGTCCCTGATCAGAGGTATGAATGAAATGCTTTCTCCCATTTCCTAGCCTGCCTTTCATTTTGTTGGCTTCCTTTGCTGTATGTACAGCACCATTCGGTCTTTGAAACACATTATTCCCTCCCATTCTTTTTAGTTGTTTTGTGCTTCTTTTGTCCTCGAAAGCTCTTTGACCTGACACTTTTATCTTCTTTTCCTCAAACAAAGCTGGGGGATCACCCTGGGCTCTTCAGATTTGGCTGCCAATTCCCCAAGCTGTTTAACTTGTACCTTCGCTAAACCAGCAAGAGAAGGTGACCAGAACATAGGGCCAGTCATCCTCCTGCAAAGCCCCCAAGTACTTCATTGTCCTTGGAGTTCATGAAAAGGTCCTTCCTCTAATCGAGGAGCTCTTCCCTTGGAAAAGTGCTTCCACGCACAGTACGGAAGCAGCTTAGTGTCCTGGGTTCAGTCTAATGTTTGAAAACAGACGTGACTGTAGCTCCCTATGTTGAGAAGAGGCTTTAATTTAAAAGAGAAACAGGAGGCTGAGGACGTTTCACCTATTCTCATCATGATCATGACGAGTAGCCACAAATATATATGCGTCCACAGACCCGTTGAGTGTAAACTCAGCTTCTCCTCCTGCCCCCTTGTCAGTCAGCCAGAGCTCCATCTGCAAGCAGCAGGCTGGGGTAGTTACACGATGGTTGTTGGAGACCAAAGGAGGTTGTTGACTCCTCCCTTTGGTGTTTCCAGAGTTACCATCATTTCGTTTAACCTCTCTTGGTTTTAACCAGTGCCTTCCTTGGCTACAAAGTCATGCCATGGGTGGGTGTGGAGGACACTTGGAAGTCAATCCCTAACAGGCACATATATAGATGGAATGAGGATCCATCATCATGTGGGCTAAGATGAGACCATACTTCACATCTGTGCAGTCGTAATTACCCCAGAGATATGCCAAAGTCCATTTCTTACAGGGCCATGTATAAACCACAGGGTGCGTGGGTGAGAATTGGAAAAGCAGACGCCCCGGAGGCAGGCAGATCTGGGGATACACAGTTCTGAATGTGTGTTTCTGCCCTTCTTCATCCCTTCAGCTGGGCCCCTTTGCAGGGAGCATGTGCAACTGTGCAAAGCAGACCTGGGGTTTTGTTTCTCACCTGCATCCCTGGCTCTCCTATTCCCCATCACATCCCATTGGAAATCTACAAACAACTGAGTTTTCAGACACACAGTGCAGCCCTATTCAAAACAAACCCAGAGCGGCCTGTCTCTCTCCCTGCGTTGGAAGACTCTCTGTCTTCAGAACGTCTTTGGGGCCCCATACACCCATCCGCCCTGTGCTGTGACTGATAAGACAGCTGCAAAGCTCACATCTGCCATCTTCCTGCAATGCACTTTGATTTCAAAGTTAAAAAGTAGAAACTCTGTAATAAGGTGAATTTTATAATCCCATTTATGACATATCAGAGTCCTGATGCTTCTGAAATGAACCCAACATTTGCCGGTGTATTTTCCCAACATTTTCCTCCAGGGCTGGTTGTGCTTGGAAGAGATGAGGTTTCAGAATGTGCTCTCTAACCTCGCAGGTTATCAGTTGGGGCTGGATCGTAATAGACTGAGATCCCAGATGCTAGATAAGATTTGTGTGTTGGTTGATTCTAGAGAGAATTATGCTCATGACTTTCCTCATTCCCACCCAATACCCACAGGGATAAGTACACAACATAATACCACTTGTAGGTTTGTAGTTTTGTCTAGCCCAAGGGTTGGCAAATTACAGTTCTGGGAAAATCTAGTCTGTTGCCTGCTTTTGTGAACATGATTTTCTTGGAATACAGCCATGCCTATTTGCGTATGTATTGTCCACAAAAGCAGTCATGCTTTCTTACTACAAGGCCAGAAGTTGTAAAGAGACCTTGTCTAATTCACAAAGCCAAAAATATTTACTGCCTGGCCCTTTATTTTAAAAAGTTTTGCAGACTCTGCTCTAGATCCATCACATAAAAGGCCACTCAATACTTTATTTTAAAATACCGATGTAAATTCAGTTTCTGGTCCCGACCCCTATGTGTGCTTTTGGGTAAATTCGCTTTCTGCACTACAATTTTCTCATTTTCTCAAAGTGGAGATAACCTTACTCCTCTGAAACAGTTGTAAGGATTAATTTAGTTAATAAATGTAGAGCACTCAGAGCCAGGCCTGGGAGAAAATAAACTCTCAGCAAATGTTCATCTTATTCATCAAATCTTTGATTTTATTGGTCCTGAGGATATGTCCTATGACCAAGGACCAAGACAAGCTCTGGGAGTTGGTGATGGACAGGGAGGCCCGGCGTGCTGCAGTCCATGGGGTCACAAAGAGTCGGAAACGACTGAGCGACTGAACTGCACTGAACTGAAGACATGT
The DNA here is from genome assembly GCA_935064755.1 of Tragelaphus eurycerus. Classification (NCBI taxonomy): domain Eukaryota; kingdom Metazoa; phylum Chordata; class Mammalia; order Artiodactyla; family Bovidae; genus Tragelaphus; species Tragelaphus eurycerus. The sequence goes on along the minus strand of CAKXYN010000034.1, from coordinate 17,991,872 downwards.
TCAAGGAGCTAGACTATATTATTTTATTTCAATGTGAAACATGAAATGGGACAGGACCCCACAGTTGTCTTGTCAACAGAGTGAGAACTAGCAGAGGGGAGGAATTCTGAGAAGCCTCCATCTTGATTAGCATACATTGGAGCCATTTCTACGAAAACATGACAAAGAGGAATTTCTGAATATATATCATCACAGCACCTTGGTGATTAATTTCAAAAGCGGTGGAAGGCACACGGCTCTACATGTAGTGTACTTTGCAATCTATTATAGAAACACATATGGTCTAGTGGAAATGTATTAATAATGATCAATAATACATAGGGAAACATTGATGTATTTTTCCATAACACTAGTGCAAACATCCAGGGGTAGAATTTCTGCCTGGCTCATTTCCACATAGTTCAGATTTGAAGTTTGAAATGTAAATATTGTCATTTAAACCAGAGGTTGGCAAACTTTTTCTGTGAAAGGCCAGGTAGAAAATAGTTTTGGCCCTGGGTATCATACGGTCTCTGTTGCAACTCTTCAGCTTGGTCAATGTAGCAGAAAAGTGGTCATAAACAACCCATAAATGAATAAGCATGGCTGTGTTCCAATAAAAGTATTTATAAAAACAGGTGGTGGCCAAATTTGCCCCAGAGGCCATAATTTGCAGACCTGGGATTTAAACAATTGCAAAGTATATACGAACTATATTTTCTTCCCCCCCCCCCCATTTCTCTTATTTTTTAGTATGTTGCCTATTTCGCCCATAAAATACTCTCATTTGCCAGGAACATGAGGTCTATCTGAAGGAAAAGAGGCACACCAAAGCCTCTAAATTCCAATTTGTTTTGTCAAGTTCAGTTTAGTCACTCAGTTGTGGCTCACACTGTGAGCCCATGGACTGCAGCACTCCAGGCTCCCCAGTCCATCACCAGCTCCCAGAGCTTACTCAAACTCATGTCCATCGAGTAGGTGATGCCATCCAACCATCTCATCCTCTGTCCTCCGCTTCTCCTCCTGCCTTTAATCTTTCCCGGCATCATGGTCTTTTGCAATGAGTCAGTTCTTCGCACCAGGTGGCCAAAGTATTGGAGCTTCAGCTTCACCATCAGTCCTTCCAATGAATATTCAGGACTGATTTCCTTTAGGATAGACTGGATTGATCTCCTTCCAGTTCAAGGGACTCTGAAGAGTCTTCTCCAACACCATAGTTCAAAAGCATCAGTTCTTCGGTGCTCAGCTTTCTTTATAGTCCAACTCTCACATCCACACATGACCACTGGAAAAACCATAGCTTTCACTAGATGGACCTTTTTTGGCAAAGTAATGTCTGCTTTTTAATATGCTGTCTAGGTTGGTCATACCTTTTCTTCCAAGGAGCAAACGTCTTTTAATTTCATGGCTGCAGTCACCATCTGCAGTGATTTCATCAAGTATTTGTCAAGTTTTGTCAAGTATTTCTATTCAGTTGGGATTGGGGGGATGAATAAGTTGAAATGAGATTGTAAAACATTAATGGACAAAGAACAAAGAGAGGACTGAAATTCAAAAGTTTATCTGAACTCCATTTCTCCTTCTATTTAAGAAAGGGAAAATGAATAAACTACTTATATAAGTAAGTCAAATACAGAAATTAATTTAATAATATAGAATATTTATCCTCCATTGAGCATCAATAATAAACTACTTATATAAGTAAGTCAAATACAGAAATTAATTTAATAATATAGAATATTTATCCTGCATTGAGCATCAATAATTCTGACAACTTGCTGTTTAGTATTTCCAATGTTATATAAATAAATGTGTATTTTCTATTTTCTTACATTATCTTTGACATAAATTGTATATATTTATGGTGTACAACATGTGTTTTTATATATACATAAACTTGCATATTGAAAAGCAGAGACATTACTTTGCCAACAAAGGTCTGTCTAGTCAAGGCTATGGTTTTTCCTGTGGTCATGTATGGATATGAGAATTGAACTGTGAAGAAAGCTGAGCGCTGAAGAATTGATGCTTTTGAACTGTGGTGTTGGAGAAGACTCTTGAGAGTCCCTTGAACTGCAAGGAGATCCAACCAGTCCATTCTGAAGGAGATCAGCCTTGGGATTTCTTTGGAAGGAATGATGCTAAAGCTGAAACTCCAGTACTTTGGCCACCTCATGCGAAGAGTTGACTCATTGGAAAAGACTCTGATGCTGGGAGGGATTGGGGGCAGGAGGAGAAGGGGACGACAGAGGATGAGATGGCTGGATGGCATCACTGACTCGATGGATGTGTCTCAGTGAACTCCGGGAGTTGGTGATTGGACAGGGAGACCTGGCGTGCTACGATTCATGAGGTCGCAAAGAGTCGGACACGACTGAGTAACTGAACTGAACTGAAACTTGGTGAACTGAACTGAAACTTAGTGAAAAGATCACAACCAACATAACTGACTTATTCATCACCTACATAGTTAGCCTTGTGTATGTGTGAGATTTATCTGTTTTGAGAATCTCAAGCATACAATCTAATATTGTTAACATTCATTACCATTGCCGTGCTGTACCTGAGATTTATAAAATGTATTCTTTCTGCATCACTGATCCTTTGTACCCTTTGACCAGTACCCTTCCCCATCTCCCAGCCCCTGGCGGTCACTATCCTCTCTGCTTTTATATCCTCCCCTTTTTTGGATTGTACGTATTAGTGAATTGCATGGTATTTATCTTTCAGTGTCTGCTTTAGTCTACCTACCATTAGAGGACATTTATTCCAATGTCCTCCTGTTCATCCATGTTGTTACACATGGCAGGATTTCCTTCTTCTTTATGACTGAATAATATTCCATTGTTTACATATACCAGCACTTTAGTCCATTTATCTGTTTATGAACAGTTAGGTTGTTGCCATAACTTGCCTATTGTGAACAATGCTGCAGATATCTCTTCAAGAGGCTGATTTATTTCTAAAGAAATGAGTATCGTGTTAGATGTGAAACATTGTGCCCTCGAGAAGCTTATGTTACTAAATCTTCATATCATCTGTCAAATTACGTGTTCAGTTCAGTTCAGTCACTCAGTCGTGTCCGACTCTTTGTGACCCCATGAATTACAGCACGCCAGGTCTCCCTGTCCATCACCAACTCCCAGAGTTCACCCAAACTCATATGCATCAAGTCGGTGATGCCATCCAGCCATCTCATCCTCTGTCGTCCCCTTCTCTTCCTGCCCCCAATCCCTCCCAACATCAGAGTCTTTTCCAATGAGTCAACTCTTCGCATGAGGTGGCCAAAATACTAGAGTTTCAGCTTTAGCATAATTCCTTCCAAAGAAATCCCAGGGCTGATCTCCTTTAGAATGGACTGGTTGGATCTCCTTGCAGTTCAAGGGACTCTCAAGAGTCTTCTCCAACACCACAGGTCAAAAGCATCAATTCTTCGGCACTCAGCTTTCTTCACAGTCCAACTCACATCCATACGTGACCACTGGAAAAACCATAGCCTTGAGTAGATGGACCTTTGTTGGCAAAGTAATGTCTCTCCTTTTCAATATGCTATCTAGGTTGGTCATAACTTTCCTTCCAAGGAGTAAGCATCTTAATTTCATGGCTGCAGTCACCGTCTACAGTGATTTTGGAGCCCCCAAAAATAAAGTTTGATGCTGTTTCTCTGGTGCTATTTCCGTGAATGTGCCACTTATTTTGTTTCCTGCTTTTTATGAGTATGGAAGAAACAATAGGTTGAAAACTTCTGATTATTAGTTTGAAGTCCATACTCATATGAACTGAATCACCAAAACCATTTAACTAGGGAAACTCCAGGCAGAGCTCTGTAAAGTCTTAATTACCAGAGATGATTTACTGGGAAGCCTGGACTAGAGCACAGGAAGGAGTTAAGGGAGATCCCCAAGCATCATAATAGTTCATCCTCTGTTCTCGGCTCATAAGTGAACCTCACAGGCTTTCCCCACAGTTCACATAATCTTACTCTAAATTGAATGCTTTGCTTTTCCTTGCACGCAGCAGCTTTTTATTTCTAACTTTCTATGGAAGCATGATACATGAACAGAAAGTTATCTATTCTCTAAGTAGATGTTCAGTGAATTCCCAGAACCCCGGTGAGAGCCGGGTGACCTGCACCCTGACCCTCTCTCTCCCGCCTCCATCACTGCCCTGCAAGGGTCACGCTGTCCTGACTTCTCCTGGAGGAGGTTTGTGGGGCTGTTCCTGCACTCTGTGTGCTTCATCACACAGTCTGGCTTCTTCCTGTCTTGCTGCCTTGACTCATTATGTTTGTGGGCCATCCATATTGTCCCATGGAGCTGCTAGCGGCTCATTTTCATTTCCGTGTGGTATTCCAAGGGTTCCCCTGATAGCTCAGTTTGTCAATATATACCACATTTCATTGATCTGCTCCAGTATTCTTGCCTGGAGAATCCCCATGGACAGAGGAGCCTGGCGGGCTCCAGTCCAGGGGGTCTCCAAGAGTCAAGCACCACTAATCGACTAAGCATAGCACAGTGTCGATGGGCCTTTGGAAAGTCTCCAGTTTTGGACTGTTGTACATTGGTGGCTGTGAACTCCCTAATGTGTGTGTTTTGGGGACCTTACTTGCTCATTTCCACTGCGTGTGCCCCACAAGTGAAAACACTGAGTCACAGGGTCTGAGGACACTCGGCTTCAATACTTTCTACCAAACAGTTTCCTGAAGTTCACTGCTGTTTTTAAACAGCAGATTAAAAGTCAGTCCCGCTGAAGACAGGTGTGCGCATGGCAGCTGTGATGAGCGCTGGCATAGCATTTAAGAACACAACGTTAGACTGGAATCTCATCAGCACGGGAGCAATGCCGCACAGGGCAGAGCAGCACTGAGGAATTTTAAATACTGGGACCTTGACTCACCAAGACTGTCAGACCACAGTCAGTCACTGCTGTTAAAATGGAGAGTGAGGACACCTTGGATAACATCACCAGCACTTTTCAAGTCTCCTCCTCAATACTGATAAACTTCTCATTTAGAAAAAAGTCCTTTTTCCAACTCCTTATTGCCCTATAGGATTCATTCTTTGGTGAATACATGAATGACCTGTGTGCTGTTTCAAGACTGTTGGGTTTTCAGACCATAGAAATACTAGCAAAAATTGTGGTTGTTGAATAATTCGGAGGCACCAGTTCACCAAAACTATGCATATGGGGTGTTTCGTGTATTTCTTTGATGGTGCGGTGAAAAGTGAAAGTGTTACTCAGCCATGTCGGACTCTTTGCAATCACATGGACTGTAGCGCACCAGACTCCTCTGTCCATGGAATTCTCCAGGCAAGAATACTGGAGTGGGTAGCCATTCCTTTCTCCAGAGGATCTTCTCCACCCAGGGATCAAACCCCGTCTCCTGAATTGCAGGCAGATTCTTTACTCTGCGGGGCACCAGGGAAGCCTGAAGTTGCAGTGTTTCAGATATAATTTTCATAGTCAGGATAGAAGACTTTGAGGTTAAATGTCAAGTGTGAGTTCTCCCAGGATAGCAGAAGTTCAGAAGTCTGGAGCTCAGGCCTGAAGGTTCAGGCCATGACCTGGGGGGAAGCTCTCTGACGAGGCCCAAGCTGCGCTTCTTTGCCTTCTCACTCTTTGTACCAGCAGAGCTCATGTTGACTTCAGGGAGAGCTGGAGCCAGGCAAAAGGAGGGCTCCTCAGGGGGTTGACGGAGAGGAGCAAACGGGCTGTGTTGAAGCATCTCCTGCCAGGAGGCACCCTTGCTAACGCGAGCTCCTTGCTAACTCGAAAGAGGATGGCCGCTTATGATGTGTGTCAGTCACACACAGGGAGACTGTAACTGAGGTGATGGAATTCAATGGCTTCTATTCTTTTCCCGTTTAGAATAACGTGTAACTAGATGTGAGTTTAAAAGCATTCAGGTGATACAAATCTTTGTGTAAGCCGTGTATGTTTCTGAATCATGTGGCTTCAGAAGACATGCGTGGTGGAAGACTCCTGAGCACGTGGACGGTGTCACAACGTGCCCCTGACAGCCCTGCAGAGCCCCCGCGGGTCTGGCCATGGTCACCCACTCCGAAGGGGCCGCGGGAAATCAGAGTCCCAGGTTTTGTGCACCGAACGCAGGCCAGGTTCCCCCTCAGTCTCTGTGCCAAGAATCTGTGCAGTGACTTTGAAAGGATCACATCGTTCTTCTCATTTTCTGTATGCAAAGTGCAAGTCGTTAAGTTGTGTCTGACTCTTTGCAACCCCATGGACTATACAGCCCATGTAATTCTCCAGGCCAGAATCCTGGAGTGGGGAGCCTTTCCCTTCTCCAGGGAATCTTCCCAACCCAGGGATCGAACCCAGGTCACCGGCATTGCAGGCGGATTCTTTACCAGCTGAGCCACACAGAGGCTAAAAGGACCTGTCCCAGTGCCGGGTAGTGGGCTGCACGTGGTAGCCCCACCTCCCACCAGTTCCCTTTCCTTACCTGCTCTTCACTCAGGGAGGTTGGTGGGGCTTCCCCCTGGGTTGCATGTACACAAGTACAAAAAGAGTGAGTCGGGAGGGCGAGCATGGTGGTCAGAACATACTTGCAGTCAACACCCAGTGGGAAATCTGCAAAGGAAAACCTATCCAGTGGGGCTGATCACTCTCACCTGAACTTGTAGAGACCCAGATGCACACAGGTCACCAGTGACCCAGGCTGCCGACCTGCATGTCTGTTTCATTTGATTTAGGATGGAGTCCCAGCCACAATGAATTTGAAAGGGTTCTGCAGCCAAGGTTGAGATTAAATGCCTTTGTAGACTAAGCAATTAAATCTGAATCATGAATGTAATTTTTAAAGAAAGCATGAAAATGAAAGCATATATATGAAAGGGATTGACAGACTGTAACTGTTCTGCATACGGCACTTTAATGAGGAGAGAAATGGAGAAGAACATAACTTAGTAGTGTAGTTGGACACCCGGTCCTCTGGGGCCGCAGGAGGCATGCAGGGGGCAACAGCATGCTGAAGGGTGCTAAGGAGAGCGGTTTCTTGGGCTAGGATTTGAAGCCAGCGCTTCCTGGTCTCTGGTTCATCACATTACCTCTGACTTCCAGGCTCTGGAAAGGAAATTCTGAGTGAAAAGAGGCCAGAGGGAAATAAAGGTGGGGACGTAACAGACTGCCTGGGTCCTGGAGTCAACAGAACCAGGCCCTTCCCTGGACTATGGACTGTGCTGCTCATAAAATCGTTCCACAATTTAAGGGAGTAATTCCCAACATACTTTTGTATGAGACTCCAGTATTTATCAAACCAAACTGGAATTCACAGTTTATAAAGAGGACAGAACCTTGGAATTTTCATTTTCAGTAAGCCAGATTTTTAAAGGAATTCTTCACAGAAGTGCATTTCACATTCAGAGACAGAGCCTCTCTCAGAGCCCAGAGCCCTAATGGACCACATGAGAATGTGTGCTTGAAGCAAGTGGGAGAGGAGCAATCACAGACACACACATGCATGCACACACACATACATGTACACAACATGCATACAGATACACACATATATAAACACATGCACTCAGATACACATACACACATGTATGGATATAGACACACATGCATATAAATGCATATGTGCAAGAAACACATATATATACTCACATATACACTTGCACACATGTGTGTACACATACATGTATACAACATGCATACAGATATATATATATTAAACTTGCATGCAGATACAAATACACACATGTATGGACATATACATACACATGCATATAAATGTATATATGCAACAAACATACATATACACATATACATACACACATACATACACACATATACACCTACATGTATATATACACTTACACGCATGTACATACATACACACATATACATACATATTCACATACGGTTATATAAAAGCCTGTAACTGTGAAAGATTTGATAATATAAACATATAGCTTAGTTAATAAAGGTGGACACCCTTGTAACCACCACCCATGAAAGAAGGCAGACTTTCTAAGCACCTGGAAGCCCTCCATCTGTCTCTTCCCAACACAGCCCTCTCCCCCTACCCACAGGAGGAGGAGCCACCACCCTGACTTTTACAGTAACCAACTTTTACTTTTCTTTATAGCTTTCTCGTCCAAACACTAGCATCACCGTTGTCTGTTTTCATCTTTAGTATCATTCAGATCGCTCTTCCTCCATAGTTTTGTCCCTTCATCTCACTGTTACTCCACTGACACTTCTTGCTGGAGAAAGCAGGTCACCTCTTACTGAGTTTGCCTCGGGCTGCGTTTGGCTGGTGCACCCCACCATGTGCATCCTGAGTTTGGCCTCTGCGTGTCCAGCAAACTGGGTGTTGCATCCAGAGGCATAATCGCATTCAGATGCGATTGTTGGGAGACAGACACCTTTCAGGTGGTGATGCGTTCTCCATCAAGAGACGTATCCTATCTCATCTTCTCTCTTCTCGTCTTGGAAAGAGCCACTGATTCTCAGTGCCTATATATATTTATTTTTCATTTTTTAAATTATTTATTTGTGGCTGCTCTGGGTCCTCATCGCTGCCTGCGGGCTTCCCCTCACTGTGGTGAGTGGGGGCTTCTCTCTAATTGTGGTCTGTGGGCTTCGCAGTGCAGTGGCTCCTCTTGTTAAGGAGCACAGGCTTAGTTGCTCTGCAGCATGTGGGGTCTTCTCAGATCAGGGAGCAAACCCATGTCTCCTGCATGGGCAGGCAGGTTCTTACCCACTGTGCCACCAGGGAAGTTCCATTTGTGTTTCTAAGGAAAGTTAACTGGTCATTCCTAGAAGTTTTTTATTAACGCACAAACCAGCTTCTCCAGCTTTTGAAAAGGATGGACTTAGCTACATCAGGGTGGGCCCCCCAGGAATAAAACACACACCACCACTTTTATCTAGCTGGAAGCACTCCAGCGTTTAGGGAGGGCAGTTTTCTCTGGTTTCATTTCAGAAATGCTTTGACAGTTGTGAACCCCGTCTGCACCGCTCCAACACACACACACACACACATACACACACACCACCTCTCATGTTGCATTTTTGTTACCCTACAGGATCCGTGTAAATACCCAGGATGCTGTTCTCCATTTCCCCTCAATTGTTCCTTTTCACCTGTGTAGCTTAGACAGCTCCAAAATCATCATTCATTTTCAGAGAAAGAAACTCTCTACGTGAAAGCTGTAGCCGACACCAGATGCAGCTAGGTAGATCCACCAGTGGGGTGGCCAGACTGCCCACCTGCAGGAAAGGAGAATTCTGAGACGTTCTCCCACAGAGACACAAAACTTCATCAACACTTAGATGTTTGATCATAAGAGATGCAGGAAGTCGTTCGCAAAGGCCTGACATTGCAGTTGGTTTGACTGCATCTGTGCAGAGAGGGTCAAGTGCACGCTTGCCTCTGACCTGAAGGAAGGCTGGAGACATACTTCCACTCACATTTGATAAAACACACACCTGAGCTCAGAGAGGTGATGCAGGCTCTCAGAGCTGCTGGAGCAGAGCTACCACTCAGCTGGCCTCACCCCTCACCCAGTGGTCCTCCTGCCACCCCAGCCCAGGCCTCCACTCATGCCCAGGGACAAGTCCCTGCCTTCACATGCACCTTGCTCCCCTTGTGGAGGCCCCAGCTGACGCAGCCACTTGCATCCTGTCCCTTTCCCTTCCAGGCAGCCCATCGTGTACCCTGTTCATTGGTCTCAGCGCTTCGTCAGCATCCACCATGCGCTAAGCACTGCGCCCCGGCTGCAGGAAACAAAACGCCCCCAAGGTGCTTGTAGTCACATGGAAGAACAGTTTATACATATATGCCCGCACACACGTACATGTTTACGTCTGATGTTTACTGTTAAGATCAACTTTTGACGATCCTCTCTCCTGAAAGGAGATGGAGAAAACAATGGCCTCTAGGTTAAAAAATCAGTGTGTGTCCATGCATCGCATTGTAGTAAAGACTGAGGAGGGCTCAAGCCACGTTCTCCGCACATTCACCTTCTATTATAAGAAGAAGGAAGAAGGGTGCAGGCAGACTTGGAGAACGAAGCATTGAGCAGCTCGGAGCTGCTGGGCCTGAGCCATTTTGTCCTTGCACTTTGTCTTAACAAAGTAACACTACTGTGTTGCTTGGGATATAAAATCAGCAATTTGCTCCACAAGACCTAATGCATCTCTTGGCGCCCAGACAAGGCTCTACAAGGGCTTGCTGCTTTGTTGCTGCATCGCACTTCCCAATCAGTGGCATGTTGCCCTCCCCTCACAGACACCCCAAACCCATCTTATCAGAATCTTTAAATAAAGCATGTTTTTGTTCTTGAAAACAGTAATATCTGGACAGTTGACTTGGATGATAACCCACAACTTCAAGAATTCAGGAGCTCTTGTCAAAAGCTATACTCCTGAGTGATTCTGAAATGTGAACTCTGACCTGCTCGTCCAAGGCTTTTACATTCATACAAAGAGACTCAAATGTGAGCCTTGAAATGGAAAAAAAAATAATCTAGGATCAAAATAGAAGTAAATCTATATAATGTAGCAGATCAGATCAGATCAGTGCTCAGTCGTGTCTGACTCTTGCAACCCCATGAATCCCAGCACGCCAGGCCTCCCTGTCCATCACCAACTCCGAGAGGTCACTCAGACTCACATCTATCGAGTCAGTGATGCTGTCCAGCCATCTCATCCTCTGTCGTCCCCTTCTCCTCCTGCCCCCAATCCCTCCCAGCATCAGAGTCTTCTCCAATGAGTCAACTCTTCGCATGAGGTGGCCAAAGTACTGGAGTTTCAGCTTTAGCATCATTCCTTCCAAACAAATCCCAGGGCTGATCTCCTTTAGAATGGAGTGGTTGCATCTCCTTGCAGTTCAAGGCACTCTCAAGAGTCTTCTCCAACACCACAGTTCAAAAGCATCAATTCTTTGGCACTCAGCCTTCTTCATAGTCCATAGTTCATAGTCATAGTCATAGTTCATAGTTCATAGTCCAACTCTCATATCCATACATGACCACAGGAAAAGCCATAGCCTTGACTAGACGAACCTTTGTTGGCAAAGTAATATCTCTGCTTTTGAATACGCTATCTACGTTGGTCATAACTTTCCTTCCAAGAAATAAGCGTCTTTTAATTTCATGGCTGCAGTCACCATCTGTACTGATTTTGGAGCCCAGAAAAATAAAGTCTGACACTGTTTCCACTGTTTCCCCATCTATTTCCCATGAAGTGATGGGACCAGATGCCATGATCTTCGTTTTCTGAGTGTTGAGCTTTAAGCCAACTTTTTCACTCTCCACTTTCACTTTCATCAAGAGGCTTTTGAGTTCCTCTTCACTTTCTGCCATAAGGGTGGTGTCAATCTGCATATCTGAGGTTATTGATATTTCTCCCAGCAATCTTGATTCCAACTTGTGTTTCTTCCAGTCCAGCATTTCTCATGATGTACTCTGCATAGAAGTTAAATAAGCAAGGTGACAATATACAGCCTTGATGTACTCCTTTTCCTATTTGGAACCAGTCTGTTGTTCCATGTCCAGTTCTAACTGTTGCTTCCTGACCTGCATACACATTTCTCAAGAGGCAGATCAAGTGGTCTGGTATTCCCATCTCTTTCAGAATTTTCCACAGTTCCTTGTGATCCACACAGTCAAAGGCTTTGGTATAGTCAATAATGCAGAAATCAATGTTTTTCTGGAACTCTCTTGCTTTTTCCATGATCCAGCGGATGTTGCCAATTTGATCTCTGGTTCCCCTGCCTTTTCTAAAACCAGCTTGAACATCAGGAAGTTCATGGTTCATACATTGCTGAAGCCTGGCTTGGAGAATTTTGAGCATGACTTTACTAGCCTGTGAGATGAGTGCAATTTTGCGGTAGTTTGAGCATTCTTTGGCATTGCCTTTCTTTGGGATTGCAATGAAAACTGACCTTTTCCAGTCCTGTGGCCACTGCTGAGTTTTCCAAATTTGCTGGCATATTGAGTGCAGCACTTTCACAGAATCATCTTTCAGGATTTGGAATAGCTCCACTGGAATTCCATCACCTCCACTAGCTTTGTTCATAGTGATGCTTTCTAAGGCCCACTTGACTTCACATTCCAGGATGTCTGGCTCTAGGTGAGTGATCACACCATCGTGATTATCTGGGTCGTGAAGATCTTTTTTGTACAGTTCTTCTGTGTATTCTTGCCATCTCTTCTTAATATCTTCTGCTTCTGTTAGGTCTGTACCATTTCTGTCCCTTATCAAGCCCATCTTTGCATGAAATGTTCCTTTGGTATCTCTGATTTTCTTGAAGAGATCCCTAGTCTTTCCCATTCTGTTGTTTTCCTCTATTTCTTTGCATTGATCGCTGAAGAAGGCTTTCTTATCTCTTCTTGCTTTTCTCTGGAACTCTGCATTCAGATGTTTATATCTTTCCTTTTCTCCTCTGCTTTTCGCTTCTCTTCTTTTCACAGCTATTTGTAAGCCCTCCCCAGACAGCCATTTTGCTTTTTTGCATTTCTTTTCCATGGGGATGGTCTTGATCCCTGTCTCCTATACAATGTCACGAACCTCATTCCATAGTTCATCCGGCACTCTATCAGATCTAGTCCCTTAAATCTATTTCTCACTTCCACTGTATAATCATAAGGGATTTGATTTAGGTCATACCTGAATGGTCTAGTGGTTTTCCCTACTTTCTTCAATTTCAGTCTGAATTTGGCAATAAGGAATTCATGGTCTGAGCCACAGTCAGCTCCTGGTCTTGTTTTTGCTGACTATATAGAGCTTCTCCATCTTTGGCTGCAAAGAATATAGTCGATCTGATTTCGGTGTTGACCATCTGGTGATGTCCATGTATAGAGTCTTCTCTTGTGTTGTTGGAAGAGGGTGTTTGTTATGACCAGTGCATTTTCTTGGCAAAACTCTATTAGTCTTTGCCCTGCTTCATTCCATATTCCAAGACCAAATTTGCCTGTTACTCCAGGTGTTTCTTGACTTCCTACTTTTGCATTCCAGTCCCCTATAATGAAAAGGACATCTTTTTGGGGTGTTAGTTCTAAAAGGTCTTGTAGGTCTTCATAGAACCATTCAACTTCAGCTTCTTCAGCAGTACTGGTTGGGGCATAGACTTGATTTACTGTGACATTGAATGGTTTGCCTTGGAAACGAACAGAGATCATTCTGTCATTTTTGAGACTGCATCCAAGTACTGCACTTCGGACTCTTTTGTTGACCATGATGACCACTCCATTTCTTCTGAGGGATTCCTGTCCACAGTAGTAGATACAGTGGTCATCTGAGTTAAATTCACCTATTCCAGTCCATTTTAGTTCGCTGATTCCTAGAATGTCGACATTCACTCTTGCCATCTCTTGTTTGACCACTTCAATTTGCCTTGATTCACAGTACTCTTGCCTGGAAAATCCCATGGATGGAGGAGCCTGGTGGGCTGCAGTCCATGGGGTCGCTAAGAGTCGTACATGACTGAGCGACTTCACTTTCACTTTTTCGCTTTCATGCATTGGAGAAGGAAATGGCAACCCACTCGTTTTCTTGCCTGGAGAATCCCAGGGGCAGGAGAGCCTGGTGGGCTGACATCTATGGGGTCACGCAGAGTCGGACACGACTGAAGTGACTTAGCAGCAGCAGCAGCATGGACCTGACATTCCAGGTTCCTATGCAATATTGCTCTTTACAGCATCAGACCTTGCTTCTATCACCAGTCACATCCACAGCTGGGTATTCTTTTTGCTTTGGCTCCATCCCTTCATTCTTTCTGGAGTTATTTCTCCACTGATCTCCAGTAGCATATTGGGCACCTACTGACCTGGGGAGTTCCTCTTTCAGTATCCTATCATTTTGCCTTTTAATACTGTTCATGGGGTTCTCAAGGCAAGAATACTGAAGTGGTTTGCCATTCCCTTCTCCAGTGGACCACATTCTGTCAGATCTCTCCACCATGACCTGCCCATCCTGGGTTGCCCCACGGGCATGGCTTGGTTTCAATGAGTTAGACAAGGCTGTGGTCCTAATGTGATTAGATTGACTAGTTTTCTGTGATTATGGTTTCAGTGTGTCTGCCCTCTGATGGCCTCTTGCAACGCCTACCATCTTACTTGGATTTCTCTTACCTTGGGCGTGGGGTATCTCTTCATAGCTGCTCCAGCAAAGTGCAGCCACTGCTCCTTATCTTGGACGAGGGGTATCTCGTAGCACATAGACCTCATCTTAAAACTATAGTTACTATGCTTAGAGTAAGACTTTTGAAAACATGTTGATTTGAATTCATTTTTTTCTATAAACATGTTGATATAGGATTTTCTTAAAGAAAGCATCTGTATCATCTTACATAACAAGAAATCCACCACTTAGCATGTTTCATAAAACCCTCAATGTGTAGTCGCTGATTAAATATTGTAATTAAACTGCCTTCGGATTCCTGCACAGTAACTCTGGTTCGACCCGTCAGCCTGACAGCTGTGTTTCCCTAACTACATGGTTCAGCAGGCACCGACTAATAGACAGTTGTCTTCCATTTAGAGAAACAGAGCAATTTCTCTGTATCGAAGAATTCATTTTGCAATAGCTGAGCCACCAATATATAACCGTTATCAAAAGTCTTTTGATTACTATTGTGATTCTTTTTGAAGAAAGCACTGCATATGAGAAAGAAAACTCATTTTGAGGTTAAAAGGCCCCGTTTCAAAAGCTTACTCCACTTTATTCCTTACGTGATGTTGGACAATCATCTCTTAAGTGGAGATGGTCATTCATAGTCTTGACTATCTAATGGGATCACGAATGCAAGTCAAGTGAGATGAAAAAACAGCCCTTGCAAGAGTACACAACAGTGACTATTATGAGACATTATTATTCTTTAGGTTTTGTTTTTCCACTTCATATATGCAGAAATACACAAACTCTCAACAGCTTTGCAATTCTACTCTTTTTGTTGTGATTTATACTCCACTCCCCACCCCCCACACACAATTTTTGAAGTGTCTGTATGATACAAGACACAGATATAATAGAATCAAACAAACAGGGACACATTAACAGCAACCAGATAATGAAGGCAAGAAAAATTGGAAGGAACTGCGAACATGAAAATCCCCTAAGCTTCCTAGCAGTCAGGACAAAAGGGAGCCACGTGACTTGCAGGGTTTTCACAGTCTGACTGAGAGAACGCTCTCTGTCCTTGCAGTACACTGTGCCTTACTTAAAACAGAATTTGTAGAGCATTGCTCAGCGCTCGTGCTTAGTCCTGTCCAATTCTTTGTGACCCCATGGATGGTGGCCCACCAGGCTCCTCTGCTCATAGGATTTTTTTCAGATAAGAATACTGGAATGGGTTGCCATTCCCTTCTCCAAGGAATCTCCCAACACAGAGATGGAACCCGTGTCTCCTACTTTGGCAGGAGGATTCTTTACCACTGAGCCATCTGGGAAGCCCCTTCATAGGTCATTGCCAAATGCTTTTTTTAGGAAACCAGGATCTTTGTTATCAAAGTGCCACACTTAAAGTGCTGTTGGTGTACCTAAGAGGCTTGTGCGAGCTTCCTGATGGGAGGGACTGGCTGTGGGGAAAACTGTGTCTTGCTCTGGTGGCAGGGCCATGCTCAGTAAATCTTTAATCCAATTCTCTGCTGATGGACGGGGCTGTGCTCTCGCCCTGTAGGTGTTTGGCCTGAGGCAGCCCAGGCCTGGAGTTTGCAGTCTGTATGGTAGGGCTAATGGTGACTTCTCCAAACTGACTCACCCAACAGGCCAAGCCTCCCAGGACTGCTTCTGCCAGCGCCCCTGACTCCTCAGCAGGCCACCGTCAACCCACACTTTCGTTGAAGTGAAGTTGCTCAGTCGAGTCCAACTCTTTGTGACCCCATGGACTGTAGCCTACCAGGCTCCTCCGTCCTTGGGATTTTCCAGGCAAGAGTACTGGAGTGGGTTGCCACGCTTACAGGCATGTCTGGCTCATTATGCTGCACATAAAGCTGATGAATTCTTTGTGAATCAGTCTCACTCAAACCTATTTTAGAATACTGTTAAAAGCACCTTTCTAGTGCTCTGTCCACATGTTGAATGCATGGGAAATGTCCTTAGGGTTCAAGTCCTGTGTTTTCATAACATCATAACTTGTATTTGTATATCCAGGAATCACCCTACCTGTTGAGTTCAGTCACTCACTTGTGTCTGACTCTCTGCAACCCAATGGACTGCAGCACGCCAGGTCTCCCTGACCTTCATCATCTCCTAGAGTTTGCTCAAACTCATATCCATCAAGTCGGTGATACCATCCAACCATCTCATCCTCTGTCATCTCCTTCTCCTCCTGCCTTCAATCTTTCCCAGCATCAGGGTCTTTTCCAATGAATCATTTCTTCGCATCAGGTGGCCAAAGTATTGGAGCTTTAGCTTCAGCATCAGTCCTTCCAATGAATATTCAGGACTGATTTCCTTCAGGATGGACTAATTGGATCTCCTTGCAGTCGAGGGGACTGTCAAGAATCTTCTCCAACACCACAGTTCAAAAGCATCAATTCTTCAGCACTCAGCTTTCTTTATAGTCCAACTCTCACATCCATACATGATTACTGAAAAAAACCATAGCTTTGACTAGATGGACCTTTGTTGACAAAGTAATGTCTCTGCTTTTTAATATACTGTCTAGGCACCCCACTCCATTACTCTTGCCTGGAAAATCCCATGGATGGAGGAGCCTGGAAGGCTGAAGTCCATGGGGTCAGTGAGGGTCGGACATGACTAAGTGACTTCACTTTCACTTCTCACTTTCATGCATTGGTAGAAGGCAATGGCAACCCACTCCAGTGTTCTTGCCTGGAGAATCCCAGGGACAAGGGAGCCTGGTGGGCTGCCATCTATGGGGTCGCACAGAGTCAGACATGACTGAAATGACTTAGCAGCAGACTTAGCAGCAGCAGCTAGGTTGGTCATAGCTTTTCTTCCAAGGAGCAAGCATCTTTTAATTTCATGGCTGCAGTCACCATCTGCAGTGATTTTGGAGCCCAAGAAAATAAAGTCTGCCATTGTTTCCATTTTTTCTCCATGTATTTACCATGGAATGATGGGACCAGATGTGTTAATAGCTTTTTAACTTTTTTATTGGATCCTTTAGTGATATATAGACCTCAGAGGTGATAGAGAAAATGGGGAAACAAATTAGAATCTCACCAAATTCAAATATATCCTTGGGTTCAAGTTGAGGAGGAGCTTGCTGTCTAGACCCATGAAATCTTAAAAGCTTCATCCTTCAGCCCTGCTTTCTAGTCACATAGGCAGAAGTTTATTTCCAAGCTCTGCATTTATTGGGTGACCTTAGTAAGGTCACTTGGTGTATCTGATCCTTAGTTTCTCTGTCTACAAAATACAAGTCCACCAAATCCCTCTTGCAGAGTCGCTGTGCTGTTAGAGGTACAATACCTGCCATCTAGGCAGCACTCAACACACAGCAATTATAGTTCCACCTATTATCTACCAGTTCCAAACCCCCAGATTTCCAGAATCTAAAACATTTTTCATAATTCATTTGACAGCAAACTCTTACCTAAAACTCAAACATAGCCTGACCAAACCGATGTGAGGCTAGAGTCTTCTGACTATTCAGTGGAGTTTTGGAGCAAAGGCAGGAGTATTTATGCATTTGGTTATGGAGTGTGGCCCCAGACAACACTGGGGATCTTGCATCACAAATGGCAGATGCTCTAAATTGCCTTTCTAAACTCTGAATAATTCTGACTTTTCGAACACATCCCCCAGCCCCAATGCTTTTATTTAAGGGATCGATGACTATTCAGTCACGGGGGGTTTAAATTTCTGTGGTGTCTAGACCACGAAATCTGGACCATGGTGTCTGGACTGAAAAGGGAAATCTCATCAACTGCATCCCGTGCTCACAGTAACCTCCCAGGGTCTGCAGGATTTGCCCTGAGCTCTTTGGGTTGGTGGGAGGTTGATACTTGGGCGCAGATGGGTTCCCATCTGATAGATCCGACCACTATAAAGTCTTTCTCACACTGAAATCTGCCTCCCTGTCCACTCTCCTACTTGTCCCTGTTCCTTAGTGCCGAGAGGACAGAGGATAAACCAGCTACCCCTTCCAGGCAGCTGCTTCTCATGTATTTGAACAGTACTGTTCTCTTTCTTAAGTCATCGTTTATACAGGCAGACAAACCCATTTCCTATAGCCAGCCATTAGCTGACCCATTTCTATACCTCTTCCATTTATTTTGTCCGTTTTCCACTTAATAAGTGTGATCTGGGATCAGAAGTATCATGGTCTTTGTCTTAAAAACTATTTCCAACTATGTATAAGCAACTCATCTTTTCTGGCCCCAAACAGTATCTTCACAGGGACTGAGCTTTCGTAGAGTGGATGGTTCAGACCCAGTCAGATTCTGAGTCTTCTCTTTACTAGACCTTAGGAGAGATATATAAACTCACAGACCCTCAGTCTCTTTATCTGTAAAGTGGAGGTGATACTGTGACCTTCCTTGCTGTAAAGATTAGAGGGAACACCTGAGAAACACCCAAAAGCTTACCTCACACAAAATAGGCAGGTTAAAAATGGTAGTGGTTGTTATTAGAAGTTTAATAAATAATCCTCCTCTTCTTCATCATCATGTTTTATTGCTTTCTTAGGCTGACACCAGTGCTATCGAAATTCCACTCAAGCTTAAGACATTGGTGGGTTTATTGTTAGGTGCAGATCAGATCAGATCAGTCGCTCAGTCGTGTCCGACTCTTTGCGACCCCATGAACTGCAGCACTCCAGGCCTCACTGTCCATCACCAACTCCCGGAGGTCACTCAGACTCACATCCATCGAGTCAGTGATGCCATCCAGCCATCTCATCCTTTGTCGTCCCCTTCTCCTCCTGCCCCCAATGCCCCCCAGCATCAGAGTCTTCTCCAATGAGTCAACTCTTCCCATGAGGTGGCCAAAATACTGGAGTTTCAGCTTTAGCATCATTCCTTCCAAAGAAATCCCAGGGCTGATCTCCTTCAGAATGGACTGGTTGGATCTCCTTGCAGTCCAAGGGACTCTCAAGAGTCTTCTCCAACACCACAGTTCAAAAACATCAATTCTTCGGCGCTCAGCCTTCTTCACAGTCCAGCTCTCACATCCATACATGACCACAGGAAAGACCATAGCCTTGACTAGGCGAACCTTTGTTGGCAAAGTAATGTCTCTGCTTTTGAATATGCGATCTAGGTTTGTCATAACTTTCCTTAGGTGCAGTCCGTGTGAAAGTGACGTCATTGTGAAGATTCAATTTGTGTAATAAACAGTTTCTGCCTGTTACCAAGGGAAGTCACGGTACTTCTTCTCCCTCCCTAATCTCTTGTGAATCAAATGCAACTTCCAGGACAGCTTGATTGACACAAGTACATAAATCTGTATCTTTGAAGCATCTATTGAGAGATCTACAGTAGAAATTCAGTTTTCCAGCCTAGCTAGAAACCAAGTGGATTCCAGGGTATCTCGCTTCTCATTTCAAGACTGTGCACACTGTGTGAATATTTCCAAGTGTACAGAGTAGAGTCATAAATTTTAGTTTTATCAGTGCCAAAACCTTGGTGCCAAAGAACATCTTAACATTACTATTAGTGTGTGTTGTATCCTGTAATTAAACAGAGTCGACTTGTAGATGAGTTCTTCTGAAGACAGAGCCCTCCTTTCATGGGAGAATAATCAGAATGAGCTATTGCTCTCATTAAGTTCCTTGGCAAGACATCGCCAGTGTGGCCTGTCATCCTGATGATGCATTAGCGCCATTCATCACCAGGGTGAATCCCTCCAGTGTGTCCTTACCCCACAGGCAGGCCTGCCCATGCAGAGAGCATCCCGGGGCAGATGGAGGCTGACTGCAGTCAGGCTCCAGGAAGTTCTCTGGAATGGGATCTCCCTACCTTTTTTTTTTTTTCCTTTGAAGTTGAGCTGCATTTAAGTTATCCAAACCAATGCCCATCTGTGCCCAGGCTGTTCTGATTTTTCCTCTCTGCCTCACTCAGAGTCCTTTACCTGCCCACAGATATCTGACTTTGATTCCTTTGAGTGTATAATTGACCCACTCGGTTCTTTCCTGAAGAGGAACCCCTCAACAACCTTTAGTTTCATCGCTGATGTTGTCAAAACTTCTGAGTTTCTCTATGATTCATGCCCTACATAATTGTAAAGTGGATACTTTTCAAAGTATTTTTATTTACTGACTTACTTATGTATTTATTTTAGGCTGTGCTGGGTCTTTGCTGCCCGATCTTTTCTCTAGGTGTGGCCAGTGGGGGCTGCTCCCTAGTTACCATGTGAGAGTTTCTCAGTGCTGAGGCCTCTATTGCTGCAGAGCAGGGGCTCTATGGCCTGCAGGCATCCATGTTACGGCTTGTGGGCACAGTAGTTGGGGCTCCCAGGCTCTAGAGCGCAAGCTCAGTAGTTGTGGTTCACGGGCTTAGTTGCTCTGCAGCATGTGGCATTTTCCCAGAGCAGGGCTCAAATCCGTGTCTTCCCGCATTAGCAGATGGATTCTTTACCACTGAGCCACCAAGGAAGCCCTGGATATGTTTTTTTTAAAGACTCATTCAATGATGCCACTTCAATTTTTTTAAAAAAGTAAGAGATAATGATACTAAAAATCAAGGTTTTGCAACTAGGAGGTAAACAAGTCAGGAAGACCTGATACTCAGCACAGGAAGTACAGACAACAAAATGTACTATAAACTTTAAAGCTGCTAAGAGACTAAGTCTTAATTGTTTTCAGCACCAGGAGAAATGATAATTATGTGATGAAAGGTGTCAACTATTGCTATAAGGCAACCACACTGCAATATAATCTATCAAATCAGTATATTTTCACCTTAAACTTACATAATGCCAATCATACCTTCGTAAAGAAAGTAAAAGACTCTCTACCAAAAAGAAATAAACACCAAGGCTAACATTTGTTGTTGTTTAGTCAATAAGCCATGTCTGACTCTCTGCTCCCATGGACTGCAGCACTCCAGGCTCCTCTGTTCTCCATCTTCCAGAGTTTGCACAAATTCATATCCGTTGAGTCAGTGATGCTATCTAACCATCTCATCCTCTGCCACCCCCTGCAATTGCCTTCAGTCGTTCCCAGGAAATGGTCTTCTCCAGTGAATTGGCTCTTCACATCGGTGGCCAAAGTATTGGAAGTTCAACTTCATCAACATTCCTTCCGATGAATACTCAGGATTGGTTTCCTTTAGGATTGACAGGTTCGACCTCCTTGCAGTCCAAGGGACTCTCAAGAGTCTTCTCCAACACCACAATTTGAAAGCATCAGTTCTTTGGCGCTCAACCTTTTTTATGGTCCAGCTCTCACATCCATACATGACTGGACCTTTGTCAGCAAAGTGATATCTCTGCTTCTTAATACGCTGTCTAGGTTTGTCATAGCTTTCCTCCCAAAACACAAGTATCTTTTAATTTCATGACTGCAGTCACCCATCTGCAGTGATTTTGGAGCCCAAGAAAATAAAATCTCCACTGCTTCCAGTTTTTCCCCTTCTATTTGTCATGAAGTGATGGGACTGGATGCCATGGCTTTGTTTTACGATTATTGAATTTCAAGCCAGTTTTTTCACTCTGCTCTTTCATCCTCATCAAGAGGTTCTTTAGTTCCTCTTCACTTTCTGCCAGTAGAGTGGTGTTATCTGCATATGTGAGGCTGTTGATATTTCTCCCAACATTCTTGATTCCAGCTTGTGATTCATCTAGCCCAGCATTTCACATGATATACTCTGCATGTAAGTTAAATAAGCAGGGTGACAATATGCAGCCTTGTTGAACTCCTTTCCCAATTTTGAACCAGTCCATTGTTCCATGTCTAGTTCTAACTGTTGTTTCTTGACCCAAATAAAGGTTTCTCAGGAGACATGTAAAGTGGTATGGTACTCCCATCTCTTTAAGGATTTTCCACAGTTTGTTATGATCCACACAGTCAAAAGCTTTATCATAGTCAGTGAGGCAGAAGTAGATGTTTTTGTGAAAATCCCATGCTTTGTCCATGATCCAATGAAGGTTGGCAATTTGATCTCTGATTCCTCTGCCTTTTCTAAATCCATCTTGAACTGGAAGTTCATAGTTCGCATACTGTCGAAGCCTAGGATTTTGAGGATAACCTTGCTGGCGTGTGAAATGAGTGCGACTGTATGTTAGTTTGAACATTCTTTGCATTGGCCGTCTTTGGAATTGGAATGAAAACTGACCTTTTCCAGTACAATTGCCACTACTGAATTTTCAAACTTGCTGACCTATTGAGTGCAGCACTTTCATAGCACTCTAAATGAGTGACTAAACCATTGTGGTTATCCCAGTCATTAGAATTTTCTTATGTAGTTCTTCTGTGTATTCTTGCCACCTCATCTTAATCTCTTCTGCTTCTGTTAGATCTGTACTGTTTCTCTCCTTTATCATGCCCATCCTTGCATGAAATGTCCCCTTGATCTCTCCAATTTTCTTGAAGAGATCTCTAGGCTTTCCCATTCTATTGTTTTTCCCTACTTTTTTGCACTGTTCATATAATAAGGCTTTCTTATCTCTCCTTGCTATCCTTTGGAACTCTGCATTCAACTGGGTTATCTTTGCCTTTCATTTCTCTTCTTTCCTCTCCTATTCCTCCTCAGACAACTACTTTGCCTTCTTGCATTTCTTTTTTTCTTGGGATGGTTTTGGTCACTGCCTCCTGTCCAATGTTATGAACCTCTGTCAATAGTTCTTCAAGCACTCTGTCTACCAGATCTAATCCCTTTAATATTAATCTGTCACCTCCACTGTATAATCATAAGGGATTTGATTTAGGTCATACCTGAATGGTCTAGTGGTTTTCCCCGACTTTCTTCAATTTAAGGCTGAATTTTGCAATAAGGAGCTCATAATCTGAGCACAGTCAGCTCCCAGTCTTATTTTTACTGGCTCTATAGAGCTTCTCCATCTTTGGCTGCAAAGAATATAATCAACTTGATTTCTGTATTGACCATCTGGTGATGTCCTTATGTGGAGTCATCTATTGTGTTTTTGGAAAAGGGTGTTTGCTATGACCAACTTGTTCTTTTGACAAAATTCTGTTGGCCTTTTCCCTGCTTCATTTTTACTCCAAGGCCAAACTTGCTTGTTATTCCAAGAATCTCTTGAATTCCTACTTTTGCATTTCAGTCCCCTGTAATGAAAAGGACATCATTTTTCGGTTAGTTCTAGAAGGTCTTGTAGGTCTTCATAGAACTAGTCAACTTCAGCTTCTTCAGCATCAGTGGTTGGATTACTGTGATGTTGAATGGTTTGCCTTGGAAACAAACTAAGATCATTCTATTGTTTTTCAGACTGCACCCAAGTACCGCATTTCTGACTCTTTTGTTGACTATGAGGGCTACTCTATTTCTTTTAAAGGGATTCTTTCTCAGAGTAGTAGATATATTTGTCATCTGAATTAAATTCACCCATTCTTGTTCATTTTAGTTCACTGATTCCTAAGATGTTGATATTCACTCTTGCCATCTCCTGCTTGACCTCCTTCCAATTTACCTTGATTCATGGACCTAACATTCCAGGTTCTTATGCAATACTGTTCTTTACAGCATCAGACTTTACTTTCACCACCAGACACATCCACAGCTGAGTGCCATTTCTGCTTGGCCTAACCTCTTCATTCTTTCTGGAGCTGTTAGTAATTGCCCTCTCCCTCCCCCAGTACCATATTGGACACCTAGCGACCTGGGCGGGGCGGGGGGGTGCTCATCTTCTGGTGTCATATCTTTTTGCCTTTTCATACTGTTCATGAGGTTCTCAAAGCAAGAATTCAGGGATGGGCTACCATATCCTCCTCTAGTAGACCACGTTTTGTCAGCGCTCTTCACTATGACCTGTCCATCTTGGGTGGCCCTGCACAGCCTGGTTCATAACTTTGTTGAGTTACACAAGCCCTTTCGCCATGACAAGGCTGTGATCCATGAAGGGGAGGCTAACATGCCCAGTGCAATTGAGTTTTATATTTATCTCTGTGTGAACTGGCAGCAAAATCAAAAAGGGATGATGGTTTGAAAGAATGAAAAACATTTTGTTTCAAAACTTTGTAATATTAAATTTAATTTTTTTTTAATTTGGATACATAACCTAAATAATATTAAAGAACATAATCAACTTTGCCTTTAATGGCAATATCACTGAAAATTCTTCATAGTGATGTCTTCTCATCCTTTGATAAAGTCAGGATGTATTATATTTAAAATATATCCATTTAAGGCATTTTCTATGAAAGCTAATGTGGTACAGGTATGAAATTTTCTTTGGGAATAGAGGTAGAAAACCTATGGGAATGGA
Source organism: Tragelaphus eurycerus (assembly GCA_935064755.1). NCBI lineage: Eukaryota > Metazoa > Chordata > Mammalia > Artiodactyla > Bovidae > Tragelaphus > Tragelaphus eurycerus. Next base: position 17,967,575 of record CAKXYN010000034.1, on the reverse strand, counting down.
TGGGAGCATTTCTTTCTGTTTTCCTCTAAAATCACTTCTCTCCTCTGAACATTTTTGAAAGAGTTGGGTAACAATTTAGATTTTTTTTTTCTTAGTTTCATGAGGGATAAAATTTGCAATCAATAAAATTTACCCTTTTTAAGTATACATTGTGATGTATTTTTGTGTCTATAAATAATCAATGTGGCTACCACTACAATCAAGACATTGAAGGGTTTGGGTTCTTTTTTTTTTTTTTTTTTGGTTTTGTATTGGCTACAACATGTGGCATCCAGGATCTTATTCTACAACCAGGGATTGAACCCATGCTCTCTGCAGTGGAAGGAGAGGGTCTCAGCCACTGGACCAGCAGGCAAGTCCCTGAATGATGTTCTCACGCCGAAAGTCTCCCTTGTTCTTGTGCAGCGGGGCCCCTCTCCCAACCCCCCAACATAGGCAACCACTGATCTTCCTTTGGCTATTAAGTTCCCTTTGCTAGAATTCCATACAAATCAAATATACATACTTTCTTTTGTCTTTGACTTATTTTATTGCACCTCTGTGCTATTGCATGGATCATGATTTTTTTTTTTTTTTCATTTTTACTACTGACTACTATTTCATTAGGATTTGTTTTCATAAGAAAATTTGAAGGATGTTAAAAGCAGTTGCAAGGAAGAATATTCATATGAATTTAATAAGACACATGGAGGTGGCGATGTGTTGTCTTGACTGAAGAGAGAGCCAAATGTGTTCAATTCCAACATGTGCTTTAATACTTGACAGTGGGGAGCTTGGAAACCAAGTGGCAGCACCATGTTCCCCAGCTCTCTCTTCAGGATCCAGCCCCGAGCCTGCTTCCCTAGCTGCTTCATAAATCACTGTTAGATAAGAAGATGAAGACATTAGTAGATGCTTATCCAACCCCAGCATTCATGTGAAGAGAGCAGTCCCTCAAGACCACGAACCATCAAACACAAAGGAGAAAGTTATATTTACTGTCAGATAAATGCTTTTAAAGTAACTGGGTGTTCTGGATGTATTTCCATTTCCTTATGGACTCATTTTTGGTTCTATCACCTGCACATTTTTAAAACATTTGTCATCCTATGTATTTTATCCTGAACTCCCAGCTCTGAGATAATCAACTGAATGCATTGACTATGCCCTGTCCTTTTATTTGCCTTTAAAGTATTTCTAAACATTTAGTAATTTTCTGAAGCATGCACTCTCTTCAGTTCCAAGAATTTTCCTAATCAAATAGAAATATAACCAGGGAATGATACACCTGTAAACAGAGCACCACGGAATGTTAACACTTAAAGGTGCTTTAGTCTAATGTCCTCATTAAAACTGACTCTCTAAAGTGAGCTGCCCCAGCTTACACAGTGTTTGGTGGCAAGTGTTGTACATTCGAAGATAAATGTGTTGACAGTCTATTAATTCCAATCAGCAAGCAATTAGTTTCCAGAATAGAACTGAAAGCAATAGAGAGATCTTTCCATTTGCTTACTTGTTCATATTCAAACTTTACTCAGGAGAATTGGTAGTTTGCAGCCTTTATTATATTGAGTGGTATTGGAGCATGTTAAGGGCAAAAATTTTCACAAGGAGAAACTACATGGCTTAGATTAGAATTTACATCAAAGCAAATAAAGCAAAAGGCAAAATTCTATACTGGAGCAGATTGAACCTCAACCAGAGTTGAGGCTGAGTAGAGTAGCACTACTACTACTTTGGTTCAAGCAGGAAGCAAAATCTATTAACTATATGCCTTAAACATTTATTTGGTCTTTAAGATTTATTCTCCATGTCAAATCACTAAATATTCCAGAAATTTGGTTTTCAGGTAGAATGTTCATTTGAAATTGTACTAGATAATTTTTGGCTCCTGTCATATACCTTATCTAGAAACTTTAATATTCACAAGGATTTAGATTCAGCTGATTAGAAAACATTCAGATGCAGGCCTCTGAAATATCCTGAACTTTACAGATCTAGTGAACTGTTAAGATACAACAGAATTGTGTTGGTTTTATAGTCCAGCAAAGTGTTACATAAACTTGCACTTTAGACGTCCACTTGCAACTGGATAAAACTCTGCCTGCTCTGTTTATGCATGTCCACTAATGCCAGAGATCAAATTGCCAACATCCTCTGGATCATGGAAAAAGCAAGAGAGTTCAAGAAAAACATCTATTTCTGCTTTATTGATTATGCCAAAGCCTTTGCCTGTGTGGATCACAATAAACTGTGGAAAATTCTGAAAGAGATGGGAATACCAGACCACTTGATCTGCCTCTTGAGAAATTTGTATGCAGGTCAGGAAGCAACAGTTAGAACTGGACATGGAACAACAGACTGGTTCCAAATAGGAAAAGGAGTACATCAAGGCTATATATTGTCACCCTGCTTATTTAACTTCTATGCAGAGTACATCATGAGAAACACTGTACTGGAAGAAACACAAGCTGGAATTTAACTTATATGCAGAGTACATCATGAGAAATGCTGGACTGGAAGAAACACAGGCTGGAATCAAGATTGCCGGGAGAAATATCAATAACCTCAGATATGCAGATGACACCACCCTTATGGCAGAAAGTGAAGAGGAACTAAAAAGCCTCTTGATGAAGGTGAAAGTGGAGAGTGAAAAAATTGGCTTAAAGCTCAACATTCAGAAAACGAAGATCATGGCATCCGGTCCCAGCACTTCATGGGAAATAGATGGGGAAACGGTGGAAACAGTGTCAGACTTTCTTTTTCTGGGCTCCAAAATCACTGCAGATGGTGACTGCAGCCATGAAATTAAAAGACGCTTACTTCTTGGAAGGAAAGTTAGGACCAACCTAGATAGCATATTCAAAAGCAGAGGTTCATCTAGTCAAGGCTATGGCTTTTCCAGTGGTCACGTATGGATGTGAGAGTTGGACTGTGAAGAAGGCTGAGCGCCAAAGAATTGATGCTTTTGAACTGTGGTGTTGGAGAAGACTCTTGAGAGTCCCTTGGACTGCAAGGAGATCCAACCAGTCCATTCTGAAGGAGATCAGCCCTGGGACTTCTTTGGAAGGAATGATGCTAAAGCTGAAACTCCAGTACTTTGGCCACCTCATGTGAAGAGTTGACTCATTGGAGAAGACTCTGATGCTGGGAGGGATTGGGGGCAAGAGGAGAAGGGGATGACAGAGGATGAGATGGCTGGATGGCATCACTGACTCGATGGATGTGAGTCTGAGTGAACTCTGGGAGTTGGTGATGGACAGGGAGGCCTGGCGTGCTACGATTCATGGGGTTGCAAAGAGTCGGACACGACTGAGCAGCTGATCTGATCTGATCTGATCTGACTAATGTAAAAATTATTTATAAAGTGCTTGCTAAGTGCTAAAGTTATATAACATAACACAGGGCTGAGTAAATAGTCTGTATGGCAAGGGGAAGAATAGAGGATCTCTGTATGGGGAGGGAATTAAGACTTCAAGAGAAGGAGGCTTGAGTGTTAGATTTTTTGTGAGGAGAAGCATGTTAATAGGTTAGCAAGATGAAAATAATTCCTGATTGCAAAGGAACTGTGTGAAAAGGGCAGTAAGCAGAGTGTCTTCTCTGTGAGCCCGTTTTGGAAGGACATAAATCCTTCCAAAAGGAGATATACATCCCTAGGCCAAGATGACTCAGTCATATTTCAGCACCAAACAGGTGGAACTCAGCATCATTTAAGATCCCATACCTTCTGGAATCCTTAAATTTCCAGTAACTAATATGCCATAACAAAAACATTGAAATCTCAAAATGGGACATTGATACTTAAAAAAAAAAATACCTGGAACTTTATGTTATAGTGTTCAAATAAAAATAAGAAAGAATTTTACATGCAACAGGACAGTTCAACATGGGTGATGTAGGCATAGGTACATACACACTTGTGATGAGGACACCACGCCACACTGTCATTTCTAATCAGTAGATGATCTTAACTTTTTTCAGTAGTGTGATGATATTTTTTATTGGACTTTAAAAAAAAAAAAAGATATGAACAACTCAGCACCTGACACAGATTTTTGTGGCGCAAATTTTCTTTGCTCATCTTCCAAAAGAAGGTTCACTTATTAGCCATAAAGCCAGGAAATATGTAATGAGAGTACTGTTCAATTCCCTTGTGGTTTAAATGTTTGTAGGATAATTTAATCAATCCAGACAACTATAGCCTTTTTGGTGAAATGGCCCATAGGATCATCAATTTTATACGATGCACAAGGGATATTCACTTTTCTAAAAGTTTTGCCGTCAGATTTGTTTTTAATGTTGTATTTTCCCCAGTTCACTTAGGTAATCAGTATACAGATATCTTCAGTTAAGCTTTATGTTTACTCTATAAAAATTAGGCACTTCTAGTACAGTATCAAAGTTTACTGTAGGTGATGGAAGTACAGGAGCCTTTATTAAACAATGGAGCTGGACCACAATGACTTTTAAATAGCAGTTAAGTTGCTCTGGGTTCAGGATAATTTAGTTTTTCCCCCAAATAGTCCCAATACTATATTTCTCTTAGAAAAAAAAAAAAAAAACTATGGTCAATCTCTTTTGAAAGGGAAATAAAATCAGCTTTATGATGAATTTCCCAAGCATTTATGGAGCTCTCTACACAAGTGTTCTTGTTTTCTTGAGAGAAAACCTGAACACCTGCCAATCCTTATGTTTCCGTATTATCTAGACTGCTTATATGACAGGCGAACAGCAGCAACATCTGCTGAGGGAAGCAGACTTGATTTTTCATTCAGCTTGTCTCCAGGCAGGTTGGCTGCTGTCTGAATTGCTGGTGGTATCCAATCAAACACTGCGTCTGCCTTCACTTCTCTGGCAGGTTACCCGGAGCTCCATGCCCCCGCCTATCACCCTGCTCTGTGAGTCAAACACAAAGGGACACGTTTGAAACTGATAAGGATGTGACAGGGTCAGGAAGGCCGAGCGTAGGAGTTTTGGAAGGACCCACAGTTATCCCTAATTGCCCTTCAGGAAGACTAAACTCCATGCTATCTCCACGAGTCAGGCCTGTCACACTGTAAGAGACCTGTGTGTGAAAGCCCCTATTCAACCTTAGGGGGATTATTACTGATTGATTTGATTTGGTACTTTGCTTTCCTTGATGAGTCCAAATAGTCTACTTAACTTTTTCAAGCATTTGCTTTTATTCCAGAAGCTGATGTTTGCACACTGTAAAGATATTGCTTAAAGGGAGTCATAGAACTAAGAGAGCACGTATGTGACTTTAAAAAGATGGTCATTTGCTGGGTTCATGAGCTCACTGGTCAGGAATATATATGTGCTGAAACTATAAAAATTAAAGAGTTGAGAGAAATAAATACAAGTCTGCATGTTTCACCTGGAATTTAGAGGAAATGTTTTCAGAAGAGTAAATTATGCAATAAAATAGCTCAGATCGTCAGCTTGACAGTTTCACTGAGCATGGAAGATATAACATTTATCCATTCAAAAGCGGAATTTATTTGGTACTAATTATAAAAGCACTGCAGAAATTCCATAGTGTTCACAAGGGATAATCAAAAGTTCCTTTTCTTGTCAGTCCTACTCCCCACCCACAAAGTCCACAATTAGGATCATATTACACATACACTTTTATGACCGTCTCTCTCACTTCACACATGCAAATACTATTGACCTTTCAACAACCTGGGCTTGGGCTGCAAGGCCCACTTACAGGTGGATGTTCTTCAGCAGTAAAGACTACAGTACGGCAGAGCCTGCAGTTGAATCTGTGCCTGCAGAGGAGCTGTGGGTGTGAGGGCTGACTATAAATTATGTTTGAGGTCCAACTCTGCCCCCCAGGCTCTTATGTAGAGATACCCTCAGGAAGTCATCTTTGAACCTTGCACAGAAGGTGAAGAAAGCGGCTCACTTGTGTTTCCTCCCATTCCCATCACAACCACGTTTTGTTCGCCGTATTGTTGGATTTGCATGGTAAATGTTTGCAGCATCCGCCTTCTCTCTGTAATCATAATGTCCATACGGTTTACAGTTACACTTCTTCTAACTTCACATACCGTCCGTTCCGGCAGACCGCCCCTCAGTCTCTGCTTTCCTCTTCCTGAGTTGCACGTCCTCTTCGTTCCTTTTTTGATGGACGACATTCCTTTACCAACTGGACTCCTCCTGTAGTTCTTTTTTTGTTGAGAATGACTTCCTGCATCTTCACAAGTGACTGAGCTCTAGGGTAGGCATGTTTGTTGTGTTTTTCTTTTAAACACCAGTAGACTGCTTCCGTGCCCTCTGGGAGCGTCTGTTTGGACAGGCCTGCGGCTGCCTGGTTTTCTGTCTTGTAGGTGATTTAATACATTGTCTCAACACCCCCAGGTTTGCTTCTCTGTCCTTGAGGTTTGAAAACCTCACCAGAATATGTCATGTTACTGAATGTCCATAATTGTTTGTGGACAATTGAAAAAACTGCTATGCCCGTGGATCTAGAGCTTCCTTTCTCGTGGGAAATTTTTCTTCTACTATGTCTTTGAGAGTTGTTTTTTGCTTTTTGGTTTTTTTTGATTGCTCATTTGTTCAGTTCATTCTCGATTTTAAGGATACTCTAGTGTTCCGTATCTAAGATAACTTTCATTGATTTTTCATTTTCCTTTGCGTTTAGAGTTGACCCTTGGGTAGCACAGGTTTGAATTGCATGGGTCCACTTATATATTAATTTTTTTTCAATAAATACAGTGAAATATTTTTTGGACACTTGTGACAATTTGAAAAGAACTGGTAGGCCAACTGCATAGCCTAGAATTAGCCAAAAAATTAAGAAAAAGTTAGGCTATGTAATGAATACATAAAGCGTATTGAGTTGGCCAATATCTAACAGAAAAACCCAAACGACCTTTTTGGCCAACCCACTATTTAGATTACTAATCTTTTTTTATTATTATTATCTGTTACCATAGAATATACACAAATCTATCACAAAAAATTTTATCAAAACGTATGCACATGTATAATGCCATTCACAGTCAAGAAAAATGTAAACAAATATAAAGATGCAATATTAAAGCAAACCACATAGAATTAAGTGTGGTACATCATCTACCACTGTAATAGCTTCGGAGCCACTGCCTGCTACTATTGTGGTGAGCTCGGCATTGCCAGTGTCCACATAACGTTCATCCTCTCCATGGAAGAGGCTCATATCTCCAGGAAAGTGCATATCTCTTGAAGCAAAAGTGATCTCTCGTAGTCCTCCCATATTTTTTCAGTGCAATACTGTAAACCATAAATAACACCACAAGGCCCACAAAGTGCCTCAAGTGATGCTGGAAGTACTCCCAAGAAGCGGAGAAAAGTCTTGACATAACAAGAAAATATTGAACTGTTTGACGTGTGCTGTAGTTGAGGGTTGCAGCTGTGGTTGCCACCATTTCAAAATAAATGAATCCAGTATAAGAACCACTGTAAAAAAAAAAAAAAAAGAAGAAGAAGAGGAAATTTGTGAGGCCATCACCACAGATGCACCAGCAGGCATGAAAACCTCACACTTCTTGTAAAATACTTTTTGACCTCATGTTGAAAGTGCAGCTTGTATGTGGATGCAGGATTGCTGTAAGACAGACATAACTTTAGACTCTACTATGATTTCAAGAAAAATCAGATCATATGGCAACCTAAAGCAAAAGGAAAGATCTAAAGCTGGAAAATTGAAGCCCAGCACAGGATGGTTTAATAATTTTAGAAAGGGATTTGGCAGTAAAAGTGTCAAGATAACAGGAGAAGCAGTTTCTGCCCACCAAGAGGAGGCAGTTCCCAGTCTCCAGCAAGAAAATCACTAAGGTGAAGGATAGCTGTCCGAACAGGTTTTTAATGGAAATCTAAGTGTGCTGTTCTGGAGGGAGGTGGGGAGGCCACATAGGATATTCACTAGTAAGGAAGAGAACTGAGCACCAGGGTTTAAGGCTGGAGGGATCAGCTAGCTCTATTCTGTTGTGCAAAGGCAGTTGAGATTATGACTGGTACTGCTCTCATCTCTAATGACCCAAGACATGAAGGGAAAAGATAAACCGCAACTGCCAGTCTTTGAGCTGCTCAACAAGAAGGCCTAGACAACAAGAACACTTTTCCAGGATTAGTTCCACTGAGGCCTTGTCCCTGAAGTCAGAAAGTACCTTACCCATAGACGACTGCCTTTTAAAGTTCTTTTATATTGGACAATCTCTCTGGCCACCCAAAACACTGGGCGTTCAACGCTGAAGGCATCAAAGTGATCTGCTTGCCCCCAGACACAGCACCTCTAATTCAGCCTCCAGGTCAGCAGATCAGAAGGACCATTCAGGCTCATTACACGCTGTATTCTACGGAAAGGCTTGTCAACTCTATGCAAGAGAACCCAATAAAGAAAATCTTGTGAAAGTCTGGGAGAGTTACATCATCCAAGATGCCACTATTGTTCTAATAAAAGCTATGAAAGCCATCAAGCCCAAAACAATAAATTCCTGCTGGAGAAAACTGTGTCCAGATGCTGTGCATGACTTCACAGGATTTACGACAGAGCCCATCAAGGAAATCATGAAAGAGATTGTGGATATGGCAAAGAAGGTGGGACCGGGTGGGAGCAGAGGTTGGCGGGGAGGTAACAGTTAGAGTTTCAAGGTATGAATCTTGGAGAAATTCAAGAGCCGACAGACACCACAGCCAAGGAATTAACAGCAGATGACCTGACAGAGATAAGTGCTTCCTGCCCAGCGCCAGATGATAAGGAAGAAGCAGTACCAGAGAGCCAGATGGCAGAAGAGCCCTGATTATTCAAGACTACTTCTGGCTTTTTTTTAAAAACATGGACCCTTCTAAGATACAAGCCATGAAACTAAAGCAAATGGTGGACCAAGGATGGGCACCATGTAGAAACATTTTTAGAGAAATGAAAAAGCAAAAGGAGTTGGAGAGAAATGGCTCTGATTGTCTGTAAAGCCCACTGAGGGTGCCTGCTCTCTTCCTTCTTTGCCCTTTCTGTGTCTGCCACTCCCGAGAGAGCAAGACCAGCTCTCCTCTTCCTTAGCCTACTCAACATGAACACAAGGATGAAGAACTTGACGGTGATCAGCTCCATGAAATGAATAATCAGTAGTTATCATGCCCTATGGTTAATAAACTTACCTGTTGTGTAGGTGTGTACATATCTTCGTGTGAAATCTATTAACTGTAAGACAAGAACTAGATGACGCATCCTTGTGCCATCATCGTCATCACCTAAGTGTTCAAGGTGTAGAATTTCATGTGCAAGGCTTTTGTTGAAATGAATAGCCTGTCCTGTGGCTCAGCGGGCAAAGAAACTGCCCACAATGTGGGAGACCTGGGTTCGATCCCTGGGTTGGGAAGATCCTCTGGAGAAGGGAACAGCTACCCACTCCAGTATTCTGGCCTGGAGAATTCCATGGACTGTATAGTCCATGGGGTCACAAAGAGTCGGACACGACTGCGTGACTTCCACTTTCACTTCACATAGGCTTATGGTGAGTGATATTTAATGTAAGATTAACAGCGTGTTTGCTTTCTTACTGTTTTAGATTTTTACTTTCAAAGAATTACATTACTATACAGTGTTACTATAGAGAGGCTCGCTTTTGTAACTGGAGAAAACTGTGTACCAGCTTCTCATCACAGGGAACTGGATTTTTTTCAATGTAACAATGTTTCCAGTGCTGTATTATGACTACAGTACTGTGTGCCGTAAAAATTTTATAATGATTCATTCATAGTGTACAGAGTAGGCGATCATGAAGCAAGCTTATCCATTGCCCAAAGCGACCATAAAGACTATGTGGCTGCTTCTTTGTTAATGCATGAGTCAGTCTACCATAAAGAACATGAATTTGTTTTTCACATTATCTTTTCATTTTTGATGTCTAGAGTTAGTAATGCATATAGCACCTATGGTGTTTTATATCATACAAGATAATATTGATATAGATAATAACAGGCAGATGATTCATCTGGTAAACAGATGACTTAAATTTAAGGTATCAATAAATACAGTACAGTTCTGTGAATGTATTTTCTCTTCCTTATGGTTTTCTTAATACTTTCTTTCCTCCAGCTTACTTTATTAGGAAAATATAGTATATAATACATGTAACATACAAAATATGTGCTAATCAACTGTCTGTGTTATTGGCAAGGCTTCCAGTCAACAGTATGCTATTGGTAGCTAGGTTTTGAGGGAGTCAGGAGTTCCATGTAAACTTTTCACTGTGCAGGGGGTCTGTGTCCTCAGCCCTGCAGCATTCAAAGAGCACCTATTTGTTATTTTCTTATGGCTCTCCGCCAGGTGACTGCCTCTGTTTTTAGCAGTATCCATAGTACTTCTAGCCATTTGTGGTTTTTTTTTTTCTATTGTGGTAAAAGTCACAAAGAGTGTCCGCAAAGAGTCGGACACGACTGAGCGACTGATCTGATCTGATCTGAAAAGTCACATAGTGTAACAACATACTGTTTTAACCATAGGTAATAAGTACATTCACCTTGTCCTGAAACTCTCACCATCATCTATCTCCAGAATTTTTCACCTTCCTCAACTGAGACCCTGTCCCCATTAAACACTAATGCCCAACCCTCTGACACCTACCAGTGTACATTCTGACTCCACATATATTAACGCATATATGTGGACTCTTAAAAAAAAGTACAAATTAACCTAGTTGCAAAGCAGAAATAGAGACATGGACGTAGAGAACAAGAGGGGAAGAGGGTAGAGGGTGGGATAAGTTAGGAGACTGGGATTGGCATATATACACTATGTATAAAACACATAACTAGTGAGAGCCTGTCGTACAGCACAGTGAGGAGTGGAGAAAGAAGGCATCATCTGTTTGTGGGACACATGCTAAGCTAACCTTAAAAATGCTTTCCAGTACACATTAGGTGCAGACAAATACAGTTTGATTCTACTTATACAAGACACCTAAGTACTGCTAGCTTATTCTGATGGTTTCCTTTTACTTGTTAATGTTTTATTGCTTTCTTTAATTTCTTTCAAAGCTTGGCCAGATTGCCTTTTATCTCTTTAATTATCTCCTTTTTCATCTTTTGTATTGATCCTTTGGTGTTCTCACCACCTGCCGAAGATTCCATGGATCCTTCCTTTAAAAAAAAAAAAAAAAGTATCGAGGTATATTCATAGACTTCCTTGTTGCCAAAGCCCTGAAATGTATTGTGCATGCTTCTCATGTACCTTCTTGGCCTTTTTGTGGGGAAGACAGGGGAGTGTCATGGTGTCCACATACAGATGCCATGTGCCAGATGCTTGTTGGGTACCTGTCATCTGTGTGTGAGTATGTGCTCACCACCAGTGTAAGTAAAGCACATGTGTAGGGAGTGAGGGTAGCAGGAGCACTCTCTCATTAACAGCCCTTCTGCTCTAGAAGAATGTTTCTCTTCAACAAGAGCAAATCAGTGAGGCACACATTAGGGTGATTCACAGTGATGGTTCCTCACCAAATTCCAATTTGTTTCTCTCCATTTTTCCTCCTGTCTTCTCTGTTGGTCTCACCTCCAATAAGTATCTGAGTATTACAGACGATCCAGAAGTCTGCAAGAAGGTTTCTTGGTCCTTGATGCCCTGTCTACTAACTCAGTCCTCACTCTTCTAGGGAAGGAACTATTACCATTAAATCACCTTCAGAAAAATGAATGTCCTGCTAGAGAAGTTTGCAAGGATCTGTTAGCTTTATTTTTTTTGCTTAATTTGAAACAAATGTCACTGTGTTGGGCGAACTGTCTTCATAGTCTGTGGTTTGTGGTCGCGATCATTTTCTAATTTAATTATGAGCTCTAATTTGTACCCTATTGTTATTACTCCTTTTGTTCATTTCCATGAATTTCAGGAAAAAGGATATGCATATCTTTACTTCATTTTTTTCGACAGGAGTTTCATGTGACTTCTTAAAAGTGTACAAAATGCAAAGACTCCTAAATTGGTATTGATAAATGTCATAAAGTTTTAAAATTCTCTCTCAAATCTCAAACCCATAGAAAATTATAACTCCCCATAAATTACCATCATTTGCAATGACTGTCTACACATTAATGTCTTTACTGAAACGTGTCCACCTTAATATGTAAACAAGCTCCTACCCCAGTAGTCACCAGCTATATTGTATAATGGTAAAGAGATGTGGGGGCCTTTAGCTACTATTTTCCTATCAAAGATAAAGTGATAGATGTATGTGTCAGTGAAATTAAGTTCTGTATTTTAAATGGGTGCATTAAAAAAAAAAAAAAAAAGCAACAGACATTCCCCGCCCCCCACCCAGCAGTCATTGTTCAAAAGCATTAAATTGAGCATTCAAGATTAATTCTCTGGCAGGTCAAGAGGAGAGCTGCATGTAGCCAGTCGTACCTTAGCGCTCCTCCTTAATGGCTCCAGCACAGTGTGAAAAAGTAAACAGTTGTGACAAGAGATGTAATGGATGAGTTGGGTGTGACAGGTCACCCCAACTGAAGTTCATCCTCTCTTTAAGTATGGTCTGTAATGAAGTGGACTATAGTTTTTCAGATCATCAAAGGCTTGCATTGTAAACTGTATTTCTGGAGTAGGGAAGGATCTTGAGTAAATATATTATGAATGATGGTGCCTAGTGACACCAAAGGAATAAAAACAAATAATGGATAAAGTGTGCTTATCCTGAAGCCTCGGAACCCCTGATAACACCCCTCCCCTCTTCTACGTTTCCACTGCCGTTTTCTCTTACATACAAGCACTCGCCTTAAAATGCTTTAGCTTCCTAACAAGTATTTGAAGAAGAGTGATTTTATAATTATCAAGAACAGTAAGCTTATCGCACTTTATTTTGCCCAAGACCCAACACACCTCGTGCCTTTTCCTACCCTGACAACACACAGTTACATAGAAAGGAAGAGAAACGGTGTTCCGGCTCTCCTTCCCGCTCCATGGAATTATAAATAAAAATGGGGCCCTGTCCCTTCTCCCAGTAAGCCCCAAATCTCAGGGAGATAGGCTGATAGGAAGAAGTCAAAATAATGCCCTCTTCACCAAAATAAATAGTTATTCAACCCTGGACTAGGCTATTTCAAAGGAAAATTAAATTCCTTAGTTATTTTTGCCTTGTGGTTGGCGTCTAACAATAATTATCGTTATAGATTATCTTATCATTAATGTGATAAGAAAATGAATTTTAAATTTTACTTAAATTTAAGTAGCCACATGGTGTGTGTGAGTTGCTCAGTCGTGTCCGACTCTTTGCAACCCCATGGGCTGTAACCCACCAGGCCCTCTGCCCACGGAATTCTCCAGGGAAGAACACTGTAGTGGGTTGCCATTTCCTTCTCCAAAGTGGCCACATGGAGCTGCCATATTAGACCATACTGATCTAGCTACTTCTATAAGACTCTCTGCTTTTTTCTGTTATACCACAGCAGGCAATCACCACACTGAACGGGAACTGTGCCGTCTCCAAAACCCTTGCATCTAAACCCCTAAAATGAGAACGTCTTATATAAATACAGAAGCTGCTCTCAGCTCCTAGCAATACCCACTCATATGAACAAATATTTAACACCCAGTTTCCAAGAAAATATTGACACTTTGCTGTTAACATTTTAGGGGTCATTCCAGGGAGACACTGGAAAGTAAGAGCTCGGTACTTGGCATGTGCTGAACTGAAAGACGGTTCATCGGTATATAGGAAAGCAAAACAATGCCTCCTTTTGTCAGAAAATAGAGGACTGTTGAAGTTAGCTTGTTTGACTCACACGCTCATAGATCCTTACAGTTCAGAATCACCAACGACAAGGTCTTTTGAAGTACTGAGTCTCTTCCAGCTCATCTGAGGTCAAACCCAAAAGTCCTTGTAGATCTTTAATCTTGCCTCCTATCAACCAAGCAGCACTTAGAAGGCAGTCAGTGCCCTAGACCTTTTGGGTTGTTCCTCTGAGAAGTCTAAGCTATAACGGTAGCTATCAATATGTGAGAGTTCAGTGCGCCCTATCTTTTATCAACACTTGGTAATGACTCTTAAAAAAATATGTTATCTGTCCAGCATGTAAGATTATCAGTTGTGGTCTAAATTTGCATTCCCCAATGACTAGGGAAATTGAGCATCTTTTCATGCATTTACTTATCGTCCATATATCTTCTTTGAAGGATTATTTCAACTTTTCGTGCACTTTTTAATTGGGTTGCTTGCTCTCTTTATTGTTGAATTTTAGAAGTTCTTTGTGTATTCTGCTTATAAGGCCTTTGTTGGAGATACGATTTGTAAATATTTCCTTCCAGTCTTTGACTGGTTCTTTTCTTTCTCGTAACGCTGTCTTTCACAGAGAAAAAAAACCTTAATTTTGGTGAAGCCCAATTTATCCAGTTTTTTTCCTTTTTGATACCATATCCGAAGTTTCATTTCCCAACAGTGGTTCCATAGATTTCCTTCTATAATTTCTAAGTCAACAGCTTTCTTTTTTTTTTTTTTTTAATTTTATTTAATTTTGCTTAACTTTACAATATTGTATTGCTCTTACTATACATCGAGATGGATCCGCCACCAGTATACACGTGTTCCCCATCCTGAACCCTCCTCCCTCCCCACTTCCCACACCATCCCTCCAGGTCATCCCAGTGCTCTAGTCCCAGGCATCTGTTATAGGGCATCATACCTGGACTGACTCGTTTCAGATATGATATTATACATATTTCAATGCTATTCTCCCCAATCATCCCACCCTCTCCCGGTCCCAGAGTCCAAAAGTCTGTTCTATACATCAGTGTCTCTTTTGCTGTCTCGTAAATAGGGTTATTTTTACCATCTTTCTAAATTCCGTATATATGTGTTAGTATACTGTATTTGTGTTTTTGTTTCTGGCTTACTTCACTCTGTATAATAGGCTCCAGTTCCATCCACCTCCTTAGAACTGATTCAAATGTATTCTTTTTAATGGCTGAGTAATACTCCATTGTGTATATGTACCACAGCTTGCTTATCCATTCATCTGTGGATGGACATCTAGGTTGCTTCCACGTCCTGGCTATTGTAAACAGTGCTACTATGAACATTGGGATACACGTGTCTCTTTCAATTCTGGATTTCTCAGTGTGGATGCCCAGCAGTGGGATTGCTGGATCGTAAGGCAGTTCTATTCCCAGTTTTTTGAGGAATCTCCATACTGTTCTCCATAGTGGCTGTACTAGTTTGCATTCCCACCAACAGTGTAAGAGGGTTCCCTTCTCTCCGCACCCTCTCCAGCATTTATTGCTTGTGGTCTTTTGGATCGCAGCCATTCTGACTGGCATGAAATGGTACCTCATAGTGGTTTTGATTTGCATTTCTCTGATAATGAGTGATGTTGAGCATCTTTTCATGTGTTTGTTAGCCATCTGCATGTCTTCTTTGGAGAAATGTCTATTTAGTTCTTTGGCCCATTTTTTGATTGGGTCATTTATTTTTCTGGAATTGAGCTGTAGAAGTTGCTTGTATATTTTTGAGATTAGTTGTTTGTCTGTTGCTTCATTTGCTATTGTTTTCTCCCATTCTGAAGGCTGTCTTTTCAGCTTGCCTATAGTTTCCTTTGTTGTGCTGAAGCTTTTAAGTTTGATTAGGTCCCATTTGTTCATTTTTGATTTTATTTCCGATATTCTGGGAGGTGGGTCATAGAGGATCCTGCTGTGATGTAAGTCAGAGAGTGTTTTGCCTATGTTTTCCTCTAGGAGTTTTATGGTTTCTGGTCTTACATTTAGCCCTTTAATCCATTTTGAGTTTATTTTTGTGTATGGTGTTAGAAAGTGTTCTAGTTTCATTCTTTTACAAGTGTTCAACCAGTTTTCCCAGCACCACTTGTTAAAAAGATTGTCTTTAATCCATTGTATATTCTTGCCTCCTTTGTCAAAGATAAGGTGACCATATGTGCGTGGATTTATCTCTGGACTTTCTATTTTGTTCCATTGATCTATATTTCTGTCTTTGTGCCAGTACCATACTGTCTTGATGACTGTAGCTTTATAGTAGAGCCTGAAGTCAGGCAGGTTGATTCCTCCAGTTCCGCTCTTCTTTCTCAAGATAGCTTTGGCTATTCGAGGTTTTTTGTATTTCCATACAAATTGAGAAATTATTTGTTCTAGCTCTGTGAAGAATACCGTTGGTAGCTTGATGGGGATTGCATTGAATCTATAAATTGCTTTGGGTAGTATACTCATTTTCACTATATTGATTCTACCAATCCATGAACATGGTATATTTCTCCATCTATTAGTGTCCTCTTTGATTTCTTTCACCAGTGTTTTATAGTTTTCTATATATAGGTCTTTAGATTCTTTAGGAAGATATATTCCTAAGTATTTTATTGTTTTCATTGCAATGGTGAATGGAGTTGTTTCCTTAATTTCTCTATTTTCTCGTTATTGGTGTACAGGAATGCAAGGGATTTCTGTGTGTTAATTTTATATCTTGCAACTTTACTTTCTTAAATCTTAAATCTATGAGTTATTGTTTGAGATTTATTTTTCTTTTGCATATTGATGACAGTGTTCCCATGAACGATTTGTTGTAAAGACTGTCAATTCTTCAGTTAACCACCTTTGTTAAAAAAAAATGGGGGCTTTCCTGGTGGCTCAGATGGTTAATAATCTGCTTGCAATGTAGGATACCTGGGTTTGATCCCTGGATCAGGAAGATCCCCTGGCGAAGGGAATGGCTACCCACTCCAGTATTCTTGCCTGGAGAATTCCATGAACAGAGGAGCCTGGAAGGCTACAGTCTGTGGAGTCACAAAGTGTTAATTCTTCATTTAACTACTTGGAAAATTAATTGGCCATATTATATGGCTCTCCTCTTGAACTCTAATTCTTTCCTCCAGTCTGTGTGCTCACCCTTTACCAACACCACACTGTGCTTATTTCTATAGATTTATCATAAATCTGGGAAGTTGATAGTGTGGTTGCTCTAATTTTATTCTTTTTCAGAAATTGTTTTGGCAGTTTTACTGCCTTTGACATTTCCAAATAAGTATTAGAATCAGCTTCTTGGTGTGTACAGAATTATTCTGTGTGATTCCATCGAACCTATTTGGGAAGAATTGGCATCTTGACAATATCAAGTCTTCTCATTCATGAACATAGTATATCTCTTTGTCTATTTAGGTTTTCTTTGAATTTTTTGACCAGTATCTCATAATTTTCAGCATAAACATTCTGCCAGTATTTTTTAGATTTATGTCTAAGTATTTATTGATGTAACATATATGGTACTTAGTAAAATTTTAATTCCTAAATATAGGGATACAATTGATTATTTTATGTGTATTGGCCTTGTATCCTATGATCATACTAATATCACTTATCAGTTCTAGAAGGGGTGTGTGTGTGTGTGTGTGTGTGTGTGTGTGTGTGTGTGCATGCTTATAAAATCTGTGAGATTTTTCATGTAGACAGGCGTCTCTAATGTGAACAAAGACAGTTTTATTTCTTCCCTTCTAATCTGTATGCCCTTGATTTCTTTTGCTTGCTTTATTGTATTGACTAGGAGGACTTCCAGAACAATGTTGAATGGAAATAGTGAAAACAGACATACCTGTCCCAGTTCCAATTTTAGGAAGAAAGCATTAAGTCTTTCATTCTAAAATATAATGTATTATAAATAAATATATTATAAAAAATATAACATGTTTTTTAGGTACCCTTTATCAGGATAGGGGCATTATTTTATTCCTGATTTGCTGAGAATGTTTTTATGAATGGGTGCTGAATTTTGTCAAATGATTTTTCTTTATATATTAAGAAAATCACATTTCCTTCTTTAACCTGTTAATGCCACGATTGGATTGATTTTGAATGTTGAGCCAGCCTTGTTTCCCAGGACAAACCCCACTTTGTCGTGATGCGTTATTCTTTTTATATTTTTGTATAACAAGTTTGCTAATATTTTGTTGAGGATTTTGAGACCTATTCATAAGGGATATCTGTCTATAGTTTTCTTGTAATATCTTTGTCTGGTTTTGCTATCTGGATAATTCTGGTTTTGTAATATAAGTTGGAAAATGTTACTTCCTCTTCAACTTTCTGGAAGATATTTTGTCAAGTTGTTATTATTTCTTTCTTAAATATTTGTTAGAATTCACCAGGGAAACCATCTGGGTTTGGAATTTTCTTTGTTAGAAGGTTATTCAATTATAAGTTCAATTTTTTAATATCTGTAGGCTATCTAGCCTATGTATTTCTTCTTGAGTGAGTTTTGATATTTGTCTTTAAAGGAATTGGTACATTTCTTCTCAGTTTCGAGTGTGGGTCTATAGGATCAATGTGATATCCCCCTCTCTCATTCTTAATTGGTAATTTATGTTTCTTCTTTTTGTTGCTTAGTCTGATTCGATACTTATCTCTTTTATTAATCCTTTCAAAGAACTTGCTTTTGTTTTTATTCATTTCCTCTGTAGATTTTCATTTTGAATTTCATCCTATTCTGTTCTTATCTTTACTATCCCTTTCTGTGTGTAGTGGGGGAGAAAAAAATCCTTTTTCCTCCTACTCTCCTAGCTTCTCAGGCTGGGCCATGATAATTAAACTGACCAAAGACAGTTTAACAAGAGATAAACATAAACATTCATTTTGAATTAAATTTTACATG
This sequence comes from Tragelaphus eurycerus, assembly GCA_935064755.1. Taxonomy (NCBI): domain Eukaryota; kingdom Metazoa; phylum Chordata; class Mammalia; order Artiodactyla; family Bovidae; genus Tragelaphus; species Tragelaphus eurycerus. The sequence continues at coordinate 17,948,982 of CAKXYN010000034.1, read as the reverse complement.
GCACAGGGCCCTTCGTAAGAAAAGTAATCCCTGAAAAAATGGTTAAATCTGAGTCTTTTTGTACTAGGTTTGAAGAAAAATGGAAGTGATTTGTAATTTGACTCTTTGCAACCCTGTATAGTCCATGGAATTCTCCAGGCCAGAATACTGGAGCGGGTGGGTAGCCTTTCCCTTCTCCAGGGGATCTTCCCAACCCAAGAATTGAACCGGGATCCCCTGCATTGCAGGCAGATTCTTTACGAGGTGAGCTATCAGGGAAAGTCATGGGGAAGCATGACAGGACAACGGGGTTGAGCTAAGCACGGTAAACCGGGGGACTTAGCAAGGCCTGCTCACCTGGACTGTCCTCTGCACCCTCCATCTCCAGAGATGAGGATGCTCCCTCCCTTCAGATGTAGAGAGGGTGCCTCTCATAATGGGGTGTATGATCTGCTTTGGGGGAGGAGGAAGGGGTCAGAGTCCTTCGAGTACTTTCTATGACCTTCTTCAGGGAAGAAAGAGAAGATCAGAGAGTCCTTCTTCCATGTGCCAATTCTCAAATTCCCATGTGCCTTGGGCTTGCATCTATTTATAATATAGAATTAAATCTCCTTCTCAGTCTTCTCTTCCCTGAGATTTTCCGACACTTCCTGGTTCCAGAAGGAGCTCTTCTGGTTCCTCTGACCAGGAGGATGTGTTTCTCCCCCTAAAATCTTGCACACTTCTGAGTGATTCCATCTGCCCTTGGGCTGAATCCACAAGAGAAGGGAGGGAGGAAGAAGTTACAGGAATCCTGCCCACACACTTTGGACTACAGGGACCTCTTTTTCTGGTTCCTCCTGGCCAGAGAGAAAGTTTTTCTTCTTGAAGTCTTGTGTACCCAGGCCTCTGTGGCCACTGTGAAGCCCCCACATCAGTACAGCTTCGGGGCTGGGACTGGCCACAGGGCAGGACTGGCTGAGGGAAAGATAAACTCCCCAAGTATTCTTCCTGCAGCTTCTAGCTCAAATGAGCCCATTTTTCAGGTCAGAAAGAGGGCGTCTGTCAATATTGGGTCCTCATGCCTGTGGCTTAGTTTTGCAAATGTTAGGCCATTAAGTCCCCACCAGCAGATGCAGTGGTGCTGGCCATTCCTCAGGTTTCAGTCTTCTTCACTCTCTGCTGACGGAGTGTACTTTTCAGGTCCTCAAGATAGTTACTCTATTCTGTCTGGACTCTCTCATTATGAAATGTAGAAACAGTCTCAGGCAGACCAAGGGCAAGTATTGTGCAATCTTACCGTCACGTATTACAAGCAAAATTGTACTCAGAAGACCAGAGAAGGTTCTGGAAGTTGGGCTTAGCGTGACAGTCGATTCAGAAGTCTAGAGACATTTGAAGTGGTTTAATACACTGAGCTCCAAAAGCAGCGTCTTTCTCCTCACCTGAAGAGGCTGGGTATGTCTTCGGAACCCCAGCAAAGGTGAAGAGCGTTCATTCTTCAGTACAGTTAAAGTTCAACTGCCTTTTTCCCTTGTGTCTGTAATAGTCATCGTGCTTTTTACTCATTTAGATTGCAGACAAAATGTTCTGCAGATGTAATAAGCAAATCTGCTGTTTCGTGCGGTTAACCACTTTCCTGTTCCTTATTATAGCTTTCAGGTAAGGTTACAAGAAATAGGGCTCAGTGAAGCCCTATTTCATGTATTCCACCACTATACATGTGCGGTGGAAATGTTTGATTACAAAAGCTCTTTTTTGACTATTATTCACTTTGTTATTTGTGCAAGAAGATGGAAATAGAAATTCCATTATTTTCCCCACAATGTGGACGTGTGTTAAATGACTTGTCGTGTCCGACTCTGTGCGGCCCCATAGACAGCAGCCCGCCAGGCTCCTCTGCCCATGGGGTTCTTCAGGCAAGAAGAATGCAGTGGGTTTCCATGTCCTTCTTCAGGGGACCTTCCCGACCCAGGGATGGAACTCGCATCTCTTAGCTCTCCTGCATTGGCAGGTGGGTTCTTTACCACTAGCACCACCTGGGAAATTCCCCCACAATGTGAATAAACAATGCCAAAAAGTGATGTGATACACAGATACAAGAAACATTCATCACTTGGGTTTTTCACAAGTTTAACTCTGAGGTCACGACTTAAGCATCTCTAAATAACCTGTAAGATCATCAACCTCAAGTAGCCTGAGAAAAGAGTCCATGAGAACTCTTCGGGGGATCTTGGTTTTTTACTCTGTCTTCTTTGGCCTTTCTAGATATCTTCTTTGTGTTATCTTCAGAAATATTCCATTTCTGACTTTTATTCATGATATAGTTATCTAATTGTATAAAGGATTGGCCTTATATATGTAGCTATATGCTCTTCTAGACTCATTCAGTCAGTTCAGTTCACTTCAGTCACTCAGTCATGTCCGACTCTTCGCGACCCCATGGACTGCAGCATGCCAGGCCTCCCTGTCCATCACCAGGCCTCCCTGTCTATCACCATCTCCTAGAGTTTACCCAAGCTCATCTCCATTGAATCAGTGATGCCATCCAACCATCTCATCCTCTGTCGTCCCCTTCTCCTCCCACCTTCAGTCTTTCCCAGCATCAGGGTCTTCTCAAATGAGTCAGTTCTTCACATCAGGTAGCCAGAGTATCAGAGTTTCAGCTTCAGCATCAGTCCTTCCAGTGAATATTCAGGACTGATCTCCTTTAGGATGGACTAGTTGGATATCTTTGCTGTCCAAGGGACTCTCAAGAGTCTTCTCCAACACCACAGTTCAAAAGTATCAATTCTTTAACACTCGGCTTTCTTTATAGTCCAACTCTCACATCCATACATGACCACAGGAAAAACCATTGCTTTGACTACACGGACCTTTGTTGACAAAGTAATGTCTCTGCTTTTTAATATGCTGTCTACGTTGGTCATAACATTTCTTCTAAGGAGCAAGCATCTTTTAATTTCATGGCTGCAGTCACCATCTGCAATGATTTTGGAGCCCCCAAAAATAAAGTCTGTCACTGTTTCCACTGTTTCCCCATCTATTTGCCATGAAGTGATAGGACTGGATGCCATGATCTTAGTTTTCTGAATGTTGAGTTTTAAGCCAACTTTTACTCTTTTCTCTTTCACTTTCATCAAGAGGCTCTTTAGTTCTTCTTCACTTTCTGCCATAAGGGTGGTGTCATCTGCATATCTGAGGTTATTGATACTTCTCCTGGCAATCTTAATTCCAGCTTGTGCTTCATCCAGTCCAGCATTTTGCATGATGTACTCTGCATGTAAGTTAAATAAGCAGGGTGGCAATATACAGCCTTGTCATATTCCTTTCCTGATTTGGAACCAGTCTGTTTTTCTATGTCCAGTTCTAACTGTTGCTTCTTGACCTGCATACAGGTTTCACAGAAGGCAGGTCAGGTGATCTGGTATTCCCATCTCTCTAAGAATTTTCCACAGTTTGTTGTGATCCACACAGTCAAGGCCTTTGGTGTAGTTAATAAAGCATAAGTAGATGTTTTTCTGTAACTCTCTGGCTTTTTCAGTGATCCAGCAGATGTTGGCAATTTGATCTCTGGTTCCTCTGCCTTTTCTAAATCCAGCTTGAACATATGGAAGTTCACGATTCACATACTGTTGAAGCCTGACTTGGAGAATTTTGAGCATTATGGTGCTAGCATGTGAGATGAGTGCAATTGAGCATTCTTTAGCATTGCCTTTCTTTGGGGTTGGAATGAAAACAGACCTTTTCCAGTCCTGTGGCCACTGCTGAGTTTTCCAAATTTGCTGGCATATTGAGTGCAGCACTTTCATAGGATCATTTTTTAGGATTTTAAATAACTCAGCTGGAATTCTATCACCTCCACTATCTTAGTTTGTAGTGATGCATCCTAAGGCCCACTTGACTTCGCATACCAGGGTGTCTGGCTCTAGGTGAGTGATCATACCATGGTGGTTACCTGCGTCATTATGACCTTTTTAATATAGTTTTTCTGTATATTCTTGCCACCTCTTCTTAATATCTTCTGCTTCTGTTAGGTCCATACCATTTCTGTCTTTTATTGTGCCCATCTTTGCATGAAATGTGCCCTTCAGTTCAGTTCAGTCACTCAGTCATGTCCGACTCTTTGCGACCCCATGAATCGCAGCACGCCAGGCCTCCCTGTCCATCACCAACTCCCAGAGTTCACTCAGACTCACGTCCATCGAGTCAGCGATGCCATCCAGCCATCTCATCCTCTGTCGTCCCCTTCTCTTCCTGCCCTCAATCCCTCCCAGCATCAGGGTCTTTTCCAATGAGTCAGCTCTTCGCATGAGGTGGCCAAAGTACTGGAGTTTCAGCTTTAGCATCATTCCTTCCAAAGAAATCCCAGGGCTGATCTCCTTTAGAGTGGACTGGTTGGATCTCCTTGCAGTCCAAGGGACTCTCAAGAGTCTTCTCCAATACCACAGTTCAAAAGCATCAATTCTTCAGCTCTCAGCCTTCTTCACAGTCCAACTCTCACATCCATACATGACCACAGGAAAAACCATAGCCTTGACTAGACGGACCTTTGTTGGCAAAGTAATGTCTTTTCTTTTCAATATTCCCTTGATATCTCTAATTTTCTTGAAGATATCTCTAGTCTCATTCAACAAGTAGTAATTGTGCCAAGGAATAATGGAATTCAGCAGTAAATAAAAGCAATCAATGTGCTAGCTAGGTGAGCTCCTTGCCTTATTTTACTCAACAGTGCTTAAGCTCAAGATAATTTCAAAGACATTGCTATCCTTTTTATTGTTACCTCAAAATAACAGATGGATAGTTGCTTGCTTGACATGTCTGTGGCCAAATATTTGTTTCACTGACTTTCTTCTTTTAAAAGCTACTGAACCCTTGAAGCAAAAAAAAACACGAACATTATCTAAATGACTGTATGTTCCTAATAAAAGAGAACGGAAGGAAAGGGTGGGGCATTAGAGTCAGTGAAGTGGGGAAGGAAGGAGGAAAGAAACAAGAGGAAGAGGGAGGGAAGAACAAGAGAAAACCTTCCCTCCATGGTGCACTTTAACTCAGAAGAGCTAGTGCCACAAACTCTTAACAATAAATACGTATAACAGGGAAAGTAAATGCTAACTCTTCCATCAACATTTTTTTGCTGCTGTTTCCATGAAGTTGCATTTCATGTGGGATTTAGTATTTGGTAGAGGGTTTAAGAAAGGCCAGAATTAATCTTCACATAATATATCAAATAAAAAGTGCTATTTAATTTAAATTTTTTTAATTTAAAAAAAGTGTTTTTAATTTACATATTGTTATTTATCTGGAAGATCTATCAATCCTTATAGTTAATATGCTTTTTAATGTTCTAATTTTCATTTAAAACCTGAGAGATAACATTTATCTGATAATTGTCTGCTCTCTTATCCTTCTTTTTCTCCACCTGACGCTCCTCTAAACACAACCTATTAGGCTTCTACTCTTGAACGAATCAGACTGTTTCCACATGTGATATTTTTCTGTACTTTTGGTATTGCTTGAAAGAGACTATCTTAGGCTATTATCATAATTGCTATCTTTCCATTTAATAAAATTCTCTTTTTATCCGAAAAGATTTCCTTTAACAGTTAAAAGCTTTTCTGAAATAATACTTCACAACAGCAGGCCTCTAAATTGAACAATCTTCAGCAATACTTTGGGCAATCCATTTAGAGAATTTGGTTACTAAAGAATTTAAATGACCTCATAATAAATTGATGTAATTTATTAGTCTCTCAGGGTAGCTTCCAAAAACAGTATTATAAAATGACTTTACAGTAACCAGAATATTATCTTAATAAATATTCTGTGTATTTCCGTCAGTTATTTTCATCGTCCCACTTCAACATTTCAGATACAACATGGCATTTTCCTATAGTACAGTCAAGGAAAGTGTTTAAACAGTTGTTTCACATAGGTTGGCAATCTTTGCTTAAAAATTATATTCCAAAAATATAGTCATGTATAATCTTTTGGTCAGTAACTCAGGTAAACTCTTTTTAAAGTAACAGCTTTGGGAACCCCTGACAGTCCAGGGATTAGAACTCTGTGCTTTGACTGTCAAGGGCACAGGTCCAATCCCTGGTCAGGGAGCTAAGATTCTGAGACCCTGCAAGCCATGTAGCACTGCCAAAAAAATGAATAAACAAAAATATAAAATAACAGCTTTTTTGAGATATAACTCACATAACATACATTTTAAAGTATACTATACAGTGGGTTTTATTGTATCCACAGAGTTGCACAACCATCACCAATATCTAATTCCAGGACATTTTTCATCACCCCAAAAGAAACGTGGTACCCATTAGCAGTCACTCTGTATTATGCTTCTTCCAGTGCACCAGTCCTTCCTATGAATATTTAGGACTTATTTCCTTTAGGATTGACTGGTTTGATCTCCTTGCAGTCTAAAGGACTCTCAAGAGTCTTCTCCAACACCACAGATCAAAAGTATCAATTCTTCAAGACTCAGCTTTCTATATGGTCCAACTCTCACATCTATACTGACTACTGGCAAATCATAGCTTTGACTAGACGGACCTTTGTTGGCAAAGTACTGTCTCTGCTTTTTAATACCCTGTCTAGGTTGGTCATAGCTTTTCTTCCAAGAAGCAAGTGTCTTCTAATTTCATGGCTGCAATCACCATCTGCAGTGATTTTGGAGCCCAAGAAAATAAAATCTGTGCTGTTTCCACCTTTTCCCCTTCTATTTGCCATGAAGTAATGGGACTGGATGCCATGATCTTAGTTTTTGGAATGTTGAGTTTTAAGTCAGCTTTTTCACTCACCTCTCTCACCTTCATAAAGAGATTCTTTAGTTCCTCTTCACTTTCTGCCATAAGGGTGGTGTCATCTGCATGTCTGAGGTTATTGATATTTCTCTGGCAATCTTGATTCCAGCTTGTGCTTCATTCAGCCTTGCATTTCTCATGATGTACTTTGCATATAAGTCATGTAAACAGGGTGGCAATAAATAGCCTTAACGTACTCTTTTCTCAACTTGGAACCAGTCTACGCTTCATGTCAGGTTCTGACTGTTGCTTCTTGACCTGCATACAGATTTCTCAGGAGGCAGGTAAGGTGGTCTGGTATTCCCATCACTTTAAGAATTTTCCATGGTTTGTTGTGATCCACGCAGTCAAAGGCTTTAGTGTAGTCAATAAAGTAGAAGTAGATGTATTTCTGGAATTCTCTTGTTTTTTTCTATGATCCAACAGATGTTAGCAATTTGATCTCTGGTTCCTCTGCCTTTTCTAAATCCAGTTTGAACATCTGGAAGTTCTTGCTCAAGTACTGTTGAAGCCTAGCTTGGAGAATTTTGAGCATTACTTTGCTTACAAGTGAAATGAGTGCAATTGTGCGATAGTTTGAACATTCTTTGGCATTGCCTTTCTTTGATATTGCAATGAAAACTGACTTTTCCATTAGTGTGGAAATGTGGAAATTTCCAAATTTGCTAGCATATTGAGTGCAACACTTTCACAGCATCATCTTTTAGGAATTGAAATAGCTCAACTGGAATTCTGTCACTTCCACTAGCTTTGTTCATAGTGATGCTTATTAAGGCCCACTTGACTTCCCACGTCAAGATGCCTGGTTCTAAGTGATTATCTAACCATTGTGATTCTCTGGGTTGTGAAGATCTTTTTTGTACAGTTCTTCTGTGCATTCTTGCCACCTCTTCTTAACATCTTCTGCTTCTGTTAGGTCCATACCATTTCTGTCCTTTATTGAGCCCATCTTTGCATGAAATGTTCCCTTGGTATCTCTCATTTTCTTGAAGAGATCACTATCTTTCCCATTCTGTTGTTTTCCTCTATTTCTTTGCATTGATCACTGAGGGAGGCTTTCTTATCTCTCCTTGCTGTCTTTTGGAACTCTGCATTCAGATGGGTATATCTTTCCTTTTCTCCTTTGCCTTTCGCTTTTCTTCTTTTCTCAGGTATTTGTAAGGCCTCCTCAGACAACCATTTATATGATCCAGTAATCCTACTCCTGGGCACATAGCCAGAGAAAGCCATAACTCAGAAAAATACACGCACTCCTGTGTTTCTAGCAGCACTGTTCACAATAGCCAAGACATGGAAGCAACCTAATTGTCCACTGACTGATGAATGGATAAAGAAGGGGTGGTGCATGTACACGATGGACTATTACTCAGCCATATAGGAATGGAATAATGCCATTTGCAGCAACATGGATGGACTACAGGGTATGATACTAAATGAAGTAAATTAGATAAAGACAAATATCATGTGGTATCATTTACACGTGGAATCTAAAGAATGATACAAGTGTACTTATTTTCAAAATAGACTCACAGACATTGAAAATGAACTGTTGGTTAAAAGGGTGAAGTAGGAGGAGGGATAAATTAGGAGTTTAGGATTAGCAGGTATATACTATTATATATAAAATATACTAAAAGGACCTACTCTAAAGTGCAAGGAACTATAATCAATATCTTGTAATAACCTATAATGGAAAATAGTCTAAACAGCATGTATATGAGTCACTGCTATACACCTGAACCGAGCACAGCATTGTGCCAAACCTAATTTTTTTTAAAGATACACAGTTATTGTGGAATGAAGAGAGTTCATCACTTTCTGCGAGGCGTTCTACAGCCCGGATGATAGACTTCAGGAGTACTTCCTCCTCCTCTGATTTCTCTGGAACCCTGTACTGAGAAGCACTTCTGTAAAGAACAGCGTTAACAGCTCTGGACACAGGCAGCATCTGTGTTAGTAACCGCTTTTCTGGAAGTCTGGTGAGCACTAGTCAGTCACCCACAGCCCGATCGTGTCTGAATGAACTGACGGCATCCTACTTCTGCCCTCACAAAGCTGAGAAAGTGGTTGCGGATCATCACCCTGGGATAACCCCATCCTAAGGACCAACGTTAGCAGTCAACTGACTTCTCTGACAGCTTTCCTGAAATGCATCGCTGGAAAAAGGGACGTGGAAAACGTGCTTAAAATGCTTACTTTCAAGGCAAAACTTTGGTGGAAGAGGGTACATCAAGGAGGGGGATGGGACCCTGGATGGCCAAGTGGCTCTGCCACTAGATGGCTGGGTGAGGGGAGGGAAATACAAAAACATGAGATGGGAGGAGGTATGACAGCATAATGGTGTTCAGAGAGATTCTAGCCTCTGACTTTGTGGCCTCGCGCAGTCTGCATGTTTCTATCTTGCTTGGTGCTCTCGTCTGTAAATCTGACATATTGTAAGTCACGACTTCAACTGGTTCACCTGGAACTTTCAAGGAAAATCCAGCACCATACTTGATACCTAGCCCATTCTCAACAGCATTCTCAACCTAGCACCCTTCTACGTTCACTCTTGATCGTACCAGGGGCTGCCATCCATATTGGTCAAGAGGTCAAGTTTGCTGACCTTCTTAAATTTGGACCTAAGTTTGAGGTAACACTCTCTGATTTCCGTCACCAGACGTGGCATCAAGTGAGCACCTGGTGCGTTTTCTTAAACAACTTCACCCCCACCTTCGCAGACATAGTGGATCAAGAAAATTATGAATTACTCGGGAGATCAGGACCTGGAACTTAACTTGTTGTCAGAACACAGTGTGCACCCTGAAGTCTGGAGCCATCTCTGTGGTAGCTAGCCGCGATCAGAGATCATCCTTTGTGACTAAAACAACTTCTTTCCCTCACACCTTAAACATCATTATGAATTCTTCATGGGGTCTGTTATTATCTGCTTTGTGTCACTTTTTTGAATTTCCTCCTCTGCCTTCCTCATCCCTCAGAAAGGGTGCAATTACAAATTCACAAAACAATTGAACTGCGAGTTTGAAGCAGCATTTCACCCTTGGCAACCAGAATCCTTAATCATTATGCACCTTGTAAGTGAAAAACTAAAAGCTAATATTTTATCTTGAGGAACAAGAGTCAGTGCCTGCCATTTAGGGCTCTCACAGAGCTGATAATATGGGTGGAAAAAATGTAATTATAAATTCTGATTGCAGATAAATTTTATATCATACTAGAGTGGTTCATGCAACACAAATTTAATTCATTAGTTGAGCTGCTAAAGTCCAAATACAACTGGAACCTGGTCTTTTAAATATATGTCTATTGACAAAAATAAATTTTAAATGATTACTTTATACCTTTGGTGTGCTGGGCAAGTAAAGGCCACTGTGCATTTGTTTGTAAATTAATTTATAACATTTGTTTCATAAGATTTAAGGCTTCCTTGATAGCTCAGTTGGTAAAGAATCTGCCTGCAAAGCAGGAGACCCTGGTTCGATTCTTGGGTCAGGAAGATGCCCTGGACAAGATCCACTCCAGTGTTCTTGGGCTTCCCTGGTGGCTCAGCTGGTAAAGCATCTCCGTGCGATGCAGGAGACCCGGGTTCAGTCCCTGGGTTGGAAAGATCCCCTGGAGAAGGAAAAGGCTACCCACTTCTCTGGCCTAGAGAATTCTATGGACTGTATAGGCCATGGAGTCACAAAGAGTCGAAGACGAGCAAGTGATTTTAACTTTCACTATCATAAGATTTACTGACTTTTCAGTGAGATTTCTTAAAGGTGAGTTTTTCTATATAGTCCTTCCTGCCATCAAGGAAATGCCAGTCTGCTTGGGAAATGTGAAGGAACATACATCCATGCACAGTCTACAAAAGGTGCTGTTATCTTTGCTCATCTGTCTTTTCTCATAGTGTCTTTTCTCATCTCTCAAGTCAAGAAAATCAATTTCACTTTGTTGTTCCACTCTTGTTGAAACAGTCTCCTTGAACACAAGACCAACAATGAGGAAAACTTGTCTGATCATTAAGGAGGAATGAAAGGAATTAAGAAATTGATTAAAGAGGTGGACCCCATCAAGGGGATCCATGTTGTCTTAAAATTTACACAGAAAAAAAACAAAACACCGTACTGCCAAGTAGCTCATGATCACACAGAACCACAACTTCAGAATCTTTAAATATTTGAGCAAACATTACTTGAAATTTACCAACAACAACACAAAGGACAGTCTTTTCAAAAAGGACAGGAGTGTATCAGAAATAAAATTCTGAATACATCATCAGTGGAGCAGAAAAGATAAAGGGAAACTCAAACAACTAATTTGGCTTCCTCTGGAGTTTTCTGATGGACCTGGATATTGGCATAGAAGATGTTAAAATGTGGAGAATGCTAAGAATATCCTGGGATGTAAATAGTGGCACAGCCTAATCCTGAGTGAGAGGTCTTGGGTGGCAATTTACGGAGTTCTTTCATAACTTTGTCTCATTGTACACCATGATCAAGAACTTGGAGGAGGACTTTGGCTTCATGCTTGTAATAATTGTCCAAGACATCATAAAACTATTCCAAAAGCTCTTGACAGTCTGGAAAAATGGATTAAATCTTACCAAGGGAAACATAAATTGATCAAAGAAAAATTATACACTCATGTTCAAAAAAAACATCTGCCCCTAAGAGGAATTGGGAATGAGCTTAGCAGCAGCCCTTGTGGTGGCGGACAGGAAGCAGAGCGTGACTCATCCATGAAGTATGTCTGCTTGGGAACTTCATCTGAAGCTCCAGTGCAGATCAAAGATGGGGCTGGGAACCAAGCTTGGAATAGCCTGTTTTGTCTGGGGACCACATTTCCACTGAAAAGTTCACAAATTGGAATGTGTACAGCCTGAGGAATAGGATGACAGTGAAGAAGTGGTTAAGACCGTCCTCACAGGAAAACACATATGAAGAGGGCTTTTATCCTCGAGAAGAGGAGACACCACGAAAACTGACTTGAGGTTCTGGAAGGGTTGATCTGTGGAAAAGTGATTATACTTGATCTGTGTATCTAAGAGAGTAGAAATCAGGGCAGAAGGGCTGGAACCAAGGTGAGGCATGTTTGGCTGAATATTGAGAAGACCTTGAGAACTTCTCAAGTTGCCCAGGTAGTAAATTAGCTTCATCAGGAGTTCTGCTCATTAGAGATGCTTAAACTGAAGGCTCTGGTGCCAGGGATGCCCTCACTACATCCACTTTCACCCAGGTGCTTCCTCCCCACTGTGCGTGGGGTCCTCCCAGACCCTCCCTTCCCTCCCACTTCTCTTCATCCATCCCTCTTCCTTCCATCTTTCCCAGGCCCCTCTTTCCTTCCTAAATCTCTTAGCTCCCTCCTTCTCCCAGTCCCGTACACTAATTATAATTACCGTAATTACCCTAATGCCATCCCCGCTAACACTCTAGCGTCTCAGTTTGGAAAACTCAGCCTTTTCCATCAAAGCACAATTCAAGGGTCTGCTCTTGAAGCTCATTCAGTCCCGTCTTCATTTGTATTACTCTCCCACTCCATGTGGAGCCAATTGAGGCTTCAGGTTTACTCGTTACAGCAGCTGTTGTTATCTTAACTACTCATACACTTTCCAATAAATGCTTCATTTAGGATGACTTCTCTGTATAAAGAATACAGAGGATGTTCAATCAGTTCAGTTCTGACTTTTTTCGCTTTCAAACCAAACCTGTGTTGCTGCGTGAATTAAAGCCATCTCCCTTCTCAGGAGACTCAGAACTCTTGGCCTTTGTCAGTGTTTTCCAGTCGAGTCAGGAGACTGGGGCTCCTTTCCTGGCAAGTCAAGCGAAGCTTTTCTTTCTCAGGCTTTGTCTCTCACACACCCATGTGGGAGCCAGTCAGTGTGGAGCCAGCTTCTCAGCCTGCCTTTTTCTCTCCTGGGTTTGTTTTTAGAACATTTTCCCCCTTTCTCCTTCCCCCATGGTGCGAGTTCGTGTGTGGCTGGTTTTCTTGGGCTCAAGGCCCAGCTGAGCTGCGGCTTTGTTTGTTGTTTGTACTGACTGAGATCAGCCTCTGATACTCCGTGGTCAGAGTTCCCTGAGATAGCGGACCCCAACTGCGTTCTTTCCGGCCTGGGTGGAAGATAGCAAATGCACGAACACCAGGGCTTTTCAAACCTTGGTTCTCAGAGAAGAAAGCTGCAAGACTATTTTGTGTAGAATAAGCAATACATAGATATGTAGTTTTGTATTTTTAATTTTTTTAATTGAAGTGTAGTTGATTTACAATGTTGTGTTAACTACTGCTGTACAATGAAGTGATTCAGATAGATATATGTATATATACACACACATATATATACATTCTTTTTCTCTATTGTTTTCATTATCATTTATCATAGGATATTGAATATACTTTCCTGTACTACACAGGAGGACCTTGTTGTTTCTCCATTCTTTGTACAAAGGCTCACATCTGCTAGCCCCAGTCTCTCACTCCGTCCCTCCCCACCACCTCCCTCTGGCAGCCACCAGTCTGTCCCCCATGTCTGCAGCTCCGTTTCCATCTCATAGATAGGTTCATTTGTGGTGCATTTTAAATTCCACATGTAATTGATGTCATATGACATTTGTCTTCTTCTGACTTGCTTAGTACGACAATCTCTAGGTCCTCTCGTGTAGCGGAAAATGGCATTATACATTCTTTGTTATTGCTGAGTATTGTTTATATGTACCGCATTTTCTTTACCATTCCTCTGCTGATGGACACGTATGTTGTTTCCATGTTCTGGCTATTGTGAATAGAGCTACAATCAACATAGAGGTGTGTCTCATATATATGTGTTTTTGTAACCTGTGTGTTCTAAGCCAATAAGGAATCCTAATATAAAGGAGATGTGTGCCAGATATTTGCCTACTATTTATACTATTTACCATTTAAACCAAACAGACCACAAAGTTTATCGTGTTTGGACTTGTTCACACTCCTTTGCAGTGAGAGAGAACAGGCTTCCGAAGGGTGGGACAGGATCTCCCACAATCCCATAGGAGACAGAGACCCCACCAGACTCTCAACCAGAAGCCAGGAGGCCACATCCAAGGGATAAGAATAAACCAGAATGGAACCAAGTCTTTAAAAAGGCCACCTGTCCTCAGCCCAGCTTAATCCTTGATTGGCTTGGGTCAGACCCTCACCTCATCTGCCACCCAGCAGAAAGGGGAACTTATGTCTTCTGAGATGTCGTCTAGAGTTGTCTCCTTCCAGTCACACAGGGGCTGATTGGTTTCGCTGTGTAGGTCCATCATTCGGCCTGATCTTACCTGTCCAGGCCCCACCATGGCTGGCTGACTTTGAGCAATTTAGTTGGCTTTGCTAATCCTTGTCTCCTTGATCTATTCAATTAGGATGATGGTGGGACCTACTCGTTGACTGATGAGTAGTGAAAATCAAGTGAGAAGGAGACAGCAGAGCTTTAGAGTCCTGACTGTCACTTAGTAATTTTAGATCAAAGTAACCTCTCTGTGTTTCTGTTTCTTTATCTGTACAGTTCAGTTCTGTCGCTCAGTCATGTCCGACTCTTTGCAACCCCATGGACTGCAGCACACCAGGCCTCCCTGTCCATTACCAACTCCTGGAGCCTACTCAAACTCATGTTCATTGAGTCAGTGATGCCATCCAACCATCTCATCCTCTGTCATCCCCTTCTTCTCCCACCTTCAATCTTTCCCAGCATCAGGGTCTTTTCCAGTGAGTCATCTCTTCACATCAGATGGCCAGAGTTTTGGAGTTTCAGCTTCAGCATCAGTCCTTCCAATGAACACCCAAGACTGATCTCCTTTAGGATGGATTGGTTGGATCTCCTTGCAGTCCAAGGGACTCTCAAGAGTCTTCTCCAACACCACAGTTCAAAAGCATCAATTCTTTATCTGTAAAGTAGGATTAATAATAGTGTCTTCCTCATAGGGTTGTTATAGGAACTAAATGAGTTAAAACTTACAAAGCACTTAAAGAAGTTTCTGGTAGGAAGTTTGTGTCATATATGTATTAGTTAAATAAATCATTGTACTGGACTCATAATGAATGCTCAAAAAGTTCTGGTTGCTCTTGTCCTTATAATTTGATGATGTTAATGAACATGACCACCACCACCCAGTCATTACTTTCCTAAAGCCTGCTCCGTTTGCCTCTATGCCGCCTTCCCTTCATGAAACCCTGTATTCTCTTGGTGCTCCTGGGACACCACATCTGCTAGTTCTCCAGGCTGCTTCCTGCTCATTTCTCCTCCATCTTTTTCATGGACCTCTTACATGCTCTGGTCCCCCAGGGCCTTGTCCACAGCCCACCGTTCTTCTCATTCTTCTCATGAGTGATGTCATCCAATCATATTATTCAAATTATCCCCCATATGCTGATGGCAAGTCCTCATTCCAGATGTCAAGCCCATCTCAGTGGTCTGTGCCCCCATGTAGGTTTCAGGCACACCCATTTGGCTGTCCACTGTGTGTCTCAATCCAGTGGTCCTCAGTTCAGTTCAGTTCAGTTGCTCAGTCATGTCCGACTCTTTGTGACCCCATGGACTGCAGCACACCAGGCTTCCCTGTCCATCACCAACTCCCAGAGTTTGCTCAGACTCATGTTCATTGAGTCAGTGATGCCATCCAACCATCTCATCCTTTGTCATCCCCTTCTCCTCTTGTGTTCAATCTTTCCCAGCATCGGGGTCTTTTCAAATGAGTCAGTTCCTCACATCATGTGGCCAAAGGATTGGAGTTTCAGCTTCAGCATCAGTCCTTCCAGTGAACACCCAGGACTGATCTCCTTTAGGATGGACTGGTTGGATCTCCTTGCAGTCCAAGGGGCTCTGCAGAGTCTTCTCCAACACCACAGTTCAAAAGCATCAGTTCTTCAGCACTCAGCTTTCTAGTGGTCCTAGGCCTTTCAAAAACAATCTCATCATCTTCCCTCTAAATCAGCTCCTCCTCCTCCTGCTCCTCTGCCACGTAAGGGCACCTTTCTTTCCCGTCACCCAAGCTGGGAATGGAGAGGCAGCTCTGGATTCCATCTTCATCCTAACACCTCAAATACAAACCATCAGTAGTGCCTGCCAAATCTGCTGGCCAATGTTTCCCAAATCTGTACTTTCTCTTCTGACGCCCACTGCCATACTTCTGACTTCATCACTTCTCACTTGGACCTCCTACCTGGTCTCCTTTCACTTGACGTGCCCTCTTCAAGTTTATACTCCAACTTGCTATGCCAACAATGTTTCTGAAACACAACATTACCCTCTAATTCCCTGGATTGGGCTTCCCTGGTGGCTCAGACAGTAGAGAATATGCCTTCAGTGCAGGAAACGCTGCTTCAATCCCTGGGTGAAGAAGATGCCTTGGAGAAGAGAATGGCTACTGACTCCAGTATTCTTGCCTGGAGAATTCCATGAGCAGAGGAGCCTGGCGGGCTACTGTCCATGGGGTCGCAAAGAGTTAGACAGGACTGAGCAACTAACACCACCCTTCCCTGGATTAAAGCCCCTGTGAGTCTCTCTCTCATAAACTAAGGATGAGTCCCTGTTATGTAAGCTATGCTACCAATCCAGTGTCATTTTCAAACATTCCACTCCTCGGGTTTTGCTCACTGGATCAATGAAACTAGACTTCATCCAAGGTGCCCAGACTGCCCTCCCTATAAGTAGCCACTGATCACCCTCTAACACTCGGCCCCGCCATGACCCCTCTCAGAAGCTTCCTGTGTCCATCACCCCCTCTTTTTCAGGTACAAGTTGGATTCTACCTCTGTATCAGTTTACCAACAAAGTACCACAAATCTAGTGCTATAAAACAGTGCATGTATAATCTCTTACAGCTCCGTAGGTCTGGAGTCTGACATCGGTCTTATGGATTAAGTCAAAAGCTTCGACAGAGCTCGTCCATTTCTGTAGGCTTCAGATCGGATCTGTTTCCTTGCTTTTTTCAGGCACTGCAAGGCAGCTGCATTCCTTGGCTTGTGGTCCCTTCCCCCAGCTTCAAACCCAGCAGTGGCTGGTTGATTTCTCCCCCATCACGTCTCTGACCTACTCTGCGGCTTCCCTCTCCCACACTTAAGGACCTTCTGTTTACTTTGGACTCAAAATAATCCCCCTATTTTAAGGTCAGCTGTTTAGCAACTTCCTCCTCGATACATATATAAAGCCTATTTATAGGTTCTGAGGGTTAGAACCTGGACTTCTTTGGACAGGCTGTCATTCTGCCTACCACAATGCCCATTTCCATGTTCCTGCAGAACTCTGTGCTTACCTCGATCATTCCGTGCAGGAAGTACCATCATAGCATTTTGGTTTTGTTTTTGTGTTTCTGAGATGTTGTGACGTGTAACATTGTGTAAATTTAAGGTGTGCAGTGTGTTGATTTGATACATTTATACATTGTTGATTGTTGTTGTATTTGTATATTTGTCATTCTTCCTGACTTTGACCTTCTTTAAGATCTGTTCATTTTTGATCCCTATATTAAGAATAAATAACAGACCCTCAGTAAACATTTTGGATGACTCAAGCACCTAGTGATAACCTAGATTGCCTTTAAAGGATCAGCACAGAAGAGGGATTAACCTGTGTCCAGTAGTTAGAGTTATTCATGTTAATAATTCCATTTCTATGAAAATTGGTCAACCAATGTGATGTTAATAAAAATTACATTACACATTACTCTTACTGCTACACTAACATTTACTGTTTATATCGGACATTGTTGTTAGTGCTTTTCATCTATTAATTGATTTAGTTTTTACAACGATCCTCTGATGCAGGTATAATTTCTATTGCCCATTTCATGAATGTGGAAACTGAGGCATGAGACATTAAGTAACTTGCCTGTTATCAGCCAGCTTGGTATACAGTAACTCTGGGCTACTCACTTTATTCTGCCAACCCAAACAATCCCTTCTGTGGTCAGTCTACATGAATGGGAGGTCGCTATTGTTAATGTGAAATTTTGTTTATTTCTCATGAAACTCAATAGCCTTTAGCCTCAGGGGTTTAAGAAATACACTGAATGAATTAGCTGGCAGCATCCGAGATTTTTCAGGCGGGCAACTTCTCAGACCTCTGCACTGTGGGCCTCAAGTGTAAAAAGCCAGCCGTGTATTATCTTTCAGAGCCACCTTGGTCTTTGGGGAAATCCTTGGGCCTAACCGTGAGTCCACACATGATCGTTTTGTCCCAGTAGAAGGCCAGAGAGCCAGGGAGGACAGACAGGAGAAGGCGCACACTGAGTCTGCGGTTGTTCACAGCGTCCGCTCTTGATGGGCCTCTGGGGTCACGCCGTCGCCTCCTCTCGCCAGCAAATTCTGTGTCTTCTCCGCACTTCTGAAGGGGGAGCCCTGGAAGGCGTTTCGCTCTGACACGCTGGTTTCTCTTAGAGCCCTAGAGAGTCACAGAAGCCCTCAGAGGCGAGGGGTATCGGGAGCTTGTTCTGCGACAGCGGAGAATCGGCGCGCTTCCCGCTCCCTCGCTACCCCTGCGTCATCAGCGGCCGCTACGCCAGTGACGTGGAGCTGATGGCCTGCGGACGATCGTATTAGACGGTGGTTCTGTACTGTGGCGAACAACTCTGTTTAGAAAGCTAACGGTTTTCTTCACTGAACTCAAAGCTCTATGTTGAACAGGAAGCCCGTGTGCTCTGAGGAAGGGGAGGAGAAAGCGTGAAGGGCTTGGCGGGAACAGCGTCCCATGGCGCAGTCCATGGGAGTCCACCCATGGACTGCGCCAGGCCTCCCTGTCCATCACCAACTCCCAGAGCTCACTCAAACTCATGTCCATTGAGTCGGTGATGCCATCCAACTATCTCATCCTCTGTCGTCCCCTTCTCTTCCTGCCTTCAGTCTTTCCCAGCATCAGGATCTTTTCCAATAAGTCAGTTCTTCACATCAGGTGGCCAAAGTGTTGGAGTTTCAGCTTCAACATCAGTCCAGGCAAGAATTTTCCAGGCAAGAGTATTGGAGTGGGTTGCCATTTCCTACTCCAGGGAATCTTCCCAACCCGGGGATCGAACCCAGGTCTCCTGCATCGTGGGCAGACTCTTTACCCTCTGAGCCACCAGGGGAGCCCTTTATATATAATAGTGTGCACACAACTGTTTCCTAACCCTCCTGCGTGCTCCTTTGATCTGTCTTCATTTTACTACCTCTTCTTCAGTTTCCTCTTGTTTTGAGGAATAAAATGTTGTGCTTGACAGTGGAGTTTGGAGGCTAGACTCCAACAGAACCCTTACCTTTTTCACACTTGACTGAGGTTATTTTTATTCTGTAGCAAACATGACAAACTCCTTTTGAAATGAGATTTTTAATGTTTGAGTATTATTCTGAAATACTGTGATTCACATTTGGGAGTTGTGTGGGTGGGAGTTCATTCTGTATGAACTGAAAAGCTATAATTTGTGGTTACTCCAGCATCTGGTTAAATATACATTAAAAATCAGACTATTATATATAATAATGGCATTGAATTAAGTACTCTCATTTTCCAGTGTTTGTGGGTCAAGATGTTCAGAATTAACTATTGAAATCCAATACAGAAAATTGGACTTTTTGTATACATATGTTGAAATGTATACATAGAATGCTGAAACATATATTTTTCTTCATTTCAATAATTTCTCAAAGGCTTTTGTCAAATTCTAGAAAGGTTTAATTTTTCCTAAATTATCTGTGATTCTAATGTCAGATTTCTTGGAACATATAACTGGATGGTAAAAATTTTTAACAAAATTTTACAACAAAAAAGTCTACATAGGTGAGCTCTCACATATGAATCTTCCTCCTCTTTTAATCTTTTATCATTTGTGGCCTTATTTTCCCCTTATCCATTAGAGAGGATTTGGTGACCATCAGTGGTTTTTAGAAAAAGCAAATGTGTCCAACATTGAAGGGTTCATCATTTGGTGTAAAAGAGATGAATCTTAATGTTCTGTTGGGTGTATACCTGTGCAGGCAAATGCTCTAGGAAGTGTTTTACAGCCTGCGGCATTCTTTTTGTTCATAACACTTCTGATTCATAATCCCCCAGGAAAGAGAAGAGTAATCCAGGTACTATGCGCTCTTCCAAAGCAAATCTATCATTTCTGTGTTATTTTCCTAACTCGGATCTTAGCTGTGGTATATTCCCCAACTGGATCATTGCCATTTGATAAATTCCAATGGAGTGTTACCATGGGAATTCAAGGAACAGCAGAGTTAATGAATTTTAGCCATGCTTTCATTCTGTTCCACTCACCTTTCCATCCTCATTGATATCCACAAATTCCAGGGAAGCTCTTGCCTCAGGGCCTTTGCACTGGTTGTTCCCTTTGTCTGAGATGCTCTTTACCAGTTGTTCATTTTCTCACGTCCTTCCGGTCTCTCTTAAACATCATCCCACCGTGGAAGCCTTTCCTGATATCCCTGTCTAAAATGTTGGACCCTCTCACATCTTAGAACCCCTCTCTCCTCTTACTTGCTTTATTTTTCTTCCTGGTCCCCACCATCACTTGATGTATAAATCTTTATATAATTGCATCTTCTCTGCCCATCATACCCACCTTACCATCAGTAAGAGAAAATCTGTGTCTGTTTGTATAGTACCTGGAGTCTAGAACAGTATTGCACATATGAGAAGCCCTCAGTAAAGATTTGTGGAGTAAATGGGTGAGATGCAAGTATTCTCCTCCAGTAGGATGGAAGGAGGCTGAACACCAAAAGTGATTATGACTTATCTTGTTCCCTCAAAGTAAATTGTCAAGCCAAGATTGTATGGTGCTACAGGATATAATTTTTCAGGTATATTCAAAATATATCTCATCTTCAGGCTATTAAATAATAGCACACCATAGTCATATTGCTGGATCACTTCAGAAGAACACAGCATAGTCCCAGAGATGAGTCCATGAATCTGTTCTGGAATGAAGGACCGTGAGCAATAGCCCCTTACTGTGGTTCCTCTAAGATGGATGTCCTGTAAGGTTCCTCGGTGGATTGTTGACCAGCCACCATCACTGACAGTCAGTAACACAGGTTGGTGAGAACAGAGACTTTGGATCTGACTTCCTGGGTTTAAATCGCACTTCTACCACTTAATAATTGCATGGCCCTTGGGCAAGCTAGTTAGCACCATTAAGCCCCAGTTTCCCCAACTGTAAAATATGAACACTAACAAGACCTGCTTTGCAGAGTAGGTATGAAGATTCACTCAGTCAATAAATGCACATTATTTAGCACAGTGCCTGGAACAAGGCTAGTATTCAATCATTTTAATTAAATAGCAGCAAGAAAGATAAGTTATTAAAATGAGAGTGATAATGATAACAATGTAGAGTCATTTAACAGTTACTTTTAAGGATATTATGACTTTGTTGTTAGATCCTAAAGCATTTGTTAGCAAAATAGGTAAGTTCTTATTGACATTAAGAAAGTCATGTTTAAATGGGCAAAGAACCATACAAAATTTCTGCAAAGAAAATATACAAATGGCAACAAGTATATAAAAATGTGTTCGACATCGCAGATCATTAGGGAAATGCAGAACAAAGCCAAAGTGAGATACCCCTTCTCACCCAGTAGAACGGCTGTTATCCAAAAACAAACAATGGAAAGCCAGCGCTTGTAAGGAGGTAGAGAATTGGGGTCTTTGCGCCTTGCCGGTGGGACTGTTAGGTGGTCAGCTGCTGTGGCAAGCAGTGCAACAGCACCTCAGAACATCAAAAATAGCAAAACCGCAGGATCAGCGACTCCACTGTGGCGCAGAAAGCCAAGGGACTGAAGGCAGGGGCACGGACAGTCATGTGCACACACGCTCATAGCAGCATTCTTCACGCCAGCGAAAGGCGGAAACAAGCCAAAATGTCCATCACTGAAACAGAGAGAGTACGCGCAGGTCTCACTGGGAAGGAGCCAGCGTGCTGCCACTCCCTGCTCCTTCACACCCGGTGGCACTTCCAGTTTACAGAGCACGTGAGCATGTACCCCTTGTGATGTCCTCGCAGCCCCGCTTGAGGCACTACTGCTCTTATTCCTGAGAAAAGTGGATCTCAGAAAAGTTAATGACGTAGTACCCAAGGTTACATTACTGGCAAGTTCGACATCAGGACCTCTACATCAATCCACCTCTTGACAAGATGCGCTTCCCCTCCACAAATGAATCCCCAATCCCACTTTTCAGCAATATAAAAGTACTATTCTTGAACCTGCCTCCCACCTCCCACCCATCCCACCGCTCCAGGTTGCCTCAGGTTTGAGCTGCCTGTGTCAAACAACAAATTCCCATTAGCTACCTGTTTTATGTCATGTTGATGTATGGCAGAAACCAATACAGTATTGTAAAGCAATGACCCTCCAAGTAAAAATAATTTTTTTAAAAAAAGATAAATGGATAAATGGGGTAGAAAGGGTAAAAAAAAAAATGTAATGCTTATACTTGCACTGGCAAAGAATCAGGGGGTCTCTCATAACCTCTAATCTACAGTTTGTAAAGTGAAATCAGTAGATATATGGCAACCAAGGCTGAAGGACTAATTTAAGTTTATGATCTTCCCATTTTTATCAGGGTAAATTGAGGAACACTGTTGAGCATCTAGGAAGGAGATAAAATATCGCCATAGAGATGGCAGGGGTTTGCATTTCTATGGGCGTGATACGGTTTTTTACATGAAAATTGAAATGCTAACCAAAAATAACTAACTGCTAGAATGTCATATAAGCATACCAACATCCCAAGAATCTCATCGCAAATGCACAGCCTCAGAGACTGCTTCCTGCACTGAAAGACGTGATTGGAAAAGTTTAGTCATGTTCTTTGGCCAGTGGCCCGCTCTGTATTAGGAGAATTTGGTGCTTTTTGTGTCTCTGGGAGAATAAGTTGATATTGGCATTCAAGTGACTTGCTTTTGGAAGAGTTTCCACAGAAAGGTTGTCATTAGATGAAGCAATAGCTCCATCATTCCTACAATATGATTCTTTCAAGCAACTGAGAGCAAAGCAGTTGCTCTGAGATCCTAGTTCTTCCTCAAACTCTTCTCATCATATATTTCAACATGCCCAGGCAAGAATTTCCTCATACAATTCAGTAAATATTTCTTATAAAGGAATACCAAATACACAAAGCATTTTTTAAAATCAGTATTCCCTGTGCCTTATCGTCACAAACCACTGTCTGCTAAGGTTTTGTTTTTGTTTTTTTTTTTTATGTCCCATCTTGCTAAGCAAACTAATGACATGTATAGAATAAATAAGCCACAAAACATTTTAAAATTAAAATATTTACCTTTGTCATCAAATTTTCCGTCACTTACCTGGTTGGTACAGTCCTGAGACCTTCTTTTCATTATCCGATGCAGTAGTCACTAGCTGTGTGTTACAAATCAAAATGTAGAATAAAGGGAAATAAGAGTTAAAATTCAGTTTCTTGGTTTTATTTGCAACGTTTTGAATGCTCAGTAGCCACACGTGACTGGTGGCAATGTATTAGTGCAGACTCGGAACACTGCATCCTTGCAGGATATTCCATGGACAGTTCTAGACTTGCTTCAAAGACTTGTCCATCTTGGGTTGTGTGCCATGGAGAGGTTGGTGGGAGAATCCACTATTGCACCAACTGAAACAAAGCTGGCATCAGCTGGTCAGGACCGGTAAGGTGTGCAGTGATCTCCTTCACTGGGCGGTAAGGTGACTTTGCTACTCACGGGTGTCTGTCTGGTTAACAAAAATATCTTGAGGTCACAGTAATGTTGCTAATTTAATCTCCTTCTCCTCTATGAGAGAGGCCTCTAGGTGGACATGGCAGTCATCTCTGGCAGGTGATGCTCTGCCTTTGAAAACTGGGTTCTCTCTAAGATCACTCAAATATTCTGTCAGGCAGCAATTCTCAACCATGGTTGGAATCACCTGGAAAGCTTCTAGATCTGCACATCCCATCCCCTGAGAGCATCAGTGACTCTGATTTGCCTATTCAAGAACACAACCGGGGTGGAGAACCGTGGCCCTGAGACCTGTTCCTAGCACCTCAAATACCTTTAGTCCTAGACATCTCAACCCCTGGGTCATTCACAGATAGCACCAAGCAGAGACCCAGGAGGCCAGCTCGGCTTCCAGCCCCCTGGAAGGGTCCCTGGCTGTGGACCCTGGATGGGCCTCAGGATCTTCCCCTGGTCAGTAAGAGGGGTGATCTACTTTACATCTACACCTATAAAATACCAGTTTGTATTCAATCTGATCAAATAAAGCTCTTCATATTAAAACTATGGGAAGAAATTTTTCCTCTCTTGGCATCCCTATTAGTTCCTATACATTTTATATCCACTGTAAGCTGATGCCATATAAGCCTCAGGTAGCACTGAGCTTCCTCAGACAACCCCCTGAGGCCTCAGCTACTCGGGGGACAGGCCACCACCATGGAGCAGTCCCATTTGCTGTGTAGAATCCAACAGAGGGTTCTGAGGCTTCTTTGTGGATCCATGTTTTGTACCAATTGCAGAATGATCACTGATGTCTGGGTACCTAGCAAAGGGCTCTAGTTGGTCTCAGTGATTGTGCATGACTTTTTACACCCAAGTCTTTCCAGCTCCTCATTTGTGCAATCATTTCATTTCCTTCTCCAACAGTTTTCACAACTGGCCTTTAAAATCATCACCCAATGGGCCCTGAGGTTAAAGTTCTATTTACTTGACATTCTGATCTGGTTCTGACTTGAGTTTCTCCCTTCTTGCTCTTTGCCAAAGCAGGCTGGCTTCTTAGAGGCCGCCTAATGCATCTTTGAATGGGCCCATCTCTCATGGGCTGTTAGAAGTGACGTCTCCCAGCTCATCCCGTCACAGACAGTGATGGGATCGCACTTCTCAAGGTGACAGTGTGTGTGACAGCAGGCAGAGGGGAGCGTGGGCTCACCAGCAAAGATAAGGAATGGGCAATCATTCGGTCTATATGTTTCATCACCGTAACTGCTCATGGCTTCAAACTGCCCATGAATCAACCTGTAAGTGCCTCAGAATAGGAGAGCGGTTGCCAGCCGGCTCTTCACTCCCCTATTACAAATATTTCACTTCCTTAGTATCTGCCCATCTCCTCTTACTCTCTGCCTCTGAATGTCCTGCTTTAAGAAAGACCCTTTTCAAGCACTTCCAGGAGGTGACTGCAGGCCTAAACACTGGCATTCCTGCCTCTGGGCCACCCTTGGTGCATCCCCTCCCTGCCCTCTCCACGAGCCCCAGCAAGCTGTGTGTTCCAGCTCACCCTCCCCACCCTAACATTTCTCCCTCTCGGCTTTGGTCACATTTCATTGGTCTGGAAGACCCTGCAACCCAGAGCTGCCTGGTAGACCCTGTGCTACTGAGGTACGGTTCAACGTTCTCATCAGCATGCTAAAAAGAAGTAAGAAGCAGGAAAAATTCATTTCAACAATATATCTTATTTGACCCAGCATACTCGAAATACTATTTCAACACATAGCCATTTGAAAATCATGAATGAAATCATCTACATTCCCTTTTTCAGACTAAGTCTTCAAAATCCGGTGTGTACTTTGCACTTATAAGACATCCTCATTTGGGCTAGACCCCTTTCAAGTCCTCACATGTGGCAGATGGCTATAGGCTACCCTACCGGACCCCTTCACACCCTCATCACCAGGCTTATCCAGCTCACCTTGGAGGATTCTGATCAGGTGTTGCCTTTAGAAAGCTATCTCTGAGTTCAGCCTCCACAGCCCATGGCTCAGGGGTTCTCAACCTTTGCTGCACGTGGCAATTAACCAGGCAGTTTTTTTAAAAAGCCTAATGACCAGGCCTCTCTATGGATCAGTATGACCCACGTCTTACTGGGATCCAGGCTTTTAGTTTAGATGGGAAAGGTGAGGGGTTGTTCAGCTCTCCAGGTGATTCTAGCATGCGTCTGTAGCTGGGGACCATGCTGGACCTAGTCACTCAGTCACTCACCCTACCAAGTAATATTGGCTGAACACATTCAGGGAGGCAGGGGAGAGACAGGGAGTAAATAAATGCATCACATGTGAAATGGTTCTCTGTATGGTAAGGAAAAGTGAGGAGTGACTTTCTGGGAGGGGACTGCCCCTTCATACAGGGTGACCAAGGAAGGCTTCTCTTTCCCTGGGATGCTATGACAATGGGGAAATTAGGACAAATTTCTGGGCCTGACTATTTGAAGTTGGAAATTAAGCCAAGCCTGCTGTGTATGTGCTATAATAATGCTATGAAACCAGCGCCCCTCATGTCTTGGTGGTATGAAACAACAGAATGCTTTCTGCAGTGGTCCAGGCTCTGCAGGGTCTCTTGGCATGGTGGGATCAGGGCTGGGCCCCGGGTGCAGGTTGGGCCCCTCTTTGCTCCTCATGGACCAGCAACTGCCTCTTTACACACTCTTTCCACGGTGGTGGCGGAAGTACAGGAGGGACAAGGAGGACCTGCGAGGCCGAGTCTCGGGGACGGCGCACAGTCACCCCCCACATTCCATTAGCCACAGCAGGTCCATGGCACAGCCCCGTAGCACAGGGCTGGGGGGGTCCTGCCACCCACTGACCGTGCCAGGCAGGCAAGGCAGGAGACAGTGAGAGCCAACACTCAGCCCCATGTTTTATCTAAGGATGATTAGCCAGGGCAGCTTTAGCTTGGGAGTTTAGATGTGTTTCTTAAAATAGGACTAAAGCTTTCTGTGGCTCTATGCTCTCATGCGCTCCTTCACTGCCCGCAGCGGGCAACTGAGTGACTAGGTCCAGCGTGGTCTCCAGCTACAGACGCATGCTAGAATCACCTGGAGAGTTGAACAACACCTCACCTTTCCCACCTAAGCTAAAAGCCTGGATCCCAGCAAGATCTGGGTCATATTGATCCATAGAGAAGCCTGGTCTTCAGGCTTTTAAAAACTGCACCTTTGTGTTCACAGGCTCTCTATGCCATTCCCAAAAGAGTTGAGTCCTAACTCATTCAGTTTAGCACCTGACTCGTTGCCCGTAACATCCAGAAGCTCCCCCTTTATATGTCAGCCACAAGAGGACCCAGTGCTCTGCCTGCTTTGTAAGATCATGTGTGTTCAGTAGTTTTATGCCTTATCACCTAGAAGCCCCAAGAAGAGGATGACGAAGCTCATGTTCATGACTGAATCTCCCAGTGCCAAGCTCTGGCATCATCATGTTTGTCCAATTGAATGAAATTGTCCTAAACTGGGCAACAAAGTCAGAGTCACTTGGAGGGTCTCAAGTGGAACTAGGGCATCTCTGGGTCATTCAGCTTCCCTTATATAAAGTGAGGATTATGATGTGAAGTTTACATCATGGGGTTGATGTAAAGATTAAATGAGATAATTCATGGGAAAGCCTTAAAATACAGGTACCTCAAAAAAACTCAGTAAGTAAACTGGTAATCTGTGGAATGGGAGTGCATGCATGCGTGTGTGCGTGCCAAGTCACTTCAGTCGTGTCTGACTCTATGCAACTCTGGACTGTAGCCCGCCAGGCTCCTCTGCCCTTCGGATTCTCCATACAAAAGTACTGGAGTGGATTGCCATGCCTTCCTCCATGGCATCTTCTTGACCCAGGGATCAAAACCACGTCTCTTACATCTCCTACATTTGTTATTTACCACCTGGAAAGCCTGGAACAGGAGTATAAGAAACCAAATGAAGTGAGATACAATGGGAGGAATATCGTTAGACTCATTTCACACCTCAGTTTTCCTGTATTCAGATCAGATCAGTCGCTCAGTCATGTCCGACTCTTTGCGACCCCATGAACTGCAGCATGCCAGGCCTCCCTGTCCATCACCAACTCCCGGAGGTCACTCAGACTCACATCCATCGAGTCAGTGATGCCATCCAGCCATCTCATCCTCTGTCGTCCCCTTCTCCTCCTGCCCCCAATCCCTCCCAGCATCAGAGTCTTTTCCTGTATTAGCAGATGTCAATTCAGTTCAGTCACACAGTCGTGTCCGACTCTTTGAGACCCCATGGACTGCACCATGCCAGGCCTCCCTGTCCATCACCAATTCCTGGAGTTTACTCAAACTCATGTCCATTGAGTCTGTGATGCCATCCAACCATCTCATCCTCTGTTGTGCCCTTTTCCTCCTGTCTTCAATCTTTCCCAGCATCAGGGTCTTTTCCAATGAGTCAGTTGTTTGCATCAGGTGACCAAAGTATTGGAGTTTCAGCTTCAACATCAGTCCTTCCAATGAATATTCAGGACTGATTTCTTTTAGGATGGACTGGTTGGATCTCCTTGCAGTCCAAGGCACTCTCAAGAGTCTTCTCCAACACCACAGTTCAAAAGCATCAATTCTTTGGTGCTCAGCTTTCTTTATAGTCCAGCTCTCACATTCATACATGACTACTGGGAAAACCATAGCTTTGAATAGATGGACCTTTGTTGACAATGTAATGTCTCTGCTTTTTCATATGCTGTCTAGGTTGGTCATAACTTTTCCTTCCAAGGAGCAAGTATCTTTTAATTTCATGGCTGCAGTCATCTGCAGTGATTTTGGAGCCCCAAAAAATAAAGTCTGTCACTGTTTACCCATCTATTTCCCATGAAGTGATGGGACCAGATGCCATGATCTTAGTTTTCTGAATGTTGAGTTTTAAGCCAACTTTTTCACTCTTCTCTTTGACTTTCATCAAGAGGCTCTTTAGTTTCTCTTCTCTTTCTGCCATAAGGGTGGTGTCATCTGCATGTCAGAGGTTATTGATATTTCTCCCAGCAATCTTGATTCCAGCTTGCACTTCATCCAGCCAAGCATTAGCAAGTATGGAACTAGTCAAAGTAACTCCCAGACCATTTGCTGCCACCTGCAAAGTTTGGGACAAAAGAGAGTATCGTTGCACCTCTAATTTCAAAGAGTGATCACAGAAATGATGATACAACACAGTGTGGAAAAGGCCCAGGGAAAACAAAGCCGGCTCAAAGTCCACTTGCAGATACCTAGAACAGAGCAGGGTCTTTGACAGCCAGTCCAGTGGCTACATGAAGACCCAGTTTTACCATATTAATCTCCTCTCCCCATGTGATTGGTTGACAGGTCTGAAGGTCAAGGGAACTTGACCAGTACAGTGTATCTGAATTGCAGTTTGTATCATAGACATTTCATAAACTGGACATTTGTGTCTTAGATCCAGCACCGGTTCTTTTCTGGTTGGTAAGAATTTGGACAGGAAAGGAGAAAAGAAGAGAGGGCAAAGGTCTTCCCTGGTGGTCTAGTGGTTAAGAATCCACCTGCCAATGCAGGGGACACAGGTTCGATCCCTGATCCAGGAAGATCCCACATGCCATGGAGCAGCTAAGCCCGGGAGCCTCAGTTACTGAAGCCCATATGCCTAGAACCCACGCCCTGCAACAAGAGAAGCCACCACAGCAAGAAGGCCTTGCATTGCAACAAAGAGTAGCCCCCCATTTGCTGCAACTGGAGAAAGCCCACGCACAGCAATGAATACCCAGTGCAGCAAAAAATACAATTCGTTGATTAAATAAACAAGTCTTTTGAAAAAGGAGAGGGAAAAAATGAATGACTGAATCAGTGAATATGTGCAGAGTTGAAAGAGTAGATAAAGGGTATCTCTATTCAAGGCCAATAATAATACCAACAGCAAAGCCTATGTCTGTGTATTCCCAGGTCGCTTCCAGAAGTTAGCTGAATACTTACAAGGCAGAGTTCAAGGTGGAGCTGGTGAAGAAGAATTCCAGACAGGTATCAAAGAATCAGCCCACTGCACTATGGAGGCTGGTGTAGGTGGAGGGTGGGCAGACTGGATCCAGTTGGGCCACCTGGCAAAGCAGCCTGGGGCGTGGGGTCCAGGACATTCCCGGCCACCCCAAAGCCACCCTACTCCACTCCTCAGAGAGCCCCAGTGGGTCACAGCTAGGACAAGCTTCTCCCTTGCAGGAGAAAGGAGATGTTTGAAATCTGTGTATCAGAAACACACAAGGAGAGTTCCTGACCAGCTGGGTTTTCTCCATATCACCAAAAGCAGCGGCCCTCAAATAACAGTTTGTGAGTCAGGGTTCGTCTCCAAAGTAACCAGAACCTGGATCAGGAAACAGAACACATGCCTCCAAAGGCCCCTCCATTCTCCTTTTCTGCCCCCACCCTGCCCCAAGCATATGCACTGTTTGACCTCTGACAGCCGACTTTTTATGCTTGCATGCATGCTAAGTCACTTCAACTGTGTCCGACCTTTTGCGACCCTATGGACTGTAGCTCCTCAGTCCATGGGATTCTCCAGGCGAGAATACTGGAGTGGATTGTCATTTCCTTCTCCAGGGGATCCTCCCAACCCAGGGATCAAACCCGCATCTCTTACGTCTCCTGCATTGACAGGTGTGTTCTTTACCACTGGCACCACCCTGGAAGCCCAGGGAATCATTCACTACTTCCTCTCTTGTGTCTGCCTTCTTTCGCACTTGTGATCTTTAAGAGAATCGTCCTTTTAGTGCAGCTGGTTGCAATTGGTTTCTTCTCATTGCTGTGAGGATACAGTGTTACTTCCTATGTGTTTCTTCATCCTGAGGATGGACATGTAGGTTGTGTCCACTTTAGAGCCATCGTGAACATTGTAGCTCTACCTATCTTGTCCATGCCTTTGGGGGCACGTGTATACACATTTCTGTGGGGTTACCTTTCCAAGTCTCTGTTTAATTAGAGCTAGGAGATGAAGTACTCTTGTCTGGAAAATCCCATGGATGGAGGAGCCTGGAAGGCTGCAGTCCATGGGGTCGCTGAGGGTCAGACACCACTGAGCGACTTCACTTTCACTTTTCCCTTTCATGCGTTGGAGGAGGAAATGGCAATCCACTCCAGTTCTCTTGCCTGGAAAATCCCATGGACGGAGGAGCCTGGAAGGCTGCAGTCCATAGGGTCACTGAGGGTCAGACACGACTGAGTGACTTCACTTTCACTTTCATGCGTTGGAGAAGGAAATGGCAACCCACTCCAGTGTTCTTGCCTGGAGAAGCCCAGGGACGGGGGAGCCTGGTGGGCTGCCGTCTCTGGGGTCGCACAGAGTCGGACACGACTGAAGAGACTCAGCAGCAGGAGGTGAAGTCAGTGGTGTCACTCTCCCAGGTTTATTGTAGCAGTTACATGAGATAATGTATGAGAACCTTTTGCAAACTTTAATGTGATGCACATGAAAGTTGCCACTTCCAGGGCGACTTCAATCTACTGTTTATGCCGTACCCATGCAAAAGTCCAGCATCTTTCTTGAAGCATTCTCTGACCACTGTCAGGCCTTCCAAACCCTCATGTAAGGTCTACAGCAACAGTCTTCAGGCCAGTGTACACAAGTACACCAATGCTTCTACCTGGCAGTAGAGACAGGTATCTCTATCTGTTGATCTGTAGATTTTATTTCTAACACAGCTGAGACCCACTAGGTCATAACACCCTGTATCAAAGAGATACTGAGTGGGTCAGATAAACAAGGTGGAAACCAAGATACAGCTTACTCAGAATTAGGGGAAAGAGAGGGAGCAAAATTTCAGGCCAGTCACAAAGGAAATGCATGCACTTAGATTATATGTGAACCTGATCTTGTGAGCATGAAAGACGTTCTCAATCAGAAACATTAAAGGGGACCGTGTGTGAGGACTAAGAATGCTTGTGTAGAGTTGGGGGAAGTGTGCAGGACGTGGCTGGGGTTTCACTGGGATGATCCTTGATTCACTGAGCATTTAGTTTCTTTAGTCCCGCCAAACACGACACCAACCTTGTAACATCTGAACCCCGAAAGATTGTGCTCCAGTGGGAAGGCACACTCATGTGAGGCTTGATGGTTCCCAGCTCTCCTACACTCATCATTCCCTGCAGTCCTCACGGCCACCCTGGGAATGAGGCAGGGAAGGGGGTGTTTGTGTCCCTGTTTGACCTAAAACTGGAACTCAGAGAGGCTGTCTGTCCTGTCTGTGTGTCCTGTGTTGTCAAGTAGGGGAGCCGGACCCGGGCCTCCTGCCGTCCAGCTTCCTCCCGCTCCCCACATGCCTCGGGCGTGGACACTCACGTCCCCGCCCGACCACAGACGCCCCGAAAGCAGAGCATGTCCCTCACCCCGTGGCTGGCTCCCTCCTGCACCCACCATCTTATACAGACTGGTGCTGAAAGGACTTCCTTTCCAGTCCAGCCGAGGTTTTAGTAGTCTGCTCTAGGAATTGAATTGCTTGTGGACGGTGGCGGGCGTTCCTGATGGAGACAAGACCTGAAAGACTCTTTGGTCCATGCCAAGATAGATCCCAGAGCAAATCTGGAGAAAAGGCAGACTATCACTGACCTATGGAAGAGGCTTTTCTTCCCAGCACCTTGAGAGGAAGGTTGGGACCAGGAGGGAGGAGATGGGAGAAACTAGCATGGCTCTGAAACAGGGGTGGACGGACAGAGCCTGTGAGGAAACACGGCCAGTGGTCAGTTCTCTGGGTGGGAACGCTAGAGTGCTGGTGATCGCTGGCGTTCCCGACCAGGCACCCATGTCCCGCTCTGTGTTACAGTGCTTCTTAGGATGATTTTGCCCAGAAGCCCACTAAAATCAGATTACACGTGCTATGTCAGAGGTCCTTTAGGAAATGGAGAAAGAGAAGTTAGGTCAGTCTTTGGTCTAAAGATGGGAGACAAGGATGGGGGCAGGGGCGGGTGCCCCAAGAGGCAAGACAGGAAGAGAAGTTTGAGAGATGAGTTGAGAGGATCTTAGTGGAAGTAGTCCGGACATAAGCCTCCTCAGGAAGGCATGGAGGTGTTGGGAAGGCCATGAGGCTTAATGCAGAGCATAGGCTAGGGGACTGAGTCATTGTACTTGGATGTTGGAAAAAAACGATGACCCCAGAAAGCTGGAAGTCTTGAAGACACAGAGGCTGCATCAATATTGATTGAACTTTTCACGTCACAATTTGGGTACTTCAGTATTAGAGAGTTTTATTTTGTACTTTTCCACCTTCCATTTTATCCTTACTGTTACCTCTTGCTCTTCTTCTTCTGGGAAATGGACAAATTTAGCATTCTTTTCTTGCTTGTTTGCTAGCTTGACAAACCAAGGACATGCACAATGTCAAGAATCCGAGTGGTGTGGCGTCTTTCTGTATTCTTTCCCACCTGGGTCTCTGAGGTGTGTGTGTGTGTGTGTGTGTGTGTGTGTGCGTGTTTTATAACAGAGAGAACAAGCAGGGTCACCAAAAGAGGGAAAATTACTTACCAGCTTGGGGACAAACTTGTTTACTCTTAAATATATGTTTTTTCTCAGAGTCAGCAAAAGTCAGAGTCCTCACGCCTATGCAACTGCATTTGCATTTATAGTACAAATAAGAAAAATGAAATCTAGCCAGAGCATGTCCTCAAAGAGATTATAAATCCAGTCTCTTGACTAGAGTGTGGGGCAGTACTTTGCTTGGTATATGTGGATGTGCATTGCAACGGTAAGGTCAGGGGAGTGAGAAATCTGGGGAACAAGCCAGTGGGGATGTTTCACCATGGGAACAATTTAGTCTCGGAGAGCCATCTCTTCCGTTAAAACTGCTTCTACCTGCTACCTTTGCAGACGTTTATTCCTCAATCAAGTTTGGCTTATGGTGGGTTAATGATTAGATACTCTTCATGTGTAGTTCAAGGGAAGGCCACTGGCTATGACTTCACTTTGGCTGGGGTTTCCCTGTAATCCATTTAGCAAATTAAAGAGATTACTTTGATTGGTACCATTATCTCGTATTCTCTTGCGGGTGAACCACTTAACCTGTGCTTAATTGAAAGAGATAGAAGGGGTGCAGGAACAAATACAATCAAAAGCAAGGAGCAATAGGATCTGTAGGCCAAACAGATGATGGCGCTGGGCTCACAATAGCAGATTAGAGGTGAGATCAATTAATTAGAAGCTATTGTCGGCCTTGGGTGGTTGCCAAGGTTTCTAATAGCCTCAGTCATCATGCCGGCTCTGTTTAGGAGGATTTTAATGACTGGGAGTTGATGTGGCTATTTCAGTAATTACTTACTTTTATAATTACTTCATTAGAATACTAAATGTATCCCTTCCATGAGAAAGAGCTTTATTCCTCCACATGTCCAGCCGTGTGGGAGGCTACGTCTTCCCACAGAGGGGTCTCCTGTCTGGAAGAGGCAGTGGTTCGGAAATAGCCAATTCGTGTTGTGTTCAGTATTCTGTGTGAAGGGCCTGATCTGGAAGGGCCCAGGCTAGGTGTTCGGGGTACAGAGATCATGAGGCCCCAGCTTTGAAGGAGGTGCAGATGTAATGTCAGTATGAATGGATAAAGGTTAGAATAAAATTGTGCCAAGGGTCCACGTCTATCACTTTATTAGCAGAGGACAGAGAGGTCATCCCAGTGGTTTCCAGCGGGAAGGGATTTAACGCAGGGAATTAAGGTCTTTGTCTCACTCGACCCTCTGTGTCCTTGACCGCCTTTAGCCGCTCTGGACTCCTTCCTGCTCCCAGTCACACACCCACCGACAGGCTCTGCCTTGACCAGCCCCTCTATCTAGAATGTTCTTCACATAGCCCCCACATGGCCAACCCCCTCTTCCTTCAGCTACTTCTTCAAACGTCACTTTTTCCATGAGGCTTACCCCAGCTGCTGGCTTTAAAATTCTCAGCTCCAGCATTTCCAATTCCCTCTAGACCATCAAAGCCATGGACAAGGTTCTGAGTCTCTTGATCACTGGTGAGCCCCAGGGCCTACATCAGTACCTGGAATACAGATGGTGTTTAGTGAGTGAATTGGGTGCACGGGGCGTGGCTGGAGGAGCTGGTGGAGAGGAAGCTGGAGGGGTTCCTGATGGGGAGGGGGGCACTGCGTGGAAGCCGCACCCCTGGCTCGGGATTCTCTGCTGCTGCGGGGCTAGGAAGGCTCGCTCACTGCACAGGGCACATCTTTAGACAGCCTTCCTGCCAACCAGAGGTTGGCCTCTGTGTCCCGTCCACCTTCCAGACCAGAAACAGAGTTAGCCTTCTGAAACCCATCAGAGCCAGAGAACAGCAGGTTCTTTGTCGCCAGCCCCCAGCCAGCACTGAGTGACTTCCCTCTGTTTGGGGCCTGACCCCAGGTAGAAATTCTTAGGCCCCTCTGTATCCCTGGTGTCATATCCGTCTGACAGGAGGCCACATAATTGCTGAAATTAAAGCGTAATACCTGACACCTTCGAGGTGGCTTGCTGGAGTCTGTGAATATTTATTTAATGGAAATGGATTAAGTGCGACCCTGCTGGGTCAAACTGACTGTTTCTCTCCCTGACACA
This sequence comes from Tragelaphus eurycerus, assembly GCA_935064755.1. NCBI lineage: Eukaryota > Metazoa > Chordata > Mammalia > Artiodactyla > Bovidae > Tragelaphus > Tragelaphus eurycerus. The sequence continues at coordinate 17,914,007 of CAKXYN010000034.1, read as the reverse complement.
CCTAGTGAAGAAAGAGAAATTTTAAGCTGTGGATCAATAGGGTCATCTGCAGGGTGGGGGAGAGGGGGCTGCTGTTCCGAGCAGGATTAGTCCATCATCGGGAGCAACCACAAGCATTTCCGGTGTGTGCACTGGGTCCAGTTGGACAGGATGGCATGTGGTTGCGAAGGGACGGCTCTGGGCATTCATATGAGGGGGGCCCAGCACCCTAGATGACTCGCGACGACCCCTCCCTCCTGGTCTTCGCTCTTTCTTCACCTCCTGCTCTTGTGCGTGCACGGTGGTCCTGGTGACTCCAAACAGCACATGGCCAAAGGGACACGAGGTCGTCTCCCAGATAAAGTCGTGGAGGCCCTGGCTCGCTCTCTCTTCCTGGCCATCCCTCTGTCTCTGCCTTCTTCCTCGGCGTCACACTTGTTTCAACAGAGCAAGCCCTGACACGGGCAGGGCCTACGTGGCAGCACACTGGGGGTGCCCTTCACCCCATATTGACTTAGGAACTGAGGCCTTCCTTCTAACAGTTCAGGAGGAACTGAATTCTGCAGAAAAGAGACACAGACTTGAAAGTGGACCTTGCCCCAGCCAGGCCTAAGATGACTGTATCCCAGCCAGTGCCTTGGTTGCAGCCAGTAAGAGACCCTGAAGTAGAGCACCCGGCTGAGCGGTGCCCAGACTCCTGCCCAAAAGAAGCTGGGAGATTATAAATGTTGTTCCTTTAGCCATTAAGCTGGGAAGAATTTTTTACCCAGCAATAGATAATAGAACAAGGGAGGCAGAATTCTAAACTATGGCTCCTCAGCGCTCTGCTGACCCTGGAAGGTGGAAGGTAGAGGAGGGTCTCCAGATCCTTGTTGCTGTTGTTGTTGTTCTTGTGTTTCAGTTGCTGAGTTGTGTCCGACACCATGAGTCTCCTTGCAACCCACAGACTGCAGCCCACCAGGCTCCTCTGTCCCTGGGGCTCTCCAGGCCAGAATACTGGAGTGGGTTGCCATTTCTCCAGGGGATCTTTCCGACCCAGGGATCAAACCTGCATCTCCTGTGTCTCCTGCATTGGCAGGCGAATTTTTTTTTTTTTTTTTCCCACTGAGCGACCTGGGAAGTCCCTCAAGATGTTAATTAAACCATGTAGGGAGCCTTCAGTAATATTCAGAATGATGACTCACACCTTCACTCACAAATTACATTTACCGACGTCCTTAGAGCCTCTCTGCGAGACAGGGGCCCCGTGCCCACAGAGTCCTGCCTTCATCACGGTCCCCTCCTGGTCCCCGAGGTACCGACTGTGCTTCTCTGAGCTCAGCGTCAGGGGCGGGGCGCCGCCAGCTTAAAGGTGACAGCAACCCCAGGGACCACGGCCATGGAGTTCTGCTTAGAAGCTGAGATGTCTCCCAAGGGACGTGAATAAACCGGACGAAGACGCTTGACCTGCGTCAGGGTGTGGTCAGAGCGGCCTTCCTGGAGGAAGCTGAACAGCGGATACTGAAGGGCGGGCTAAGCAACGAATGGGGCCAGGAGAAGGGTTCCCACAGAGTGAACAGGGTAAACAGAGGCATGTGCTGGGGAGGCCCGTTGTGGATGCTTCCAGAGCCAGGAGGAAAGATCGGTGGGCCACGGCCCTTGGGACCAGGCTGCGGAGGGGTTTGTGGGAAACATGCCAGGAGCCATTTCAGGAGGGCATTTGATGGCGACGGGATCAGATGGGCACTGTGGAAATGTCGCTCTGACTACCGAGTGGAAAACTGGAGGGGAACCTGAGCTGGTCCTGGGAGACTAAGTAAGATGCTCCTGCATCACTCAGAGGGGAGTGGATGGTGCTGTACTCCAGGGAGGTGCGGAGGGCTGCATTTGGGGAGAGAATTCTCAGGTGATGTGATGAATTTTAGAGGCAATGCAAAGGGATCATGACTCTCTCCATCTTGCAGATGATGCCTTGAGGCTTAAAGAGGGTGACGACTTGCCCGGAGTTAGTGGCAGAGCCAAAGACAGCAGCAAAATTATAGATCCCAAATTCTGTCTTAGACAGTGGAGCTCAAGACTGGTCTTCCCCTCCCTTCCTTCTCCAGCCATGTGTTATCACCACCCACACACACAAGCATCTCTGCACATGCTTGGCCAGACTCCATGACATGGTGTCCACACACACGCGCTGAAAAGTATGTTTAAAACCCACTTTTTCTGCCCTCCCTGCATTTGTTCCTTTAACCCTGTCTCCACCAAGTGCCCTTCTCCAGCTGCCCATCACCGTTCAACTCATTGTGAACTCCTGATTCTGCTCCTGCGATCTTTCTGGAGCACAGCACTGGATTCTCTGTGGTTCTCTACTGCCAGCCCTCCAGCACTTGCACAGTAACGGTTTCATGCTTCTCCTCTCCAGCCTCTTTCCTCCCCCATGTGTCCTGTACCCCTGTCGCGGGACTAGTTTTCCGCAACCATCTCTTTCACCATGACTTGCCCTGTGCAGAAGCTTCAAGCGCCCCCACTGCCTGAGCTGAAAGCCCCACCGCCTCACTCTGTCCCTCTCACCCTCCAAACCCAACTCCCTAACGAGCTTTCTCTGTGACTCTTCGCTCCCTGCAGTTTGCTTCATCCTCACTCACACCTAACTGGAGGCTGTGGTGGTGCCTGAGAATGGACAGAGCTCCTTCGTGTTCATAGCAGCCCTACAAGGGTGTTTCCACGTTGCACCGAGGAGTGAACGAGACTCAAAGGAACCTGAAATGTTACTCTTCCACTGTGTCTCTTTAAATACACCTACGCCTTTCCTTAAATGTATTTATAAGAAACTATATATAATGGCCACAAAGGGGAAAAATCCTATCACTTGTGACACTTTCTTGGTTGAGGAGAGATCAGAGAAGTAAAGACACACTGGGACAATAAAGACTTTCCTCCCACCGGACTCGGAGCACTGGACTAAGAGGCTGTCCGTTTCCCATTGTGTGGCCCTTTTCCCGTGTGTGCTGTGTCCCTCCTAAGTCCAGTCACCTCCTCCCAGTGACACAGGTCTCACAGCTTGAGCAGAAATGCGCTGTTGAAATGCACATCACCTTGAGCAAAGTTGGGCACCCAAGTTTCTGTCCTGTAGATCCTGACCGTCTTCTCTTCCAGCCAACATAAAATCCATCTTCTTTCCTCCACCCAAAGCTCATTCCTGGCACAGCTCCGTTTTTTCCATATACTCTTTTTTCCAAACCACATTTCTTCCTATGTTTCCACTTACAAGAAAGAAGCTAAATTTTTAGAGTAAGCAATTTCTCTGCAGAGATTCCCAATGTTGCACTCATATCAAAGCTAAATAACCTCTCATTCTAAGGGATGTTGGTCCCTCAGGCCAGGGCCGAGGTCATTAGCAGGGCAGAAAAGGGAAGCGTGGATGGGAAATGCTTTCATCCATCCTGGTGCACACACAGATAGACCCCTCAGTCTCTCTTAGTATCAGGCCAGCAGCCCTCCCCAGCATCAGGAGTCACTTTGCAGATTCCAGCTCCTTCTACATGAGTTCAAAATTTTTAAAGGATCTTCCCCTTTGTCAATTGGTGAAATACATGGAAAGCAGTTTGTAAATAACAGGGTGTTCTGCGCATATGTAATGTCCTCTGGGTTTCATGTTTTCACTCTTTAGTTTCTTTTGAAAACTAAATTCAGGAAGGATGCAAATAGACATTGTGAGAAATGACTGTGGTTCGTGGAGAAGCTGCTGCCCTTCCATTTGTTCTTCCTCATCTTCGAGTAGAGCTCAATAAAAGTGGATCAACTGTGATCCCTGATCAACATTCAGGCAGCACCTGTGGGCTCACAGATTCATACACTGAATGTGTATGAAAGGGGAAGAAACATTTCACAAATTGGCCACAAAGCTCAGATCAGATCAGATCAGTCGCTCAGTCATGTCCGACTCTTTGCGACCCCATGAACCGCAGCACGCCAGGCCTCCCTGTCCATCACCAACTCCTGGAGGTCACCCAGACTCACATCCATCAACTCAGTGATGCCATCCAGCCATCTCATCCTCTGTCGTTAGTGGCTTTTAAAAATAAGATCCATATTTAATAAAAATTAAATAGGGTGTTTATCGAGCTCACAGTAGCAAATTTAATGATAAAGGTAAGTGGCAAAATATAGTAAAACATTGTCAAGGAAATGCAAGCTGCAAATATTCTAACACAATTAGAGGGAAGAGTCCCACCAGGGACCGTATCTAGCCATCAGTTGTGTTTTTACTGTAGCTCCAACTTGGAGAGAAAGATGGGAAACAGTTTAGGTGTCCTGGGATATAAAAATAAATAACTAGCAGCAAAACAAATGATCTAGAGAGACTGCAGATCTGAGTTCCAGCAGACTCTGGAGCAGCCAGTCACTGCTTCCCGGCCTAGTCCCATTGAACTGGTGCTGGGGATTCCCGGAGGACTCTCTAAGCTAATGGAAGCAGACAGGACACAGTCGCTGTGCTGTTTTCTTTGGTGCAAAATATTCTCAATATTTCTGCAGCCACTTGACATCAAGTCCCAGATCTGTTCATTCAGCACAGGAGCCCCGGGGAGGACTGGGCCAGTCTGTATGTGTGAGGGCCTCCACCCCAGGTGGCACCCATTGGATCAATGATTACCGGGCCACAGACTGCCCTTCTCCCCTGGAGGTGCCTCCATTCTGGACCGTCAGCAGAAAGCCCTCAACAGAGACGGTGAAAGACAGTCATTCGGAGCCTCCATCTTTACACAGAATTTGTCCTGCTTGGGAGCTGTGCTTTCTCTCCTAAAGATTAAACTGCTTTCAACTGTCACTGTAGAGATTTGAGCCACTGAACTTTCGCCCACCTGTCCCCTTTCACTCAAGGTCCCACGTGATGACCATTTTTCAGCAGGCAGAGGTCCAGCTCTCTGAGTCTTCATTCTTTGTTCTCGTGTGGATATTTAGGCACTCAGTCGTGTCTGACTCTTTGTGACCCCATGGACTGTAGCCCGCCAGGCTCCTCGTCCATGGGATTTCCCAGGCAAGAATACTGGAGGGGGTCGCCATTTCCTTCTCCAGGGGATCTTCCCAACCCAGGGATCCAACCTGTGTCTCCTGCATTGCAGGCAGATTCATCACCACTGAGCCACCAGGGGAACGTCACCTAGATTCAGAGGCCTGAAGTCCTGGGATAATACTCTCATGAGCCAAACTGCTGACTCGGTTCCACCACTGAGGCCGTCTGCATGGTATCCAAGCACATGGGTCACCTGAACCCGCAGGGGAGCCTGCTCAGACGCGCCCCGTGTGGGTCAGAACCCAGGTTCAGAGCAGAGGCTAAATTCAAATACCAGCTCCAGCTTCCCCTCACCGTGGGATCCTAGCGAGGTTCCTCCGCGTGTCTGAGCCTGCTTCTTCATTCGCCAAAAATGAAAAGTAAAATTTTTCTCACAGGGATACTGTGAGGTTGAAATAAGCATATAAAGTGCTGGACACAACAGAGGACCTTTGGCAGATGCTCAGTGAAGATAGCTCTTTGAGCTACAGGTTATCAGAGACGGCGGATCCACGTCCCCGTGGTCACAGACACCTCTCAACCACACAGAGCTGCCTTGGTGGAAGCCCAGGGCTGGCCACAGATGTCCTTACTGTGCACTTGTGTGTGCAGGCTGACCAGGCTGAGCTGCAAGGAGATTTAGATCAACAGGATGGTATGTCATCATTTACTGAACTTCAGCAAAAAAAAAAAAAAAAAAAATGGGACTCTGTTCACCATAACTCACATCCACTTGAAATAATCTCACTTGACTTCATTAAGCTTGAAGAATTGCACCTCTCCCTCACCCCCTCTTCCTCAGACTTACTTAGCCTTTACAGCTCAAAAGATAATTGCTCTATTAACAAATGTTTATAGCATAATAAAGGAGTAGGAGAAAGGAACAGGATTTTTTTTTTTTCCTCTCTGGGCCATTCCCTTCAGTTTCTTGGAAGTACAGAGAGCGATGGAATAAGCCATAAATTATTTTTGGAATGGAACCAGAGGATTCATTTTTCAGCCACTAGCAAACAGTTCTTAGCCAAACAACTCCAAGACCTTGTGGGGAATGAGGCTACCAGGAATTCCTGGCTGAAAGGCTGTCACCACAGTGAGCTATGACGAAATCCTGGCTTTACTGGAAGTCAGGAAAAGGCTCTGGCAGGTACTGGTGGGGCCTGTGGAAATTCCCTCCAGGGCCTGGTTTCGGGGGATTGGAGAGAGCCTTCTGCAGAGCAGGCCCTTCTTTTTCAGGCTGCTGGAGGGTTGGACTGTTCCAATACAAACCTCCTGACCTGTGAGTTTTATGTGCTGGATCGTGTCTGTTCATGACTCAGGTGTCGAAGTCGAATACCCAAGTACCTAGACATGGGACTGTCTTTGGAGAGAGGGTCTTTAAAGAGATCAGCAGGGCTGGGCTTCCCTGGTGGCCCAGTGGTTAAGAATTCACTTTGCAATGGGAGGGACACCAGTTCGATCCCTGGGCCAGGAAGATCCCACATGCTGTGGGGCAGCTGATCCTCTGCACTACAGCTAGTGAAGTCCATGCACCCAGAGCCTGTGCTCCACACCAGGAGAAGCCCTTGCAGAGAGAGAAGCCCATGTCCCACAGCCAGAGAGCAGCCCCCACTCACCGCAGCTAGAGAAAAAGCCCGAATCGCAACGGAGACCCAGCACGGCCAAAAATAAATACATCTTTTTAAAAAGAGAGAAAGACAGAGAGGTGAAGTCACTGGGAGTGGGCCTGGTGTCCTTGATGAGATTGATTAAAACACATACACACACACTCACTCACACACACACACACACACTCACACACACACACTCACGGAGGAGGCCACGTCAGTATACCCAGAGAAGAGGCCATCAATGAACAAGGGGACGGGCCTTAGAAATGGCATGCCAGCACCTCGATCTTGGATGCCCAGCTGTTGAGCCACCCAGTCTGCGCGTTTTGTTAGCAGCCTGAGCTGACTTACACTATGTTAAAGGACACAGGCCACACACCTGGAGACCAGGGAAGAAGGTTCCATCGGCTCCCCCAGACACTCAGAAGACTTCACAAGGAGCTGTCTGACCCAGGAGGCTGCAAGTGGGCACATGGCTTCGGTTCAGGGTCAGATGTGCCCGACCCGTGCGGTCTGCCTCCTTGGAAGAGGCAGTGCGCTATCAGTCGATACTGTCCTCTCAGGCTGTGCTGACCTCTCTCTAGGAAGCTGATCCATCTCTAAGAGCCGCCGACAGTGAAGCATGTCCCCCGCTTCCCGCTCAGTGCTGTTTCTCCTCGCCTTGCCCTCTTCTCTCTCTCTCCCCCCAAGACATAAATCCTGTTCTGTCTTTGACCCAGCGATAATGTTTTCCTTGAGAATTACGTGTGACATTACCAGGCATCAGTATCCAAGGCCTCTCCCCTCTCTGACCGGGGATTTCCTACAGCTCACTCATGAGGTTGGGGATGATGGTGAGAGACTTGGCCGAGACAGCTCTGCTGTGGCCCAGACCACCCTTGACCACCGCTCCTTTCCCTGCTGAGAAGCAGAATCGAGGCAAGGTTAGCCTTAAGATCCCTCCAGGATGAACATGCAATGATGCTGGTCCACCTGCTCAGCAAAGAGCTGCACACGCGGAGACGCACCTCAGCCGTGGCACCGTGAAGGCACAGCCATCTTTGAAGAGGTAGTGTCAGCACTGAACGCTATGAATCCTGTAAAGCGCTGAGCTGCACTTACAGAACCCAGCCTTCCCGGGTCCCCAGCAAGACAATGAACTTTCCTTTGTCCTCACGTTTGTAAGGGCTGTAAAGAGGCTTGCCCCCCAAGTCTTGCAGAGAAGTCATCATTTAAGAGAGATGTGTGAAAACGCTTGAGCCAGATGTTTGATTTTTTTTTTTTTAACACACACAGCTTGTTTGCACACTGCCTCTTACCCACAGGGCTGTGTTGGGCCTCCGAGGGTGACTAAGAAAAACCTCTGAGATTGTTGGAGAGGAGCTTCACCTGCCAGTTTGGGCTGCAGGATCGCTATAGCAACCAAACATAAATCAAGGAAATGGCCCCTTTTGTAAGTTGGTTAATAGGCACAACATGCTTCTTTAGAAAATCCAACCATTCTTTCAATGGACTTTGATTGAAAGTCAGCCTTTTCTTCAGACGCATTCACATTCACATCTAGTAGCAGCTTGTATGGCTGTCCACAGGCTAATTTATTACCCTTTAAAGATCTGGCAAAGGAAAAATGGCTCTCAGAACAATGTCTACATTCAGAGGCGTAAGCACAGAGCCACAGAAGAGCATCCTTTTGTTCTGAACTTGGAATATTAATCTTTAACCTGGGACTTTAACTTTCCCCTCTTATGAAGTTCCTCTCATTAAAATTTTACCAATTTGATACGACTTTGTCTCTCATACGTGAGAAGGCAGGAGCAAGCCATCCTCCCACCGTTTTACCAAACCTTGATAGAGATTAATTGTTTCTCAGATTCCCTACTCTTTGCCTGTGGAATACTCAGCCTCAGGGATGGCTGATGAGGGAAGTTGACCCTTTTGTCCTTCATAGGAGAATTTGGTTAATGAACAAGATGGTCTTCACCCCTCTTCATGAAGTTAGGCAAGGGCTACCAGCTGGAGAGTCAGCCCTCACACACTCCATCCCACCAAAGTGGAATTTCGAAGCAGATCCCAGGAATGTCCACCTTGGGTCAGTGCCCCCAGTGTCATGGGGTATAAAGACAAAGGAGGGGCACACCAAGCCCTCCCCACTGAGGACTAGGTCACTTCACCAAGTCCGTAAACACTTTCTCTTAAGAGAGCAGCTGAACTCCAGGCCCTGTCTTCCTTGGAGGGAAGAAGGGAGAGGAGATGGGGAAAATCCAAAGGACACAAACCCTTGTAGTTTTTATAGTAGATTATGAGATGAAAAAGTCCTTCTAAACAAGAGGGAGCTGGCATTGCTCTGAAAAGCTTCACATCACAGATGGAGTCAGGCAGGAGAAGACTGAGACTAATCCCTCCCTTCTTAGCTTTCTCAAATCCTGAGAAACCAAAGTCCTCAGAAACCAGACACTCACTTCCCTTTGATATGGTCAGCTATCCCCACGGGCAAGAGGTGGATGAAAGGTTGGTTTCAAAATGTGCATGTCTGAACATGTCCCTTTTTTTTAATGGTAGTGCTGGGTTGTGAGAAGTCATCTCCTGGCACTCAGGGCAGGTCACTGAGAAATAGCTTTTGCCTCAGCACTGGCATAAAAATACCTTCAGGGTCCATGAACCTGAAAGGCCCCCACAAGGTAAGGCAAGGTAAGCACAGTGTGTGAGAGGCCCCAAGAGCAGAAAAAGATGCTACACGGTCAGTCAAGGGACTTGGCCTGAGAGTCACATGGGGCCAAAATGTATTGATGACCCTCGCTGAGTGGTCAGATGTCGATGTGTGATTCTCCACCGCATGCCTCTATCCAAGTCGAGACAAACCTCAGAGACCCAGCACAGGAGTCAGACTGGTGGGCAACGGCAGCGTTCCATCAGGGTGCAAACGCTAGCTCTGCCTCTCACTGGCTCCGTTGCTCCAGACGAGTGACTTCCCTCCTCCTGCCAGTTTCCTCACCGGAAAATGAAGCTGCCGAGTACCCGCCTCATCACGCTAAGAGGGTCAGCGTGTCAAAATAAACCACGTGAAACAGCGTCTACCCTATCATAAGCCCTCAACATCTCTAGTGTTTCTGCTGTGATTCATGTCCCTGTATGGGTACTGTTGGCAGCAGGAGAAATCCATGTTACCCAACACACAGCGACACATTTTCCAAGTTAGATGACGCTTTGCAGAGCTCTGGACAAAAAGGACCATCACTTTCACAAGGCTGGAGTTACTCCTTTAAGAAAATCGGAGATAGACACCAGCTTGTGTCTATGGCAATAACTCATCCCATTAGCCTAAAGCCATCGTCACCTGGTATGCTCACCTTTGTTCACAGTCCTTTTTGATGGAAACATCTCAGACTCAGGAGTTCTGGCTGAAGTGTATGTGTGGGTGTGCATGTGCACTCACATGCTCGCGCGTGTCCTCCCATCTGTTCTCCACTACCAAAGGGAAGAACCGCTTCCCCCCACGACCCTTGCCAGTCACACAGGACCACAGCCTGGACGTAATTTTTGCAACTGGGGCCAGAACTGGGGGCCCAGTTCCACAGGTGTCAGAACCAGGAGTGGCAACCAGGGCTCCATTATGATGCCCATCATTTGTTCAGAGAACTCTGTCCTGTGCAGTGAGTCTCCTCGGCTTTGGCACAAGTGTCAAGTGACAGCAAATTCAGAGGAGGCAAGAAGAGGCCCTGACCAAAGAATCCACCATGGAAAACGCAGCCAGCCTGCCGGGAAAGAGCCCTGCGTCTGTAAGGGTTTCATGAGCGGATGGAGATTGCTGGAAGGATCAGTAGAGTTTAAAAACTGAAAGCATGCCGCGAGACACAGAAGCCATAAAGGCACATACTGATAAGTTTGAATACATAAAAATTGTAAACTTATGTACAGTAATAAACACATTTAAAAGGCCAAACTGATAAAGATGATTTCAATGTAAATAAAATAAGTAAAAAACTGAAGAAGACTGAGATCTTTTTAAAAATATATTTTGCTTATGTTGTCATTAGTTAAGAGTTAAATTTTAAACTTTGGGTCCTCACTGAGGAGCAACATTTCTAATGCAAAAGGTTTAGGTTTCAGAGAGAGACATTTGGAACTTAACTCCCGTGCTTCCTGTGTGGCCTTAGGCAAGTGCTAGTCTTTTTTTTTTTTTTTTTTTTTTTTGCTGTACCAGGTAGCATGTGAGATCTTAGTTCCCTGGCCAGGGATCAAGATCAAACCCATGCCCCATACGCTGGGAGCAGGGCTTCTTAACCCCTGGACCACCAGAGAAGTGCCGAGTGTAAGTCTGGAATTCGCTCCATCTATCCATCAGTTGGCATCGAGTAAAGACAAACACATACCAATCCAGTTATTTCTCACAGAAGCAATTTAATATAGGGATTTGGTTGTGTAGCTGATGGAAAAGCTGAAAGAGGAATCTCAGAGGTGGTGCAGCCCAGATGTCAGCTTCCACAGGAAGCTAAAGGAGCAACTGGGGGCGAGGTGGTGGTGGGGCTGCTGCAAAGCCTTGGGCCTGAGGCAGATGGCAGAAGCCAAACCCCAGAGGAGGCTCAGTCACCCAGGAGAAGGCCCTAAGGCACAGGGTTCTCCCCACACCTGCCCCTGCTGGCAGAAACTTCCGGAAGCCAGTTGGCCATATATTCTGCCTTCCCCAGTCTTTTCCCTCTTGCACCTATGAAAAGAGAAAAAAAAACTTCCCAATCTTTGCAGAGTATCTGCCAGACTCATCCCGCACCCTGACCTTGCTCTGTTCTTTATCATAGGCTTCCAGGGCATAGAGGTCGGTAACCAAGGCCCAGCCCGCCCAGCGCTGCGTCACCAGTCCCCTGCAGTAACCTCACGGGACACCGGAAAGCATTGCTATGTGTTTTCCTCCAAAGACATTCTTAATCTGCTCATTTGCCCTAAAGGACCATATGTAACCCTAAGCAGTAGATCTGTGTTACCACTGACCACGTGACCCTTATGCTAGAGGCAGCATGGCCAGTGTGGTGGTTAGGACCCAGAGCTCTGCAACCCTTGGATTCAAATCCTGGCTATACTTGCTATGTGGTGTTGGGCAATTTAGCTTCTCTCTACTCCTCACTCTTCTCATTGTGAAGTACGATTGAGGAGAGTTCCAATCTTACAGAACTTTTCATTTTAATTTCCATTTAGGGCTATGTTCTCTTAAGTTGTAATTGGTTAATTTTCTCAGGCCCCGCCTAAAGTTTTGACATCTCGGTGGCCTGTTTGTATTGCTGCTGCTGCTAAGTCACTTCAGTTGGGTCCAACTCTTTGCAACCCCATGGACTGCAGCCTACCAGGTTCCTCCATCCATGGGATTTTCCAGGCAAGACTACTGGAGTGGGGTGCCATTGCCTTCTCCAGCTTGTGTTGCTAGAGCAGGATTATAAAAATGGGATTTCTTCTGCCTCCCTGTTGACTAAGGTACCACTGCTGATGTCAGATCCACAGTATCTGTGAGGAGGATCATCAGAAGCAGGAAGGGGCCCACTGAGAACAACTTCCATGACTCTGCTTTCCATCCTCCCCAGCAGTACTGGAGGATTCAGACATATCAGGAGGCAGCACAGGCGTGTGTGGAGGATCTGGAAAGGGGCGCTTTGTCTCATATCTTAGGTGCTTCTTAAAAGACTGTCTTGTTGACCAATTCAATAAATGTTCATAGCTGTTTCTATTTTTCTTGACCCAGGACATTTTTTTATTGAAGTATAGCTGATTTATAATATGTTAGTTTCAGGTGAATAGCAAAATGACTCAGAGATATATTGATATATAAGGCTTCCCAGGTGGCGCAATGGTAGGGAATCCTCCTGCCAATGCAGGAGACATGGGTTCAATCCCTGGATTGGGAAGATCCCCTGGAGGAGGAAATAGCAACCCATTCCAGTATTCTTTACAGCATCGGACCTTGCTTCTATCAGCAGTCACATCCACAATTGGTATTGTTTTTGCTTCGGCTCCATCCCTTCATTCTTTCTGGAGTTACTTCTCCACTAATCTCCAGTAGCATATTGGGCACCTACCAACCTGGGGAGTTTCTCTTTTAGTATCCTATCATTTTGCCTTTTCATACTGTTCATGGGGTTCTCAAGGCAAGAATACTGAAGTGGTTTGCCATTCCCTTCTCCAGTGGACCACATTCTGTCAGACCTCTCCACCATGACCCGTGCATCTTGGGTGGCCCCACACAGCATGGCTTAGTTTCATTGAGTTAGACAAGGCTGTGGTCCGTGTGATCAGATTGACTAGTTTTCTGTGATTATGGTTTCAGTGTGTCTGCCCTCTGATGCCCTCTCACAACACCTACCATCTTACTTGGGTTTCTCTTACCTTGGACATAGGGTATCTCTTCACAGCTCCTCCAGCAAAGTGCAGCTGCTGCTCCTTACCTTAGACAAGGGGTATCTCCTCATGGCTGCCCCTCCTGACCTTGAACGTGGAGTAGCTCCTCTCGGCCCTCCTGCGCCCAGGCAGCCGCAGCTCCTTGGACGTGGGGTTGCTCCTCTTGGCTGCCACCCCTGACCTCGGGCATGGGGTAGCTCCTCTCAGCTGCCACCCCTGACCTGGGGCATGGGGTCACTGGGCTGGAAGAAGCACAAGCTGGAATCAAGATTGCCAGGAGAAATATCAATAACCTCAGATATGCAGATGACACCACCCTTATGGCAGAAAGTAAAGAGGCAAAAAGCCTCTTGATGAAAGTGAAAGAGAAGAGTGAAAAAGTTGGCTTAAAGCTCAACATTCAGAAAATGAAGATCATGGCATCTGGTCCCATCGCTTCATGGCAAATAGATGGGGAAACAGTGGAAACAGTGACAGACTTTATTTTGGGGGCTCCAAAATCACTGCAGATGGTGATTGCAGCCATGAAATTAAAAGACGCTTACTCCTTGGAAGGGAAGTTATGACCAACCTAGATAGCATATTAAAAAGAAGAGACATTACTCTGCCAACAAAGGTTCATCTAGTCAAGGCTATGGTTTTTCCTGTGATCATGTATGGATATGAGAGTTGGACTGTGAAGAAAGCTGAGCACCGAAGAATTGATGCTTTTGACCTGTGGTGTTGGAGAAGACTCTTGAGAGTCCCTTGGACTGCAAGGAAATCCAGCCAGTCCGTTCTGAAGGAGATCAGTCCTGGGTGTTCCTTGGAAGGACTGATGCTAAAGCTGAAACTCCAATCCTTTGCCTACCTGATGTGAAGAACTGACTCATTGGAAAAGACCCTGATGCTGGGAGTGATTGGGGGCAGGAGGAAAAGGGGACGACAGAGGATGAGATGGCTGGATGGCATCACCGGACTCTATGGACATGAGTTTGAGTGAACTCTGGGAGTTGGTGATGGACAGGGAGGCCTGGCGTACTGCGATTCATGGGGTTGCAAATAGTTGGACATGACTAAGCAACTGAACTGAACTGAACTCCAGTATTCTTGCCTGGAAAATTCCATAGACAGAGAAGCCTGGCGGGCTATAGTCCATGAGGTCACAATGAGTCAGACACAACTGAGTATGCATATAAGCACATAGATATATATATATATATATGATATATACATGTGTTTATATGTATATTCTTTTTCCAATTCTTTTCCATTAAAGATAATTACAAAATATCAAGCAGAGTTCCCTCTGCTATGCAATAGGTCCTTGCTGGTTAGCTATGCTATATATAGTGGTGTGTATATGTCAAGCCTAACTTCCTCATTTATCCTTCCCTCCCTTTTCCCCTTTGGTAACCATAAGTTTGTTTTCTACATCTGTGAATCGCTTTCTGTTTTGTAAATAAATTCATTTGTATATTTTACATTCCACGTGTAAGCGATATCATATGATATTTTACTTTCTCTTTCAGACTTAATTCACTTGGTGTGACAATCTCTGGGTCTACCCACGTTGCTGCAAATGGCATTATTTCATTCCTATGATGACTGTGTAATATTCCATTATGCACTAGTACCACACCTTTTTCATTCTTCTGTAGATGGACACTTAGGTTGCTTTCATGCCTTGGCTATTGTAAATAGAGCCGCAGTTAATATTGGGGTTATGTATCTTTTCTCATTAGAGTTTCATCTGGATGTATGCCCAGGAGTGGGACTGCCGGATCATATGGTAACTCTCTTTTTAAGTTTTTAAGGAAGCTCCATACTGTTCTCCATCATGGCTGCACCAGTTTACATTCTAAACAACAGTGCAGGAGGGCTCCCTTCTCTCCAGAATTTATTGTTTGTAGACATTTTGGTGACGGCTATTCTGACCAGTGTGAAATGATACCTCATTGTAGTTTTGATTTGCATCTCTTAATAATTAATGATACTGAGCATCTTTTAGTGTGCCTTTTGGCCATCTGTGTGCCTTCTTTGGAGAACTGAATCCATGACTATTTACTGTCCGAGAAAAGTACATTCAAGGATGTATAGTCTAACATAATATAATAAATGCTGGCACAGTCAGATACCAGAAGAGGCAAAACTCAAGTTGAACCTTGAAAGAAGATACTTAGGAAAATATTAGAAGATAAACACATCATGAAATGTCCATAAATAAAAATCCTCTCACCCACAGCAGAAAAACTGAAGGGCAAGCAGTCCTGGAATGTTCCAGAAAGACTCTTTCTGTCCCAAGGAAGCTGGGAATGAGGGTTTTGCTGAAAGCTACTGCTTCAAGGAAAATGGAGATGACCATATCCATGAAAAAAGGCAGACGGCAGCTAACCCCACCGTCTTCTGGCTTGGAGGCCTCAGCAAATGATGTCCCTGTGTCTCTGTGTCATCATCTGCAAAGTTCTGACCTTAATTTTACCTCCCTCTTGATGTTGATGGGTTTCCCCGCTGGCTCAGTGGTAAAGAACCTGTCTGCCAATGCAGGAGACACAAGTTCAGTCCCTGGGTCAGGAAGATCCCCTGGAGGAGGAAATGACAACCCACTTCAGTATTCTTGCCTGGGAATTCCCATGGACAGAGGAGCCTGGCGGGCTACAGTCCATGAGGTTGCAAAAGAGTCAGACATGACTGAGCGACTAAACAACAACTTGACATTGACATGTTTTTAAAATGAGGTGAGTTTGTATGTGAAAGTGCTTAGCATAGCATATGGCAGGTAGTAAATAAGCAAAATTCTTAGTTCAATTATTTTAACTATTTGGTGATAAAGGTTTAGTAAATTATTCAAGGAAGAGAATGATAGGAATGATCAAGATCACTGTGGGGGGAACCTTTTTCTACCCGGGGTGTAAACTTCTTCCTGTCCAAATTGTTTTCTGCTTAATTCAAGGATCCTCTGGGTGGATGTCCTGCCTGATCCCATGTTGTTATTACTGGTTGTAGCTTGGAAGTCCTAAGACTTTTTTTTTGCCTCAGTCCAGAGTTAGTCAAATGAACCAGCCATCTCAGTATGGCTTTCACAGCAGTGCTTTACTTCCCAGATGATCTGGAGAGGATGTTTCACAGGGACTAGGAGATGTTCCTTCAATATTATGGAAGGTCCCTAAGGCCATGGACCAAGATGATTCTTGGAGACTTTGCATTTGGTTCAAGGCTCTCCTTCCCCAAGTGTCTATGGTCTACAGAAAGAGTTAAGCGGATGGTAAAGTATATAGCTAAAGGCCCAGGCCTTTGCTCTGACTTCTCTGGACCTCTTAGTGTTCTGTGTATAGAGACTGTAGGCCACCCATGCCCCTCTGTGATGGCAGGCACAATGGTCCATGTCTGGGTGCATCTGTTTTAGGAGAGAGTTCATTGCTTTCTACATATTCTCAAATAGTTAAAAATAATAACTGGTTTAGGGTAAAGTTAGCAAAGGCAATGGCAACCCACTCCAGTACTCTTGCCTGGAAAATCCCATGGACGGAGAAGGCTGATAGGCTGCAGTCCATGGGGTTGCGAAGAGTCAGACATGACTGAGCGACTTCACTTTTACTTTTCACTTTCATGCATTGGAGAAGGAAATGGCAACCCATTCCAGTGTTCTTGCCTGGAGAATCCCAGGGATGGGGGAGCCTGGTGGGCTGCTATCTATGGGATCACACAGAGTCAGATACGACTGAAGCGACTTAGCAGCTTAGGGAAAGTAGGGGAATTAAGGCCTAGGTTCCCCACCAGCAGAATAATCAGACCAAGAGCTAAAACATAATATCCTAGAGAAAGAAAGGAGTTTATAATCAATTCAGGTAACCCCACAAACCTTCCTATCCCTGACATCACAGAGTTAAAAAAAAAAAAAAACAAACAGAGAATCCAGAAGCCACCTTTCTTTTTCCCAACTTGCAGTTTACTTTTTATTTTGGATTTAGACTGGTCAAAGGCTTTACTGCCTTCTCCGCAGAGATGTAATACAATATGAACTCACAAGAATCATGGTTTGTTTGTTTTCTTGTAATCTGAAGCAGCTTTTATCAAAAAACTAATTCATGAGGAGAAGATAATCGTGTGCAGGAAAAAGCAGATCTTTGTGAGTTTTTTTTCCTTTCCTTTAAGATATCAGAACTATAAAGTATTATCTTTTTCTTCTTGTTTGTCCCTTTTAAAGGCAAGAGTCGATCCAGTTTTTTTCCCCTCATCCCTCAGCCTAGTCTCATGCATGGGGTTAATTAGATAAGACGAATCACTGAAAGAACATTTATCTTTATCCAGGAGATTGTTTTCAGAATTTTTTGATGTTGTTCTAGCATTTCCACTTCTTTAGTGGCTTTTTATTATGACGGATGGGTTCAGCTGCTTTAATGCCTGGTGAGGCAAGCGTTTGCTTATGTGTTGTGTATATGTACATATGAGAAACATTAATTTTTAATTTACTCTGTTTACCTTGAGCAACTGCCAGTGGATGATTCAGATATTCCAGAGAAAGGGGCTTTTCTTTTGTAATAGAGGACAAAGGACAGCTAAGCACGCGTTCTTTCTTCAAAGCAGAGGCTTGAACGGAGGCGGCAGTAGTGTTTATTTGTCCAGCTTACAAGAGGACAATTTGATTATGTAAACATTCATATAATTTTATTAAGAGTTGCTACCACATCTTTTCCTAGTAGATGCTTATAAACTCAGCTTAGACGCAGTGTTAAAGACCTAGCTTTTAACTCAACAACTCATTGTGTGTCTGTTTGAGAATCAGATCTCAAGCCAGTGATGTGGCCAGGGGTGAGTTTAGACTGGTCTCTAATTTCCTGCCGCAGGTGTGACACACACTGGGAATATCCACAACCTTCCTCACCTGTCTTGGACTTGGGTGGCCCAGGAGGCTGGATGCCTGGGGTCTGCAGATTCCAAGGAGGAACAGAACTTCCCAGCTTCCCTGGGAGGGCTCGGGGATGAAAACTAGAGAGTTCCATTGGGCTTTCCAATAACTGCTGTGGACATCCTCATTCAGGGGCCTCTCCAGCCCTCCCCAAATCATCCAAGAACTGCCAGGGGTTTATTCAGACAAAAGAGAACAGTCCTGATTCCACACGTCAGGAGGGAGCTCGAGCATCTGAATGAGGACCGATGTTGCAGCCCTGTGAGGCCTCACGGTGCGGCTTCCCGGTCTGCACAAGTGCAGCGCCAGTCACACCAGGGACACCATGGACTCGTGCAGTTATAAAACAGGTTCCTGGGGGATGGCGTGGAGTGACTCGTTCTAAAACAATTACTGTATTAGCTCAGTTTTAGGTGACATGAAAACAGTTGCCATTATTCCTGCAACTTCCGTTTCTATAACAAATAATTAACATTTATGAGCATTTCCTGGAGAATGATGGTTAATTGCTTTTGACCTCTCCCTTCAGGAGAGACTTCTTTTGTATTTATGTAGTTTTATGTTTGGCTGTGCCGGGTCCTCCTTGCTGAGCAGTGTTTCTCTAGTTGCAGGGCGCGTGCGCAGGCTTCCCATCGCAGTGGCTTCTCTTGGAGCAGAGCACAGGCCCTGGGGTGTGAGCTCAGTAGTTGCGGCTCAGCAGCCTAGTTGCCCCATGGCCTGTGGAATCCTCCTGGACCAGGGATCAAACCCACGTCCCCTGCATTGGCAGGCAGACTCTTAACCACTGGACCACCAGGGAAGCCCAAGTCTGCTCAACACAGATTCACAGCACCCGTCGGTAGCGGCGGGAAAATGCTATCTTCATTATCACTCATTCCTAACTGAAATTTAGGATTACTAATGGAGGTAGCCAAGCACAATAGTACCAGCAGCACCTATAATTTTTTTCATATCACATTTAAATTATTATAGTACCTCAAAATATCACTCATGCTCATCACTATTTCAAAGTGATACTAACTGTTAAGCCCTACTATGCTATGCTAAGTCACTTCAGTCGTGTCCGACTCTGTGTGACCCCATAGACGAAGCCCTACTAGTAATATGCTATTTAATGACTTCATAAAGAGGAACATTATATCACAATTATATATGTGATATATAACAATTATATCACAAATTTTTAAATGTCTATTTTGACTGTCTTTTAATAAAGCTGGTTTCCATATAATACTATGTGGTTTAAATACTGTGTAGTTTATCTTATGAAACCCTAATCTGAGATGTGGTTTCCAAGCCTTCAAGCCAACTGCAGGGCTCGTGGCACAAGAATCATGTTAAGAGACTTTGTTTAGCATCCTAAAGACTAGGAAATATTCATTCCTTTCTCTCTCCTTTTTGAGAATCATTTGCCCCCAGCTCCAACTGACTGTGGAAAGTCATAATAATTGAATGAATCCCCCTGAAGAGTTTGCCTCTGTGTCTAATTGCCGTGCAACATAATTACAACTATGCATGGCATTACATATACATCAAATCGATTTTTAGTTCATTTGCTTCGATCTCAACACCAAACTCTGTTCATTTCAGCAGGCTTCATAGAGTCAGAGCTTCTGCCTTGGTGAGACGTGGCTGAGGAGGAAAGGAGGGTGCGTGAAGTCGAGCGTGGCTCCAAATTTAAGCCGTGCTCCCGTCAGCACTGCCGCAGGGCCATCTGGTAAACACTCTCACGTGACCACAGATGTTGTTTAGGAAATGTCCTTGCGTGATCATATGGTCAGCACAGACACGTGTCCCTCCATGTGGAGAAAGGGACCCAGGTGCTGTCAACAGGGCCCAACTCCCAGACTTCTCTGCTTTTGAGGCGGGGCGGGGGGCGCGTGCGCCGAGAGACGCGCCGCTTTCCACGGGCCGTGGGAAGCGTCCTGTGCAGACAGGCGCCACCTCCGACCCGGCCTCCTGCTCGACCGTTAGCACAGCCGCCCGCGTCTCAGAGCTCCAGGTTCTAGAAGGACTATGACTGCTGAGTCTGAGGTCCTTCCGGGCTCGCTCAGGAAGCCTGAGCGGTACAAATACACATTACTATACATAAAGTCGGGGAAGGCAATGGCACCCCACCCCAGTACTTTTGCCTGGAAAATCCCACGGATGGAGGAGCCTGGTAGGCTCTAGTCCATGGGGTCGCTAAGAGTCGGACACGACTGAGCGACTTCACTTTCACTTTTCACTTTCATGCATTGGAGAAGGAAATGGCAACCCACTCCAGTGTTCTTGCCTGGAGAATCCCAGGGACGGGGGAGCCTGGTGAGCTTGCGTCTATGGGGTCGCACAGAGTCGGACACGACTGAAGCGACTTAGCAGCAGTAGCAGCATACATAAAGTAGGTGGACAACTGAGCCCTGCTTAGCGCCGGGCACTCTGCTCAGTATTCTGTAACGTCCTATGTAGGTAAAGAATCTGAAGAGAGATGAATATATGTATGCACATAACTGAGTCACTTTGCTAGATACCTGAAACTAACACAGCACTGTAAGTCAGCTATACATCAATTAACAAAAGTTGCCGAACCCGGAGTCACTCTTGTAAAAGACCATCCTATGTTCCTTGAATACGTAAGTGAAAATATGAAGACCGGCTAGCGTGGTCTTCATGCCCAGGTCTCTGTACCCGTCACCAAGGCAACGTCCAGTCACCAAGGGGACGTCATGTCCACCCTCACAGGCCAGGGGCTTCCCCAGGAATCATTGTGTTCCCTCTTTTTTTATGCCTTTATGACCCTGCTGTAGAAAACTTTGGCTCCCCTGATTCTTCTGAGATCTGCCCTCCACCTACAGGATGTTTGTATCGCTCAGGCTTCCTGAGCGAGCCCGGAAGGACCTCAGACTCAGCAGTCATAGTCCTTCTAGAACCTGGGGCTCTGAGACGCGGGCGGCTGTGCTAACGGTCGAGCAGGAGGCCGGGTCGGAGGTGGCGCCTGTCTGCACAGGACGCTTCCCACGGCCCGTGGAAAGCGGCGCGTCTCTCGGCGCATGCGCCCCCGCCCCGCCTCAAAAGCAGAGAAGTCTGGGAGTTGGGCCCTGTTGACAGCACCTGGGTCCCTTTCTCCACATGGAGGGACACGTGTCTGTGCTGACCATATGATCAGCAAGGACATTTCCTAAACAACATCTGTGGTCACGTGAGAGTGTTTACCAGATGGCCCTGCGGCAGTGCTGACGGGAGCACGGCTTAAATTTGGAGCCACGCTCGACTTCACGCACCCTCCTTTCCTCCTCAGCCACGTCTCACCAAGGCAGAAGCTCTGACTCTATGAAGCCTGCTGAAATGAACAGAGTTTGGTGTTGAGATCGAAGCAAATGAACTAAAAATCGATTTGATGTATATGTAATGCCATGCATAGTTGTAATTATGTTGCACGACAATAGGAGAAAAAGAAAGATATAAACATCTGAATGCAGAGTTCCGAAGAATAGCAAGAAGAGATAAGAAAGCCGTTCTCAGCGATCAATGCAAAGAAATAGAGGAAAACAACAGAATGGGGAAGACTAGAGATCTCTTCAAGAAAATCAGAGATACCAAAGGAACATTTCATGCAAAGATGGTCTCGATAAAGGACAGAAATGGTATGGACCTAACAGAAGCAGAAGACATTAAGAAGAGGTGGCAAGAATACACAGAAGAACTGTACAAAAAAGAGCTTCACAACCCAGATAATCATGATGGTGTGATCACTGACCTAGAGCCAGACATCCTGGAATGTGAAGTCAAGTGGGCCTTAGAAAGCATCACTACGAACAAAGCTAGTGGAGGTGATGGAATGCCAGTGGAGCTATTCCAAATCCTGAAAGATGATGCTGTGAAAGTGCTGCACTCAATATGCCAGCAAATCTGGAAAACTCAGCAGTGGCCACAAGATTGGAAAAGGTCAGTTTTCATCCCAATCCCAAAGAAAGGCAATGCCAAAGAGTGCTCAAACTACCACACAATTGCACTCATCTCACACACTAGTAAAGTAATGCTCAAAATTCTCCAAGCCAGGCTTCAGCAATATGTGAACCATGAACTTCCTGATATTCAAGCTGGTTTTCGAAAAGGCAGAGGAACCAGAGATCAAATTGCCAACATCTGCTGGATCATGGAAAAAGCAAGAGAGTTCCAGAAAAACATCGATTTCTGCTTTATTGACTATGCCAAAGCCTTTGACTGTGTAGATCACAATAAACTATGGAAAATTCTGAAAGAGATGGGAATACCAGACCACCTGATCTGCCTCTTGAGAAATCTGTATGCAGGTCAGGAAGCAACAGTTAGAACTGGTCATGGAACAACAGACTGGTTCCAGATAGGAAAAGGAGTACGTCAAGGCTGTATATTGTCACCATGTTTATTTAACTTATATGCAGAGTACATCATGAGAAATGCTGGACTGGAAGAAACACAAGTTGGAATCAAGATTGCCAGGAGAAATATCAACAACCTCAGATACGCAGATGACACCACCCTTATGGCAGAAAGTGAAGAGGAACTCAAAAGCCTCTTGATGAAAGTGAAAGTGGAGAGTGAAAAGGTTGGCTTAAAGCTCAACATTCAGAAAACGAAGATCATGGCATCTGGTCCCATCACTACATGGGAGATAGATGGAGAAACAGTGGAAACAGTGTCAGACTTTCTTTTTCTGGGCTCCAAAATCACTGCAGATGGTGACTGCAGCTATGAAATTAAAAGATGCTTACTCCTTGGAAGGAAAGTTATGACCAACCTAGATAGCATATTCAAAAGCAGAGACATCACTTTGCCAACAAAGGTTCGCCTAGTCAAGGCTATGGTCTTTCCTGTGGTCATGTATGGATGTGAGAGTTGGACTGTGAAGAAGGCTGAGCGCCGAAGAATTGATGCTTTTGAACTGTGGTGTTGGAGAAGACTCTTGAGAGTCCCTTGGACTGCAAGGAGATCCAACCAGTCCATTCTGAAGGAGATCAGCCCTGGGATTTCTTTGGAAGGAATGATGCTAAAGCTGAAACTCCAGTATTCTGGCCACCTCATGCGAAGAGTTGACTCATTGGAGAAGACTCTGATGCTGGGAGGGATTGGGGGCAGGAGGAGAAGGGGACGACAGAGGATGAGATGGCTGGATGGCATCACTGACTCGATGGATGTGAGTCTGAGTAACCTCCGAGAGCTGGTGATGGATAGGGAGGCCTGGCATGCTGTGATTCATGGGGTCGCAAAGAGTCAGACATGACTGAGCGACTGATCTGATCTGATCTGATCTGATGTTAATCCCTAACTCCTAATTTGCCCCTTTCCCCACTCTCCCCTTGGTATATATACCTTAGGCAGTTGTTAAGTACAGCATCTCTTTTAATCAGATTTCCACAGGCTCCACCTACCAAGATTTCTCTGATGTCCATCTCCTTTACAGGATTCTAGTCCTCCTCTTTAATACCAACTATTTTAAGAAGTCCCCAGCTTCACACACATGACAGTTTCCTGGTATCTCCCATGGGTGTGTCACACTCCCCAACTTTGCCCGTGAGGGCCGTTTTCCTTCTCTTCTGCCTGAACCCTTAGGTCATGGCTGAGCCTCTTCTGTTTCTGGGGCTCCCCCTCCCCGGAGTGTTTCTCCACCTGTATGATCCCAGTGCTGATGCCCATGGTGCCAGCACCTGTCCCAAAGATACCTTCTCTGATCTGGTATTGGTGCCACCTCCACCGTGGTTGAGGCCATTGGCAGTAGGGACAATGGCGGTGGCCACTGCAAGAGCCTCCTGGGGACTGGAGCTTGAGCATCATTTTCCTCCTCAGCAAGACCAGGGCCTGAAGTCCTGCTGAGATTCTGAATCCTGAAGCTTCTGAAGCTTTGCTGCATTTCAGTTCTAGATGGTAGTCGTAACATGGGCAAATGACAGCTCCTGACACACTCCTACTCAAAATGAAGAAACAAGAGCTGTAAATAACAGCTACATATCCATGCTCACAACAAAATATGAAGAGGGTGTGTTTTCCACCAAACAGAAGTAGGTGAAGCAGACAAGATCTCATGTTTTTAGCAGAAGATAGGCATATTTGCACCATGCATGAAACTGGAAGTAGCTCAACACCTCCTAAAAACCAGCAAGGCCTCCTGACCACCGGATCCTAAGAGCAGGACCTGCTAGCGGAGTCCCCTTGTGGAAGTTGAGCACGAAACTAGGAGCCCCCCAGTATCTGAGCAAGACCAACTTCACAGGAAGGAAATTTCATGCTCAGAAAGTGAAGGAACTAATAATACCAGATGACATAGAAATGTTCAAATAATTTTTAAAATTAAACAAAATAGCCTCAGAGAGCCAAAGGAGGAAATCCCATCACTAAAATAGGAATAGGTTATATTTAAAAAAGAACAGAGGTTTTAAAACTCAGAGATCTTAGAAATGAACTGTATTATTACCAAAGTTAAAAACAACAAAGAAGCTGAAGAGGATACTGGACTCAGGTGAAGACTAAATCCATGAACTGGAAGATAAACAATGAGAAATTTTTTTAAGTTAACTTTAAAAAGTTAATCTAAGGACGGATCCAGAACTTCCAATATCCATCTGATAAAAGGCACAAAAAGAGAAAATAGCATGATAAAGAAAAGACATAGTAGCCATGCATTCTTTTTTTTTTTTTTAACTTTACAGTATTGTATTGGTTTTGCCATACATCAAAATGAATCTGCCACAGGTATACATGTGTTCCCCATCCTGAACCCTCCTCCATCCTCCCTCCCCATACCATCCCTCTGGGTCGTCCCAGTGCACCAGCCCCAGGCATCCGGTATCAGGCATAGAACCTGGACTGGCGACTCATTTCAAATATGATATTATACATATTTCAAAGCCATTCTCCCAAATCATCCACCCTCTCCCTCTCCCAGAGTCCAAAAGACTGTTCTATACATCAGTGTCTCTTTTGCTCTCTCGTATACAGGGTTATTGTTACCATCTTTCTAAATTCCATATATATGTGTTAGTATACTGTATTGGTGTTTTTCTTTCTGGCTTACTTCACTCTGTATAATAGGCTCCAGTTTCATCCACCTCATTAGAACTGATTCAAATGTATTCTTTTTAATGGCTGAGTAATACTCCATTGTGTATATGTACCACTGCTTTCTTATCCATTCATCTGCTGATGGACATCTAGGTTGCTTCCATGTCCTCGCTATTATAAACAGTGCTGCAATGAACATTGGGTACACGTGTCTCTTTCAATTCTGGTTTTCTCAGTGTGTATGCCCAGCAGTGGGATTGCTGGATCATAAGGCAGTTCTATTCCCAGTTTTCTGAGGAATCTCCATACTGTTCTCCATAGTGGCTGCACTAGTTTGCATTCCCACCGACAGTGTAAGAGGGTTCCCTTTTCTCCACACCCTCTCCAGCATGTATTGCTTGTAGACTTTTGGATCGCAGCCATTCTGACTGGCTTGAAATGGTACCTCATAGTGGTTTTGATTTGCATTTCTCTGATAATGAGTGATGTTGAGCATCTTTTCATGTGTTTGTTAGCCATCTGTATGTCTTCTTTGGAGAAATGTCTATTTAGTTCTTTGGCCCATTTTTTGATTGGGTCATTTATTTTTCTGGAATTGAGCTGTAGGAGTTGCTTGTATATTTTTGAGATTAGTTGTTTGTCTGTTGCTTCATTTGCTATTGTTTTCTCCCATTCTGAAGGCTGTCTTTTCACCTTGCTTATAGTTTCCTTTGTTGTGCAGAAGCTTTTTAAGTTTAATTAGGTCCCATTTGTTTATTTTTGCTTTTATTTCCAATATTCTGGGAGGTGGGTCAAAGAGGATCCTGCTGTGATGTATGTCAGAGAATGTTTTGCCTACATTCTCCTCTAGGAGTTTTATGGTTTCTGGTCTTACATTTAGATCTTTAATCCATTTTGAGTTTATTTCTGTGTATGGTGTTAGAAAGTGCTCTAGTTTCATTCTTTTGCAAGTGGTTGACCAGTTTTCCCAGCACCACTTCTTAAAGAGATTGTCTTTAATCCACTGTATATTCTTGCCTCCTTTGTCAAAGATAAGGTGTCCATATGTGCATGGATTTATCTCTGGGCTTTCTATTTTGTTCCATTGATCTATATTTCTGTCTTTGTGCCAGTACCATACTGTCTTGATGACTGTGGCTTTGTAGTAGAGCCTGAAGTCAGGCAGGTTGATTCCTCCAGTTCCATTCTTCTTTCTCAAGATAGCTTTGGCTATTCGAGGTTTTTTGTATTTCCATACAAATTGAGAAATTATTTGTTCTAGCTCTGTGAAGAATACCGTTGGTAGCTTGATGAGGATTGCATTGAATCTATAAATTGCTTTGGGTAGTATACTCATTTTCACTATATTGATTCTACCAATCCATGAACATGGTATATTTTTCCATCTATTAGTGTCTTCTTTGATTTCTTTCACCAGTGTTTTATAGTTTTCTATATATAAGTCTTTAGTTTCTTTAGGTAGATATATTCCTAAGTATTTTATTCTTTTCGTTGCAATGGTGAATGGAATTGTTTCCTTAATTTCTCTTTCTATTTTCTCATTATTAGTGTACAGGAATGCAAGGGATTTCTGTGTGTTGATTTTATATCCTGCAACTTTACTATATTCATTGATTAGTTGTAGTAATTTTCTGGTGGAGTCTTTAGCGTTTTATATGTAGAGGATCGTGTCATCTGCAAACAGTGAGAGTTTTACTTCTTCTATTCCAATTTGGATTCATTTTATTTCTTTTTCTGCTCTCATTGCTGTAGCCATGCATTCTTTAGGACATGGATTCTCAGACGAAGTTCACAGAAAAGCCAGGCTGAATAAATAGCAGTGAGTCATAATCACAATGAGATACTACTCCACATTCACTAAGATGCCTAAAACCAGAAAGTCAGACAATAAACCAGTGCGAGCAAAGATGCGGAGACACTGAGACTCTTCCATATTCCAGTGGGAATTTTAGATGGTTGCAGTAGCTTTGAGGAAAATAGTCTTAAGCCTAGAGGAAGCATAGGAACCAGGAATTCCACTCCTATGACATAGTCAAGAGAATTGAAGATATGTTCGCATAAAAGCTTGAACATGAAAGTCCACGGAGCTTTATTCATGATTGCTGAAAAGTGGAAACCACCCAAATGTTTATCACTTGCAGATGGATAAATGAATATGAACAAATGGATAAACATAACATGGAAAATTATTCCCCCATAGCAAAATAAAGTACTGGCACATGGTACAGCAGAAGAAGCTCAGAAACATTAAGGGGAAGTAGCCAGTCCCAGAAGCCACATGTTGTATGATCCCATTTAGATGGCGTGCCCAAAATAGGCTGATGTCACAGAAAGTAGATGAGTGATTGCCAGGGGCTGTGACAGCGCAAAATAGGGAGTTACTGTTAATGGATCTGAGTTTTCTTCAGGGGGTGGGGATAAAGTTCAAAATTAGATCATTGTGATAGCTGTACAACCTTTTGAGATACTTAGGATCACTGAACTGTATACCTTAAAAGGGTGAGCTTTATGTTATGTGAATTGTATCTCAAACTATTAGAACAACAACAACAAAAAAAACGAGTTGTCACCACAGCTGGGCAGAGGTCACACGAGGTCCTGTGAGAATACTTCCTCTCATCCCCCACTTGTGTGGTTTGGGTTTAAGGCACTGTTCTCTAGTCACAAAGTGTGTGTATGTGAGAGAGAGACGAATATTAATAGCTTGTTCAGCCCTTTTTTTTTTTTTTTGCATCCTGCATCCTCAGGTTCTAGGAGGCTGGCCTGAAAGATAATGTGAACAGCAGGCTGGGTGTCCTCCTTAGGATGTCTCCAACCTCCACGCCCATCAGAGCACGTGTTCTTTCCCTCGGCCCCTTCCACATGCAGCTCCCTGGCACACACAGCATTCTGTCCCCAGAGCCTAGTACACTCAAAAGAACCTTGGGAGCTATTGCACGTGAGAAAAACTGAGCTCAGAGAGATGCTGGCTCAAGAAGTGAAAAACACTGACACTGATTTTATCCTCAAGAGTTTGCCAACCCCCTTTAATCTGTTTCTTCAAAGTGCTCTCAATACTCAGGCATTAAAAAGAATGAAATAATGCCGTTTGCAACAACATGGAGGGACCTAGAGATGGTCATACTAAGTGAAGTAAGTCAGACAGAGAAAGACAGATAGCAAATGATATCACTTATGTGTGGAATGTAAAATATGACACGAAAGAACTTATCTATGAAGCAGAAGCAGACTCACAGACAGAGCACAGATTTGTGTCTGTCTAGGGGAGTAGAGGTCAGAGAGGGACGGACCAGGAGTTTGGAGTTAGCAGACTCAAACTATTATATATGAGATGGATAAACAACAGAGTCCTGCTGTACAGCACAGGGACCTACATTCAATATCCTGTGATAAGCCATCATGGAAGAGAATATGAAAAAGAATGCCTGTACAACTGAGTCACTTTGCTATACAGA
Source organism: Tragelaphus eurycerus (assembly GCA_935064755.1). NCBI lineage: Eukaryota > Metazoa > Chordata > Mammalia > Artiodactyla > Bovidae > Tragelaphus > Tragelaphus eurycerus. The sequence continues at coordinate 17,885,678 of CAKXYN010000034.1, read as the reverse complement.
AGAAATTAACGCAATACTGTAAATCGATCATACTTCAATAAAATTTTTAATGAAAAAACTACAGTGAGCCCTTGCAGACTAAATTTGTCACAGACCTTTCTGTTCAGAAATAACTACAACTGAGCTAAAATATGATCGTTGACAGTGATGGCAAAGCTGAACTTCCATTAATTTTTTGTGCTGAACCAAATAGTAAGTAAACCAAAGCCCCGGACAAGTGGGCGCCCCCAGGAAGGCCAGAGTCCTGACTTCTGGTTTTCTCTCTCATCCCCCATGACCTCAACTGGGCAGACAGCACAGGCTCCCACCGCACAGCCGAAACCTCATCAAGTACAGACGATGGCATTCATCGTCTCTCCCCCCGTAAATGGCTGTTTGGATCCTCAGGTTTCCCTCTTTGGGAACTCAGATACACTAACAACTTACCGCAATCACTGGCAGACTTTCAGTAGAGCTACTTTTGAGCCCTACAGAGCCACTGCCAGGCTGGCAGAATGTTTTTATTTTGTTTTGTTTGGTCTTGGTTTTTCCTTAATTGCAGACTTCAGTGTCCAGGATTCAAGGATAAATTGTGACCGTGGGTGGCCCACTGGTTTAACAAGACTTACATCTACTGCCAGGTCATAGCCAAGACAGTCCTGGGGTACAGGGGTACCTGGTATGGGAAAGGACACAGCAGCTCCGAAGTTTAGAAAAACTGGAGACATGGTGATTCTTCCCCGTCCATCTCTCCTCCACCACAGGCACCTGGAGACCTGACAGAAAACACATTTAACTCCTCTGACAGCAATAATATTGGTACAAGCACACCTTCCCTCTGCTAACATTAAAGACAAAATACCCTGTTTTGCAATATTTTTTGGACCTGTCTCCTAAAGGAAAGGAAATAAAAGCAAAAATAAACAAATAGGGCCTAGTTAAACTTAGAAGCTTTTGCACAGCAAAGAAAATTAGCAAAGAAACAGACAACCTACTGAACAGGAGAAGATAGTTGCGAATGATATGACCGATAAGGGCTGAGTTAATATAAAAAATATATAAACAGTCCATACAACTCAAAATTTAAAAAAACAAACAACCCAATTAAACAGTGGGCAGAAGTCCTGAATGGACGTTTTCCCAAAGAGGACATGCAGATGGCCACAGGCATTTGAAAAGAGGCCTCTGTGTCCCTGATCATCAGAGAAACGCAAATCAAACGCACAGTAACACGTCACCTCCCTCCTGTCTATCATCAAAAAACAACAAATATTGTGGCAATGGAGAAAAAGGAAGCTTCCTGTACTGTTGGTGGGAATAGAAACGGGTGCAGCCACGTTTCTCCACGTGTGGGGAACAGGATGGAGGTTTCTCAAAAAACTAAAAATAGAGCTACCATATATCCAGCAATCCCACTCCTGGGTATATATGTAAACACAAAAACACTAGTACAAAAAGACACATGTGCCCTAATGTTCACAGCAGCATTGTTCACAGTCACCAAGACATGGACGCAACCTAAGTGTCCGTCAACAGAGGAACGGATGCAAAAGGTGTGGTGTGTATGTACGTGTGTGTGTGTATAGGACTATTACTCAGCTGTAAGAAAGAATGAAATTCTGCCATTCGCAGTAACATGAATAGACCTCAAAGGTATTATGTTTGGTAAAATACGTCAGACAGAGAAAGGAAAATACTGAATGTTATTATTTATATGTGAAACCTTAAAAATGAAATTAATGAATATGACAGAGCAGAAACAGACTCACAGGTACAGAGAACAAACTAGTGGTTACTAGTAGGGAGAGGGAGTCAGGGAGGGGCAAGACAGATGTATGAAATTAAGAAGTGCCTACTATTAAGGATAAAATAAATAAGCCACTTACTGTATTGTACAGCCCAGGGAATATAGCCAATATTTCACAATGGCTTTAAATGGAGTATAATCTATAAAAATGTTGAATCCCTAGTGAAACTAATATAACATTGTAAATCACCTATACTTCAATTTAAAAGAGAAAAAAAAAAAAGGATGACACCCATAGGACTTGTGGAAGAATTAGATGTTGGGAATGAGAGAAGGAAAGAAAGAGGCTAAGATTATTCCAAAGATGGACTCATCAGCTGGAACTGATCAAGCTCAAAGGAAACATCCAGAGGAGCAAAGATGAGAACTAGGCTGAGGAAGGAAGCAAGAGGTAGGCGCAGGCGGTCCAGGGGGCAGTACTAGAGCGCTGTAGTTACGACAGATGGAGCACAGAGATGACTGCTTTGGGATCAAGTGGAGAGGATTTAAAGGACGTTCAAGCATGAGGAAAAGCTTAAACGAAGGTGTGAGCATGGAACAGACACTGGATGTCAGGGAAGAGGAGACCAATGGAAGTGGATGAGGCAGCTTTGCTAGGAAGCGGTGAAAGTGAAAGGGGAAAGTGGTGTGTGGCCAGGGTTTGGGAGGCCCAGACAACCTGCCACGCTCATTCCTGCCCCATAATACTCTCGGAGTCCGGACACCTGGCTTCTAGGTTCAGCCACAATCTGAGCATCACTTAAGAGGCCACTTCCTTTTGTGAACATCACGGAAATTGTAAAAATACCACCAGATATATGTTATGAAAACTCTCAGATCTCAGAATTAGCATTGAGCCATCCAAAATGTAAAGATAGGAACACTGCTTTAACTCCACCTGTAGATGGTGGGACTCATCTTCTGTGCATGCAACTCAGAGTGTGCTTTTGATTGTAGAACTCATACAGCAAAACTCTACATTGCATATGTACCACTTACTATATGCTCTACATTTCTCAGTGCACCAGCATCTACACTTGATATCAGCCATTCAGGGATGCAGACACAAAGCCACTTTAACTTCGTGAGCAATTAAAGGATGTATCAAGAATAATTTTTTCTGTTCAGTTTTTGCCCACATATAGAATTTAAGCATCAAGATGCAAGTCTGCTCTAAGCACTGGTTCACAGTCTTAGCTGCACACTGGAATTACCAGGAAGCTTTAAAACCTAGTGATGCCTGAATCCTTCCCCCAGAGATCCTGACTTCATCTTGGGTGTCAGGATCATTAAACTCTCCTGGGGTGAGTCTATAGGTCTTTTCCTTCTCTTGTGTCTCCTGCCTAGAGAAGTTCCTTTAGCATTTGTTGTAAAGCCGGTTTGGTGGTGCTGAATTCTCTTAACTTTTGTTTGTCTGGAAAGCTTTTGATTTCTCTGCCAAATCTGCATGGGAGTCTTGGGTAGAGTCTGGGTAGAGCACTCTTGGTTGTAGGTTCTTCCCTTTCATTACTTTAAATATATTGTGCCATTCCTTCTGGCTTGTAGAGTTTCTGTTGAGAAATCAGCTGATAGCCTGATGGGAGTTCCTTTGTATGTTATTTGTCTCTCTTGTTGCTTTTAGTATTTTATCTTTGTCTTTAATTCTTGGCAGTTTGTTTAACATGTGTCCCAATGTGTTCCTCCTTGGGTTTACCCTGCCTGAGACTCTCTGCACCTCCTCGACTTGGTTGACTATTTCCTTTCCTATGTCAGGGAATTTTCCAGCTATTATCTATTCAAATATTTTCTCAGGTCCTTTCTCTCTCTCGTCTCCTTCTGAGAGCTGTATCGTGCCAATGGCGGTGCACCTAATGTCGTCCTAAAGGTCTCTTTGGCTGTCTTCATTTGTTTTCATTCTTTTTCTACATTCTGTTTTGCAGCAATGATTTCCACCAGTCTGTCTTCCAGGTCACTTCCCTGTTCTTCTACCTCAGTTATCCTGCTACTGATTCCTTCTAGTGTATTGTTCATCTCTGTTTGTTCTTTAGTTCTTCTAGGTCTTTGGTAAACATCTCTTGCATCTTCTGCATTCTTTTTCTGAGATCCTGCATCATATCCACTATCATTATTCTGAACTCTTTTCTGGAAGGTCGCCTGTCTCCACTTTATTTTGCTGTGTTTCTGGGGTTTTACCTTGTCCCTTCATCTGGGACATAACTTTCGCTTTTTCATCCTGATTAGCGTTCTGTTACTGTGGTTTTTCTTCTAGCTGCTGTGGCACTATGATTCTTCTTGCTTCTTCTTTCTGCCCTCTGATGGAGGAGGCTAAGAGTCTTGAGTAAACTTCCCGGTGGGAGGGACTGGTGGTGGGAAAAACTGGGTCTTGCTCAGTAAAGCTATAATACACTTTTCTTCTGATGAGTGGGGTTGCACCACCTCCCTGCTAGTCATTTGGCCTGAGGCAACCCAGCCCTGGGGTCTGCGGGCTCTATGGTAGGGTTAATGGCTACCTCTAAGAGGGTTTACACCAAGAGGGGCCTTCCAGTGCTCCTGTCCCTGGTGAGCCCCTGCCGACCCACGCCTCCACAGGAGGCCCTCCAACACTAGCGGGTGGTTTTGGTTCAGTCACCTGTAGGGTCACTGCTCCTTTCCTTTGGATCTTAGCGTGTGCAGGGGTTTCTGCCCCCCAACACTGGGGTCTCTGTTTCCCCCAGTCCTGTGAAAGTCCTATAATCAAATCGCACTGGCCATCAAGGCCAGATTCCCTGGGGATTTCCAGTCCCTTTGTCAGACCCCAGGCTGGGAAGCCTGACGTGGGGTTCAGAACCTTCACAGCAGTGGGAGAACTTCTTTGGTGTTATTGTTCTCCGGTCTGTGGGTCACCCACCTGGCAGGTATGGGGTAGTTTTTGTGTTCTCTTCCCCTGGGGTGATTCTAATATGCAGCGGGGTTTGAGAACTGTTGCTGTAAGTTTATTTTAATTGTTCTAAGAAGATATATATATATATAGTTGAAGTATAGTTGATTTACAATATTATTTTAGTTTTAGGCATGTAACAGTGATTCAATATTTGTATAGATTGTATTCCTTTTAAGTTATTATAAAATATTGGCTTTTTCCTGGGCTATACAATATATCCTTGCTCCTCATCTATTTTGTAGACAGTAGTTTATATCTCTTAATCCCATGCTTCTATCTACCCACCCCACTTTATTCTCCCCAGTAGTAATTACTAGTTTAATCTCTATATGTGTTAGCCTATTTCTGTTTTGTTATCTCCATTCGTTTTACTTTTAAGATCCCACATGTAAGTCATAACATCTAGTATTTGTTTTTTTCCTAATCTATCACATTAAGCATAACAATATTTAGGTCCATCCATCTTACTGCAAATGGCAAAACTTCATTCTTCCTTGTGGCTGAGTAATATTCCATTGCATTTATGTAGCACATCTTTTTTATTTATCTGTTGATGGACACTTACGTTGCTTCCATATCTTGGCTATTGTAAATAATATTATGAACACTGGGGTGCATATATGTTTTCCATTCAGCGTTTCTGCGTTCTTTAAATGTATATCTGGAGGTGAGATTACTGAATCCTCTGGTGGTTCTGTTTTTAGTGGTTTGGGGACCTCCATACTGTTTTCTACAGTGGGTGCATCAATTCACGTTCCCAACAGTGTATGAGGGTCCCCCTTTCTCCACATTTTCACTAGCATCTATTATTTGTAGACTTTTTATGGTGGCCATTCTGAAAGCAGTGATACTTCATTGTAGTGTTGATTTGCAGCTATGGGCTCCATCTTGGAAGTCCTCCGCAGTCTCCCCACTGCTTCCCATCTGCTCAAGCACAAGACACCATTGGCTGTTGGAATAATCACCCAATAAGTCTTCCTGCTTCCACTCTTGCCCTTACAGACTGGTTTCCTCAGTGATCCCTTGAGGCTGTAATGCCAGGCATGTTCCTCCCCTATTCAGAGCCCTCCAATGACTCCCATCACACTTAGGGTGAAATTCAAAGTTCCCCAAGGTCTACCAAGATACACGAGTGATTCAGACTTTCTTCGTGGAGTTCAGCTGTTCATGCTAATAGCAGCAGAGTTTACCTGGGGCGCTGCTCCAAGCCTTTTCCATGGTTTACACGTCAAGAAGCAGAGGCACAAAGAGGTCAGGAGAGGCTCCCCTGAAACAGCAGCTGCGGTTTGAACCCAGCCCTCCCTCTGGACCACAGCTCCCACTCGAGATGTGCTGCAGCCACCCCATCAGTCCCTCGCTGTCATTTCAACGGTTTCAGTGCGGAGCCCAGCACTGCTTGTTTTCTTATGTTCTCATGCATCAGTGTGTGACTTTAACTGTAGGTGGAAAAGTTTTAAGGAAGGAGAAAAAGACTGGAGCCTGATTTAATTAGAGAAGCCCAATCCTTCAGACAGCAATGCCCCCGAGCCAAGTTGGGAGCCAAGAAATTTGTTTTAAAAATATGATCTCTCCCAAGCCGAAGATTACGTCAAATATATGGTGATATACCACCCGAAGGCAAAGCCGCAGTTTGTTTGTGTAAAAGCTGTTTTAGGTTGGCTTGGCCAGTTCTCAGAGCTGCACCCCAAGCCACGGGCTGCAGTTCCTAGGCAAGGGTTGAACAGTCATCTGGAGAAGAGGTGCCGGGGTCCTGTCCGCCTGGTGACTCTGGGCCTTTGGAAAGGGGTGCCCTGGACCGCAGACACCAGGCAGGCTGGCAGGCCACTGGCTTGCGTCACAGCCCCGGCCGGCCAGAAGTGTCCACGTGCTCCCTACCCCATCAGGAGCAAGAAGTCCTGCTCGTTGTGTAGCACAACGACCAGCACGGATGGGAAAGGGCCTTGGGCATTTTGGAGCAGGGTCACCGCAGAATTGGAAACGGAAGGCTGGTGGTGGTTTTTTTGAAACAGTTCCATGTTTCAGGTGACTTACCCCACCCACACCCCACCCCCAGTCCCTGTCTTGTCCCGAGAGCACAAGCTCTTCTGTTGATCCTGCTACGTGAGTGACACCTGGGTAGCCTGCCTGGAGCGTGGCTGCATTTGGGGAAAGGGGTTAGGCTCAGCCAGGCCCCTCCCCTGCTGTGTTGCGCGGTTGTTATCTGAAACCACTGGAACACTCCAGGAGGTGCAGCCCCCGGGTTTTGACAGGGGGGAGCGAGTGAGCAGGCGTTGGGTTTCCTGATCGGGTCTCCGTGGTGAGGCAGCTGCCCCCCAGCGAGGCCCGGTATCCCTGTCCTCTGTGTGAACCTGCCTGAAAGGGATCCAGGACTTATTGGGTAATCAGGACTTGTCAGCACCTCGGTTATGCAGGACGGTTCAATCCGATAATGTGAATGGAACCTGTAATAGTGCTGATGAAAAGCGCTCCAGTTTCAAAAGGGCCTTGAATGATTTTTTGTTCATTTTCTGTTTACATGTAATGTGTTATTGATGTCATTACCTTATAAGACGGCAGCTTGTTTCATAGAAAAACCAGGAATTATTCATTCTTTTAAAAAAAAAGAGAGAGAGAGAGAAAGAAGAGAAGAAAGAAACCCTGTTATGTGAGGAAAATTGCATTCGAATGCTGCAACTGAAACATATTGATTTTCTGGCACCAGACTTTTTAGATTAAAAATGCCAATACTAAATCCTTTCATGACCCATAGTTCATATGAAGTTCGCATGTCATTTACTATTATTCTGCTGGGGGGAAAAAAAAAAGCTGAATCTTTAATGAAAACATAGTTGGAGAGAGAATGTCTGCCGTTTCTACAATTTGCATACCATTATAATAATGCCTGCTTAAGCAGGCTGATAGTGGGATGGGTTGAACATTTTTGTTAGTTCACATGTAAAACCATGTGTCTATGTTAATTGTCTGCCTGGCTTGGCCTCATCCTGAGTGAAGGCCATGGATGGATCACTTTCACTGTGCAACCATCCAGGGTGGCTACCCAGTGGTAAGACACATTCCTTCATGTCCTGTGAGGGCTAGAGACCAACATCTCATCTCATAATGGTCTAGAAAACACCAATGGTACCTATTCGTTGTTAAGAATTAAAATATAGCTACATAAATTCTTGGCACTGGAGAAAGAAATGGCAACCCAGTATTCTTGCCTGGGAAATGCCATGGACAGACGAGCCTGGCAGGCTACAGTCCATGGGTTCACAAAAGAGTTGGACATGACTTTGAGACAGCAACAGCAAAGTTCCTGGCACAGCCCCAGTTTTGTTGCATAGTTACCGCTGATCTCAGAAGTTCCTGGGCCAACACACCAAAGCCTGCATGGCATCTCAGGTTGCAATTTTGTTTTCTTATGATGCACCGTGAGCCAGGTTCCAAAGTCAAGCAAAACCGTCTTTTTGCGTCTAAAATCCCATTTAAACATCTTAAACATCTAAAAACCCATCTCCTCTTTCTGTATTCTGTGTTTTCAAGAATGTATTATCACAAACACATGTACCTTCTTCAGAACTCTGTACCTCTTGTTAAGCGAGGGACTATTGGGTTTCCCTGTCTTTGGACAAAGATAAGCTCATTCTCTAACTTTATAGTCTTTATTGCTAGGAGGAGGATGAGACATTCACGAAGCGTAGATTTCTTGGACAAGCAGCCCCTCTAACTAGAATCCAGCTTAGCATCCACAGCAGGGCATTGGCAAGTTCCACAAACCAACTCCAACCTGATGCCTGTTTTTCTAAATAAAGTTTTATTGTAACACAACCATGTCCATATGTTTACATACTGTCTATGGCTCTTACAACAGCAGAGTTTAGTTGCCATACAGACCACATGGCCAGCAAAGCCTTGAAGTATTTGCTATCATGTACTTCGCAGGAAAAAGAAAAGACTGTTAATCCCTGGCCTGTGGAACTGTGTTTCTCTAAAATCTTCTTCACTGGGTGGCCAAGACGAGGTACAGTTGTTCATCAAAGCTGCGCTCTGTGCAGTGAACTGAAGAGTAGGTTAAATCATGGATTTAAAATCATGGCTTCTTGCATGAGGTGGAATCTTTGAGATCACCTCATCCTACGTCCCATCTGACTGATGTTTCAGATCAGATCAGATCAGTCGCTCAGTCGTGTCCGACTCTTTGCGACCCCATGAATAGCAGCACACCAGGCCTCCCTGTCCATCACCAACTCCTGGAGTTCACTCAGACTCACGTCCATCGAGTCAGTGATGCCATCCAGCCATCTCATCCTCTGTCGTCCCCTTCTCCTCTTGCCCTCAATCCCTCCCAGCATCAGAGTCTTCTCCAATGAGTCAACGCTTCGCATCAGGTGGCCAAAGTACTGGAGTTTCAGCTTTAGCATCATTTCTTTCAAAGAAGTCCCGGGGCTGATCTCCTTCAGAATGGACTGGTTGGATCTCCTTGCAGTCCAAGGGACTCTCAAGAGTCTTCTCCAACACCACAGTTCAAAAGCATCAATTCTTCGGTGCTCAGCCTTCTTCACAGTCCAACTCTCACATCCATACATGACCACAGGAAAAACCATAGCCTTGACTAAAAGAACCTTTGTTGGCAAAGTAATGTATCTGCTTTTGAATACGCTATCTAGGTTGGTCATAACTTTGCTTCCAAGGAGTAAGTGTCTTTTAATTTCACGGCTGCAGTCACCATCTGTACTGATTTTGGAGCCCAGAAAAATAAAGTCTGAAACTGTTTCCACTGTTTCCCCATCTATTTCCCATGAAGTGATGGGACCGGATGCCATGATCTTCGTTTTCTGCATGTTGAACTTTAAGCCAACTTTTTCACTCTCCACTTTCACTTTCATCAAAAGGCTTTTTAGTTCCTCTTCACTTTCTGCCATAAGGGTGGTGTCATCTGCATGTCTGAGGTTATTGATATTTCTCCCAGCAATCTTGATTCCAACTTGTGTTTCTTCCAGTCCAGTGTTTCTCATGATGTATTCTGCATATAAGTTAAATAAACATGGTGACAATATACAGCCTTGACGTACTCCTTTTCCTATTTGGAACCAGTCTGTTGTTCCATGACCAGTTCTAACTCTTGCTTCCTGACCTGCATACAGATTTCTTAAGAGGCAGATCAGGTGGTCTGGTATTCCCATCTCTTTCAGAATTTTCCACAGTTTCTTGTGATCCACACAGTCAAAGGTTTTGGCATAGTCAATAAAGCAGAAATAGATGTTTTTCTGGAATTCTCTTGCTTTTTCCATGATCCAGCGGATGTTGGCAATTTGATCTCTGGTTCCTCTCCCTTTTCTAAAACTAGCTTGAACATGAAGAAGTTCACGGTTCACATATTGCTGAAGCCTGGCTTGGAGAATTTTGAGCATTACTTTACTAGTGTGTGAGATGAGTGCAATTGTGCGGTAGTTTGAGCATTCTTTGGCATTGCCTTTCTTTGGGATTGGAATGAAAACTGACCTTTTCCAGTCCTGTGGCCACTGCTGAGTTTTCCAGATTTGCTGGCATATTGAGTGCAGCACTTTTACAGCATCATCTTTCAGGATTTGGAATAGCTCAGCTGGAATTCTATCACCTCCACTAGCTTTGTTCATAGTGGTGCTTTCTAAGGTCCACTTGACTTCACATTCCAGGATGTCTGGCTCTAGGTGAGTGATCACACCATTGTGATTATCTGGGTCGTGAAAATCTTTTGTGTACAGTTCTTCTGTGTATGATGTTTGATTACCCTCAAAACCATTTACAGTCTTGGGAAAACTCTCAAATCCCCAGACATGCTGTTTTGTATTTTTGATAGTTCTATTAGGAATCCTTCTTTGTATTAAGTAAAAATCCAACTCCTTATATAATTTGGAGATTAATCCTTTGTCATTTGTTTCATTTGCTATTAATTTCTCCCATTCTGAGAGCTGTGTTTTCACCTTTATAGTTTTCTTCACTGTACAAAAGTTTTCAAGTTTAATTAGGTCCCATTTGTTTATTTTTGTTTTTATTTCCATTACTCTAGGTGGTGAATTGTAGAGGATCTTGCTGTGATTTATGTCAAAGTGTGGTCTGCCTACGTTTTCCTCTAAGAATTTTATAGTTTCTGGTCTTATATTTAGGTCTTTAATCCATTTTGAGTTTATTTTTTATATATGATGTTAGGAAGAATTATAATTTCTTCCTTTTACACATAGCTGTCCAATTTTCCCAGCACCACTTATTGAAGAGATTATCTTTTCTCTATCGTACACTCTTGCCTCCTTTGTCAGACATAAGGTGCCCACTGGGGCCTGGGTTTATCTCTGGGTTTTCTATCTTATTCTATTGGTTTATATTTCTGTTTTTGTGCCAGTTCCATACTGTCTTGATGGCCGTAGCTTTGTAGTATACTCTAAAGTTAGGAAGGTTGATTCCTCCAGTTCCATTCTTCTTTCTCAAGATTGTTTTGGCTATTTGAGGTATTTTGTGTTTCCGTACAAATTGTGAAATTTTTTGTTCCAATTCTATGAAAAATACAATTGGTAGTTTGATAGGGATTGCATTGAATCTGATTACAGTGGGTGGCAGGAAGGACATTCAAAAGGTAGGGGACATGTTATACCTATGGCTGATTCATGTTGATATATGGCAGAAACCAACTCATTATTGTGTTGGAGCGATTATTGGAGCAATAATTGGAACAATTATTCTCCAATTAAAAATAAATACATTTTTTAAAAGTCCATCTTCTTGTTGGTTCCTTCCATGTACATGTCAGTCTGCTTTGCAGGTATACAGCAAACTTGACCCTTTCTCAATGCAGTGATCATTCTGGTGTTGAAAATTTTCACTCTTTTCTCCCTGAGTGTTTTATTTTCCCAGTTAGATATTCCAGTTTGCTTCCTTTTTTCCTTTTATCTTCAAGTCCTGAGACCTTTACCAATGCAGTCATGGTCCCCTGGATGCATGAATCCATTCCCAAGTACTAACACTACACTTCAGGTGTGGTTCCACCAATATGGAGTTAGGCAGAGCCATTATCTCCATTATTTTAGAGTTAATATATCTATTGCTGTAAAACTAAGATTTAATTTGCCTTTGAGGAAATGATATCTCACTGTTGATACAGACTGTGCATAAAATCAACTGTCTTAGTCAGCTCTAGCTGCTACAAAATACCATAGACTAGGTGGCTCCAACAGTAGACATGTGTTTCTCATGGTTCTGGAAACTGGAAATGAGAAGATCAAGGTGCCAGCATCTTTGACTCCTGAGAAAGCCTGCTTCCTGGTTTGTAGATGGCCGCCTTCTCATCATGTTCCTGCACGGCCTCTCCTTGGTTGTGTGCATGTAAAGAGAGGGGTCTTATTCCTCCTCTTGAGGACACTAATCCCATCATGAGGTCCAGCCCTCAATGGCTTCATCTAAACCTAATAACTTCCCAAAGGCCCCACTTCTAAATGCTATCACTTTGGGAGTTAGCACTCCACACAGTGAATTTGGGGGGGACACAAATATCCAGTCCATGGTGTCATCTAAAAGTCTCCTGACACAGAGGAAGTTATCTGGCTGTTTTTCCTACCTTTGTCCTTTTTCTCCCACCCACTGTCCAATCATACCTGCCTAAACTGTGTGTCTGGTTTTACAATGGAAACTGATTCCTTAACCTCTGACAGTTGCTTCTGAACTGGGACAATAAAACAAATAAATGTTGAATTCTTTATCCCTTCATTCATCCATGTGAAACATGGCTTCTTCTGAACTATTTACTTTTCTCCCACCTATCAATACTTTGTCTACTTCTAATGGAAGGAAAGTGGCCAATACCAAAGACACCGCACCTTGGCGGCTTCCTACCAAGCAGACCATAGGATGAAATCTGGCCAATGAATCGTGAACATGCAAATGATGTGTGTCACTTCCAGACCACGCTTGTAACTGCCGATTCAAAATGCTGGGGTCTCTTTCTCTCTGGCATGCTGATCAGAAGCATTCACTTTGCTGGCTGTTGTGTGAATCTGGGTCCCAGAACAGGGAGCAGATTCCCTCCTAAGTTGGGGTGGACATGGAGTCTGGGTGAGAAACAGGCCTTTGTTTCTATAAGTGGCTGAGATTTGGGGGTTGCTTTTGCCACGCAGCCTGGCCTGTCTGACTTGTTGATGTTGTTCAATCGCCAAGTCGTGTCTGACTCTTCACGATCCCATGGACAGCAGCACACCAGGCCTCCCTGTCCCTCATCATCTCCCGGAGTTTGCCCAAGTTCATGTCCATCAGATCACATATTTTAGGTGCTTATTCACTCGAGCTCAGTCAGGTCTTTGTTTAGTAACCGCTATGTGAAATCACTTGGGCTATCACTGAACAAAAGTCTCTGCCCGCATGAGAATAGAGGCTTTGATATTTAAAGTCACGGCCACCCCAGGCCTGGACTCTTCCAGATACACTGTGGCAGGCAGAGGGCTACATGTTCAGGCTGAATGTCTTGAGATGCGTGATGACCAGTGAGAACATCAGAGACCGTCCAGGTGGTGGTGGAGTGCCAGGATTCGAGTGTTAGCTTCCTGCTTTTCCTGCCGCATGTCTCTAGGCTGACCACTCTGTGTCTCCATGTACTTTTCCTCTCTCCACTCATGCTTAACTCCATTCCATGCCATTCATACCAATGGTTGTCCATTCTCTACTTGAAAACTTCAGGAAACAGACTCCTCATCACTTCCCAAGGCAGTGTTCCATTTCTGAGCACCTGTGTCTCCTTGAAAGATTTTCCTCTGGAACTCTAAAGCTCCAGAAGTCTGGCGATGCAGCAAATTACATTTTGTGGTGAAACTGCCCCCAACCCCACCCTGCAAGGCAAGAATTTGTAGGTAAATCAATTTTTTGCTGAGTTCCTATTTTGAGCCAAGTGCTGCCTTCAACTGGGCACTCTGGAGCTTAGAGAAGAGGCATACGAAATGGCCCTGAATTGCAAGTTGAGGTAGACAGATAAGAGTAGCAGGTAGGCGTTCTTTAAATGGGCATGATGGTAGTGACTGCTTCATTGGTGAGTTGTGGGAGTGAAATGTTTAAAATGTCCAGAGCAGAGTTAATAAACGTTTAATAAACATAGGTAATGTTTTCATTAATGCTAATACATGTTATGCTATTTTTCTTTTAACCTCTTTTTCTCTTTAAACCCCTCTAATTTGTTTTGCGTTGATATTTGATCTGTTACTCTGAGAGTCAGAGAGGCCCCACAAGTGCTTGAGTGGCTCACGTCAGGGTGCAGTCAGCCCCATGGCTACGTCCCCAGTGTTCTGAGAGACTAATCCAGAATGGGGAAAGACGCTGCTTATGTGTTATGTGGCTTTTGTGTTAAAAACAAAAAGTCCACTGAAGGAAATTATCACAGTGAGGGCAAAAAAACAAGGGGCAGGAGTGGGGCGGGACGGGGGACAGGTCGGCAGAGGGCCCACACCTGGACACAGTGTGTCTACTGACGGACTTACTGTGCTAAATTGTAGGTCAGAGTCAGGGGAAAGGGGGTGGTGGGGTTGAGGGTAACCAAGGAGGGCTTCATGGAGGGCACTCACCTACGTCCAACTTGGAAGGACTAGATTCCAGGTAAGTGCACGGTGTCAGGGAGAGACCTGTCATTCAGAGAGACCCACCTCCGGGAAGGCAAGGAGAGAGGGTGTGATGGACTGTGGCGGCAGGCTGGGGTCCCACTGGATGAGAACAGAGGATGAGAGTGAGGACCACATTGCACCCAGAGCCATGGAAAGGTCCACTGATAGGATTTCAAAAGACAGAATACCAGCCATCCAGACTGTCTAGACGTGCAGTAAAAGATTTTTTTCGTTTTCTTTTCAATCAAAAAGGTCTTCCATTGCTAAGAAAAAGATCTTTGCCTCTCAGGGACTTTTCCTTTTGTCACAGACATTCTGTTCATTTAGTTTTCATGTAATTATCAATAGATATAAAATTTTCAAATTACAGATGTAGGTGCTCCTCCCTGGACACTCCTTGTGTTGATGGCAGATATTCCACATCACTGTAAGTGGGTCATTTGAAGGCGTCCACAGGGAGACAGGGGGAGGCTTTAGCCTGACCCCACACTCTAACAAGACATGGTGGGAATGTATTTTGGTGCAGCCACTGTGGAGAACAGTATGAGGCATCCTTAAAAAAAAAAAAACAAACAACTAAAAATATAGTTGTCATTGCTGTTGTTGTTGTTCAGTCACTAAGTCTTGTTCAATTCTCTGCAAACCCATGGACTGCAACACTCCAGGCTCCTCTGTCCTCCACTGTCTTACAGACTTTGCTCAAATTCATGTCCATTGAGTTGGGGATGGTATCTAGCCATGTCATCCTCTCCTGATCCTTTCTCCTTTTGCCTTCAATCTTTCCCAGCATCACGGTCTTTTCCAGTGAGTCAGCTCTTCATAGCAGGTGGCCAAAGTACTGGAGGTTCAGCTTTAGCATCAGTCCTTCCAGTGAATATTCAGAGTTGATTTCCTTTAAGATTGACTGGTTTGATCTCTTTACTGTCCAAGGGACTCTCAAGAGTCTTCTCCAATACCACAGTTAGAAAGCATCAGTTCTTTGGTGCTCAGCCTTCTTTAAGGTCCAACTCTCATATCCATACATGACTACTGGAAAAACCATAGCTTTGACTAGATGGATCTTTGTCAGCAAAGTGATGTCTCTGCTTTTTAATATGTTGTCTAGATTTCTCATAGTTTTCCATCCAAGGAGTGTCGTTTAATTTCATGGCTGCAGTCACTGTCCACAGTGATTTTGGAGCCCAAGAAAGTAAAATCTGTCATTGCTTCCACTTTTTACTTCTCTATTTCAAGTATTGATACTGGATGTCATGATCTTATTTTTTTGAATGTTGAGTTTTAAGCCAGCATTTTCACTCTTCTCTTTCACCTTCCTCAAGAGGCTCTTTAGTTCCTCTGAGCCTTCTGCCATTAGAGTGGCATCATCTGCATAACTGAGGCTGTTTATATTTCTCCTGGCAATCTTGATTCCAGCTTGTGATTCATCCAGCCTGGCATTTTGCATGATGTATTCTGTATATAAGTGAAATTAGCAGAATGACAGTATATAGCCTTGTACTCCTTCCCAATTTGGACCAGTCATTTGTTTCATGTCTGGTTCTAACTGTTGCCTCTTGACTCACATCAGGTTTCTCAGGAGATGGGTAAGGTGGTCTGGCACTCCCATCTCTTTAAGAATTTTCCACAATTTGTTGTGATTCAGACAGTCAAAGGCTTTAGAATAGTCAGTGAAGCAGAGGTAGATGTTTTTCTGGAGTTCTCTTGCTTTTTCTATGATCCAACAGATGTTGGCCATTTGATCTTTGGTTTCTCTCTCTGGCTTTTCTAAACCCAGCTTGTACATCTGGATGTTCTTAGTTCACGTACTGCTGAAGTGTAGCTTGAAGGATTTTGAGCATAATCTTGCTAGCACATGAAATGAGTGCAACTGTTTGAACATTCTTTGTTATTGTCTTTCTTTGGGATTAGAATGAAAACTGACCTTTTCCATAGTTGCCATATGATCGAGCAATCCCACTTTTGGGCATATATCTGGAGAAAATCATGTTTCAAAAGTATACATGCACCCTAATGTTCATAGCAGCACTGTTTATAGTAGCCAAGGCATAAAACAATCTAAATGTCCATGATTAAAGTGTAAAGATTTAGTACATACATACAATGGAATATTACTCAGCTATTAAAATAGAATGAAATAATGCCATTTGCAACAACATGGATGAATCCTGTGATTATCATATTAAATGTAGTAAGTCAGATAAAGACAAATCTCATATGATATCACTTAGATACAGAAACTAAAGAAAAATGGTACATACATACTTATTTAAAAAACAGAAACAGACTCACCGACTTAGAGAACTAACTTATGGTTACCAAGAGCGGGAGAGTTGAGGGGTGGGATAGATTGGGAGTTTGGGATTGACATGTACACATTGCTGTGTGTAAAATAAAATGCCTTTCCATGAAGAAAAAAAAAAGACATTTGGAGAAAGAAAGTATGGAAAGGAACACCATTGCCAAATGGGCTCCATCCTTCATCTAAGTGATGGGTTTATTTTGCGTTTCAGTGAGAATGGCTTTCCCCAGGGCACATATGGTACATAGACAGTTCAGGCTCAAGACATAAACTCTCGAAAACCACAGGGACTGACAGTGGGGGATGTAGACTCACACTCAGGCCGCCCCTGCTTTGCCTCCCAGCTGACCTCCTAAGTGACTCCGTCTCCTTGTTCAAGTGAGTCCCTGCAGAAAAATTCATGTGAAAACAAACCCCTTAATGTTGTACTTGGTTAAAAAGAAAAAAGTATGAAGATGGGAGGAAAAAAATAAATGCTGTGTTCAAAATGGAAGGTATTTGGGGGCAGATGAGTCGTTTCCTGCGGTACGAGGGGAAGTGGTTAATGAACATACCGAATCCCAGGCAATCATTTTGAAATGCCAAGGAGGGCGGCAGGGAGTCAGAGACGGAAGAAAAATTAGTGTGTTATTTCTATAAATGGAAAGGGGGAATTTGGGCTAATTACCTTTCGGGAAGTTAAGGTTATCATTAAAAATAATGCACTGACTTTTCTGTAGATCTTGATAGTTTTCAAAACATATCCAGATCCAATATTTTATTTGATTCCCACAACAACCATGGGAGGTAGGCAGGCTCTTCTGTTTTGTTTTTAATGTTCATTTGACAGATGAGATGTTAGAGGATTCACTCAAGATTACACAGCTAATAAGCAATAAAGTCAGGCCTTTAGAAACTCTGTCAGAATTCTGGTCTGGTCAAGAAGCAAAGCTTAGGAATTAACAGCAGGTTTATAAAATGCAATCCACTTAAGACAGGTGTGGCCGTGTGGTTTAGTGGGCAAGGGTTCTCTTTAGAACAAAAATTGCAAATAAGATCATAACCTTCTAGCAGATGACTTTGCACAATTGTGGCTCCAAAAATGCTAGCAAAGTTTTATCCATTTTTGGATAAATGAAAATCAAAACAATTCACAATGAAATCTACATTTTTCATCTCTCTTAAAATCAGTGTGTCTGTTCTACTGACCAGTATGCCCACATGACCACAACCTGCAGGAGCTTTCGAGCAATGACCTGCTTTGATAGACATGAGCTCTCTAGTTTGCCACAGTCCTTGCCACTCCCATTTGTCCCCAGCCCTGAAGACCAGGAACCAGTTGCTATTTCCACACCTGTGCTGTTACCTTTATCCTGCTCGTCTACGTCAGCCGTTGGATTCTGCAGGCATTTGAACTTGTGCCATAAGGTCTGGAGGTGGGCTCTGGGCTCTATCAGTTTCAAGCTATTTCACTTTCACTCTCGAGGCTTCCATTTCCAGTTGCATTATCTAAAGTTGGGATGATAGTAGTGGCTCTGTAGTGAGGATTTGGGGTGTTTTCTTTCCTTTACTTAAGACTTTTTTCTTTCTTTTTTTTAGATTTTTATTCTTTTTTTTTTTAGTATACAGAGTATTTCTGTATTCCTTTCCAGATTCTTGTGCATTATAGGTTATTACAAGATATTGAATATAGCTCCCTGTGCTCTACAGTAGGTCCTTGTTGTTTATTTTATGTTGTTTATGTTTATTTTATGGTGTGTATCTGCTAGCCCCAAACTCCTAATTTACGTCCCCCCAACTTTTCCCCTTGGTAACCCTAAGTTTGTTTTCAACGTCTGTGAGTCTGTTTCTGTTTTATAAATACGTTCATTCATATCAGTTTTCTGGATTCCATGTATAGGTGATACCATGGGATATTTGTCCTTCTCTGGCTGGCTTTACTTAATATGATGGTCTCTGGGTCCATCCATGTTACTGTAAAGGGCATAATTTCATCCTTTTTGTGGCTGAGTAATATTCCATTGTGTGTATATATATACACCACATCTTCTTTACCCTTTCATCTCTGCCTGTGGACGTTTAGGCTGCTTCCCCTTCCTGGCGATTATAAATAATGCTGCTGTGTCACACTGGATGTTTGTGACTTTCATTTTTTCTTTCACCATTCTTTCTTTCTTTGGAAGTGCCCATCTTATGGGGATTCATATGTTTTCCAAGCCTCCCTAGCACCTAGGGCACCACTGAGTGACCCTGGCTCCTCCAGGCAGAGGGGGATGCAGCGGGCTTAGGTTTGACAGCTGGTCACCCACAGGAGCATGCATGGGCATGGTTTGCCTCGCGGGAGCTGAGCTGCATCTGTGGGTACAGCCATCGCGGAGGAGGAGTCGGCGTGTCGGCGGTGTCGGTGCCCAGAGAGGAACGGCTGGGCTCTCCCGGTCCCTGCACGGTGGGAGCCGTTGCCACTGGCTGCCTGACTTCCAAGCCCTGTTCTCAGGCCCCCCAGGAAACCGTGACGTGCTCTAGACCCTGCACTTCTTGTCCTTTGCTTCTCGGGCCTCCACTGCCCACCCCACCTTTCCCTGTCTACCCTGGGCTGCCCCTGGCAGCCTCCACACTGCACGCTTCCCGAGCTCCTGTGTCAGCAAGGTAGTAGGGCCTACCGTTCATGCAACTGGGGGGCCTCTTTTACAAAATATAATTCAAATTACAAATATAAAATTATGTATGAAAGGAAATATTTAATGAGAAAAACCACAACAAATTACAAATCTTAAAAATCTTATCTAGAGTGAAAAAATAAAAGGACAAGTAAAAAATACGAGCTGGAAATGTAAGATGGTATTTTACTGGACTGCAGCAGATGTCTCTCCTACTGTTGTCTAGAATTTTTGAGTTTATGCTCTCAGATCACCTCTTCCTATGACACTAATTTTCTGTAGGAAAAGCAGGACTACCATTCAGTCTTTCCTCAGGATGCTGACTGGAATTCACTTCTTTATTATTGACAATGTATTGACGGAAGAGTTTCCATTATCAACTCACTGTTAATGTTAAAAAATTTTAGGTAGAATTTTTGGATCATTGCCAACTGTGGGCCAGCCTGTAGCAACTTGCTTTCATAGCAGAGCTGTGAGATTTTTAAGGTAATTTGCGTTTCTTATGTTGGAACAAGACGGTTTGGCATCATGTCCTCATGTTAAGGCATCTGAGGTGAAAACCAGGTGAAATGGCGCAGTGGGCAGGCGTGCTGGGCTCTTCTGACACCAGGAAGCACTGTTGCCCTGATCTGGACGTCTGACAGGACATGTAAAATGCAGGTCAGGTGTGGGAAATTCTTAGGGGCGTGGGACAGTCTGATGTCTGCGGGATGTCTACAGACGAAGTAGTGTTGGCAACCCTCAATCCCACGGCAACAAGCAGACTCTTCATCATTTACCTCAGAAATAAATGTGAACCACATCCACCCCACTAGCCAACTAAATCACCTTCCCCCAGCCAGCCCCTGAATATGCCCCAGGCCGTTTGAATGCGGCCGAGGAAGTGTGACACAGAAGATATATGTAGAGAATACAAGGAGACAGCAGTCATAACCATATGTTTTTCAAATTGCTTACGCAGCACCGTTGTACACAAGGTACTAGGGCCTTGTCAGGGGTCTTCACGGTGAGAGGCCCCGCAGCCTCGGCCTCACTGTCTTCCCTCTCAACCCTCTTCTTCCAGCCTGGTTTGCTCAAAAGGAGGCACTATCAAGGGAGTGGGGGTGGGGGGCCTCTTAGCCTTTGTTCCCCCATCTCTTCCCTTTATCCCTCCAGCTTCCTGCGTGTGTTAAGTTCCGTCAGCATCCCTTTCTTGCCTCTTTCTTCTACTATCCATTTTTTAAATTTTCATTTACTTTTGCCACACTGAGTGGCACATAGAATCTTAGTTCCCCCACCAGGGATCAAACCTGCCCCGCCTGCATTGGACGCGCAGAGTCTTAGCCACTGGACCACCAGGGGAGGCCCACAGCATCGTTTTCAGTTTGCAGCTCTTACAAGACATTCGTGACTAGTTGCTGTATTAAATGCATCCTACTGGATCACCGAAAATGGGGTTGTTTTTTCTAACTGGACCCTGAACCATCTCTTTTTCTGCTCTGAAAAATATGCTTAGATATTTTTATATGTTTCTGAATTTAGCCTGAAGGTTTTGTATCAAAGATCCCTATTGTCTTCAGTAAACTTTTTATACATGACACCAGGCTGAGCCCACAGGTTAATTTGAGGGTCATTATATCCATATGTCTTTTTTACTTATTAACATAATTTCTATCCTATCTACTTAGAGAGTGTCATTTTTTTCCTCCACAATTGCAGACACATGAAGGATGACACATTCTATTAAGAGAAAGCCTTAATTATGGGTGCGCATCATCCCGAACTCCCTTGAAGTACGTTATATAATGTATGTAATAGTTATAAAAATGCCAGAAAATCTAGTGGGATTAGAACTAGGAAAAAGAAGTGAAATTTTATTTCATTTGGAATAACTTGCCTGGGGGAGAGAACGTATAATTCAGATCTACCAAGAGAAGAGGAAAACCAAGATGCACGGAGACTGGGGGAGGACCGACATAGTGCTGACAACAAGCTGGCGTCAGCACCACAACCAGATGGTGGTAACTCTTGAAGACTATGAACCAGACTGCAGGTTGAGGGGAGAATAGCAAATGTGTTGGTATAAACAGTAAAAAGAAAGGACCAAAACGTATCAAGGTCATTGCGGAGGACCAACAAATAGGCCAGTGATGACATTTGCTACAACAAATAGGACTAACAAAGAGGACAATGATGCTTTATTTTGGTGTTTTTTATACTGGAGACATTTTCATAAATGAAACAGGTTACACTAAGGAACCACAAAAATTATCAAATCCTAGAATCGGAGAAGAGATCCTAAAAACTGCCTGCTTACCCCTCATTGTTCAGATGAAGAAATGAGAGAATAAATAATTCACATCAAGTGACTTAGGTAAACAAGGTCCTCTCTCTCCCCTCAGAATCTTCCTGATGTATCCATTTACAACTCCATAAATACTGACTGAGGGAAAACACAAAGCCACCCGTACGTGTTTGATGACTGTTGTTCGCTTACTCACTAAGTGGCGTCCAGCTCTTTTGTGACTCCATGGACTGGAGCCCACAGGTTCCTCTGTCCAGGGGATTTTCCAGGCAGGAATACTGGAGTGCGTTGTCACTTCCTTCTCCAGTTTGACGATTAGAAATGGTGTACGAATCACAAGCTGTTTGCCTAGGTAAAAGGAATAACGTCGTCATAGAACCTAACTTTTACAAGGGCAGCTGCCCTGGCTTGTCCTTAGGGCTCCCCTCGGGTCCGACACGGGGATGCTGGGTCGCTGGCTGGTGAGTGGGTGGCTGGATGATGGAAGCGGGGAGGAAGACTGATAGGAAGGGAAGGCGGTAGGGTGGAAACAGAGGCGACTGAGCTCCCAGGAGAAACTTGGTCTATTCTCTACCAGAAAATGGAGTAGGCCAATAAAACTTCATCTATCAGAGATCAGTGGGGGAAGCTTTTCATTCATCGATAAGAATGTGTAATCATCCTCTCAGTTGTAAGTAAGAGGATGCCTCCTGCCAACTTCAGGATGGTTTTAGACAGTTCTCTGACACACAGACATTCTCCTGGCACTTCCCTGGTGGTCTAGTGGTTAAGACTCCATGCTTCCACTGTGGGGGGCCCAGGTTCAATCCCTGCTCAGGGCACCAAGATCCCACATTCAGCATGGCAAGGCCAAAACGTAAAACAAAGAAAGCACATTCTTCTGGCACTTCTCTGACACTTTTTCTTCACCCTGACCAACCTCTGTCTGCATTTTCACAACTCTGTAATTAGAAGAAGTCTGAACCAAGGGGGCTTTTTAGGTACCACACGTGGGGAGCAGGAGGCGCCCTGTTGGATGGCCATCCTGAGGTCTGGAACACGCGTCTCCAAGGAAAGGTTTCCCGTGCACACGCCTTCCCATAGCAAAGTTTATCTCTCCAGATCATGACGTTATTAGTCTTAAACATTTTTTAAACTAATGAACAGAAAATTCGAGCAAAGTCTGCCATTTCTTTGCCCCTCTCTTCCCTCTTTATGTGCCGCTGGGTTCAGTCCCCATCAGTGCTCAATTCCACTCCGAGTTCACAGGCTTCACAATAGCTAGTGCAGTTTTAGGTTAAGCATATTTTATCCATAAATTGCTATATTTGGTTCTCGAGTTATTATTGCAGTTCCTTGGGGTACATTTAAATCCACCTTATTGTAATAGATTATGGAATATAGTGGCTAATGTGTCTAATGTAAAATAAATGACTCTAATGATTTATGATGCGACACTTCAGTTTTATTGAACATAAGGATCATTGTACTGAAATGGATGGTGTATTGCTGGTTTAGCATAAAATACTGAATAACATATTCAGGAAAATGAATGGCTCGGCCAGTTCATAATATTCTGCCCCTTCAGCTGAGAGGTCTTTAATAAGCAAAAGTGTCATTACACTTGAAAATGTATGTATAGGTAATCCATTATCTAGAAGGATGACAGGGGCCTGCTCGAGTCCTTATGAAAGAAGGGGCTTTTTAGGAGAAAATGCAGAGTTCTCCGGTCTCCCTAAAAGGGTGATTTCCATCCAAGCACGTGGCAACTCTCACAGCGCTTAGCAGGATTGTAAGTGGCCCCCATGTTTCGACATTATCACCTGGAGAGGCTCATGACCTACTAGACATGGGAATTTCAGGAAGGTTTTGATTTTTTTTCAGCATCATCCTCAGGCAATGTCCGTGATGTCCTTTTCTCTCTGTGTCCACTCGCCAGCAATTTTTTAACTCTCTCAGGGCCCAGCACTTGCAGTAACTCATGCTGTGTCTTTGCCCTGAGCTCTGTGTCTGTGTTTGTTTATACACACACACATACACACACACACTTGTCCTAATCTTTATTTTTTTCTTTAAGATAGTTCTCAATAGTAAAAATCCCTGGATCATAAAACATGGTATTTTTAGACTTATGATATATATTACTATATTGTGCTTAGTTCAGTTCAGTCACTCAGTCGTGTCTGACTCTTCATGACCCCATGAACTGCAGCACGCCAGGCCTCCCCTGTCCATCACCAACTCCCAGAGTCCACCCAAACCCATGTCCATCGAGTCAGTGATGCCATCCAACCATCTCATCCTCTGTCATCCCCTTCTCCTCCTGCCCTCAATCTTTCCCAGCATCAGGGTCTTTTCACATGAGTCAGCTCTTTGCATGAGGTGGCCAAAGTATTGGAGTTTCAGCTTCAACATCAGTCCTTCCAATGAACACCCAGGACTGATCTCCTTTAGGATGGACTGGTTGGATCTCCTTGCAGTCCAAGGGACTCTCAAGAATCCTCTCCAACACCACAGTTCAAAAACATCAATTCTTCGGTGCTCAGCTTTCTTCACAGTCCAGCTCTCACATCCATACATGACCACAGGAAAAACCATAGCCTTGACTAGACGGACCTTTGTTGGCAAAGTAATGTCTCTGCTTTTTAATATGCTGTCTAGGTTGGTCATAACTTTCCTTCCAAGGAGCAAGCGTCTTTTAATTTCATGGCTGCAGTCACCATCTGCAGTGATTTTGGAGCCCAGAAAAATAAATTCTGACACTGTTTACACTGTTTGCCCATCTATGTGCCATGAAGTGATGGGACCAGATGCCATGGTCTTAGTTTTCTAAATGTTGAGCTTTAAGCCAACTTTTTCACTCTCCTCTTTCAGTTTCATCAAGAGGCTCTTTAGTTCTTCTTCACTTTTTTCCATAAGGGTGGTGTCATCTGCATATCTGAGGTTATTGATATTTCTCCTTAGAAATCACATCAATTATGTTATACAGGCAGTGATACAAATATCTAATTTTTTTTTTTTTTTTTACCTAATCCTGCTTTAGATGTCATCATTGTGGGGTTTTTTTTTGTTTGTTGTCTATTAATTTTTATTGGAGTATAGTTGCTTCTGTGTCTGTGTTGACTACTGAATAACAAAGCAGAATTAAGAAGGTCTGGTTTAGCTGTTAATTTTTATGAACTACAATATGAAAGACGGTTTCTAATGATCTATTGGGTCAACATACTTGAGTTCTCAGGTCTGGGAGATGAAGGGAGCGTCTTCTGTGACAGATGACAGGTTTATATTAATGCTGCCATCCTGTCTTCCAAAAGTGGGGTGCCCCGAGGAATAGGGACTCGACATGAGTATTTTCTGACCCTCTCATGCCTGCAATCCTGTGATCCACGGTCCTCCTGGGATACAGTTTGATGACATAAGTAATTCCCACCTCATCACTAAATCCTCACGGAATTACCTTAATAGCATCCGTCCCATTCGTAGGGAGGGTAACTGGTTTTTCTCCTGTGGAGGGGCCCTGCCGTCCTCAGGGGAGAGCGGACCTGAATTATGCACCACATAATTCGTGCAGAACTCTCATGAACTCGTCACTCTGTATCCCCTCTGCACATGTGCATCTACACCTGTTCTCCAGCCGTCAGCCCAGGCAAACTCAATGGCCATCCAAAACTGAGGATTGGTCACGCTCCACACAAGCCCGTGATTGGAGGCGTTTCCCCTACAGACCTGAGAACCCAGTTCAACATCACTCCGTGTGTACGTGGTGGTTTGGTTTTCTTTCCCCTCAACGGCAGATCTCACTGCTGCCTGAAAGGCGTGGGTTGTGATGAGAAAGTTATCTGATGACCAAGTGAATGCTGTGTTGGAGGGGAGGAGACATACATTCCAGGACAGAACACTCATGTTTACAGTAGATTCTGCACTGTGTGCATTTCAGACACTTATTTATGCAGGATACACTATCAGGCCATGTTTTAAAAATTATTGTTGTTTTGAAAAGGTGACATAGCTTGGAATTATTCACTGCAGAGAGTCATTAGAGATATCTTGATATCCTAACTTAATTTGGGAGGTCAAAGATTTGTTGAAAAAATCAGACTATTTCTGGAACGGTATGGAAATTTTCTCTGTAATCAGCAACTAAAAATGAAAGTGATAAGGACCCTCACTTTTTGCTAATGGGTATGTTGCTTTTGGATCTCTTGATACATCAGACTGGAAGAGACCAAGGCAAGGGGTGCTGACCCCCAGAGGTTCCCTGACCTCTATAACCTGCTCCCCTCCCCAGCTCCTAAAATTTAGAATTCCTTTGCACAATAAATCCTATGCAGCTGTCAAAGACGGTCAGGATGTTTTCATAAAGAATATTAGGGTATCTTCTGTTTTCTTCATGAATTCACTATTTTCCCTCAAAATATTGCAGTAAATTATTGAAGTTGGGGACTCCCTGGTGATCCAATGGTTAATACTTTGCCTGCCGACGCAAGGGGTGCAGGTTCGGTCCCTGATTGGGGATCTAAGATCCCACCTGCCTCATGGCCAAAAAAAACCAAAACGTAAAACAGAAGCAATATTGTGATGAATTCAACAAAGACTTTAAAAATGGTCCACATCAAAAAAAAAAAAAAAAAAAAAACTTAAAAAGAGATGGTTCATAAGGTCTTACATTGCCCCATGAGACTTTGTTTTCTTTACATTATGGTCTCAGAGCAGCTTCAGTTTGAATCCCTAGAAACTGATCCCCATAGTGTTTTGACGACAGAAGAGAAGCTTCCAAAGGGCCCAAACACACAGTCTAAAGCTTGGCCACCGAAGGGCGTTTTGGCTCTGACTCCCTCGCCCGTTCAAGCCCCCAGCCAGGGTCCCAGCACAGCTCCCCTTCTGCCTTCTCCCTATACCGTGGCACCCCCTCTCCTTGTGTCTCTAATTGTCCATCATGTCAAATACCTACCTGATTTATTCTTGATTTTTAGGTCTTACTTCTAGCACCAAAGCAGTATTTAGAATCCAGGCTTTCATGTATGTGGGGCCACAGTGGGGATTGCTGATGTTAGCATGTCTCTCAAAAAAAAAAGTGCTTAAAGGGGCTTTTTCTGAAACCTAGGATTTACATACATATTTTTACCAGAGATATTATTTGGCTTCTTTCCCAGTGAATTCATCCAACTGTTTCTTCTTTCAATCTTGAAGCATCTAGTAAAATCCTAGGTAAAGCCTCAATATTCATCACTTAATCCCTTCAACTTTGATTCACAGAACAGAGACTTGTACCTGGGAAATTCTGAGGCATTCACTAGCATTGATACCTTACAAGTATTTTTTCTCTATATCCTCCTTAAAATTATAAGTTGTATAAGCCCCTCAAAGGAGACTGGGGTTTCTCTCTGGGAGCCGTGTTCTTCTGAGTGTTGCCCTCTTTGTGGAAATCTGCCTCAGTTTAGCAGGCAGACCTTCCCGTGCTGGGCGCTTCAAAACTGGGATGAGTTGGGAAACCACCAGGGTGGTCAAGGATGGTTATCCCTGAGCCAGACAGGACGGGTCTGAAATTGTATGTGTGACACGGAGACCTTGAGAACTTGACTAAGGTGACCTTGAAACATCTTGAGGAAAATCAAGAATTTACTTGCATACTACAGTAATGTATTTGCTTCCTACAAGCCAGAGTTAACCATTTGTATTTTATACTATCTTTTTAACCAAAAAAGCAATAATATCTAGAGATAAGCTCAACAGAGACAAGTAAAGAAAAATATTTAAATGTGCCCATCAGTCACTGTGCTTCTTGAACAACCGTAAAGATACCTCATTTGAGGGTAGGAGAGAGCAGTGTTACAAAGTTGTAGCTTCCCCGCAGGATGAGCTATGAGTTCAGTGGGCTGACTTCCAAAGTAAAAAAGATGTTTGAGGGATTTCTGGAAGCAGGCTGTCGGAGGATGGATGTGAACGTAATGTAGTGATTCTTAAGTTCATCCCAAAAAATTAAAAGGGGGAAAGATGTTTGAAAAAGGAGACAAGGAAGAGAAGACCTCCTTTCCCTATGATAAAATTCTTCATAAGCAACAGCAGTGAAAACAGAGAGAGAGGAGTAGCAGGACGGTTGGGGCAGCATTTGGTCCAGAGGGCGATGGTGGCCTTCATGTAAGGGGTGGAAAGGCGTGCTTTTTTTCTGTTTTTTGTTTTTCAGTTATTCATTTATTCTTGGCCGTGCTAGGCTTCTCTCCAGTTGCAAGGAGCAGAGGCTGCTCTCTAGTTTGGCGCGCAGGCATCTCATTGTGGTGGCCTCTCTCCTTGCAGAGCGTGGGCTCTAGGGCCAGGGGGCTTCCGTGATTGTGGGGCAGGGGCTCAGGTGCTCCCTGGCATATGGAATGTTCCTGAACCAGGGCTGGAAGCTGTGGCCCCTGCGTCGGCAGGTAGATTCTTCTCCACTGGACCACCAGGGAAGTCCAGGTGTACCATTTAATAAATGTCGGGGAGAAAATGAAGCATGCTTCCTCCTACTTCTTCCACCAAAAATTTTGAAAATTCTGAGAAGGATAGAGGAATAAATGATTGCAGTGGGAGGTGTGGGGAGTTCCTACCACAAAGTTGTAAGAGAAATCCTGAGTGTGTTGTACGCTAAAGAAGGGAGGCCCTTTCTAGGAGTGACATGAAAGGCGGGCTATCTTAAAATGTAAGCTATTGATATATCTGACTACAAAACAGAACTAGGCTCTCATCAAAAGTCAAAGGACAAACAATACCTATTTCAAAGTTCTGAGTTTTTAACTGAGCAAAGTAATTGATTCATATATGAATATGCACACACCTCAAGATACACACACACAAGATACATACCTCAAGATATATAAGCATACATATACCATTTAAATTTTCTCCAGATAGATTCTTAATATTTGTGTGCTCTGGGAAGTACACA
Source organism: Tragelaphus eurycerus (assembly GCA_935064755.1). Taxonomy (NCBI): domain Eukaryota; kingdom Metazoa; phylum Chordata; class Mammalia; order Artiodactyla; family Bovidae; genus Tragelaphus; species Tragelaphus eurycerus. The sequence goes on along the minus strand of CAKXYN010000034.1, from coordinate 17,857,307 downwards.
CCAAAATTCTCCCCATGCCTTTGGGACAATCTTTTACTTAATTTTATATCTTATTTTTTATAATAGTAAAAGCATGTATTATTTTTATAAACAAAAACTAAAAGCTGTGTTGGTCCTGTGTCTAACTCATAGATCAATGGTTCTTGGTCATTATGGAGACAGAGACATGTATAGAACAGTCTTTTGGACTCTGTGTGTGTGGGGGGGGGGATGATTTGGGAGAATGGCATTGAAACATGTATAACATCATACAAGAAACAAATCGCCAGTCCAGGTCCGATGCAGGATACAGGAAGCTTGGGGCTGGTGCATTGGGATGATCCAGAGAGATAAGAGGGATGATATGGGGAGGGAGGTGGGAGGGGGGTTCAGGATTGGGAACACGTGTACACCCGTGGCAGATTCATGTTGATGTATAGCAAAACCAATACAATATTGTAAAGTAATTAGCCTCGAATTAAAATAAATAAATTTAAAAAAAGAAAAAAAAAAAAAAGAATCAGGTGAAAGCTGTGGACTCTGTCCTTTGACAAACACACGGAAGGAAACACCAAAATGCTGCGTGAGTTAAGAACCCCTGCTCTGAATGGTTCTCCTGAAGTGAGTCCCAGGTATCCAGAGATACAGAACCACCCCCAAATGCAGTGGCTTAAAACATGAACCATTATATTTTTCACCATGCTATGGTGACATTCAGGGGCAGCCTGGCAGATACAGCTTGTCCGATTCCAGTGCAGTTGTTGCCAATGACTAGGGTTGCGGGGGGTCCCCTCTGCCTCTGCGGGGCTCGGCCCCTGGGCTGCACACGGCGCCCCAGGGGCTGTGGGCGGCACAGCAGACACTCAGGCCCTGGAGGCCTGGACCTGGTGACCTCCCAGCCCCACCGTCACCACCTGCCGCTCATCAGAGCCAGGGGGAAGGGAGGCAGACTTCCAGTGCGCAGGACGGCTCAGGACCTGGGCGACGGGAGGCGATTGCCTTCTTGACAGCCGTCAGTCACGGAGTGACTTGGAAAATGTGCCGCCCTTACCCAGCAGATGAATTAGGCCGTTTGTGTCCTCACTGAGTTCACGTTCAGCATAAGTAATCTCAGAGTGACTGTCAGCTCTGCTAGTTATCTACTCTGTAAATACCCAAGATTTTTCCCAACATATTCACTATCCCCCCAAATAAGAACTATGACTACGTGTGTTTACAAGAAGCATATGGGGAAAGCAGAGGCTGTACCTTTGGCTGATCCATTGTATTCCGTGCAGTTTTAAATAAAACCTTTTGCCCCAAACTGGAGAGCTCTATTCTGGAAACTCTTCAGAACACCCACTGTCCTGGAAAATGAAGGGTCACACATAAAGATGCTGGACCTCCAGGCCCACACTAAGAAGAAAACTACAGAAAATACACACACAAGATATGACCAAAAACGTGATGATAAGATTTAAAAATTAAAGTTAGTGTATGATGCCAAAGCTTAAGAGAAATTTCAGTTAAATATAAATTTAACTATACATTTATCTCTGTTCTAAAACACTGCTCAGACCCTAGTCCCTAACTCTTAAATGTCAGCCCACTGTCAAAAATTACCAAGCGTAGGAGCAATGCTTCCGATGTAAAATAAGAGAACAAAGCAAAAGTAAACAAAGAAAAGAGGAACCTAAAGAAAACAGAGATAATAAAGGAAATGGAAGAAAATGACTAATTCGTGGTCTCAGATAAATTTGAAGAAGTGGTATGTTAATAAAGAGCATAGAACTGAAAATAAACAAAAGGAACTCTTGGAAATAAGAATAAAATTGCTAAAGTGAAACAAGATGTTAAATGCAAATTTTCTTGTGGTCTCAGTTTTGACCTAGTTCCAAGGACAGATTCCAGATAACCTGTTTGGTCCACCCAAGAACACGAGTGGACTTTCATCCCATGTCATCACCCACCTTAAGCATATGTGAGAGAAGGTGAGCTTTCTGGAGGGCGCACAGTGCTGAGAGCTGCTTTTAAAGGAGGTACCAGTGCTTCTTCACCGCTCATTTCCTCCAGGAAAAGGAAATTCACTTTTGAAAACACACTGAAAGATGTTGCCGTATGTCTCCATGAAATTCAAGGGCACAGAATGATTGGTACCTAACTCCCCTCGCAGGAGAGCAGGCTGGAAAGGCCACGGTGAGAGCCCGCCGCATCCCGCTGGCAGCTGAACAACTGTGCTTCCCGTGGTCACACGTGGAAACTGTGCAAAGGACCAGAAATGGCATCATCCTGGAAGGTACCCCCAGACGGACAAGATGTCTCCAGTTGTCTCTTGAGACAATTGTCTAATGAGACTATTTTTAATACCTGGAAGTGGTCCAAGTTTCTTTCAAGGGGAGAAAGAAAATATTCAAAATAATATGGTTGACAGACTATGGTATTAAAAAAAATGATTTCCTGACTTCAGCCTGACAAGTCCAACTATTTTTCAACAGACTGGCTCCATTTGTGAGCTTAATCTTCTTTCAGCATCTCCTTAGTAGATCTGCAACTTAACGTTGTCAACCCCTGAGCCTCTCCTGATACTCTGAGGCAATCTGAAAAGTGGCAATTAACATCTTTTTATAGAAATGAAAATATTTAATAGGTACCTAAATGAGAATATCAAGAAACTTGCCCAAAATGTAGAATAAAAAGGCAAAGGGATTGTAAAATGAGAGGGAGAAAAAAAGATTTACATCAACACAGAAGGTTTAACATCTGACTATCCATAATTCTGGAAAGAGAGAAAAGACAAAGTGGCTGGGAGGAACTTTTGAAAATCCCAAAATAAACAAAAGTTTCCAGGATCTGCAGGACCCAAAGTTCCAGAATGAAAGGGCACAGCACACACTTAGATACGGTTGTTGAAAAATCAGTAAGTAAAAAATCCACATCAAGGAACAGTACTGGGATATTTCAAAATAACAGATACAGACTCAGAAAGCGCTCCAAAAAGGGAAGCAAGTCATACTCAAGTAACTGGAATCAAAGCGATGTGAGTATTTTTAATACTCACAATTAGAAGAGAGAGAAACATAAAAGCAGTATTTTTATAATTCTGAGAGGAAAAGGTTTTCAACCTAGAATTCTACGCTTGCCTAAACTTTATCTGTCTCTTGAGAAATTTGTATGCAGGTCAGGAAGCAACAATTAGAACTGGACATGGAACAACAGACTGGTTCAAAATAGGAAAAGGAGTTCGTCAAGGCTGTATATTGTCATCCTGTTTATTTAACTTATATGCAGAGTACATCATGAGAAATGCTGGACTGGAAGAAACACAAGTTGGAATCAAGATTGCCGGGAGAAATATCAATAACCTCAGATACGCAGATGACACCACCCTTATGGCAGAAAGTGAAGAGGAACTCAAAAGCCTCTTGATGAAAGTGAAAGTGGAGAGTGAAAAAGTTGGCTTAAAGCTCAACATTCAGAAAACAAAGATCATGACATCCGGTCCCATCACTTCATGGGAAATAGATGGGGAAACAGTGTCAGACTTTATTTTTCTGGGCTCCAAAATCACTACAGATGGTGACTGCAGCCATGAAATTAAAAGATGCTTACTCCTTGGAAGGAAAGTTATGACCAACCTAGATAGCATATTCAAAAGCAGAGACATTACTTTGCCAACAAAGGTCCGTCTAGTCAAGGCTATGGTCTTTCCTGTGGTCATGTATGGATGTGAGAGCTGGACTGTGAAGAAGGCTGAGCGCCGAAGAATTGATGCTTTTGAACTGTGATGTTGGAGAAGACTCTTGAGAGTGCCTTGGACTGCAAGGAGATCCAACCAGTCCATTCTGAAGGAGATCAGCCCTGGGACTTCTTTGGAAGGAATGATGCTAAAGCTGAAACTCCAGTATTTTGGCCACCTCATGTGAAGAGTTGACTTATTGGAGAAGACTCTGATGCTGGGAGAGATTGAGGGCAAGAGGAGAAGGGGACGACAGAGGATGAGATGGCTGGATGGCATCACTGACTCAATGGACGTGAGTCTGAGTGACCTCTGGGAGTTGGTGATGGACAGGGAGGCCTGGCGTGCTGTGATTCATGGGGTCGCAAAGAGTTGGACACAACTGAGCGACTGATCTGATCTGATCTGAAACTTTCAGTCCCATATGAACACAGAATAAATCATCTTCAGATATAGTCTCAGAATATTTCTCTTTTTTTCTGCTTGCTTTCCTAATCTGATCCTACTCTGAAGTAGAAAGGACCCATTAAATAGAGGATCCAACACGGGAAATCAGAAATGTAAAGCAATAGCCAGATGATAGGAAAGGTAAAGTCCCAGATGACAAACCACGCCACTAGTCTGGAGAGAAGAGAGTTCAAATTAAAGCAAGGAAATGAAGGGCTCTGGGAAGGAGTTCTCCAAGAGTTGGAGGGGAGAATTGATATATTATCTGTTCTATTTGACTACTGGAACTTATAATGCAGCAGTGGAAAGAAAATTAATGATAGACACATGGAAAATGAAGCAAATTTAATAAAAGGAGCAATTATGAGGTCATTTGTATAAGAAATGAAAAATAAAGTGTACTGTTTGGCTCTTTAGTAAATAATAGACTGTACTTAAAAGACTGTTGATTTAACAAAATCTTATTAAGAATTATAGATAAATACATGAGATCCCTCATACATCATTAAAAATATATATTCTTCAATGGAGTGAAAAAGAAAATGATGTAAAAGCTAGATCCTCATACCTCATAAAGGATGTCCACATGCAAAACGGAAAATAAATATGCTGAAAAATACCGGAAATTTGGGAAACTGGAGTCCAGAGCAAATTGCTACAGCAGATTGAAAAGAAGGAGGTGGAGGTTAGGGGCATGCATTGGGGAGCGGTGTTTAATTGTTAGGGTTCTTTTGTCACTATTTTATTTTTCCTGATGGTGTGTGTTTCTTTGGCAAAGGAATTAAAAGGAAATGGAAAGGAGGGTCACCCACACAGGTTGACTCCATTCAAGTCAACGTTATTTGCTGCTCACCTTCTCTGTTCAAATCAGTGTGACTGGCGGAGGGTGTGAAGAGAAGACACAATCGTGTTTCTTGAGGAGTTCCTTAGCCATGAAGCAGGACAGGGCCCAGGCGCGTGAGAGCAGAGTGGGGAGGTGTGCCCTCTGCCCGGGTGAGTGCTGGGCCTGGGCAGCCTCTCATGCCATGGCTTGGGGATGGCATTAGAACACACACATGGTGTAGCTGTGCTGGGAGAGTAAGGTAGGTGGATGCCTCGCACATATTCAATACTCGATAAGCAGCAGTTACCACTGTATTGGGGGGCTTCCCTGGTGGCTCAGTGGTAAAGAATCCACCTGCCAAAGAGACATGGGTTCAATCCCTGGGTCAGAAAGATCCCCTGGAGAAGGGAATGGCAACCCACTCCAGTGTTCTTGCCTGGAGAATCCCATGGACAGAGGAGCCTGGTGGGCTACGGTCCATGAGGTCACAGAGTTGGACATGACTAAGGATGAAACAACCTCCACTGTATTTCAGCTGATAACACACAGGTCATGAAGCAGCCAGCGGGCCTGCTAAAGAGGTGTCCGAAATGCTTAGGAAACAAGGCCATGGATTAAAAACAAAATCCCTGATGAAAACAACTGTGAGCTATAATTAGTTACTACAGGGCCCTGATTTTGGACAGAAGAGCTTTGCGAAAGGCCGGCCATTTGAGAGACTCCCCGAGAGCAGCAGGTGGCGAGTCTCTGCTTGGCTTCTTCCCACCTTCTGCACGTCAGGCCGTGCTTGGCGTCGCATTACCTTCTCTTGGCCCTACTGGTTCCGTCTCTGCCATCGCCTCTTGACGTCTCTGTTCCAGGGGAACTGCTGACCGTATGCACCCGTCTTCTGGCTGTCGAGCTAAAGGCCACTGAGAGTTTACCTCCTGAGGGGAGCCCAGCTGGACAGCAGAGAACTCAGCCAGCCAGCCAGGAGCGCACGCGGGCACTTTTTGCCAGGGCAAACAGGCGCATCTGGCCTTCTGCCTCTGAAGACGTCCCCTCTGCGCTCTCTGCTGTGTCCACCCCTGCAGCTGATGCCTTGTCACCTATTAGACTGGAGAACAGACCGAAGCAAGGCACGGCAGACCCCGGGAAGCATCCGAGTACGGGAATCTTGCTGGAGTGTGTAGGAATATGCTACACGTAATCAGTCTAATTAATAAGCCATTTGCTTGATTATTATTTAGCCAGTCACCAAAGGTTTTTAAAACATGCAAAGCATGCTTTGATCTTAAGAGGAAAATAGGAAATAAAATTACACATTCCATATGATCTTATCTATGTAAGAAGAAAAAAAAAAAAAAAAAAGACAACTGGAAGGAAATAAACCAAAATGTTAACAGAGGTCTTTCTGGGTTCAAAGATTATGAATAGTTTTCATTTCCTTCCTTACTCCTTCTCTCTTCTTTTTATTTTATTTTTTTTTAGGAAGTCTATTATTTTATCATGAGAAAAAGTATATGTGATTTAAAAATAAGTAGTAATAACCTCAAGATAAATAACACAAATTTGATTCCAAAAACATGTGAGTACTTATTTTCCAATACCATTGTACATGCACTGCACTTTGGTAATGAAATTTATTTTATTCATTTAGGATTTAGTTTAATAGTATCCTATTGTTACCATTTTCCTCAGTAGATTTTAAACCTCTTGTAGGAAAGAGCCAGCCATTAGACCTCTCCGTAACACTGTTACTGACCAGGGTTCTTGACCTCCTTAATCAATAGAAATTGATCAGAGGCCAGGCAAGAAACTCAGGCAGGGCTTTATTGGGGCCTCTGCTGCGGAGGGTAGAGCACCGGGGTGGGGGGAGCAACAGGTCCTCCTGGTCGCTCCCAAGGGGAGCGAGCTCAGTTCCCTATATGGAGTGAGGCTTGGGTGTGTCCAGGGCTCAGGCTGGAGGGTCTCAGGTCGCCTTCCCACCCCTCTGCGGGTACTGAGTGCAGGGGCCAGGCGCGGTGCCCTGCTTTTGCTCCTGGCTCCTCAGAAGTGGCAGTTCTGGCAGATTCGCGCAGAATCTGCCCCTGCGTGCGCAGCTACTTCTAGTCCCTTGTGGTTTCTTTGCATTTTGTTGCTGGAGGAGAGGTGCAAGCACCATGGCGAAGGATTCCAAGTGCCAGCCTGTCTCAACACTAGCGCCTGGCCCGGCTCTTTTCTGATGTTCAGTGCTCATGAGCAGCCCAGCTTTGAAGACAGGAGGAGTGATGCTCCCACTAGTTTGGGATCCTTAGAACCAATCCTCCACAATGACAGGAACCATTTGGACAAACAAGCCCCCCTCTCATCCCTAGAGCTCCCCTGAACTGCTCTTCAGTTTAATGCCATTACCTGAAAGGTGGAGGGGCTGAGCAATACCAGGAGGAGGGGGCTTCCCATGGAACGGCCCGAGGCACGTTGAGTTCAGGATGAGGGGCCGGCCTGGGAGATCGGAGCGTGCTGCGGCGCTCGTCCCTCCCTGCTGTCCTGCCCTGTGACCAAGGGAGGAGACAGCGAGGACAAGGAGGCAGAGGAGCCCGGATGCAGCGTGTCCAGGTGTTCAGGGACTATGGGCAAAGCACCACCGATGCCATGAGCAGACCCCGCCCTTGTGGGAACTGAATTCTGCTGGAGAAACTCTGTCAGGCCCCAGTGTATTGCAGTGGGTGTCCCTGAATGGTGAGAGAGTGTGAAAAGAGAGAGCCCTGGGGCCGTTTGCTAAATAATAAAAAAATTAGAAATGCACACTTTCTCCTATTTTGTATTTAGCCTTAGTCTAGATATGTCAGCCACTAAGCCACCATCCTGCCCCTCCTTTCCCCCACAAAGAAAGGGGGAAATTAGAAGATGATTGCTGTAGAATCACATGGGAAACCATTCCAGGTACCAACAATAATAATTTTTTTTTTTTTTTTTTGGAACCTGACTGCCTGATTCAGTCTCCTCATCACCACCACTGTAGCTATTTTAGGAAGCATTCAGTTCTTCAGAGAGAACTTACAGCATTGATTTGAAAAGTTCCTTCCATCTGTCAGAAGGCTGAGCCTTGAGGGGCTTTATAGAGAATGACATGAGCCTCCTCTCCTATACTACACACTCGTTAAGGCCACTCCAGACACTGCGCACCTTTAAATTTTTTGCTTTTTATTTTATATTGAAGTATAGTTGATTCACAATGTTGTGTTAAAGTGTACCTCAAAGTGATTCAGTTATACATATACATACTCTATTCTTTTTCTAATTCTTTTCCCATTTAGATTATTACAGAATATTGAGTAGAGTTCCTTGTGCCATAGGGTTTAATATAGTTGGTCATCTATCTTATACATAGTATCATAGTCTCAAACTCCTAATTTATCCCTCCTTCTCACCTCTCCCTTTTGGCAACCGTAAGTTTATCTTCTATATCTGTGAGTCTGTTTCTGTTTGGCAAATAAGTTCATTTGTATCATCTTTTTTTAGTCCACATATAAGTGATATCATATGGGTTTGACTTTCTCTCTGGCTTATTTCCCTTAGTATAATGATCTCCACGTCCATCCATGTTACTGCCAATGGCATTGTATCTTTCTTTTTAATGGCTGAGCAACATCCTATTGTATGCATGAACCACATCTTTATCCAGTCATCTCTCGATGGGCATTAGGTTCCTTCTATGTCTTGGCTGTTGTGAACAGCGCTGCAGTGAACACTGAGCTGCGTGTACCTCTTCACACCATGCTTTTCCCCTCTTCACACCATGCTTTTCCCCTCTTCACACCGTGCTTTTCTCTGGATATACACCCAGGAATGGGACTGCCGGGTCATACGGTAGCTCTATTTATAAGTTTTTGAAGGACCTCCATACTGTTCTCCAGATTGGCTGCACCAGTTTATATTCCTATCAATAGCATAGAAGGGTTCCCTTTTCTCCACATCTTCACCAGCATTGTAGATATTTTTGGTGATGGCTTCTGATTGGTGTGCAATGATACCTCATAATAGTTTTGATTTGCATATCTCTAATGATTAGAGTTCCAGAGAATAGCCTTCCTGGAATAGACTAGGAAAGAATAGAATAGGAAAGACAAGAAAGGCTTCCTCAGTGATCAGTGCAAAGAAATAGAAGAAAATAATAGAATGGGAAAGACTAGAGAGCTCTTCAAGAAAATGAGAGATACCAAGGGACTATTTCATGCATGCTGCTGCTGCTAAATCACTTCAGTCATGTCCGACTCAGTGCGACCCCAGAGACAACAGCCCACCAGGCTCCCCCGTACCTGGGATTCTCCAGGCAAGAACACTGGAGTGGGTTGCCAAATGGGCACGATAAAGGACAGAAATGGTATTGACCTAACAGAAGCAGAAGATATTAAGAAGAGGGGGCAAGAATACACAAAAGAAGATACAAAGCAGATCTTCACGACCCAGATAACCACAATGGTGTGATCACTCACCTAGAGCCAGACATCCTGGAATGTGGGCCTTCGGAAGCATCACTATGAACAAAGTTAGTGGAGGTGATGAAATTCTAGTTGAGCTATTCCAAATCCTAAAAGATGATGCTGTTAAAGTGCTTCACTCAATATGTCAGCAAATTTGGAAGACTCAGCAGTGGCCACAGGACTGGAAAAGGTCAGTTTTCATTACAATCCCAAAGAAAGGCAATGCCAAAGAATGCTCAAACTACCGCACAACTGCACTCATCTCACAAGCTAGCAAAATAATGCTCAAAATTCTCCAAGCCAGGCTTCAACAGTACATGAATCGTGAACTTCCAGATGTTCAAGCTGGTTTTAGAAAAGGCAGAGGAACCAGAGATCAAATTTCCAACATCCACTGGATCATCGAAAATGCAAGAGAGTTCCAGAAAACCATCTATTTCTGCTTTATTGACTATGCCAAAGCCTTGACTGTGTGTATCACAACAAACTGTGGAACATTCTTCAAGAGATGGGAATACCAGACCACCTTACGTTCCTCCTGAGAAATCTGTATGCAGGTCAAGAAGCAACAGTTAAAATTGGACATGGGACAACAGACTGGTCCCAGATTGGAAAAGGAATACGTCAAGGCTGTATATTGTCACCCTGGTTATTTAACTTATATGCAGAGTGAAAGTGAAAGTGAAGTTGCTCAGTCGTGCCCGATTCTTTGCGACCACATGGATAGTAGCCTGCACCAAGCCCCTCCGTTCATGGGATTTTCAAGGCAAGAGTACTGGAGTGGGAATCTTCCCAACCCAGGGATCGAACCCAGGTCTCTCACATTGTAGACAGACACTTTACCATCTGAGCCACCAGGGAAGTTATATGCAGAGTACATCATGCCAAATACCACACTGGATGAAGCACAAGCTGAAATCAAGATTGCCAGAAGAAATATCAATAACCTCAGATATGCAGATAACACCACCCTTATGGCAAAAAGCAAAAAAGAACTAAATAGCCTCTAGATGAAAGTAAAGAGGAGAGTGAAAATTTTGGCTTAAAACTCAACATTCAGAAAACTAAGATCATGGCATCCGGTCCCATCACTTCATGGCAAATAGATGGGGAAACAGTGGAAACAGTGAGAGACTTTACTCTCTTGAGCTCCAAAATCACTGCAGATGGTGACTGCAGCCATGAAATTAAAAGACACTTGCTTCTTGGAAGAAAAGCTATGACCAACCTAGACAGCATATTAAAAACCAGAGACATTACTTTGCCAGCAAAGGTCCATCTAGTCAAAGCTATGGTTTTTTCAGTAGTCATGTATGGACTATAAAGAAAGCTGAGCACTGAAGAATTTGATGCTTTTGAACTGTGGTGTTGGAGAAGACTCTTGAGAGTCCCTTGGACTGCAAGGAGATCCAACCAGTCCATCCTAAAGGAAATCAGTCCTGGGTGTTCATTGGAAGGACTGATGCTGAAGCTGAAACTCCAATACTTTGGCCACATGATGCAAGGAACTGACTCCTTAGAAAAGACCCTGATGCTGGGAAAGATGGAGGGCAGGAGGAGAAGGGGACAACAGAGGATGAGATGGTTGGACGGCATCAGCGACTTGATAGACATGAGTTTGAGTAAGCCCTGGGAGCTGGCGATGGACAGGGAGGCCTGGCGTGCTGCAGTCTGTGGGGTCGCAAAGAGTCGGACACGACTGAGCAACTGAACTGAACAATTAGTGATGATGAGCATCTTTTCGTATGCCTGTTGGCCATTTGTATGTTTTTTTGGAGCAATATCTATTTAGGTCTTCTGCGCATTTTTAATTGGGTTGTTTGCTTTCTTGATATTGAGCCGCATGACCTATTTGTAAACTTTGCAGATTAATTCCTTGTCAGCTGCATCATTTGCAAGTATTTTCTCCCTGGGCATCTTGATGTGACCGGAACACACCAGGATCGTGCCCACCCCAAGGCTCTTGCTTTGATTGCCTTCTCTGCCTGGAATGGTCTTCTGTCAAATATTTACACATCTCTCCCCTCACTTGTTCGGAGGTCATCTCCTTACAAAGACATTCCCTGACCACCCACCCACCACTTATCCTGCTTAATTTTTCTTTAGAGTACTTACTATTCCCTGAAATTGTAAGACAAATATTTAATGTTTATTTATTTATCTGGTTTTCTTCCTCTAGAAGATAATTTCCATGAGTAGAAATTTCTTATTTGTTCTCTTTTCTTCGACATCCCCAGAGCCTAAAAGTGTAGATGATGCAGCATGGAGACTTAGTAAATATTGGCTGAATAAGAAAATGAAAGAATTTAACATAATCAGGTTTACCTAGAGATAATAAATGAAAGTTCAAGAAAATTACATCGGAAAATTGTAAGTTACCTCTAAAAATAATTAATGCCATATATTTCACTGAATCATTGGCCTTAGAATGAAATTGCTATTCTGAGCATGCACACACACACAGATACACACAGAATTAAGGAAGGTATGTATCAAAACATGAAAGTTTTCTTTTATGGGGCCCAGGTGCTGCATTTGGGTCACAGAGATGATATAACCCGTAATTTCTAAACCCACCCAACTTTGAGTTTCAGCCTTTTCTGCAGCTGGCACTTGCTGGGAGAGCTGAGGATGGTCGCTGGAGGCTGTTTACCAAAGAGACGCTCTGGTCTGAGGCCCCTGGCTATTGTCACACTGTTTGTTTTTCGTGACTGGAATGTATGGGACTATTTGGAGGTGGGCTTGTGTCTAAATTGAATGGGTGAAGAAAAACAGAGAGACATTCTCTTCACCACCTTTGTAGACAGGCAGTTGGGGAATCGATGTCCTGAATTACCTGCTGTCAATTATTGATGTCTTTGGCTGGAATCATTTACCCTCTCCAGTTACTTTGACATACGGCCAGAAGGCAGCTGCCGGTCTTTGAGTTTTTCAGACAACTTTTATCCAGAGAAAACTTCTTAGGAAAAGACAGGGTTCACCTAAAGAAGCTTTTGTGGATTTCTGGAGAACTCAGGACAACCTGATTCTTTGTTGTGAATAAGTCATTCATCTTTTCGTTCATTTAATTTTATTCATAAAAGTAAAGCTGATATTCAGCAGTTTGTATCTGTACCACTATACTGGTTATTAAAATGGTGAAATACAGTTGACCTTGGAACAGTGGGGGAGCTTAGGGCCTTTCACTCTGTGCAGTTGAAAATCATCATCTAATTTAGTATCAGAGGTTCCACGTCTGTGGATTCAACTAACCGCAGACCACATAATTCTGTAGTATTTGCTATTGAGAAAAAGCCATGTGTAAGTGGACCTGAACCAGGTTCTTCAAGAGTCCAGTATCCTGAGCCCCTCCCCACCACCCCAGGGTCATCTGGGTTGTCCTCCCAGAACCCCTCACCAACCCTTCCCAAGATCAGGACACCGCACAGTCCTTCCTCACACGGCAGGGAGTCTTCCAGAACAGGCCTGTCCCGAGGAACAGCGCCCTTACCTTCCATATGATGTTTTCTTAAATAGCAGGCTGCCTGAGACTGTAAGAGCAATGAGACTTGGTTTGAAATTTCCACAGACTTTCATAGCTGAAATGGAACTCACGTAAGGTGAACATACCACACTCTCTTGAAGCTTCCTAAAGGAGAAGCCCCCAGGATCTATTTCCACTGTCTTGCCCGGCCGAAAAAAGCCTCACACCCTTTGCCTAATCTGAGAGCTTTTTCCAAAAAAAAAAGTTTTGGTTTGAACGCGCACACCCACAAGGGCGGGGGGATACCCCGCTCCGCGCTCCCCAGGCCGACAGTCGGGAGGTGAGTCCGCCGCCCTCCAGTCCCGGGCTCCACAGCGCTGCCCTTCAGGGGCTTCCAGGATGGTCCAGCTAAGAAGACGCGCCGCAGCACCGTGCAGCCCGCTCATCCTCGTCCGCGGCAGTTTCCACACAATCCGCGCAAGTCTCCTAACTCTGGCCACGGTTTCTGCGCTGTGATTTAGACACTTTCTCAGAAATAAACGATTCAGCGCCCCACGGTGCGGATGACCGTGAGCTTATTCCGGCTTGCGCATGCGTTTCAGGGCCGTGCACCGGCACGTGAAGACGACGACCTTCAGCTCATTAACCATAGGTTACCAAATTCTAGAGCTAACCACCTCTCCACGCGGAGCCCTGCTTTCTTATTTTTTTTTATTTTAGCATATATAGTATGCTAGTTTTTATCTAACCCAAAAGGGGAAATAAGGAAGCATACAATTCTCTGCTTATTTCTCTCTCCTCCCACAAAAAAGAAAAGAAGAAAGAAGCAAACAGCTAAGTCGGAGAGCTACAGGGGTGAGGAAGCAGGGCCGGGGAAGGCGAGGGAGAGACGCCTCTCTAAGTGTGACTTTTTATATAGTTTTGACTTTTAGATTCCACAACAGAAGTTTTAAAATTCTGTAAAGGATCACTATCTTGTAATAACCTATAATGGAAAAGAATCTGAAAAAAAAAGTATATATATATATATATATATATATATATATATATATATATAACTCAATCACTTTCTGCACATCCAAACCAACACAACATTGCAAGTCAATTATACTTCAATTTTTGTAATGCTATCAAGGATACTATTGGGTCAACTAACAAACTTGGAATAAGAACAATAGGTTATAGCCAAATATTTATTCCGCATTTACTGAAGTTGATAACCAAGCCCTGTTTTCTTTAAAATCTCAGTTTCATTTTCCACACGTGAGGAAGGTGCCACCACCATCAAGCTCTCTCTCTTAGAGAAAAAAAAAATAGAAATATATGTTATTATCAGTTTTTATGCCTCTGGCTTTTATTTATACGCAGCCTGGACATGTGAGTCACTGTGTGGTTCTGACCAAAGCAAACAGGACTTAGCGGGCACAAGGTCACTCTGTTTTCCACCTAAAGTATCTGGCTCCGCAAAGCAGGAAAGAAATGCTTTCCCTCCCTTCAGTTTTGCTGTCGTTGGCAGTTGACTTAGCCAGACAGACGATGGACAAGAGGATTTTAGGGGCACACTCTGTCTTCCAGAGAAGCGACAAGAAGAAAGCAGTAGGTCAGAGCCTAGCCGAGGATTTCAGGAGAGATCTCACTTTGGGGAAACATCAGCAGAGCTTGAAGCAAGTGAAAACCACGTTTCAATGGATTCAGGGGATAATTAGGGAGATCGGAGCCTCAGTGGGGTGGCCGCTTCAGCTGCAGGTTGTCCGAGTGAGCGCGGAGTCATTGTCTTCATCGTTCACTGTCACAGGGACCAGCGGCCAATCTGCACCATCGTCGGGACTGGATCGCAAACCAGATGGGCCTTGCCCTGGCTCCTCAATCCTCTTTCATTCACAGAAAGTGCCCGCGTGCACCCTGGTAGGCTGCCTCTGCAGCTCGGCTGCTGCTCCCCCTGACTGAGCAGCAGAGAGTTCCTGGGGAGCACAGCTGCATCCGCATCCCTGCTGCAGCCTCTAGGACAGAGCCCTGCATGAAACAGGCCCCCGACGCCGGCGTGTGGACACGTCAGGAGGAAGGAGGCGATGCACAGGGCGCCGTGCAGTCAGGACGTGGAGGTGGATGTGCACGAAGTCCCCCAGGCCACCTTCAACCTGCAGAAGAGTGAAGTATTGCTGTCTGGGCTTCCAGACCCCATGGCACCCTGCAGGTGGTGAGACAGTGAGTAGAAAAGGTCACAAAGTGAAGTGAAGTAAAGGTGGCTCAGTCATTTCTGACTCTTGTCGACCCCGTGGACTATAGAGTCCATGAAATTCTCCAGGCCAGAATCCTGGAGTGGGTAACCTTTCCCTTCTCCAGAGGATCTTCCCAACCCAGGGATCGAACCCAGGTCTCCCACATTGCAGGTGGACTCTTTACCAGCTGAGCCACCAGGGAAGCCCAAGAATACTGGAGTGGGTAGCCTATCCCTTCTCCTGCAGATCTTCCTGACTCAGGAATGGAACCGGGCTCTCCTGCATTGCAGGCAGATTCTTTACCGACTGAGCTATGAGGGAAGCCCAGAAAGTATCATAACTGAGATAATAAACTTGTGGTTACCAAGAGGACCGCATAGGAGGAAGGGACCGTTAGGGAGTTTGGGGTTGATATATACACACTACTCTCCAGCGGTTCAGTGGTAAAGAACCTGCCTGCCAATCAAAGAGACTCGGGTTGCATCCCTGGGCTGGGAAGATCCCCTGGAGAAGGAAATGGCTACCCACTCCGGTATTCTTGCCGTGGAGAATCCCATGGACAGAGGAGCCTGGCGGACTACAGTCCACGGGGTCACAAAAGAGTCAGGCACCACCTAAGACTAAACGACACAGCGTTTATAAGGTAGATGACCAGCAAGCGCCTAGCACAGGGAGCTCTTCTCGATATTCTGTGATGATGTATATGGGAAAAGAACCTGAAAAAGAATGGATATGTGTATATGTATAACTGAATCACTTTTCTGTATACCCGAAACTAACACAACATTGTCAATCAACTATGCTCCAATATAAAATTTTTTATTAAAAAAAAAGATAAAAAAGGCATGTGGCATACCATTTATTCAGGGTACTAACCAGAAGGAATTTAGCACCTATTTTGCAATTATTCAACAAACACTTCTAGAAGAAGTGATTTTTATAGGCTTTTGAATTAACAAGAGGGCTTTAAAAACTCACCAAGACCTTTGGTGAAAGATGAACCTCTCCCTTTGGGTGTGACGGAATCCCCTATTCATCTTTCAAGTCTTTGTTTAAGTCAGTGGTTCTGAACTGGGGACAGTTTTGCCCCCCAGGGAATGTTTGTCAATGTCTAGAGCTATTTTCGGTTGTCACAACTGGGAGGGGAGGGCTCTCGGCATTTAGTGGGAAGAAGCTAGAGATTCCGCACAATGCCCCCTGCAATGCACAGGGCAACCCTCAGAGCAGAACTCTCTAACCCAGATGCTGTAGAGCCAAAGAGTAGAAGCCGTGGATTCAGTGTAGCTTGGGGAAGCTCCTTACCGCTCCCCACACGACACAGCCACCCTATGACATCCTCGTCTCCCTGTGTGCTTTCCCTCCATAGTATTTATCACAATTACAACTAAATGTATGATATTCATCTTTCACTGAAAACCATACCTCCTAGAAAAATCAACCATGTGTGTCTCATTCACCGCTGTATCCCAGCACCTGTTACAAAGCCTGGCACATTGTAGAACCTCAGTAAATATCTACTGAGTGAATGAATGATCCAACCCATGACTATTATCAGGTAATAAGCAAAGTAGATAATCAAGTAGAGTTGTAGTTTCCACAAGCATCAGATGTTTTTCAGGTGGTCTTGGGTTGCTTCTCTGTTTCAGTTCAAGAAAGTGAAGCCTGGGGAAAAAAAGGGGGACTTCCTCTGGCTGTCCAGAGGTTAGGACTTGGCGCGTCCCCGGCAGGGGGCACAAGTTCAGTCCCTGGTTGGACAACTAAGATCCTGCGTGCCACGTACAACAAAGGGGGGGAAAAAAAGAAAATGATGAGATCAGCTGCAGCGGGAAGAGGAGGGAAGGGAGAACTGAGAGTCCGGTGGTGGGCAAGTGTCTGATGCAGACTTCCTGCAGGACCTCAGCATCTTAGCTCTTCACCAGCAAAGGAACTTGGGTCTCAGCCATGTCAGAACGTCTCTGGAGGCTGGGCTAGGGGTGATGCTGAAGCAGTGACTCCCGCCAGAGCCACTGGACCTCGCTTTCTCAGCCTGTGTCGTGGCCACGCGGCACGGCTCTGTCGGTGGGGTAGAGCGAGATCTGCTAAGACGGGGGTTCTGGAGGAGCTTTGCTTTCACCGTGAAAGGGAGAGGCAGCGAGGCACAGGCGTCTTTCCCCTGGCTGAATCCGACACGAGCAGAACGCCTGCACGCAGACTCAGCCATGAGCAGAGGAGCCGGTCTCTGTACCTGGGGTCTCTCTTCCCTGCTGGCGACCTCATCCTTCCTGAGGATGCAGCCTTCTGCCCTGGCGGCAAACCTTTCTCTGTTCTGATGAGGTGGGGGCAGAAAAGGACACGTTGGCTACCACAGTTGGGCCTCTGCAGTCCCAAGTAAATAAACGAATCTGAGGGGGGTAGAGACTGCAGGACTGACAGGTTGATGGTGAGTCCTGTCCATGTTGCGGCGAGGGCGACGGAGAGGGCTTGTGATTTAAGAGGAGGGAGGACCCACCTTCATGGCACCAAGGGTGCCTGGCGACCTCCCGTTTACAGCTTGGGATGGCACCAAGGGAGCCTGGAGACCTCCCGTTTATAGCTTGGGATGGTGCCAAGGGTGCCTGGAGACCTTCCATTTACAGTTTGCCTCTTGGAACGAGGGGGTGACTACAAAGGGAGAATTTCAGATACAGATTAGAAGATCCTGTGAGAAGGCAAAGACTCTCCTGCACACTGCTCGCGCCCACTCCCTTCTCTCCACCCAGTTTTCTGCTACTGGGCTGTGACAGACTTGGGGTGAGACCCACGTTCCCTTGCGGTCGGATTCCCTGGCCCAGCAGAGGGCCCTGCGTGCAGGGCGTTCTCAGTCAACACCTTCCCAACCGAACACGCGCCATCTTCTCCTCTTCAGTCTCTAGAGTGTGTGTAATTGTGAAAGAGACAGAGAGATGGGGCGGGAGCAGGGGGCCGGCAGGGGTCAGAGCGGGTAATGAAACTCCGGAAGAGGGGATTCACTCCCTGTTACCCCTCATCTCTGCGTTTTCATCCTGCGCGTCAGTTCCTACAGTTTGAATAGAAGACAAAAGTGAGTTAGAAAACATTCTGAAGAAAACTTGTATTCAAGAAAGGAATATTTTGAACTTTGAAAAAGAAATGTTCCCACTCCAGTTTTCTGTTTTTTAAAGTCTAGTTGATTGCAACACTCTCCTAGTTTCAGGCGGACACCCAGAGCCCAGCTCTTTGCATAAAGAGCCCAGGAGGCCCTGGGCTGAGCGCTCGCCGCTTGCTGCAACTGTGTCTTCTGAGCGGTACCTGGTCCGCCGCTCCTCACAGCTCCACTGAACAGCACACGCCAAAACGGGTTCCAGGGAGGGAAAACTCATGGGGTGATGTTTACCCAACTGTCTTCTCTCTCGTGGCAAAGTCTGGGGACTGCTGCTTCACGTAATAACCTTCAAAGGGAGCACACAGTGAGGAAGGACTAAAAAGACAGAAGAAGGTGATTCATAAAATGGAAAACATGCGGAGAGAGAGAGCCAGGGGTTACGAGAGGAAAGCTTGGGTTTCATGTCCGCCACAACAGTCTCTAAACTTGTGGCTTAGCATGGAGACCAGAGTTCAGGCTGGCAAAGTTTAAAACTTCTCAGCTGAAAGCTAAGAACCAGGAGCCTGGTATTATATTCCAGAAACTTCCTCTGACTGACTCGGATCACTTTTCAAAACTGATTGCCTCAGAGGTAACGGGAGAAGTAAACCCTTCCTTCTTTCTTTCATAAAATTACATCCAAAGTGAACTAGAAGCTCAAGTTGGTAGAGAACTTTTATTTCAAGAATAGTGAGATAACATTTATGAAAAGACTTGGCACTTTGTGGGAATAAAAAAGCAGTTATGCTTCTTAATTTCGGCCTGAGGCTCTGAGCATCTCAGGCAAGCGTTCGCATTAATGAATCAAGAACGATTAATTTCTGAGTAGTGTTTATGTCATTGAGACTTACATGTGATTGGGTCGATTAACAAAGGGATGAAGTAACGTATCAAAACGGGTCTGCTGTACCCAGCATGGGGCGCGTGACCGGCAAAGGGGCGAACTGAATCAGAACCAGGCCCACCATTCGTGTTTCAGAGTGTTTGGGGTGATATCTAGTTACAGATTTTACAGTTCAAATAAACAAGCACGCAGTCTTCGCTTTGAATGAATTTGAAAGCTTTAAGATGGGAATCCTAATGCCATAAACATTTACACAGCTTGGCAAGCGCCTTTTTATGTAAATACATTGTGAAAACAACTTTGGTCCGTAAAGTATTAATGCCATTTGATAAAAATCAGTTTTTGTTTGGTGTGTCTTTTGAAGCTAGTGTAACTCCTGGTCATTCTATATGACTATAAAAGCTCTTTGGAATCAAATCCTAATCCCAACATGTTTTCCTTGTTCATTTAAACCTTTTATATACATGTGGGAGCCAGAAAGAGGAGAAAGCTTTTAGGGCTTAAGCTTAAATTGCTTGTCATTCTCGTGAACGGTCTCTTAAAAATATTTGGCATGCTTGTGTTTGTAGGTTAGAATGTGCGTTTGTGTTCTTAAGCAGTTTCTTTCTTTCTCCCTTTATGCTTGTTCTTTTGGTTTATAAACATCTTTGTATGGGAGAGCAGACACACTGAAGTTGAATTGTTTGATTTACCACCTTGTAAAAAGTATCTGTGTTGATCAGCAATGTTTGCCCCTGACTCAAGCTTCCAAAGAGAGGGAAAAAAAATGTTCTCAACCCAAACTCGATAGTATTAATACCCCCAGAAGCATTCAAAAAAACCCACACAACTCACCAAAGCTCTTTGTCCAGAGCTGTAGGAGCCTAGTTTACTGGACTCTGGAGTATATTTTGGTTTTGGTTTTGTCGTGAAAAAGAAGCAGCTGAGAAGGGTAAGCGGAAATTTGTCGTATTTTATTTTCCCCCATGGATGTTACGTACAATGGCTGATGGCGTTAAGCTACATGAAACTCATCAAGGACGAAATTTAAACAGACTCAGGGAAAGCTTAAAAAGATGTTTCCATGTGGCCAAGCTACAGATTGGAGCAAATAAGTATTTGTTGCTCAAGAGGTGATTATGTGTGAAATGAAGTACGGTTGACATTTGAGCAACGCCAGGGGTTAGGGGTGCCAAGCCCTGAATAGTTGAAAATCCACATATAACTTTACAGCCAGCGCTCTCTGCAGCCACCCATCTGCATCTGGGGATTCAACCAGCAGCAGACCTGCAGCCGTGGAGTACACGTTCATTGAAAGAAATCTGTGTACACGGACCTGTGTAGCTCAGACCTGTGCTGTTCAAGAGACAAGATGTATCGGTTAGCGTTTGGTGTGTAACGAACTTCTCCAGAGCTAACCACCATTCAGCTAGCTTGCGACTCTATGCATCTGCCCTTTGGGATGGTCTCTGGGAGTGTTTCCTCTGATCTCCGTGGAACCCCCCACCCCTGGTGGTCAGCTGCTACGTCAGTCGGGGACAGTCTGGTCACCGGGCGGCCAAAGCAAGGGCACCCAGGGCCTAGATCTACCAGGCCTCTCAGCCTGATCCCCTGCTTGGGTGAAACTTCCATACCATTTCCATTTATTTTTTAATATGGCCTTGTCGCTAAATTCCTTTGTAATTTCTTTAACGTGTGCCACACTAGGCTGTTCCTAAGGGCAGCGTCCTCTCCAGGTTGCCTGGATGCTCTTGAGACAGGGAGTGGAGAGAAAGCCAACGTTTCTTCTGACTGATTTTTAATAACTCATAGGATTATTTGAGTCTTTTGTTGTCGTCAGCCCCAAATGCTTTCAGGAAGGAGCCACAGTCCAAACACAACTAATTGATTCATTAATGAGATGGTCAAATGATTAAAAATTGATGGCTAAATGAATTAGCATTTTTATTGAATTTACTGCCTTTAATCTCTGCCTGCCGTTTCCTGCATGTCTCAGAGAAGCTCACCAGTCTCTGGCAGTTTCGCCCTGGAGACTTCATCCTGTGGCCAGTGTGGACGCCGCTCCCCACCTCCACAGCCACTGCAGACAGTCCCCCGTTGTCCCCCACCAGCCGGGCAGGAAACTCGAAGTGACTGGCTGCAGTTCCAGCAACAGGAAGTTTTGACACAGCTGTTTGGACAAGGCTGTTGGAGGCCCCCTACAGGGCTTCCCTGGTGGCTCCGCTGGTGAAGAATCCACCTGCAATGTGGGAGACCTGGGTTCAGTCCCTGAGTTGGGAAGATCCCCTGGAGAAGGGAACAGCTACCCACTCCAGTATTCTGGCCTGGAGAATCCCGTAGACTGTAGAGCCCGTGGGGTCGCAAACAGACACGACCGAGCGACTTTCCCTTCACTTCACAAGGCTCACTGGCGTTTGGGAGAAGGCCAGGGGCAACGCCCCTGGGTCACTACTCCCAAACTGTTTCTGTTCTACTTGATGTTTTCTGCTTACCTTGGATAAAAAAACATAACTTAGCTAGACTATATCCAGAATGTGTAGTGTAAACCTGTGCACTTGCTGGACTTCCCAGAGGGCACAGTGGTAGAGAGTCTGCCTGCCAGTGCAGGAGATACAGGAGACCTGGCTTCAGCCCCTCAGTCGGGAAGATCCCCTGGAGAAGGAAATGGCAACCCACTCCAGTCTTCTGGCCTGGAAAGTCCCATGGACAGAGGAGCCTGGCAGGCTACAGTCCATGGGGTCACAAAAAGAGACAAGACTTAGCGACTAAACAACAGCAGCGATATAATTTGTAAGTGCACCAGTGGGCATAAGTAAAAATTAAAAGACGCTTACTCCTTGGAAGGAAAGTTATGACCAATCTAGATAGCATATTCAAAAGCAGAGACATTACTTTGCCAACAAAGGTCTGTCTAGTCAAGGCTATGGTTTTTCCTGTGGTCATGTATGGATGTGAGAGTTGGACTGTGAAGAAGGCTGAGCGCCAAAGAATTGATGCTTTTGAACTGTGGTGTTGGAGAAGACTCTTGAGAGTCCCTTGGACTGCAAGGAGATCCAACCAGTCCATTCTGAAGGAGATCAGCCCTGGGATTTCTTTGGAAGAAATGATGCTAAAGCTGAAACTCCAGTACTTTGGCCACCTGATGCGAAGAGTTGACTCATTGGAAAAGACTCTGATGCTGGGAGGGATTAGGGGCAAGAGGAGAAGGGGACGACAGAGGATGAGATGGCTGGATGGCATCACTGACTCAGTGGACATGAGTCTGAGTGAACTCCGGGAGTTGGTGATGGACGGGGAGGCCTGGCGTGCTGTGATTCATGGGGTCGCAAAGAGTCGGACATGACTGAGCGACTGATCTGATCTGAATATTTTTAAATAAACTGAAGGATTAGAGTAATGTTAATGGAGTTACGTTAATGAAGTTAACACAACTGTTATGTGAATGTTAACATACCTGTTAATGAAGTTAACAGCTAATGAAGGATCAGAGATAATAATCACAAAGCCTTTGGGTTGTGGAAAATCTCTTATAACATAGGACACAAAACTTCAGAATCAAATGAGATCAGGAGGCTCTATTGCAGGTAAATTTTAATAGCACTTTGTATATTTCCTCTTTAAGTTACAAACAGATATAAATAGAAGTTTTAGATTTTCTTCCAGAATTTCAGTACCTGAGGGTGCATCAAAAATCAGCTGGCAGTCTCGCTACATACAGGGCCCCCTCCCAGAGGCTCCGATTCAGCCAATCGGGGATGCCGCCAAAGACTGCATCTCTAACACGCCCCTCCTTGATGCTGACGCTGTGGTCTCGGGACCACACTTTGAGAACCCCTGCCATCAGTCATCCCGGTGACCCCTTGGTTGTATCCTCTCGTGACCTTTGAGACACGACACCAATGCAGGTAAAGTCAGCACCTTTAAGGAGCAATGCTCCCGCTCTACTCTGGTTCATAACGCCCGTTCACGCCCTCAGTCTCCACCCACCCGCGCCCCGTCTGCCCCTGGCCGCCCCGCAACCGCGGCGGAAAGGGCCGGGGAACAGAGAAAGGACGGCACGTCCTCCCCGAGGACGAAGCTGACAGTCGCCTCCCGGTAAATGCACGGCCTCAGCACGTTTCCCCAGGCTGAATTAATGGCCTTGCTTTTCCTTTTCCTTTGCATAAAGCTAGGCAGATTTGTCCCATTTGGACAAGACTTTGTTGCCAGCACTCTCCGCGGACAGCCAGAAGCTGGCCGCTGTCTGAGGTTGATAGTGTTGTCAGGAATTCCAGGGCGGGGTATTGTCCCTCGAGTTGGGAAATGCTAACTGAGGTCAACTCCAGTTCAGCTTCCTACCTACAGAATTATGGCAGGACGTTACGTTTGGCCCTCGTGAGATGAATAGGTCAGCAAAAACGTACTCTTGTCTTCCTAATAGCAGACATCTCTATTTTTAAGCCTTAGGTCAGAACATATTTTTCCCCTGTTTGAGATCCAATAGTTCATATTCTCAAATGAGGAGGTATTTTAAAATCAAAGGCATGGACAGCAAAACCAAGAAAAATCTAAAGCCGTCGCCCCACCACAAATTCTCCAACCAAAATTGTGCTTCGGATGTTATCATGTTAGGATCTGAAATTGGAAGTCAGTGTTCTGGTTAACTACTGCTGAATAACGAACCCACCCTCCAAGTTTAGTGGCTTAAAGCATCAACTGTTTTATTTCTTTGCCCCTAATTCTACACCGAGCACAGCTTTGGGTGGAACTGATATGGGTGAGAGTGAGAAGTCCTGAAGCAGGATCTCAGGCTCCTGCCTAGGGACTGGGCAGCCTGGATGAAAACCAGGAGGCCTAGCCTCCAGACCACCAGGGGCTAGAGGCTAGAAGCAGAGTGGGCTCTTACCTCCATTCAAAATCAAGAATGTTTCCAAGAGGCAGACACTCCTACTGCTGTAAAATCAGGTACAAAGGTTATTAGAGACACAGCACACGTGGGAGAGCACACAGAAAGAAGCATGTCGTTTATTTAAGACCGGAAGGGAGGCAGAGACGCCCACCCGGTGCGAAAGGGCATGGGCGTCTTCCCTAATGGAGAGGAAGGTGGTAAAGAGATGATTGAAATCTCCTACATAGGACAGTTCTTCTAGTCTTTGCTTACCTTTGGCCAGTTGTCTCACTTCTTTTTCCACACCTGACCTGTCCTAGGTCCCTCTCCATCTAGCATGTGCGTATTTTAGCCGAGATGGGTTCCAGTGCAGAAGGCTATGGGGAGCTTGACAGCAGCCTTTATGGGATGGTGCCCCCTCCCTTTTGACCCCCAAGGAGCTCTTCTGCACATGTGTAGTTGGGGCGGTTTCCTTGACCTCAAGAATGAGAATTCCATGGACTCTTGATCTTTTATCCAAGCAGGACTCAGCTCTTCCTATTATCCCCCTCCGGAAATCAGTCCTGATTATTCATTGGAAGGACTGGTGCTGAAGCTGAAACTCCAGTACTTTGGCCGCCTGGTACAAAGATCTGACTCGTTTGGAAAGACCCTGATGCTGGTAAAGATTAGGGCAGGAGGAGAAGGGGACAGAGGATGAGATGGTTCGATGGTGTCACCAACTCAATGGACATGAGTTTGGGTGGACTCCAGGAGTTGGTGATGGACAAGGAGGCCTGACGTGCTGCAGTCCATGGGGTCACAGAGTCTGTCACTACTGAGCCACTGAACTGAATTGTCTCATTTTGTAGTGTCTGCCCACAGGGGACAGACTCCAGCTGCTCAGCCTGGAGCCCGTCTACCTCCCGCCTCAGAGGGGCTCGCCCTACTCTGCAAGAGCTCAGCTGGGCTTCCCCGGGCTGGAGAAGGAAAGTGCTTGGGAGCCTGGGTTTTCCTCTCTGGGTCTCCCCATGAGGCTAGACTGAGCTTCTCACAGCAGGTTGGCTCAGGATATAGGGCCAAAATGTGTAAAACCAGAAACTCCCAGGCCTTCAAGGGTTCAGGTTAGGGACCTCCCTAATGGTCCAGAGGTTAAGAATCTGCCTTCCAATGCAGGGGATGAGAGTTCAATCCCTGGTTAGAGAGCTAAGATCCCATGTGCCTCTAGTGAGTGCCACAAAGCCCACGAGCCACAGCTAGAGTGAAGATCCCTCATGTGCAATGAAGACCTCATGCAGACAAATGAGTAAGTATCTTTTTAAAAAAGTACTCAGGTTAAACGGAGTCCCAGGCCCAGCCCACACTCCAGAATACCATCTACACGGGGCATCAACCCCAGCAGGTGCGGGGCCACCAAAGCCGGAGTCCACCCCAGTCACAGCCCCCACTGCTTGAGAGCACCCACACCACAGTGAGGCTGATCACTGGGCCGCCGGGTCTGTCTCAGGAAGGACTCAGAGCCTCCCGACACACAGCAATGGCTATGACTGTATCTGACCCAGAATTTTCAGAACATCAACATGCGTATCTGCTGCAGGGCACCTGTTTTTTTTTTCCTTTTAACTTTGTATTTTACGCTGGATTATGATGATTAACAGTGTTGTGCTAGCTCCAGGTGCAGCAAAGTGATCCAGTAATACATATACACCCGTCTCTTCTTTTTCAGGTTCTTTTCACGTTTAGGTTGTTACCGAATGTTGAGCAGGGTCCCTTGTGCTGTACAGTAGGTCCTTGTCGGTTACTTTATACGTAGCAGCATATTTCTGCGGGGAAGGCAACGGCGCCCACCCCAGTCCTCCTGCCTAGAAAATCCCATGGACGGAGGAGCCTGGAAGCCTGCGGTCCATGGGGTCGCTGAGGGTCAGACACAACTGAGCGACTTCCCTTTCACTTTTCGCTTTCATGCATTGGAGAAGGAAATGGCAACCCACTCCAGTGTTCTTGTCTGGAGAATCCCAGGGACGGGGGAGCCTGGTGGGCTGCCATCTCTGGGGTCGCACAGAGTCGGACACGACTGAAGCGACTTAGCAGCAGCAGCAGCAGCATATATCTGTCGACCCCAAGTCTCCTCCCCTTCCCTCCCCCTTTAATAACCACAGTTTGTTCTCTGTGTCTGTGACTCTGTTTCTGTTTTGTAAATGAGTTCATTTGTATTTTTTTAGATTCTGCATATAAGTGATATCACATGATATTTGTCTTTGTCTGAATTCACTTAATATGATCATCTCCAGTTCCACCCATGTTGCTGCAAATGGAACTGTTGCATTCCTTTTTGTGGCTGAGTAAACTGAGCGCCGAAGAATTGATGCCTTTGAACTGTGGTGTTGGAGAAGACTCTTGAGAGTCCCTTGGACTGCAAGGAGATCCAACCAGTCCATCCTAAAGGAAATCAGTCCTGGGATTTCTTTGGAAGGAATGATGCTAAAGCTGAAACTCCAGTACTTTGGCCACCTCATGCAAAGTGTTGACTCATTGGCAAAGACTCTAATGCTGGGAGGGATTGGGGGCAGGAGGAGAAGAGGACGACAGAGGATGAGATGGCTGGACAGCATCACTGACTGGATGGATGTGAGTCTGAATGAACTCTGGGAGTTGGTGATGGATGGGGAGGCCTGGCGTGCTGTAATTCATGGGGTCGCAAAGAGTTGGACACGACTGAGCGACTGAACTGAACTGAACTGAACTGAATATCCCACTGTATATATACACCACATCTTCTTTAGTCATTCATCTGTTGATGGACGAAATTTAGATTGTTTCCATGTCCTGGCTATTGTAAATAGTGCTACAAGGAACATTGGGGTGAATGTATCTTTTTGAATTGCAGTTTTCTCCGGATCCCAGTAGTGGGATTGCAGGATCATATGGTAGTGCTGTGTTGTTTTTTTTTTTTTTTTTTTTTTAAGGAACCTCCATACTGGCATCTTTGCTTCCCTTCCTGCTGAAACATTCCTCTGTTCATCCTCTCTCCCCAACCCTGCTCTATTTTTCCTCCTTCCGAGCACTCCCTACTCCCTGACACTGTGTTAAGTAGTGTTTCCCTGCTCGTGGCGTGTCCCCCCGCAAGACAGATGCTCATCGAGTGTAAAACGCACAGGGAACGTCACTCAGCTCTCATGCTCGCTGCTGCATGCCCAGCACCGACAGTGAAGCCTGGCACAGAGACGTTCTGCAAAAATGCTTACTGAAGGAGATGAAAATAGAAATGTCATGTTGAGACTGTTTCTCCAAGGCAGACATGGCAACTCCCAAGTACATCGTCCTGACACAGGGCTGTGGCTGTGTTGGGGTCTCCCCTGCAGGGCCTGGGCCGGGCACCCCCTTGTCATAATTGCTGCTTCTCCTCTTCTGGTTCCCATGGTGTCATTGTCCGGGGTGTCAGTGGACATCAATGCCAGGCTTAGAGGGTTTTCTGTGGAGCCTTCAGCTCCTTTATTTGGCCAATTAGGCTTTGTGCTCCTGTTTCCAAATACAGACGTGGGAGTAACACGAACCTGGCTTTATCGGATGCCTTAGTTTTAAGGACCAGCTTCTGGTGCAATGCTAGATTATTTCCAATTAAACCTCAGATATCCTCTCCCCCTTGCTGGAACTGGTTAGTGAGCATGAGCTATTCATTCCTAAAAAGAGGCTTAACCAGATAGCTTTTCATTCTGTTCTGCCTTTCACTGGGATGTCGAGAAGTGCTTGCTGTCTTCCTTCTTATCTTTCTTTCTTCTTTTCTCTCTCCATTTTTGCTTTCTGCTGATCTGTATATTTTTTCCTTTCTTGGCCTTTTTCCTTGAATATCACCTTGAAAACGTAGTCCTGGAGATTAGAATCCTCACTGGTGTTCATCCTCCTGTATATCTGCTCTTTGGATTGTTTATCGACCAGAAGGAAAAAGAAAATCCGATTTCCTTAATGAATTTCCCGTCCCTGCATCAGATTTGGTTACAGGTCACCTAGACCTGTCGTTTGGTGGCCTGTCATCGGGATGCCCCAGCTAGTTCTCACCCACGAAGGATCTTCTCCTGAATCCCCTTCTCCCAGCCTTGCGTACCTGCCTGCATGGAGTGTTACAGGAGGAGCACTCGGGAGCATGGCTCTTTGCAACCCTTTTCTCAATCCAGAGGCACCTGTGTGCTTTCCAACAAGGTGAAGAAGTCTCTTTGAAAAAGCACTGTAAGTGTTCCCCCTGGGCCGCATCCTGGGGGTTTTCCTGCCCGTCTCTTTGCTTTCTCTCATTCCAGCCCCCACCCGACCCTGCCCCTGCCATGCCTCTCTCCACAGGGGCCTCAGCCCAGTCTGGCTGCAAAGGGGGCTCTAGCTGAGATGTTCTTATGTTCTTCAAGCACTACTTGTGATGACCTTAATCAAGTTCCTCGGACCTGCTATAGCATGATCAGAGTTTTCTGAGGCCTTTCAGATTCTAGGCCTTGAGTTCATAGAATGCAGTGTGTGTTTTAAATGCAAATAAGAGAACACTGGAGTCCTCTAGAGTCTGCACCCTGTTTGCAAACACCCCTGCACACCCTTTTCCAGAAACAGCCTTGAGTTTGTGAAGCTGGCATTTGGCTATGCAGTGGTCCAGTCGTGCTCCTAGAAGCAAACCAAGGCAAGGCCGTGGGCGTGGCAGGGCCTCAGGGTAAGATACTGTGAGCCCCTGTCCCCTTGGGAACCAGCTGCCTTTCTCTCTCTCTGTCTGAATCTCTGTCTTTACTGATGTGAGCATGTCCCTTGCTCTCTGAAAACAGAATAGTCCCAGAGTCTCCTAAATTTGGCAACAGCTGTGAAGCCTTGACAGCGGAACTCTACTGGATTATAACTACCTGTTATGTATCCTCTCGCCTCACCTTTGGCGAGCAAATATGTCTATAGCACTGATCGCGTCTGATTTCCAAAGGCAAGAAAGTGAGTCTCTCAGTCGTGTCCGAATCTTTGCAACCCCATGGACTACACAATCCACGGAATTCTCCAGGCCAGAATACTGGAGTGGTAAGCCTTTCCCTCCTCTAGGGGATCTTCCCAACCCAGGGATTGAACCCAGGTCTCCCACATTGCAGATGAATTCTTTACCAGCTGAGCCACAAGGGAAGCCCAAGAATGCTGGAGTGGGTAGCCTATGCCTTCTCCAGCAGCTCTTCCTGACCCAGGAATCAAACTGGGGTCTCCTGCATTGCAGGCAGATTTAACCTGTCCCAATTTAACCTCTCCGAAGGTTTAACCTGTCCCAGTTTCTAAGGAACAATGTTTTCCTTTACTATCATTTTCTTTCTCTCCCACCCATTTCCAGTTTAGTAACAATTTAGCTTCAGTTCAGTTCAGTTCGGTCGCTCAGTCATGTCCGACTCTTTACGACCCCATGAATCGCAGCACGCCAGGCCTCCCTGTCCATCACCAACTCCCAGAGTTCACTCAGACTCATGTCCATCGAGTCAGTGATGCCATCCAGCCATCTCATCCTCCATTGTCCCCTTCTCCTCCTGCCCCCAATCTCTCCCAGCATCAGAGTCTTCTCCAATGAGTCAACTCTTCACATGAGGTGGCCAAAGTACTGGAGTTTCAGCTTTAGCGTCATTCCTTCCAAAGAAATCCCAGGGCTGATCTCCTTCAGAATGGACTGGTTGGATCTCCTTGCAGTCCAAGGGACTCTCAAGAGTCTTCACCAACACCACAGTTCAAAAGCATCAATTCTTCAGCCCTAAGCCTTCTTCACAGTCCAACTCTCACATCCATACATGACCAATGGAAAAACCATAGCCTTGACTAGACGGACCTTTGTTTGCAAAGTAATGTCTCTGCTTTTGAATATGCTATCTAGGTTGGTCATAACTTTCCTTCCAAGGAGTAAGCGTCTTTTAATTTCATGGCTGCAGTCACCATCTGCAGTGATTTTGGAGCCCAAAAAGATAAAGTCTGACACTGTTTCCCCATCTATTTCCCATGAAGTGATGGGACCAGATGCCATGATCTTCATTTTCTGAATGTTGAACATTAAGCCAAGTTTTTCACTGTCCTCTTTCACTTTCATCAAGAGGCTCTTTAGTTCCTCTTCACTTTCTGCCATAAGGGTGGTGTCATCTGCATATCTGAGGTTATTGATATTTCTCCCGGCAGTCTTGATTTAGCTTACTCTCATTTAATGTCAGCAGGACAAGATCATTAAGCAAGTCTCAACCAGAACCCAGTCCAGCTTCACAGAGTCTGATGTCCTGAGGCTCACTGGATCCACCCCAGATCCAGTGAATCTATAAAAATCGCTCATCACGTCCCACCTCCCTGATGGCCTGTAGGGGGGAAGAAAACTGGACTGGATTCTAGACAAGCATGTGCAGGTGTGAACCGTGCTACCTTTGGACATTCACTTACCTTCTTTGAGACTGAGTTTTTCCACCTGCATGATAGAAACGATTGCAATCACCCTGCCTGTTATGGAGCCGCTGAGCAACAAGTGAGGAGCAGTGCTTTCCTCTGCTCCGCACAGAGCTGACCTCACGCTCGCCGTGTGCCGCCTCACACGAGGCAGTCGGAGCTCAGATCTGTTCTGTTGAGCTACAGTTGGCGCACAGTGTTGTGCTCTTTACTGCTGCACAGAAAAGTGATTCCATTATCATATACATATTATGCATTCTTTTTATATGCTTTTCTTTATGGTTTATCTCAGGATATTGAATATAGTTCCCTGTGCTGTACAGTAGGACTTTGTCGTTTGTCCATCCCATTTACACCCGTTTGCATCATCTAATCCCAGACCCCCAGTCCCTCCCTCCCCCAAACCCATCCCCTTGGCAACCGCAAGCCTGCTCCCCGTGTCTGGGGGAGGCTGTTTCTGTTTCACAAACAAGCTCATCTGTGTCATATTTTAGATTCCACACATAAGTGACATCATATGACATTTGTCTTTCTCTTTCTGACTCACTCAGTATGGCGATCTCTAGGTCCATCCGTGTTGCTACAGATGGCACTGTTTCATTCTTCATTATGGCTGAGTAGTGTTCCGTTGTGTACATGTACCATATGCTTTTTATCCAGTCATCCGTCGATGGACATTTAGATCGTTCCCATGTCTTGGCTAGTATGACTTGTGCTGCTGTGAACAGAGGAGTGCGTGTATCTTTCTAAGTTGGGATTCTGTCTCTGTGCCCATTTTCATATATGCCCAAGAGTGGGATTCCTGGCTCAGAAGGTAGTTCTGTGTTTCGCTTTTTGGGAATCTCCATACTATTCTCCATCATGGGTGCACAGAATTCCATTCCCACCAGCCGTGCAGGAGGGTCCCCTCCTCTCCTCACCTTCTTCAGCATCTGTTACTTGGAGACGGTTTGGTGGTGGCCATTCTGATTGGGGTGGGGGGTACCTCGCTGCAGCTGTGATCGCTCGTGCTCAGCGACAGAATGCAGATGTTAACGCGGAGGCCCCTCCTGCCCTTTGGGGGTGGCCCGTCCCCGTCGCTCTCATCATCACACAAGCCCAGGGAGCGTGGCTCTCTTGGGCTCACTTGCCTCTTTCCCTGACCCATGAGGACGCAGGTGATGCCAGCCGCAGGGACGCCTGGCTCTGAGCTCCTGCAGCGCATTATCGTCCCTGCCGGGAGGAGCTGTCGGGTCAGCAGAGCACCCCCACGCCGTGGACTCTGCCACACCGCAGAGTCTCAGTGGAAACATACTTCAACTGATTTATGAATAAATCAAGAATGAGTGGGCGGAGGCTGAAATGTTGCCCTGGACACTTTACATCTGCTTCCTGTGCTTGACTCTATCGATGGGGATGCCTGTGAAGACCTTTCTTTTTGTCCCATTTTATCTGATTCCAGTTCATTTTCACTGGAAACTGATTTCCCCTTAACTCATTAAACTTAACAGTAAGGTTCATAGTCTCTGAAGAAAAATGACTGCTGAGATTTTTTAAAATTTTTTTTTGTCTTACCCCAAGCAGATTCAGTGATGTTTGCAAGGAAAAAAAGAATTGAAACCAAAACTCAGATTATGCCTTGCCTGTCTGATAACTCTTAGCCATGTAGCTGGGTGTGTCCTTGTTTCCTGTCCCGGCGGCTTCGGGGAGAGCAGAGAGTCACCAGAGCTAAACACATTGGTCTTGACCCAGTTGCGGCAGTAAGCCCAGCCTTCAAGCAGTTCTATTCCAGCCTCATGCAGCATCTTAAGCTAGCATCGTAAGCTGTCTGTGAAATTCCATTAGGACCCGAATGTATAGCGTGGTTTCTAAGGAGAGAGAGATAGGAGGTTTATGCACTCTCTGAAATAAAATGCAGTATACTATTATGCCCATGCATTTTTCTGGGGTGTGCATTCATGCTCCCCAGCTTTCCCCAAATATTCTCAAAGGATTCCATGATCCTTCCCACTTCTTCCGTCCCCCAAAAAGGTTAAGAGCAGCATCAGGAAGATTCTAGTCTACTTAAAGAATGTGCTTCTTATGACTAACATATTTTACTTTTCCCAGAACTGCTATGTAGCAGTCATAAAAATGTAACCCTCCAACTGCCTGGCAGTCGACTTCAAGTTAGACAAGTCTACCGTGTGACTCATGGAACTTTCTCATGCTTCGGCATTCAGTAATCAGGAAAATCCCGTGGAACTGTTTCATGCTTCTGAAGACAGTAATCAGGAAAATCCTGGAGGAGACTGTGGTTTTAAAGGATGCTAAATCAGGTTATGATCATGTGAGCCCTGATAGTATGTTTTTCCTGTCTGGGATTTCCTCTTGGGGGTGGTCTGTGCCTCTCGTTCCTAAAACTTATATCAACATCCTCTTGGACCTGGAAGTATAAGCTATTAATTTATTTTATTTTATATCATTTTGTACAAAGGAGAAAAGGGCTCATCATAAGCCATGGAAAACCTTGCCGGGGTCCAAGCAGGACCGGGTCATTAGTCCTCGCCAGGCCCTGTAGACCTGGTGACCAAGTCTGCTGGTGTCTCCTCAATGCCTGCCTCTCAGACTCCGAGTGTAAACTCAACCATCCATCTCAGCTGCCTTTTTCCAAGTTAAATGGCCAAGGTATTTTGTTTTGCTTTTGTTGGGTGTGATTTATTTGGTAACAGAGTCACACACACTTAGGGAACGTGGAGATGCTTAAAAGACTGTTTAATACTTAAAAAGACAGCCTGTACTTTGCCACTGCCCAGCTATAGCAGGGTGAAGGATGCTCCCTAGAGTTTCATGAAATGAGAAAAGTAGGCGTTTTCAATCACATAAATTCATCTGCAGTGCCTTTTTTTCCCCATCTCCTTCCAAAACAGTGCAGTGACCAAGAACATACATTCCAGATTCAGAAGGTCTGAGTTTGAACCCCAGCTCTGCCGTTCACAAGCTGTTCAATTTTGGGCAAATTATAGAGCCTCTGTGTCTACGATCCTCACCTAGAAAGTTGGAAATACCAACACCTCTTACTCACAGGGTTTACAGGAACATGGAAGCTTTTAGAAGACTGCCTGACAGGGACAAATTGCTACATATGTATTCTTAGAGCAAATCTGTGTAAGAAGAGTAATATTGGCATTCATACCATTGTATCCAACTAGGATGGGGCCTGAGCAGCCGGTTGGTGCCATTGGACCAGTTGGTGGTGGGCTTTTGCTGCTCTGCTTCTTGGGTTTGGGAGTTTTTTATCTTTTCCCTCTATCTCTTCTGAGAGCAAGGTTTTCCTTAGCTGGCCTCCTCATGCTCCAAGGGCTTTCAGAGCTGAGATAATCTGATGGAATCTCTGTGTTTTAATCCCTTAGTCACACAACAAGTCAAGTCAATCAAAGCCACTTAGCCTCCTGTTGACAGGGGTTTCTTTGGCTGGCCAGGGTTTTGTTTGTTTGTTTTTTAATCCCCCTCCACCTATGGTTGACTTCCAAACCCTGAGCCTGATCTGACCTTTTCATTGCAACTACCATGATTTCCACAGGTAGCACTTATGAGTCCCCATTAATGCTCAAGATGAAAAATAAGTCTCTGTCAGTAGACGTGAGCAAAAAAAGAAAGCAAGATATTGTGGACGGGATACGTTTCAACCTCTTAAGTAGCTAAAATAGTTCTAATGTAGGAATCACAAGATTCAGTTAGTCATGCAGATCGTATCCTAGAGTCTCATGAAACACTCTTGCTCCAGAACACAGAGAGTACTTTCGCTTGCCTTGTGATTAAGTCTCTTCTTTATGGAATGCATCTCTAACAGACTTAGCTAACATCACTTAGTAAAAAGTGGTAAGCAGGAACTCAGAAAAAGACTCCTTTTAATCAATCCTGACATAGAAAATAGTCAAGATCATTCTTGGAAATGTCCTTTAATTTGAAATATATACATATATTCTCTATTTGCAATTTAATAGAAAGGAGTTGTAGTAAAGATTACTGACTGCAAGATTTATTTCTCCTTAATATTTATTCCAATCACATGTAGTTTTAAGCAGAATAGATGCTGGGTCTCCAGAAATGTTAGTGATTAAACAGAGCCATTCTGAGTCTTTCAAAAGGAAGATTTGAAGAATTTTAGAATTGTTTAACCCAGTTTCTTTATCTTTTGCTTGAGAAACTTGAGACCCACAGAGCTTCCTGTTAATAACTGCACCCAGCTAAGCAGAATGCTACTGCTGCTGCTGCTGCTAAGTCGCTTCAGTCGTGTCCGACTCTGTGCGACCCCATAGACAGCAGCCCACCAGGCTCCTCCGTCCTTGGGATTCTCCAGGCAAGAACACTGGAGTGGGTTGCCATTGCCTTCTCTGAGCTAAGCAGAATACAAAAGCTAATTTTCAGAGAAACTACAAGAGGAGTTTTTAAGTTTACATTTTGCCTTTTGACGTCTTTTTCTGCTTTGTTCCCAATGAATATTCACAGTGAGTTTTTTATTGAGATCTAATTGTCATATATGATATTATATTGGTTTCAGGTGTGCAGCATAATAATTTGATATTGATATACGTTGTGCAGTGATTGCCACAGTAAGTCTAGCTACTCTCTGTCACCACATGAAGTGACCTTTTGGGATTTCCTCTCCCGGCAACTTTCAAGTGTGTGCTACAATATTACTTACTGTAGTCATTATGATGTAAGTTCCACCCCTGTTTTATAAACTTTTTCATTTTATAAGTGTAGGTTTTTACCTCTTGATCCCCTTTACCCATTTTGCCCACTCACTTCCCCTCTGGCAAGCACCATCCTGTTCATGTATCTATGAGTTTTGGTTTGGTTGAGTTTTTCATTTTTTAGATGTGTTTTTTCAGATTCCACATAGAAGTAAAATCGTACACTATTTGTCCTTTTCTGACTTATTTCACTTTGCATAGTTCCCTCAAGGTCTATCCATATTGCTGTGTGTGTGTGTTCAGCCGTGTCCGGCTTTGCGACCCCATGGACTGTAGCCCCCAGGCTCCTTTGTCTATGAGACTCTCCAGGCAAGAATTCTGGAGCGGGTTGCCATTTCCTACTCCAGGGGATCTTTCCAACCCAGGGATTGAACCAGTGTCTCCTGCATTGGCAGGTAGATCCTTTACCACTGTGCCATCCATTTTGTTATAAAAGGTTTCATTCTTTCCAGTGGCTGAGTAACGCTCCATTGTATGCGTGGATGCCACATCTCCTTCATCCATTCATCCACCTGAGGTTGTTGCACTGACTGTTGTAAGCACTGAGGTTGTTTCTGTATCTTAGTCATTACAAATCACATGCTAAACATAGGAATAAGTCTTTTTTAATTGGTAGTCTCATTTTCTTTGGGTAAATACACAGGAATGGAAAAACTGGATCATATACTAGCCCTCGTTTTAATTTCTTTGAAAAATCTCCATCCCGTTTTCCACAGTGGCTACACCAATTCACGCTCCCGTTGGCACCAGTTTACATGGCACTGTTGGTGCACAGGAGCCTCCTGTTCTCCTCATCCTCGTCAGCATTTGGTATTTCTTGTCTTTTTAACGATGGCCATTTCTGACAGGGGTGAGGGGATGTCTCGTTGTGGTGTGGATTTTCACTTCCCTAATGATTCATGATGTTGGACATCTTTTCCTATGTCTATTTTTTAAAATAATCCATTCTAAAAAGAAAACTGGTTTGATATAATTTACATTCACAAGAAAATGAGAATAGAGCCTGAATTTGGTGGCAAATGTTGATGAGTAGGAGAAAAAGAAATCAAAATGATTGTCTTCAATCCATCTGCAAGGTCTTGACTATGGAAATATGAAACCTAATAAAGAGGCACTTAAACCAATATTTTTTCAAGGTGAAATAAGAGATGCAATGTTAGATAGGACGCAACTGGAGAGCTTTATTGTTCAGTAAAGAGAAGGAGGAAAATGTACAGAAAACTACCGTGTGATGAGCAGTGGAAAACTTGTCACTGGGGAAGTAGAGCTGATTGTTTCAGGGGACCTGGAAGGCCTGAGGGCTGGTGGGACGGCTTGCCCGGGGATCTGTAATTGATGGCTCCCAGACGCTTATCCCCAACTGAACTTCCCCCTGGAGCTCCTGACTCCTGCAGCTGCCAGCTAGACAGCGCCACTTGGAATCTAAATCAGCGTGGCCAAAGCCGAATTCCCACCCTACCCCCAAGGCCTCCTGCCCCTCAGCCTTCCCCATCCTGGTGCGACAGCCCTTCAGTCGTCCCAGCCACAGATCACGGTATCGTCCCTGCCTCTTGTCTTTCTCTCTCACATCGCCTCTGCTCCGAGAGGATACCTATCAGCAGCGCCTCTGGTCCACCCAGAGTGGGACACTTTCCCCACCCCATCTCGAGCCGCGCCACTGCTGTGCGCTTGGACGGCTGGCCTCGCCCCATCCTCCCCACACCACGCACTGTTCCCACCAGGACACACTCCAGAGCCCACCGTGCCCTCCTGAGAATCCTCCTGTGTGCCCATGTCTCTCAGAGTCCACGCAGTGGGCAAAGCCCCCCAGCCTCCTCACCTGTTCCTCTCGTTCCATGACTTCACCTCAGCTCCTCGGCCCCTGGCTGTTGCTCTTCTCTGCAGGCTGAGTCTCACCTCAGGGCCTTTGTTTAGTCTTTCTCTCAATCTGGAAGGCTTTTCTCTCAGGCATCCATGTAGATCGCTCCTTAACCATCTTCAACAACTGGCTCAGGTGTCATCTTCCTAACACAGCCTATTTGACCATTTTAGTTAAAAATGCCTACAAAGATCCATGTAGTCACAATGCCATCAAAGGTCTGTCTAGTCAAGGCTATGGTTTTTCCAGTAGTCGTGAATGGATGTGAGAGCTGGACTATAAAGAAAGCTGAGAACCGAAGAATTGATGCTTTTGAACTGTGGTGTTGGAGAAGACTCTTGAGAGTGCCTTGGACTGCAAGGAGATCCAACCAGTCCATCCTAAAGGAGATCAGTCCTGGGTGTTCATTGGAAGGACTGATGTTGAAGCTGAAACTCCAGTACTTTGGCCACCTCATGCGAAGAGCTGACTCATTTGAAAAGACCCTGATGCTGGGAAAGATTGAAGGCAGGAGGAGGAGGGGACTACAGAGGATGAGATGGTTGGATGGCATCACTGACTCAATGGACATGAATTTGAGCAAAACTCCAGGAGACAGTGGAGGACAGAGGAACCTGGTGTGCTGCCATCCATGGGGTCACAAAGGGTTGGACACAGTTTAGTGACTAAACAACAATTTAAAACTGAGCTTCTCCCTACTAGCTCTTTTGTTTTTTGTAACTCCAGGGTTGGTTTATTACTCTATGTAAGCTATTTAGGACAATGTAGTACATGTCACATAAGAAACTCTGAGGTGGATGAGGACTGAGAGAAAGAATCAGAGTGTCTGGAACTGAGTGAGACAGAGAAAGCGCCTTACGTTCCGTCGGGTTCTCCGTGTGTTTCGTTTCCCTCGCCGTCCTGGGTCTGCTGCTGCACAGCGTTTGTCCAGGTGCGGCGAGCGGGGCCTCCTCTGGGTTGCGGTGCTCAGGTTTCTCGCTGCCGCGGTTTCTCTGTTGAGGAACACAGGCTCTGGGGTACCCGGGCTTCAGCGGTTGTGGAGCGTGGGCTCAGCAGTTGCAGCTCCCAGAATCTGGAGCACAGGCTCGGTAGCTGTGCGCACGGGCTTACGTTGCTCCGAGGCGTGTGGCATCTTCCCGGACCAGGGATCGAACCCAGGTCTCCTGCAGTGGCCGGTGGACTCTTAACCACCAGTCCACCAGGGAAGCCCGTCAGCTTTTGCAGTTCAGTGAAGGAAAGGTCAACAGTTAATCGAGATAAGGAGACAGCATGGTGAGGGCACAGTGGTGGCGTAGACCAGGCACCCCAGGAAAGTTGGGCAGTTTCACAAAAAGAGAGTGCTGTGGTGGTGCTGTCCCTACAGCGCTTCAGATTCTCCTCACAGGTGCTATTTTTGCATAGGACTGGTCTTCTAGCACGGAGAAGGCAATGGCGCCCCATTCCAGGACTCTTGCCTGGAAAATCCCATGGACAGAGGAGCCTGGTGGGCTGCAGTCCATGGGGTCGCTAAGAGTCGGACGTGACTGAGCGAATTCACTTTCCCTTTTCCCTTTCATGCATTAGAGAAGGAAATGGCAGCCCACTCCAGGACTCTTGCCTGGAGAATCCCAGGGACGGGGGAGCCTGGAGGGCTGCCGTCTAGGGGTCGCACAGAGTTGGACACAACTCCTGCGGCTTAGCAGCAGCAGCAGCAGCAGGTCTTCTAGCATACTGTATAATTCGCGTTGGCAGTTTTTGCTTCTTGTGTGGTTTAATGTCTCTGTCCTTGTGCTGGATGGCCCAGTTCCCAGAGTTCCGAGGGGTGGCACCCCTGTTTGTTTTGCTCATTGCTGTTCCCCAAGTGCCCACAACTATACTCGGCACATATTGGGCACTTTGTAAACATTTGTCAATAAGCAGATAAGTGGATTCATGGAGAAGCAAGGGTTATTCCAGGGGGAACAGGAGAGAGTGAGTGATTTTTAAGCAACCTCGACTCACAGCCCCCTCGCTAAGTCTGCTGAATCTTGTGACCCTCTTCCCAGAATGAGACACACCTGCAAATGTACACAAAGTTCTGCCCTCACTTCCAGGAGGCACACGCGCATCCTGAGACCCATCCAAGAAGCCACACTGAAGGAGCCATGTCTTCAGAAAGAAGAGCGGAGATGAAGGCTGAGAGGCGGGAATGGGCGGCCTGTGTTAGCGGCTCCCTGGGAGTCATGGCAACCCACTCCAGTGTTCTTGCCTGGAGACTCCCAGGGACGGGCGAGCCTGGTGGGCTGCCGTCTGTGGGGTCACACAGAGTCAGACATGACTGAAGCGACTTAGCATGTATCTCAGGTGGATAATAAAGCAGGAGACTCGTGGGAGATGAGTACGGGCTGTGTAGTGTAGGCCTGGATCTCTAGAGTGGGGTTGTTTCTACTTTATTTTTTGGAATATGGTTGCTTTATAATGTTGTGTTGGTTTCTGGTGTACCATGAAATGAATCAGCTAAAGGTATACGGACGTCTCCTTCTGCTGGGGTCTCCCACCCCCGCCCCAGTAGGGGATCACAGAACGCCGAGCTGGGCTCCCTGTGTTACACAGCAGCTTCCCACTGACCATTTTACACCTGGTAGAGTATATGTGTAATCCCAATCTCCCAGTTCATCCCATACCTCTTCCCTGCCTCCTCTGTAACCACACATCCATCCTCTAGGTCTGCGTCTCCATTCCTGTCCTACAGGTTCGTCTGTGCCATATTTCTAGATTCCACATGTATGCATGAGGTGGAAACAGTGACAGATTTTCTTTTCTTGGGCTCCAAAATCACTGCAGATGATGACTGCAGCTATGAAAGTAAAAGACACTCCTTGGAGGAAAAACTATGACCAACCCAGACAGCTTATTAAAAAGCAGAGACTTCACTTTGCCAACAAAGGTCCCTCTAGTCAAAGCTATGGTTTTCCCAGTGAGATGTGAGAGTTGGACCATAAGGAAGTCTGAGCGCCAAAAAATTGATGCTTCTGAAATATGTTTCTGGAGAAGACTTGAAAATCCCTTGGATGGCAAAGAGATCAAGCCAGTCCATCCTAAAGGAAATCAATCCTGAATACTCATTGGAAGGACTGATACTGAAGCTGAAGCTCCAATACTTTAGCCACTTGATGTGAAGAGCCAATTCATTGAAAAAGACCCTGATGATGGGAAAGATTGAGGGCAAGAGGAGAAGGGGATGACAGAGGACAAGATGGTTAGATGGCATCACACTCAATTGACATGAGTTTAAGCAAATTCTAGGAGACAGTGATGGAGAAGGCAGTGGCACCCCACCCCAGTACTTTTGCCTGGAAAATCCCACAGACGGTGGAGCCTGGTAGGCTGCAGTCCATGGGGTCGTTAAGAGTCGGACACGACCGAGCAACTTCACTTTCACTTTTCACTTTCATGCATTGGAGAAGGAAATGGCAACCCACTCCACTGTTCTTGCCTGGAGAATCCCTGAGACGGGGGAGCCTGGTAGGCTACCGTCTATGGGGTCACACAGAGTCAGACACGACTGAAGTGACTTAGCTTAGCATAGCATAGGAGACAGTGAAGGACAGGGAAGCTTGGTGTGCCGCAGTCTATGGGGTTGCAGAGCTGGACACGGCTTAGTGACTGAGTAACAACATAGATCATTTGTTTTCCTCTTTCTGACTTACATCACTCTGAATGACAGACTCTAGGTCCATCCACGTCTCTACAAATGATCCGGCATTGTTATTTCTTATAACTGAGTAGTATTCCATTGTAAACGTGTGAAACTAAAGCTCTAAGAACTCTCCAACATTTCCTCAAACTAGAATAACCAACTGGAAAAGCAAGCAATAAATATACGTATTAACGTTGACTTGAAAATTGGGTTTTCAACATTGGCAGAGAGCATTATTTGAGCAGAAAGTTCCAGGGCTGATAGCACTTGCGCAGTCTCCTTTGACACCCGGTGTAATGGCATCAGTCAATGTTGTCGTAAGGATTTCTTTCTTGTGTTCTGGGCTTTGTAACTCCTCCCCTTGAATGCACATTCACTCACAGGACAGCATCTCCCTTCTGTGTCCTTTGGCAAAACACCTCCCTCAAGGCTGAGTGCACAGTCGGCTCTCAGTAAATGCTGCTGAAATTGTGTTACCCTCCATGTGGAGTTGAACTGTGGCTCTCTTGGATTTCATAGGAAAATTCCAGAAGAATCAAGGGAGTCTGGAAGAAGCCAGGCTGGAAAGGTGGTTTCCCAACACGAGTTCCTGCACTGGGGCTTGTAGGCCATCAAGTTTTCAGTGTTCCTCTGTGAAATTAGAAAATATAAGGAGACCTTTTTGTAAACCTAAATTTTTTTTATAAATCTACTTTCTGCAATCTAAAAGACTTCCCCTGATTCTTGAGAATAATCTTCTGACCTTTTGGGGGCTGTGGAGGCCATAAAGATCTTCCTTTTATGACGTGATGGCAGTAAATAATAGTTGTTTTTCTTTCTGAATGGCCTTCCTTGGCAGAAAAAAACAGTTGGCAAGCTGTAGCAGATCCTAAATTTGTTTATAGGTTTGCTCTTTTAATCGTTCTTTGAAATGCGAAGATCTGGGAACTTCTAGACTAGCAGTTGAGAAATTTTCTCTGGCCTTTTAGAGAAACTAAAGAATTCTTTAAACCATGCATTTGGCAACAAAGTTGGTAAAGAATAGTTCTAGCACCTTATTTTAAATTTAGTATTTATCATTCATATGTGACATTGCTGCTGCTGCTGCTGCTAAGTCGCTGCAGTCGTGCCCGACTCTGTGCGACCCCATAGACGGAAGCCCACCAGGCTCCCCCGTCCCTGGGATTCTCCAGGCAAGAATACTGGAGCGGGTTGCCATTTCCTTCTCCAATGCATGAAAATGAAAAGTGAAAGTGAAGTCGCTC
Source organism: Tragelaphus eurycerus (assembly GCA_935064755.1). NCBI lineage: Eukaryota > Metazoa > Chordata > Mammalia > Artiodactyla > Bovidae > Tragelaphus > Tragelaphus eurycerus. The sequence goes on along the minus strand of CAKXYN010000034.1, from coordinate 17,815,537 downwards.
AGTCGTGTCCGACTCTTAGCGACCCCATGGACTGGAGCCCACCAGGATCCTCCGTCCATGGGATTCTCCAGGCAAAAGTACTGGGGTGGGGTGCCACTGCCTTCCCCACATATGTGACATTATTAGGATGTAAATTATGCATACATAATACACACTTACATAGACAGGATCAAAGATGTTCATGGTAATACATTGTTTAAAATACATACATGCTCTCTTTTGTATCATTCAAGAACAAAAAATGTCTCTACACAATGCGCTTATCGGGAATGGTATGTGTTTTCATTGAAAATCCTTGTCATCACAAGCCACTCATGGTTTTATTGCCTGAGCGGCTGACAAAGGACCTGGCCTAGACACATACAGTGCATTATCTCCTTCTAATTGCAAGCAGATTTCCAAGGTGTGTTCATGACATTTTAGATGAACTCTGCCTACTGTTATAGGAAGCCGGCCCAGGGGTCTGTCGGGAGTCCCCTTGTTCCTTTCCATGCCCCGGCCTCTGTTCCTTCCTATAGATTACAACGGATCACGCGGACCTCTGTTCCTACCTATAGATTACAACGGATCACGCAGACCTCTGTTCCTACCTATAGATTATAACGGATCACACAGACCTCTTTTCCTACCTATAGATTATAACGGATCACACAGACCTCTTTTCCTACCTATAGATTATAGCAGATCACTCAGTCCTCTGTTCCTACCTACAGAGTATAGCAGATCACTCAGCCCTCTGTTCCTACCTACAGAGTATAGCAGATCACTCAGCCCTCTATTCCTACCTACAGAGTATAGCAGATCACTCGGCCCTCTGTTCCTCCCTACAGATTATAGCAGATCACGCGGACCTCTGTTCCTACCTACAAATTATAACGGATCACTCGGCCCTCTGTTCCTACCTACAGAGTATAGCAGATCACTCAGCCCTCTATTCCTACCTACAGAGTATAGCAGATCACTCGGCCCTCTGTTCCTACCTACAGATTATAGCAGATCACTCGGCCCTCTGTTCCTACCTACAGAGTATAGCAGATCACTCGGCCCTCTGTTCCTACCTACAGAGTATAGCAGATCACTCGGCCCTCTGTTTCTACCTACAGAGTATAGCAGATCACTTGGCCCTCTGTTCCTACCTACAGATTATAGCAGATCACTTGGACCTCTTTGTGTAACTCCCCACTGTACCAGTGACTATCCACAGCATGGCTGTGGAAATACAGGTGGGGAAACTGAGCCATATCACACTCTTGGTTTTGTCCTCTAAAGGAAGCATGTAATTACACAATGACTAGGTTGTGAAATCACCAGCAGTAATGTTTTCAATCGGGCAGGGGAGTAGATCGAGAAGACAGTTCCCGCTCTTTAGGTATCAACACTTAGGACACTGACGGTCATCTCCAAGAAGGGAAGTGCAGGACACGGAGGCATTGTGTTGAGAATGCGCTCTCGTTAACTCAACAACAAACAAGAACTTTTGAGCATCTGATTTGTGTGAGATCCTTGTAGGGATCAAGGATGCAGGAAGGAATTAGCTAATTCTGCCCAGAGAAGCTTGCACTCTATGAAACGGGGGAAACTGACATCTGTTCTACAGATGTTTGTTGAATGCCCACTGCGTACCAGGCACTGTTCTAGGAGCCTGGGTGTGAAACCAGAACAGAAGAGGTGCTGGTCCTCATGGTGTTTTCATTCCATGGGCACCTCAGTTCAAAGGGATAAAGCAGGCACAGCCAACGAACCCTGTGGTGAGAGAGCCCCTGGCAGTATTTCTGTGACGCTGAATATGGGTCATGGCCCGGCAGGTCTGCTGCACCGCCGCTGCAAGGCATGGTCACAGCGACACGTTAGTATGGTTTTTGGTTATTTATTGTCTTTGCCTGTGCTGGGTCTTCATTGCTACAGGGACTTTCTCTAGTTGAGGTGCATGGGCTTCTCTTGTCGCAGAGCACGGGCTGTAGAGCTCGGGGGGCTCAATAGCTGAGGCCCCCAGGCTCTAGAGCACAGACTCCACAGCTGTGGTGCACGAGCTTCGTTGTTCCACAGCATGTGGAATCTTTCCAGATCAGGGATCGAACCCATGTCCCCTGCATTGGCGGGTGGATCCTTTACCTCTGAGCCACCAGGGAAGCCCAGCAGTGCTCTTTTTCAGTGCACTATATTCATGAAGTACTTTATGGTTAAAAGTCCTTATCATCAAAACACAGTAGCATAAAAGTTAGTGTTAAACAGTAAAGAAACATACTGCAACCTACGGCGACTCCAGAGGGAGTGACTGACACCACGAGGTAGGGATGTGCCCACAGAGGTGCTGGAAGTGGCGGTAAGAAACCAGGGACCTAGAAATCAGGCCTCGAAGGACAGGCAGGAGGTTTCAGCCTCACTGGGACAGCAAGTGGAGGGAGGAGCAGTAGAGGCATCAAAGGGGAGTGAGCTTGCGGAGAAGACGAATCGTCCCAGGGGGACTCACGCGCGGCTATGTGGAAAGTGTGGCAGAGAATACAAATAACCCCACTGGATTCGCGCGTGGCTGTGTGGAAAGTGTGGCATGCAGATCCCAGAGATGGTATGGGAAGGCAGGCCAAGGCCGAGGCCGATGCCAGGAGGGCCCGGCTGGCACGGGGAGGGGCTCGCTGTGGACCGCACGGGCACTCGAGTCGGTTTCCTGTGCCCGCCACAGTATTTTACCCGCAGTTTGGTGGCTTGAAGTGGCAGAAATGTATTCCCTTGCAGACCTGAAGGCCAGCAGGGCCATGGTCCCTCTGGGAGCCCCAGGAGGACCCGTCCTTGCCTCTTCCATTTGCTGATGCTCCAGGCGCTTCGTGGCTTGTAGCCACCCAATTCCCACTCTGCCCCATCTTCCCTGGCTGCTCCTCTCCTCTGCGCACCTCTCATAAGGACACCAAGTCCCTGGAATTAGGGCCCAGCTGGCTAGTCCAGGACAATCACATCTGGAGATCCTTCACTTAATGGCATATATAAAGCCCCCTTTTCCCAAGTGCAGCGAGTCCCTACATGTGGACCTTCAAGTGGTGATCTTTCAAAGATGCGAACGTGTGTTGAATTCCCTAAGTTAGTTTATATGTCAGGAGTACATTGTCACGTGCTTGCCTCCTTTGCAAGTGCCTATGCTTTTGTGTACTTTACTGTATCGAGCACAGTACGTTTATTCTAAGCCCAGATGCCTGGAAGCAAACGTGAAAGCAGTGATGAACGTCGCTGGTATTGCTAAGAAGTGCTGGCTATTGTACTTGCTACTGTACTTTTCAAGGTACTATACGTAAGGTTAAAAATGTTTCCTTTTTGTCTTGTGTTTGCTTCTTATGTATTATTTGTGTGAAAAATATTATAACCTATTAACAGTATAGTGCTATATAGATGGTGTTAGTTGGGTATGTAGGCTGACTTTGTTGGACTTATGAACAAATTGGACTTTCAAAAATGCTCTCAGAACAGAACTCATTTGTATGTAGGGGACTCACTGTAAGGTCACATTCATTGGTTCTTAGGGTTGGGATGTGGACAAATCCTTTTTTGGAAGGTACATTGTGGTTGGAGGGACACCGTCTAATCCACCCTAATGCTGACGGGCCCATCATAGAGAAGGATGTCATCATATTTGGTTTCTTGGAAGGTGGTGCTGACAAGTAAAGTCTGAAGTTTCTCAAGGACTGGAGATGTTCCTTGGTCATGGTTTCCAGCAAGGCTCCATCCTTGATTTCTGACATGGTGCTTATTGAAATGATGGACAGATGAATACATCTGCTAAAAAAAACCAGTACAGAAAAGACAGCAGGTGGAGGGGAGGTATTCTATCCTATGGGAGGTGCTCATGAAGTGGTTTTGGAACAAATGTTGGTCCTAGAACAAAAATCATTCTTGCAAGAAAGCATTCCTTATTAGATCACTCAAAAACAAAGCCAGTGAACCCTTACTGTAAAGCTAACTCATTCAACAGTTAGTTATTGAACATTTACTGTGGCCTTGCAGATAAAGGGAAAATATTCCTGGCTCCCATGAGCTGACAATCAGTATGTAAACAATATGTAAACCAGAAGATAGCAAGGAGACAATACAAAAAGAAAACAAAGTATGATGGTGTGAAGGACAGTCTCCCAGGGGTATTTGAAGCTGGGTGGTCAGGGAAGGCCTTCACTAAGGAGGTGGCATTTGACACTGAGCCCTGGGAGATGCTGAGTGACAGGCATTTATGGCCCACAGCTACTGTCGGTAACATGAGGAACAGGCCTGGCATGTCAGAGGGATGGTGAGAAAGGGGACAAGGGGGATGGCTGAGACCCAAGAAGCTTAGAGGAACCATAATTTCAGGCCTTAGAAGTTGAGGCAAAATGTATGGATCTTATGCTAGAGAGCACATGGGGAAAAAAGAACCCTCCTAGTGCTGGTGGGGGAGAAGGCAATGGCACCCCACTCCAGTACTCTTGCCTGGAAAATCCCATGGACGGAGGAGCCTGGTAGGCTGTAGTCCATGGGGTCGCGAAGAGTTGGACACAACTGAGCGACTTCACTTTCACTTTTCACTTTCATGCATTGGAGAAGGAAAAGGCAACCCACTCCAGTGTTCTTGCCTGGACAATCCCAGGAAAGGGGGAGCCTAGTGGGCTGCCATCTATGTGGTCGCACAGAGTTGGACACGACTAAAGTGACTTAGCAGCAGCAGCAGTGCTGGTGGGAATGTAAATTGGTGCAGCCACCATGGAGAGCTGTATGGAGGTTCCTCAAACAACTAAAACTAGAGCTACCGCATGGTCCAGCAGTCCCACTCCTGGGCGTACATCCAGACCGAATCCTAATTCAAAAAGACACTTGCACCCCTGTGTTCATAGCAGCACGAGCCATTATAGCCAAGACATGGAGGCAGCCTCAGTGTCCATTGACAGGCGAACGGATAAAGCACGAGTGGTGCATACACACACGGAGTACTACTCGGCCACCAAAAAGAAGGAAATAGTGCCATTTGCAGCAACATGGGTGGACCCAGAGATTGTCATACTAGTGAAGTAAGGCAGAAAGAGAAAGGCAAATACCGTATGATATCAGTCACAAGTGTTATTACCAAATGAACCTATCTATAAAACAGGAAGAGCATCCCAGACCCAGAGATCAGAGTGGTGATCGTCAAGGGCCAGGGCAGTGGGGGAGGCAAGGACTGGGAGTCTGGACTCAGCGGATGCAACTGTTATATAAAGTAGACGGACAGCAAGGGCCTGCTGTGCAGCACATGGACTGCGTCCGGTACCCTGTGATGAGCTGTAACGAGAGAAAAGGCGGAAAACGATACGTATGTGTGACTGAGGCACCGCTATACAGCAGCAGTTATCACGACGTTGCAAATCAACTCTATGTCAATTTAAAAATATAAAGGAAAAAAGATAGATTACCAACAAGGACTTACATGTTGAGCACAGAGAACTCTACACAGTATTCTGTGTAACTTATTTGAGGAAAAAAATCTGAAAAAGAAAGAATGTATGTAGAACTGAATCACTGTGCAGTTTACCTGAAACTAACACAGCCTTGCAAACCAACTACACTCCAATAAAATATTTTTAAGTATGAATTGTAAATATAAGCAGGGTCCTGCTTGATCCCTGTGCATTTAAATCAGAGTTTCTCAGCCCAAGCACTGTTGCCATTTGGGGCTGACCCTTCCTTGTCTGGGGGCTGCCCTGTGCTTAGGAAGAGGTTTAGCCGCATTCCCGACTGGAACTCACTCTCCTCACTTGTGACCCCAAAACTGTCTCCAGACGTTGCCAGCTGTCCCCTGGGGCACGAAATCACCCCCACATGAGGAGCACTGCGCTAAATGGCAATAGATCCCTCTCTGGCTACTATGAGGGGAACATTTGGTAGGAGAGTTAGTAGTGGAAGGCAGGAGGCTGGAGGGAGGGCTGTGCTGTGCTCCAGGCCAGAGCACGCGGCTGTCTGTAAGAGCAGGGAGAGAGACATGAGTGAATTTGGAATATGCGTCAGAGATGGAATCATAGAAGTTACTGACGCATCAGAAGCGAGCGTGCAGGGGAAAGAGAAGAATCAGAGAAGGTCTGTGGCCTCCTGCTGCTGCTGCTAAGTCGCTTCAGTCGTGTCCTGTGCAACCCCATAGGTGGCAGCCCACCAGTCTCCTCCATCCCTGAGATTCTCCAAGCAAGAACACTGGAGTGGGTTGCCATTTCCTTCTCCAATGCATGCATGCATGCTAAGCCACTTCAGTCGTGTCCGACTCTGTGTGACCCCATGGACAGCAGCCCACCAGGCTCTTCTGTCCACAGGATTCTCCGGGCAAGAACACTAGAGTGGGTTGCCATTTCCTTCTCCAATGCATGCATGCATACCAAATCGCTTCAGTCATGTCCAATTCTGTGTGACCCCGTGGACAGCAGCCCACCAGGCTCTTCTGTCCACAGGATTCTCCGGGCAAGAACACTAGAGTGGGTTGCCATTTCCTTCTCCAATGCATGCATGCATACCAAATCGCTTCAGTCATGTCCAATTCTGTGTGACCCCGTGGACAGCAGCCCACCAGGCTCCTCTGTCCACAGGATTCTCTGGGCAAGAACACTGGAGTGGGTTGCCATGTCTTTCTCCTCTGTGGCCTGAACAACTGGTGACTCTTGGCATCTTTTACTGATGCGGAGAAAGACGCAGGAGCAGGAGTGGATGGGGGGCAGAGTTGGGAGGAGAGCATGTGTTCTGAGGTGGTGTGTCCGCTGAACTCTCTCAAAGATCTCCACGAAGGGAAGAAGGCAGGCAGGCTGTCAGCAGTGCAGGTCTGGAGCCCAGGACAGAGGTCACGCTGGAGGCACCGCTTTTGAGTTGGGGGCATGCAGGTGTTTTTGAGAGCCACGGTCAAGATGAGATTTCTGAGGGACACAGGGTGGAGAAAGCGGGAGTGGAGGGGAGGGAACAGAAGTGCGGAGGGCAGGAGGGGGCCCGGGCTGAGCGAGGGGTCCACACGCTGGGGGGCTCCCAGAAGAAAAGGCAACCCAAGAGACGGAGAAACAGCGCCCAGTGAGGAAGGAGGGCCCAGAAAAACAGTGAAGGACGTTACAAGGGGCAGGAAAGACCTGCTCTGGCTATGCTAGACACACAGAGAGGGCAAAGCAGCTCCCAGAGGCCTGAATAAACAGTCTTATTAGTGCTGAGAGATCCTAGCTCTTCCTCTGCTCCTATCACTCAAATCACAAATTAAATTGCAAAAAAAAGTCAAGGAGACTCGTGATTACATTAAGACCTTAGGTACCATTTTGAAGTTTGGAGCCACTGGCAAAGTTCAGTTCACATGGGAATCCTGCTAAAGCCTTCAGAGGCCTGGGCAGAGGAAGGCTGGGGGCCTGGGAGCACCCGCCGTGCTCAGTCTCCCACGTGTTGGGCGCACCCCGAGCCCCAAGGCCCAGCTGGAAACAGGAAGCCAGTTCTGAGGTCTGGGAACAGGTGGGCAAGTCTCAGGGTTGGGGCTCCCAGGACAGGACTGGGCATGGGCTGAGTTCCCAGCAAGGAAGAGCCTGTCTAGGTGTGGAGACTCTCAGGGTATGGGCAGGGGAAGGAGAGCTCTGGCAGAGACACAGAAGCATCCAGAAGCAGGGAAGGCAGCAGCAGGCGGGGCCTCCCTAACAGAGCGCAGTGACCCCAAGGTTCGGGCACCACAGGCTTCTGAGGCAAGTAGAGGAGTGGGGAGCAGGTCTACAGGGACAGCTGGAGCCCACACCCCAGACCCGTCTCTGGCCTGAATGGGTCCAGCCTAACCGGTAGGACCCATCCTCTCTTTGGTTTGCACAAGATGTAGCACCTCGGATGTCAGTGACTTTAGCAGAAATTTAGCTTGACGGAGCCCTTCTAACCTTGATTTGCCTGGGAAAGAACTACAGAGCCACACCCAGAAAAAGGTTCACAGGGAAGACTCAAAGATTATTTTATGCTGCTTCTTTTTTCTCCCAGTGTCTTTCCTGAAACCCATACTTTTGATTTAGGACCTGAAGCACTGATGCTCTTCCAGGCTGAGAATAGACTTGCCTGAAAACTTAAAGCAAGAGAGACATAAACCAAGTTGTCAAAAAAACAATGAAAAATCATTACTCCAGGGTGCTAGGCACCAAAACTGTTACAGGGTATCTGCCAAAAAGGAAATAAAGCCAGGAAAATGAGCCTCCATCAGCATATTCCACCTCAGAAAAGAAATCATTAGCTTCAAACACGACAGTAAATATGGGGGCCCATGCATAGTAGGTGAGCCAGCGCCTTCTCAGTAATCATGAAGTATTTCCACGACCCTGTCACTGGAGTTGAATTACCCCATAATGATAATCTATTTTCCGTCTAGAGAACCATGGGTGTTGTGGGCAACATCACAGCCTTTGATCCTTAACTGTGAGTTTCCTGTCCTAAAGGCTCTTGTTGTATTAATACCAATGATGACCCCCTTACTCTGAAATATGCTTATTATTGAATCAGGCAAGGTGATCAGTTACTTGGGTCCTTTGGGTCTTATGACTAATTGTTTAGGTCTCAAGAAGCACCATCTTACACTTTTGAGTTATTGACGAATCCGTTTGTTGGACGCAAACTTAGATCCTGTGGAGGCCTACCTTCTGTTACCCTTCAGTTACAGGTGATCACCACCTACTGGGTGAGCGAATCTGAGGATCTGTACCGTCCCTTATGCACACGTGCACACTCAGCCACTAAGTCATGTGTTTGCGACCCCATGGACTGTGGCCCACCAGGTTCCTCTGTCCACGGAGCCTTCCAGGCAAGAATACTGGAGTGGGTTGTCATTTCCTCCTCCAGGGGATCTTCCCAACCCAGGGATGGAATCCAGGCTTCTTGTCACCTGCACTGGCAGGGTGATTCTTTCCGCTGAGCCACATGATAGCTACCTCTAAAGTCTCTGACTACGTGTAAACATACACACCCATATGCTGGGACACATGCACCATGATCAGAATCCATGTCCTATTTGCGATCAGCCTCAATCCTTTAGCCATACCGTCAGGGGTGGGGCAGAGGGTTGGCTGTTTGTTTGGAGTGAGACTGATTAAAAGGATGGACTCCCAAGTTAGATTCCCAGGGTTCAGTTTCCACCAACCATTTAACCAGCTACATGGCCCTAAGGAACAGTACAGAGCTCCCTCGTGGTTCCATTTCCTCACCTGTGGAATGCGGGTGTTAGTTCTGCCTCTCCAGGATGAATGGGGAGCAAGGGAGCTAATCCATGCAAAGCTCTTAAAACCTCACTTTTATTTTACAGCAGATCTAACGTATTGTTCTGTTTTAAAAAACTGCCAAGACGAGCTATCATGACTTGTGTAGAATCAACCACATCAGATCGCGTTTTTCTCACCTCACTTTGGAGGCCTTACCAGTTGGTATCTCCCTGTCAACCACCCAGAATCATGGTAGGGGCTCCATGAAAGCTTGTGCGCTGTGGATAGTCCAACAAGACACAACTCCAGTTTGTCTCAAAATGTTATCTTTTGTTAGTGTAGAAAGATAAAGATACTGAAGAACAAGAAATTTTGCCTCTATGAGTAATTACCAACCAGAGAAGGCAATGGCACCCCACTCCAGTATTCTTGCCTGGAAAATCCATGGACAGAGGAGCCTGGAAGGCTGCAGTCCATGGGGTCGCTAAGAGTCAGAGATGACTGAGCGACTTCACTTTCACTTTTCACTTTCATGCATTGGAGAAGGAAATGGCAACCCATTTCAGTGTTCTTGCCTGGAGAATCCCAGAGACGGGGGAGCCTGGTGGGTTGCCGTCTATGGGGTCGCAAAGAGTCGGACACGACTGAAACGACTTAGCAGCAGCAGTAGCAGCAAGTGATTTACAATGTTGTGTTAGTTTCAAGTGTATGGCCAAGGGATTCCGTTATACATATGCATGTATCTTGCTTGGAAAATCCCATGGACAGAGGAGCCTGTTAGGCTGCAATCCATGGGGTTGCTAAGAGTCAGACATGACTGAGCAACTTCACTTTCACTTTTCACTTTCATGCATTGGAGAAGGAAATGGCAACCCACTCCAGTGTTCTTACCTGGAGAATCCCAGGGACGGGGGAGCCTGGTGGGCTGCCATCTGTGGGGTCGCGCAGAGTCGGACACAACTGAATTCCCATTTAGGTTATTGAAGAATACTGAGTAGAGTTCCCTGTGCTAAACAATAGGTCCTTATTGATTATTTATTTTATGTATGAGTGAAAGTGTTAGTCGCTCAGTTGTGTCTGACTCTCTGCAACTCCACGGACTGCATAGCCCACCAGGCTCCTCTGTGTATGGAATTCTCCAGGCATGAGTACTGGAGTGGGTATCCATTCTCTTCTCCAGGGCATCTTCCTAATCCAGGGATGGAACCTGGGTCTCCTGCATTGCAGGCAGATACTCCACCATCTGAGCCATCAGGGAAGCCCCATTTTAAAATGCGTTTTACTTTATATATAGTCATGTGTATAGTTATCCCAAACTCCTAATTTATCCTATTCCCCTCCAGCTTTCCACTTTGGTAACCATAAATTTGTCTTCTAACCCTATGAGCCTGTTTCTGTTTAGTACATTCATTCATATCATTGTTTTAGATGCAGAATCTATAACCATGTCTTTGTATCACCTTGTGATCCACGTCTTGCCCTGAAACAGAAGTCCTCCTGGGAGGCTCAGCAATGCACCTGCTGCTCCTCAGTGGTGGGTTTTTTCCTCTGGACAGGCGTTTGCTGACAGATGTGTGAAAGCGCACCTGCCTAAGCTGTTCTCCATCCCTCAGCAGCTGTGGACAGCCACAAACCACCGCCTTGCTTTTCACTGGACATTAACAGACACAGATGTCCCCGCCCCCCACCCAGCCCTACCTGTGTGTGATGACGTCAGTCTGTCCCGAGGACTGCTGGACTCATTGTATCCATATGGGTTCCCACACCCCTGGTGGAAGCTGCTCCAACACAAATACTGAAGACATGTGCATCTGAACTTCCATTTCCTTCCAAAGGAAATGAGAGCTACCAGGGTGTAAGTCCTTAGGCATGGGTCCTGTTTCCAACTGCTCATGGCGCCCAGAGCCCACCCAGCATGCCCTGTAGCACCCGGGTGGGCTCATTTCACAATCACGAAAAATGCCTCGTGTTTCTTCTGTGTAATCTTCTTTCAATCTATTATGTTAGCTCTTTTTTTTTTTTTCTTCAGTGTTGCTTGAGAAATACTAAGTGATGAATAACCCGTCTGGCTTTGGCTTTTGCGCTCCCTGGCTTGAAGAGAAATAATGTGACCTACAGATGTTTGGACAAATAGTACATTGTGTGAAGGAAAGATTCCGCTCAGACATGCCCCGTGCAATTGAGCTTATCAGCACTAAATGCACAGGTATTCCTGGACTTTAATGGTCCTTTCTTTGCTTTCCTCATTAGACTAAATACCAACCATCCTGAAAAGGGGACTGGGCACAGTAGTGTTCAGAGCAGTGCACTGCTTCATCCTCTGCAAGGCAGACAGGGGAGAAATGTGCAGATGGGCTTGTGTGGGGGTCAGATCAACAGTCCCAACAGAATAGAAGCATTCTTACCTGCTAGTGCTTGTGTAGGCAATTTCTTAATAGAAATTGCTTTTCTGTTTTTTACTTACAGTATGGTAATAGGAAATAATGTTCCTTAAGCAGATAAAAATTACCAGCCAGAGTTAATTCAGCCATCTTTTATATAGTATGTAGTTTCATTAAAATAGGTGATTGATGATAACTGAAAGTCGCTGGGCTGGTTTCTGTAAAGGTTTTAGTTGGGATTGTAAAGGGAGAGGGAGGAGACAAAATTTCCAAACTGGGTCACATTCCCTATAAAAGAAAATTCAAGCACGGTTAGAATCACCTGTGAGAGGAGTGTGGCTAAATTTAGAACCTACACGGTAGGACGGGCAGGGACCTTTTCACTTTCTCAGCATGCCCGGGTTACACGTGGGGAGGAGCCATGCAGGGGTTCAGTCTCACCGCTCTTCCATAGCCGAGGGACGGCCAGAGCCCAGCCTTAATCTGAGATTGTTGTCTTTTCCTGCCACCTCTTACTGGGCATGGGGTTTTTTTAATTGCCTTTTATTGGAGTATAGATGCTTTACACTGTTGTGTTGATTTCTGCTGCACAGCAGAGTGAACCCGCCAATACATACACCTATACCTCCTTCTTTCTGAGCTTCCTGCTTCCTCATTCAGCACAGAGCATGCGGCAGAGCTCCTTCCGCTGCTCAGCAGGTTCTCACCGAAGGGCTTCCCTGGGGGTTCGGATGGCAAAGAATCTGCCCGCAGTGCAGGAGACCCATGTTCAGAGGTTCTCGTTAGTTGTCTCTTTCATACATAGTGGCTCAGTGGTAAATAATTCGCCTGCTAATGCAGGAGATGCAGGAGACGTGGGTTTAATCCCTTAGATTGAGAAGATCCCCCAGAGGAGGAAATGGCAACCCACTCCAGTGTTCCTGCCTAGAAAACCCCATGGAGGAGCCTGGCGGGCTACGGTCAGTCCACGGGGTCACAAAGAGTCAGACACAACTTAGCAACCGAACAATACCAATCAACAGTGTGCGTAGGTCAGTCCCAGTCTCCCAACACCTCCCACTCCCCCTTCCCCTTAGCATCCATCCATTGCTTGGCTACGTCTTTGTTCCTACTTCCACTTTGCAAATAGGTTCGTCTGTACCACTTTTCTAGATCCCACATATATGCATTAAAATACGACATTTCTTTTTCTCTTTGTGACTTCACTCTTCATGACACTCTCTCCAGGTCCATCTGCATCTCTCTGGTCACAGGTTTGCTGCTGTTGTTGTTAAACACACACTAGACATAGGGAGCAAAACGTGGCAGTTCAGGTGAGAAGCAAAAACGTGTCAGCCTTCGTGTCAGCCATTGAAATTATGCTTTTCATCTTTGCAGAAGAGAGGCAGCTGCAAAGAATGGTATCTTAACAGTGACAGACAATGAAAATGAACCTTACTGGAAGTTGCAAAACCGCCACGTTGCATTAGCACGAGGTGCCGGCGCACGCGCACAAGGGCCCTTTGCGGACGCCTTGCCCGGACTGCGTTTATGGAGGCACTCACAGGAGCAGATGGGACCCGCGGCGTCCCAGGGCAGATGCAGGTTTACAGCCTCTCCATCACAAGCCAGAGCAGCTCCCTGCTACCTGCGGGAAGCCATGTAGTGTCTCTGCACTTGAGTCCCTAAAGAAACCTGTCCCCCATGAACCCCTGCAAAGCATGGTTAATGGGTATTTGACGTCAACCAAAGATCCATTTTATTTGGGCTTTTCATTTTCATTTGGGCTTCCCTGATAGCTCAGTTGGTAAAGAATCTGCCTGTAATACAGGAGACCCTGTTTTGATTCCTGGGTCAAGAAGATCTGCTGGAGAAGGGAAAGGCTGCCCACTCCAATATTCTTGGGCTTCCCTGATAGCACAATTGGCAAAGAATCCACCTGCAATGCAGGAGACCCCAGTTCAATTCCTGGGTTGGGATGATCCGCTGGAGAAGGGATAGGCTACCCACTCCAGTATTCTTGCCTGGAGAATTCCATGGACTGACCGGTCCATGGGGTGGCAAAGAGTCAGACACACTGAGTGGCTTTCACTAAAGACCCGTTTTGCACGGAGGAAACATGCTGATGTCCCGGAAGCTAGAAGATTAATGGAAAATGCACATTAATCCAAATATTATCTCTGCTGTTGTCATGAACCCGGCGTAGACAGTTTTTATTTTCCTTCCAACTTCTATGATTAGTGTTTATGATACCCGCCCCTGATTTATGTGTCCACCGCCCAAATATTTTAAGTTCTTGAGATCAGAGAATTAAAGGAAAGAAAGAAATTGCTCAGTCATGTCCGACTCTTTGCAATCACCTGGACTGTAGCCTAACAGGCTCCTCTGTCCATGGAATTCTCCAGGCCAGAATACTGGAGTGGGTTGCCATTCCCTTCTCCAGGGGATCTTCCCAACCCAGGGATCGAACCCTGGTCTCCAGCACTGCAGACAGACGCGTTACCGTCTGAGCCAGCAGGGAAGCCCAAGAGTAGGTAACTTAATTGCTAATAGATAACTTCAGGGTCTTTACTCTGTAAAATACTGATAAGAATGTGTATCTTGGTTCCTCATAAGGTAGCTTTTCAGCATCTATAAAGAAGCTCTCAGAGGAGATAGCTGCTCGGGAGAAAGCGGTCCACATGTGCTATCAGACAAAAGCGATCAAGGCTGCGGTTATTACGTGAATGTCGAGTGTCCGTTGTATGATGGCGCCTTCCCTAATTATTTAAGGTGGCTTGTAAAATTGATTTTGTGTAAACACAACACTCAGTATAGCCTGGCCCTCGAAGGCAGCACAAGTTGTCAGGGATTTACTGACCTGTCGCTCCTGTGTCACTTCACTCCCATTTAACGGTCTGTTTGGATGGCCTCTGTGTGCAAACTCCCCCAGCAGCTGCCAGCACCAGGCATTGACAGGGAGCTGCCACAGAGATAAAATAGACTCCTCACCCAGAGCCCGCAGGGCCACACTGAGCGAAGACAGGGTTTTCCTCGGGAGCCGGGATGTGAAGTGAGGGATTGCTGTACTTTCTACTGTTCCCTGAACGTGGAAAGCATAGCCAAGGCTCAACTCAGGCCTAGATCAAGGTTCTAGTTTCCACCCTTCCTGATGATGTGTCCAGGGGCCTGAAAGATCGCATCCCTGAGTTTCAGGCAGGTCAGCGGTAAGACAGGGAAAATGCAGTACCTGCCTGGTTCTTGAATTTCTTGGGAAGACTTAAGGATGGAAAGGGTATGCAATTTTATAGTAAGGCATAAAGATGCTAGCTGTGCGGACACATGGTCAAACTCTCTCTTCTCTGTCTCTCTCTCTCTCCCTCTCAATTCAGTCACAATTGTTAGCCAGCTAGCCTGGGAAATACACAAAACTGTGCTCTGCCTTAGGGTGGCCTAAGAGAACAGGAAACGAGGCACAGTGGCTGCCAGCCAATAGCTTGCCATCTACCGAGGCGATGCCACTCCCGTAGCCAGAGTGTTTATTTAACTTGGTAACATCTCTGGATTAGAGGGACATCCCACAACCAGCGGTGCAGCGTGAACAGCACTCTTTTCCTTTAGTGGCGCATGAGATAATGATGCCTGATTCTCAAGCTCGTGTCTTGGATTCAAGGAAGTATAGTGCTATGGCCTCACAGACGTCCCTCCTCCAAGATGGAGGGAGCTGGGGAGAAGGGCCGTGGATCCCCGGAGGGCAGATGCTGAAAGACTTCACAGGAAAAGTGACTTTATAAGTTGCAGGGCTAGAAAATTAACCTTGAACTGGATAGGAGCTAGTTTTGGAGGAAAGATAAATTTTGCAAGCATTTCCATTTTAAAATTCAGGAGTTTCCTGTTACACCAAAAGACAACTCATGGGCAAGAGGCGAATCAGAAGGCAATGCTCCTCCCCTCCCCTCCTGACCCCCATCTTTGCCCATGGAATGGAACAACCACCTTCTAGACCGCCTCTGGGGTGGGGATGTTCCCGTGCAGGA